>VDFB02047230.1:566842644-567121422 GCA_007258455.2 Sequoia sempervirens
GAAGGGACACCGTTAAGCACAAGCAAATATGGAGGGACACCATCTACAATAAGTGAGTATGGTTGGACACCATCCACCACATCTGAAGTTGAGAGTACATCATCACTCAGATTTGATGAACAAGGTATGCCATCAACCTCACGTGAACCTCACGGTATGTATTCTATTCCACCCTCGGTCAAAGGTATGCAATCTAGCCCACCTCAATTAAATATTGATGAAATTGCTAATGTTGAGATGTATGTACCTAAGAGAACACCACCTAGAATTTTGCGTAGAAAGCCAAAGTTTTTGATTAATATTGATGGGGATATTTTGTGGCACATGGAAGGTAAGATTCCAGAACACACTTTTAGAAGATATGCTATGTGGCAAATGTTGCTGAAAGGCTAAATGGAGGTCGGAAGATGTTAACTATTTGTTCAAATGATGCGAGGTTTAAAGTACAGAAACATCATGAAGACTCTTGGGTTGAGAACATCAAATGCATCAAGTGAAAACACTATTTTGAAGAATCTAATGGATGCTTATGAGAGTGTGGGTAAGACCTCATTGTCAAAGGATAGTAATGTCACTCGATGTGTCATTACATGGACCTTGGTAAGCTATCAAACAAAGAGATCTCGTCTCATTAAAAAGACAAGTGAACAAAAAGGAATTAGTAGAAAAATTTTATCAAAATCCATTCAAAGGTGGCAAATAATTGAGGGCACCGATTCAAATGAATTATGGGAATTCTTGGGAAGACTGCCACATAAAGATTAAAAATTTGCTGAAGCATTGAGAACACTAATTGAAGGGTATTGGAAGAATAATACAAAGGCCATCTCTGAATCAAAGGGATGCCGTGAAGAAGGAGAATCACGATGGTGAACTATGAGCCCATCCAAAGCATTTTTTTGGATGTGACTCAAACAATTTTACTTACAGCAAAATTTAAAAATGCTTATCCTCACATTAGTATTTTTCAAAGATATTTTGAAATGCTTAAACCTTTTTTATGTCAAGATAAATCACACACCCACTACTTGTTGTTGTAGAATACATATTGAATTCTCTAACCATTATGATGTTTATCATTCTATATGTTTAGATTTGCATACTAGCGATGTTTTGCAAGATTGTGGAATACAAGCCCCACCAAAATATTCAAGAGAGTTCTTATCAAAAAAATTATGTCAAATAGAGGATGGCCAAATATTCTACAGGAAAACATGCTTGGATGGTTCATGCGAGCATTGTGTGGTGGCTTACCTTAGATACCACTATGTCAACATATGGAAAGCACAAATGAGGTAGGACATAAACTAGTAGATTTCGGGAAGTATAAAATAGTGGCATACTCTACAAAGATGGGTCTCAAGAAAAAAGGTGTGATTTGGTTATTAGAAGATTCCAGTGTATCGGTTTATGTCCATGTTTCATGAGAATCTAGTGTATAGTATGCAAGGCATACCCATAGAGCCGTGGCTAGACACACAATTCAAGCTATGCAAGGACACCTTTCTAGTTGGCAACATAGTATTAGTGGTTGACTTTGCAGAGAACTACACTCTACAACCATAGTGTGAGGTGCAGTCATAGTATTACAACTCCCCATAGGTTTCAATATTTGTGTACATAACATTCATTCATGTAGCTGATAGTACAGAGGACCAAAGGAAGGTATCGAGGGAGTATCACTTTTATATTAGTGATGATCACACACATTCTCCATAGTTCATGCAAGGTTGCTTCCAAATGTTCTATAGTGATTTGGCTCGAAGGGGCATAACATATGATCGACATATAATATGGTTGGATAACTGTGCAACATAGTTCAAGAACGCACACATGTTCTACTGGTTGTGTAAGATGCATCTCACTATAGGTGTTCAACATATGTGGAACTTTTGTGAGGACAGGCATGGAAAGGGGGAGCATGATGGTGCAGGAGGATGTGTGAAAAGAGCATTAGCACAAGAAGAGTTAAAGTATAAAGATAGTGCAAATTTGACAGATGCAAGTTCAATCATTGAGTGTTGTAATGCTTTGATGGGTCTAGGTAATGAAGGTGCGTCTTTAGTTCATAGATTTTTTTGATTGATGGATGATACTAACATTGCACCATATGAGGATTGTTTTACACTAACAAGATCGAGTGAGCTACACTATTTCCTTAGCTCAAATGAAGGTTCATGGAGTATCCATACACATAAGATGGTATGCTTTTGTTCTTCATGTACAATGCAAGCCTAGAATGATTGTGACTTAGGGGAGTGGTTGAAAAATGGTTGACAAGTTATCTTAGCCAACTTCACACATATCTCCCTCTGACAACATTGGAACTAACATAGATGAAATCATTGGTTGACTTTGACCACGTATTAGATCTAGTTCAACCAGGTAATATATCTACTTGCTTAGTTTTTTAAATTCCATATTTTTATCTTACTTTGTACTATATTCATAATGTTGACTAATTTCAAGTGATTTTCTACACATATCAATGTAGGGCATGTTTATGTAGTTATTGCAGATGAAGAAAACAAAGAGGGAAAAAACTATTACTTGTGTCATTGTGTTGAGGCCAAAAGGAAATTGGAAGCCCCAATTAGAGATGGAGAAAACATTGAATACATTATAGGCTCAGTTGTTGTTATTGGAACATGGCTTAGAAGGTACCCACATAAGAATGTTAAACATTGGTTGTATTAGGACTTTGACATGTATCGTAATATTCTTCATCACTCGAACCTTGTTGTGGCATCCAATGTTCGTTTGAGAAAATATGGGGGTAGACCTTTGAAGAAGACATTGTGGAAGGTCCGTGACTCTGACCATGAGGCAATACTTGACACAATAAAGAGTAGAGAAGATCCAAATGGTTCATTGGGTTAATTTGTAAGTATATGCATAATGGTTCTTATTAATTTATACTTGTATCTATGTTAATTTGTTTGATGCCAATGCTATCATGTCTTATTTTACTTTGTGTATCTGTAAGTAACCCAGTAAACATTGAATGGGGTCCCCTTGTAGAAAATGCAAATTTATGAGCCATCCAAGAGAATCTCAGGCATAAAAGCAATGCAACATCCCTATTTTGATGATATTCACAAATCTCAATTATGATTTTCATCCATTACAAAAGTTTTTGTGAAGCTTGGTGAGGGAATTTCAAGTTATTCATTTGAAGTTAACCTTATCATGAGCACCTATGATGTAGACATTATAGGAGCATCTCAAATTTCAAGATATTCTAGATTCATGAGAGGTGTTGTGTGCAATAGGTATCTTGGAACTCACAGTGAAGATGTATCAGCGGGAGTGACTAAGTTGAGAGACTACCATGCCTATCTATAAGTTCCTTCCATCTATTTTTATTTCATTTCCATTTTGGACATGAGTTGTTTCTTTTTATTCTTTTTCTTTTCCTATCTATAACTAAACTAGTAAAAATTGATTGGTCTCTCCTTGCAGAAAATGCTAATTTTGGAGCCATCGAAGAGAATCTTAGCCAAAAAAGAAATGCAACATTCTTATTTTGATGATCTTGAAAATCTCAATTTTGATTTCAACCATTATAAAAGAGTGTGTGAAGCTTTGTAAGGGAACCTCAAGTTTCTCATTTGAAGTTAACCTCTAAATGAGAACCTGTGATGTAGACATTATAAGAGAATCTCGAATGTATGAGTGATATTGTAAAATATTTGTAGACACGTGAAATTAGCATCATTCACATTCATCAGGTAAATCAAGGTTATCCATTTAAATTAAATAAATCATTTTTTTTAATTTAAGTCTCACATCACCCTTTTAATTAAATAAACCAAAATTTATTTAATTGAAATCCAAATGCATATTCCATCCCTTTTTGATTTAAATAAATCAAAATATCTAAGTAAAATGGGTCAAAGCATCTAATCATCATCTTAACTAAGCTAATCCTGTTTTATCAAATCTAACCACCCATCACATCCTCTAACTTTTCCCACTTGCACCAATAAATCATTTTAATTCATTTATAAATTCATCATTTTCCATCAACATGGTATCTTTGAGGAATATTCCCTCAAGTTTGAATTCAAAAACAAGTGGACATGTACACCCAAGAAAGCATTTATGAGCTCTTACATGGCTCTTACATGTCTCTTACACAAGTCAAACTCATCATTTAACTCTCAAATTCAAATTTGAATCTCCCCCTCTTTGGCACATTGACCAAAATGTGCTCATTCCTCAACCTATCATAAGGTGACAAGTGGCTTCATCTCATTGGCCAAATCATTATCCCACATTGCTCTATTTTGAGCTTTCTTCCAATTTGAAAATCTATAAATGAAAGCTTTTCTTCATCAAATCATCTAGAAGCTCATGCAAATTCACTCTCTTCAATTGAGAACTGATTTTTTCCATCTCATTTTATCTTCAAAGCATTGCATCATTTGAGCTTATCAAGGATTGGGAAAGGGATTCTTTCCACATCAAAGAAGCACCAATCCACTATGGGATAGCTATGTATCTTGTTTTTATGCTCTCAATTAGTTTAGGTTGTTACTTTGTTTATGAAGGCATGATGCATTATTTCATAGGAGCATTTTAAAGGTTTGCATATCACTAATCCATGTTTGAGATTTTAGAGTGTTTGCAAATTTTGAAGGGTGCTCACAAAATGGTTTTTTCCCCTCTTTGAAGCAATGTACTTGCTATGTTGGTTCAAAGAATAAAGTTTTTGTGATAAAAAAAAAAAAAAAATTCTTATTTTTTCGAATGCCCCATCGAAAAGTACACTAGTACATTTCCCCCTCGAGAGATCGAGCGAAAAGATTTGATTTGAGGGTTGATCTCATGATAAAGAGGTTCAAGATGGATGGTTATGATGATAATGCAAATGAGATGATTTCAAGACACTTAGAATAACCAATCTATATTATCCTAAACAACTTAAATGATGATATGATGCATTTAAGATGGACGATGCAATGATGCTTATATGATTTGGAATGAATGTTTTATGTAGATGCTTAAACTAAAAGATCTATATTATGATGATGATGCAAATTTAATGCATGTGAAATGATCGGTGCTTCCTATTATGTATGATATGAATGATATGTGGTATGCTGGCGGTTTGTGGATGTAGGATGGATGCAAGATGGATGCATTGGTGATGTTATGTTAGCGTAGAGAGAAGAAAGAAGAAATGAGATGATGACAAGAGGATCCAACAAGTCCATGATTTGATGAGACCTTATTAGAGATGATGATGATGATTTGCTTATCAAGGATTGGGACTTTAAAAGGGCTACTTACCTTATGTTTGATAACACACATAAGCACAATGCATCAAGGTATAATGAACTAGGATGGAGTTGTACCTAGTGCAATGGAATTTGACTCAACAAACAGATAGGAGTATTCTTGTTCAGACTTGACATATGGAAACCTTGCTAGGACGTACCTAACAAAGCAAGTATTCACCAAGTTATTTTACAAAAACTTCCAACAAGCACAACAAACAAAAGGATAATGATCGTTGCTCCATTCCTATGTCTCTAAATCCTTCATTCGGATATCATCAAGAGGTCCTTGGAATGAGCGCAATAAGGTAAATCAAAAGAAAAGATCAAGTATGCAAACCAACCAATGTTCTTCATACCTTGAGCCAAAGGGATGTGTTTTGATAGGATAAGAATCCAAGTGATATCCAAAAATGATGCCCATTGTTGGAACGATATATCCTAGGATATGCATTGTATAGGATGATGATGGTTTGATAAGTTGATTGATAGGGTGTTAATATAAGGTTGATTGACATGTCTGAAAACGATCAAGAGTTTGATTTTGTTTTAAAGGTTTGTTGTTTGCTTTTGATTTTATATTTCAAGCTTGCTTTTGTTGATTGTTGTGATTGTTTCTATTTATGTTGCCAAAGGATGAAGGTGACGATCAGTTTATTATGGATGATTGATTATTTCAAGTGAAAGCGAGATGAGACGGATGGATTTTTTTCAAATATTTGAATATTTTTGAGGTTTTTGTTTTTCAAAAGATTTTACAAATGTTTTGATTTTTTATTTTTGAATATTTTGGATTTTGATGTTTTCAAATATTTTTTTGGATTTTTGATATGTTTTGATGTTTTTGGATTTTTGCATGTTTTTGATGAATTGGATATAGATATGTGTGATGATATCGGTAAGGTTGATTGATCGAATTGATGGATTGATGATGATAACATTATTGAGGATGTGCAACAATGCAAAGATTGGATTGATCAGGATTGATGATGATAACATTGTTGAGGATACACAATAATGCAAGGACAATGTTAAGCAACACAAGGATTAGGATGAATATCCCAAGATGATGATGGATTGATTGATCAAGATTTTGAAGCTTGATTTGGAACAAAATTTGTTTGAATGATTTGATGTGACATTTGATGTGAAAATTAGATGTGACTGATAGTGATTATTTGGATCGATGTTCGATAAAAGATGACTGATAAGGAACATCTTCTTGTCAAAATATGCCATGGGCTAGTGATTTGGATTTTGGATTGCAAATGCTTGATCAATTTGATTTCATGTTTTCCAATGTTTCGATCACCACATAAGCTAGAGGATATAGACCAAGATTTATTCTCAAAGCAAGATGCAAGATATCTGCCCCCAATGTCTAGCAATGTATGGAATGCCATGGATGGATGCTTCGATAGGTGTGTGGACAGATGGATATGGATTATCTTGCAATAAGATGTTTTTATAAAGAATTCTCATTGGATAATGCTTCATGGCTCAGATAACGTTGGATAGGATAGGATCAATGAAAATGATCAATGTCAAGATGTTTACCATAAGCGAGTGTAAAGTGTGCCCCAAACTTTCATCAAGATCAAGATAACTTCGATGATGGATGCAAATGGATGAAAATGGATTGGATCAATGGTTTATGGATGAATTATGGATACGATGGATGGAATGCTCGATTTATTATGGATGGGATGAGATGCTTTCACCTGAACTGGTGTACGTAGATGTTTGATTATACACATGACACCTATTTTCCAGATGTTCGTCATGGTCTTTCCCAAAGCACCACAAAGTGGTTTTCACTAGAGGATGATTTTTTTCTTTTTTTTCTATTTTCAATCCTTTTTCTGATTTTTTTTGGATTTTCATCTAGTTTTTTCTTTTTTGATTTTTTTTGAAAGATTTTAAGCTCATGTTGAACCACAAGGTGTTGCTGATGTAGATGCTTCTATCATGATGTTCCATTGATAGCCTTCTTGAAGAAGTTGCTTTGCTAAGATACTACACTTGAATGCAGCTTTTGGGATTTTTGATCTACTTTGTCGATACCAGAGTTAACTTTGTCTTTGTGCGCACATCACAATAGAGTGCTTTCTAAATCCTTATGATAAAGGGTCATTGTCAATAAATGGCTAATTTGAGAATTGGATATCATGTGTGGAGGTGTGGATGGAGTGTGTTTAGGGATAAAATATGGATTGGTTGGCAGCTTGGAATCTTTGACTCTCCAAATTTGGGAAGATGAGCACTGATGGGTGGATATAGAAGTGTGCATGGAATTAGGACCAAATGCTTGATATAATTTGTACATCACTTCAGAAGCCTTATTTTTCTTTTGTGGACCTCTTTTATGGATAATTTTCCCATTTTTATTTTTCCCCATAGTTTCTTTAACTGATGGAGTTTGATAGGGATGATCTTTCTTTGTATTTTTTGGTATTCATTTGTATTTGATTTGTCCATTATGCTTTCCTGCTTCTTTTTCTTTGATAATGTTCTTTGTGCTTTGATTCAAATCTATCTTTTGATGATGGTCCCAATTCATGGATGGGGTGATGGGTGGATGAAGATTCATGATGTGGCTAGTTGTAGTATTGACATCAGTTTCATCATAAGGATTCTTCATGCTCCCTATATTGACGCTTGCTTGAGACATAGTTGCCCCCAGTATTGTGGAAGTAGTACCTTCATGCTTTGATTCTGCCTGTTCTAAGATGTCTTGTTCAGTAAACATGCTCTGACAAATGACCACTGTAGATGACATTGTTTCAATTTGCCACTCTGCTAACTCTGGATTATATTGTTATGTCTGAATTATTTCCTTGAGTGGATAATGTTGGATATCTTTATTCATGATGTCCTTAGTCTGAATTTGTGATATATCTGGTACTATTGTTGACAACTTTGTTTGATTGTAGGAATCAATAACCTGCTCTTTTTGTGTAATAATATCAGGAGTAAAGGAATCCTATTCTGAATGAAGATCATCTACGTTTCCATCCGCAGAGAGCATCTCATGGGTAGATGGAGGAATATGTGTTATGGGGATATGATCATCATTTGCGACATCTTGTATAGATAGGAGAGTGTCCATTAGATCATTATAGTATCTTTGAGATACAAATTCTTGATCTTGATTTATTTTGGGATTGCTTTTGACACGTTTTGGATCAATTTCTTGACATGGGTCAATTTTAGAGGATGGATTACTTACAAAGGGTTCTTGGATGTCATCATTAGGAATGGGAAGTGGCTTAATATCCTCTTGATCTTTGAGTGGACTTAGATCAAGTTTCAAGTTCAGGGTTCCTTTAGTATCTATAACCATGAGGTCAAAGGGGGTCAACATGTCTTAGAAGGGACCATTGCTAGACTCTGGTGAAAGATTTTGATCATGCTTTGGAATAAATTCTTGAGATATGTCCTCTAACTCATAAGGTGATGTAGAGAAATTTTCAACATGATCATAGGTGAACGGATCATGTGTTATGTCAATAGGATCAAATAATACTAACACTCCTTGAAATAGATCACTAAAAAGTGGCTCTTGATGTATGGTGAGTTGATCATCGGATGGAGTAGAAACATCTTCAATGTGCTCCTTAATTGAGAGATCTTGAACATTATTTTCAACAATTGTGGAAAAGAGATTGTGAATTATGTCTTCAACCATATGGTCAAGTGATGTTGAAATTTCTTGAATTGGATCATTTTCGAGTATTGTTGGTGGATTTTGATCATGATTGAAAAGTGACTCTTGAACTATATTGATTTGATCTTCAAACGAGATAGAAACACCTTCAATGTGCTCTTTGATGTATAGATCTTGATCATTGATTTTAGCCATTGTGGTGGGGAGATTGTCAATGCTATCAATACTGGTTGAATGTTCATCATTATCCCCAATAGTTATCATTTTTCATGTTTGTTCTTGTGTTTGTTGGGTAGCTTGAGAGGCTTGTTGCACTTGTTGAGCTTTTGTTGCTTGTTGTGTGGCTAGATATCGTTGGATGGCCTTTTGGTAGGCCTAGTGAGCTTTTAGCGCAATGTTATATTGTCTTGTTGGGTTTGGTTTCAGTGGTAGTGGTGGCGGATTCAAAATCATGTTGGATGTAGTGACAAGTGGTTGAGATATGCTTGGAGTGATCATGGTAGTGAGGGGTTGAGATATGATGGGTGTGATAGGGGTCATTGGAGTGATCGAGGTGACAGGAATGGTCGGAATGACCAAGGTGATAGGTCCTTGGGAGACCATATTTTGATTTTTCAAGATTGATGTTGTATTTTGACTAGATACCATATGTTGGAGTGATGTTGATGGTATATTCAAAGGATTTCATGTTATTGCTTGATTGGTGTTAGGTGGATTGATTTGGATGGAGTGATTGGTGCTAAGTAAAAGGGGAAGCCCTAAACCAAGGAATGATGTTGATATGGGTAATGGTGGTGGAGATGTCTCTTGGCACAATGAATCAACTATTTTGGTAAATGTAGCAATTTGGTCTCGCCAAATTTGATCTTGATTTCGATCTTGACTCCCTTGATATAGTTGATTTGGTTTTTGTTCAAGAATATTTGGGATGCATACTTGTGGTTTTTGAATGGGATCATGGACAAATTGATTTTGGAAAATGTTTTGATTTGGGATGATGTTCAGATTTGGCATGATAGGTTGAAATTGAACATTGTTGGTGTTGGGAACCACATTGTCGTGTTTTACGTAACTTTGATTTTGCATGGTGTTACCTTGACTTGGATTGATACATGGAGTTGTTAACATCTTGTTTGGACTTTGAACAACATTTGTATGATTCGTAAAAATATTTATCCCAAAATTTTCTGGATTCATGTTTGGTAATCTTGTACTTGGTATATTCACTTTTGGCATGTATGGATTTGGTGGGATGATGTTGTTCATTTGAAGGCTCATGCATTGATTGTTCTGTTGGCAGACTTGTAGGTTTGGATTTAGATCTACTATTGAGAAAGGTGTTCCAATATTTTGACTCACATTTGTTGTACCATTGATGTTTACAGGGGATAATTATCCTATGTATGGATTGCATAAATGCGAGTTTTGATAATCAATCGACATTGCAAGGTTTTGAAAGTTTAGTTGATTTGGATTACTCATAATGTATGGATCAAGTTTATATTCCATGTTCTTCTTGTGTTTTGACCTTGTTGTAAAAGTGACCTTTAAGGTGTTTAGAACCAATGATGAGATGGAGGATGAAAAGGGGTGAATGATATGGATGTTTGAACGTTTAGGAACTTTGGATCAATGCTAGACTTAAGTAGGGTTTGATTTTGATTGGTTTCATTTGGATAATGAATTTTAAAACCCTAAAATGTTGGATGTGATCTTAGGATGAACTTGTTCAAAGGATTACTAATTTAATTAAATGTATGAGAAATGATGTATTCCCATACACCTAACTAAACAAGGTGATTTTGACTTTAAGGATTTACCCAAGTCTAGAATGATGTTTTCAAAGCTCTAAAGTTGTTTGTGGGATGGTTTTTGATAGATGTTTGGGATGGATGAAGTGTTTGATTTGATCCTAAATGAACCTAGGAAAGACCTATTTACAAGACCAAGATAGTGAAGAACATACTTTTCTCTAAGAGTAATTCAAAATCAAAAGACCAATGTTTGCATGAAAACCATATGACCAAAAGATGCCAAGCACATATGTGGGGTCCAATTGATTTAAAATATTTGCTTAATGGATTCTTTTTACCAAAAACACAATCTTGATTAGATTTTGAATCTAGATGTCTAATGTCTCAACTTTCCCCTTATCCCGAAAAGTGTATTATGCGGAAATCAAGGAAATTTGAGGCAAGAGTTACCTATTGTTGACCTTAGTAGGAGAAAATTGAGATGAAATCCAAATTCTTAGAAGCCTCTAAGGCTAAAATCCCAAGGGAAATCAATAGCATGTGAATTCATTAAAGGATATTTTCTTCTCCTAAAGGGTTTGAGATTTGATGCTCATATTGAATGTTCGTTTTCCAATGTTTTCGATCAAAGCACTGTGTTTTCAAACTAACTCACAAGGAATATAACATCCTAGCTCAATTGGTATGTTTTTCTTGGTGGGCTTGCATCATGCCCTTTATAGAAGAAGAGATTATTTTACATGCAACCAAGGAAAGAGTATAAAGGTATGTTAAGAATGAAGTCTTAACCTTTATACTTTAACCAAGATCGGACATGGCAAGTAGCTTCTTGGAATCTAAGTTCCAATGCACCACTTTGATAAAATCAGTGAATGAGTTAATAGGCCACTACAAACAAAGGTTTTATTTATGACTTTCCATTCGTGGAGATTGACCCATATGGTGAGAGTCCCCTTTCAAATCCATCTCATCAGAATCAACTACATGATATTGGTGTTTACTCCAATACCCACATTTATATCTTGGTTGGAAATACTCTTGGTTTTAGAGTGTTAATGGTTGAGTCATTCCCTTGGGTCAGTACTTTTTCCCCAAGGCAGGCCCTCTAAGATAGTTAAAAACAAATGGAGAACACATGCAATAAGCTCACTCACACTCGCACAAGATTTTTTTCAATTTTAAACCTAAAAAGAAGTGTGGAGGTGATTGCTTTATCTTACCCTAAAATCATGAAAAAGGCCTTTTGATTCTCAAGATCGCTATAAAGTGCGAGAGAAGCGCATACGTCCTTTTCCAATGAGGTTAGTTTAAGTAAGCCCTCACAAAACAAAATAGCACATGTTCATTTCAGATCCCACAAAGCAATTATTTTGATTCATTTTAAAGCACCAAAATGAAATATAAGTTAACCTAAAACAAAAAATTAAAGCATATGACGAAATCTCCAAGCATTTTGAAATGTTTGTTTTAAAGCCCAAAACCAAAGATGATTTAGCCTAAAATAGAAAATTAAGGCGTTGGACAGAAGCTCAAAGTATTTAAAAATGCTTTTGGGTTTCAAGTTTGATGCTCAAATCCTTAACTCCAATCTCTCATTCATTTTTTTATCAACTCCAATGCTTGATTTCAATGTTGATTTCACCTTTTTCCTTTGTTCTCCTTCATCGTTTTCCTTCTTCATTTTCCTTTTGCTATTCACAGAATATGGAGAGGTTGCTAGGGGAGGATTTAGAGATTCTCAAGGAAATGTGGTTCATCTAGCATAAAAGATAGATTCCACAATATCTATGAGAAAAAAGTACCTAAGGCATTGTAATAAGATTTACTTGTAATGACATTTACTGAAATAATGAAATTTGGTGTAGGGGCACCAAGGTTATTGAGCAAATTTGGTTCATGGAAATCTTTTAAGTTAGTTTTGTGTTTTGAGTTTTTTCAATTGAATAAGGTCATAACACATCCACAATTGATTTATAATGTAATAAGTCATGTTAGTTACAAAAAGAATAGTTAGGCATGATTGGAAAGATGTAGAATCATTTGTAAAGACTATTTAAAGCCTCTTGAAGGCTATTTAAGTCAATATTCGAATTTGTATCCTTTTGAAGGAAAATCTTTGAATATGGTTGTAAATGTACTATTAGTGAGATTGAGATTATTAACCTTTAGAGGGTAGCAATATTTATGTTGATGAAATTTCCTTTAGATGCATGGGGTTCAAAGCTCATCAACCATGTGGTAAAAATGATTAAATCTCAAAGACGATCTGTAGCAATGAAAGAGTTTGAAAAGGTAGAGAGAGCTACATTGGTGACTCGGGAGAAACTTTAGTGATGCAGAGTCAAGGTGGAGAAGACTCAAACAAATCAGATTTCAGTAAATCAACAACCTTTGTTATTTCATTTGGCCATCTTGGAACAACTACCAACAAAAAGGCTTCCAAACTCAACAATTTGGCTTAAATTTTAGAGAATGCCTCTCAAGGACCATCTCATCATCAATATAGAATCTACTCAAACCCCCAACACCATTCCCAACTTGACATACAAGGTTTCTTTGCAATTTCTTAGAGATCCTTCAAATTGCCCTACAAAAAGGCTACAAAATTAGCCATGTTTTACAAACAAAATTCTCTTTAAACTTCTTCTAACCCCATAAGATCTTGGATAGTCATAAAATAGGTCACAAAACTCCCAATTCCATAGGTTTTAGAAAAGCACTCAACCTCTAAGCCATAATTTCTTAAAACCCTCAATTTCCTAACAAATACCTAGGGTTTTTAGCATCTCACAACTCCAAGGCCTTCCAAACCTCACCAAAGCATTAAAGAAGTTTTTATGGTTTGCACACACATAATAAACATTCACCTGGCCTTTAGACCTAGTAGATCTCAAAAACATCACTTTGGTTCCTCCATTTCAAGCCAGAATCTCACATTTTCAACCTAAAACAACATCACCAGCCCTATAAACACCTTACCATTAATAAAAGAGTTAAGGAAACTTAAAAAAAACAAATTCTAAATGTCAGAATTGTTTCCTCAATCTCACAGGCTGAAACCTCTGAGAAAGCATGGTCGCTATGACTGTTGAGATGTCTGGCCAATCTACTAGTTGATCCTGACTATCACTGTGACTTCCAGAATGTCTTGGTGATCGACACAATTAGCAACCTTCGGGGTACCCTTGGACAGTCGGGATGATGTCTCAATGACAATAAGAAGTCTTACCGATATTGGCGTGACCTTTGGTCTATCTGGCCGATGTGGTAATCGGTATGACTTGCTCCTATCAGTATGAAGTCTTGGCGATTGGGAGATGTCTGGCCGATGGTTTGATTCCTAGCAAATGTCAGGGAGACTCATGGAGACTACAGTTATCAGAGTAACTTAAAGACTTCGGTATGATGTCTCATCAAATGGCGATTGTCTCACCGATGAGAATACTGAGGTCGATATGACTTGTGAACTTTGGTATGTTTTCTCATTGAATGGCGATTGTCTTACCAATGAGAATGCTGACATCGATATGACTCCTGAGCTCGGTATGATGTTTCATCGACAGTGGTAAGTCTGGCTGACAAAGCTACATGTGATTGGGTGTTTTTAGTGAGACTCCTAGCGAATGGAGTCATCAGAGAAACACAAGGACTTCGGTATGAGGTCTTAGCGAATGTGGAATGTTTGGCTGACAATTGGAATCTTCGATATGACTTGAAGGCATCGGTATGATGTCTTGGCGAAGAGTGTTTGTCTTACTAATGGGAATCCTGATGTCGGTATGACCTCTTAGTGAAAGCGATAATTCTTGTCGACTATTGTTTGGTGTTCGGTATAACATAAAGGCTCGGTATGATCTCTCAGCGAAGGACGATAGTCTTGCTGACTGATGAACACTTTAGAATAATTGGTGATCATCGGTATGAGGTCTTGGCGACACGGCAAAGTCTTAGCGGTAGCTTTCTAGACTCGGTGTAACCTCTTTCTGATAGGGATGACTCTTGGTGATATTGATAGTCAGGTCTTGTGGCATCGGGGAGACACAGTTAGTGTCTCGCCAACATGCGAGTTGATCATTGTTGACCGAGTGAAGATTGTCCTACATGGTGTGACTTGGACATATTATCTTCTATGCAAGGAAGTGGAAACATCTACGATGTTGAGTTGGATGATTCGATAGTTGTGATCTAACAGTTGGAAACAAATCTACTCATAGAGCCTGTTGAGAACAAATGTATATGCATTGGACATTCTGTAGAAGTGAGCCGGTGAGAACAAGAGAAGCAAGAAGAGAATAGATTGAGAGTGATAAAGAGAGGGCCAAATGGGTGGCTAAAAGGTTGAGGCCTTGAGGCCGAAATAGAGGAAGTGAGAGGCAGGGTTATGCTGCTGAAGTCTCTCCTGATCATGGATCATGGTTCATCTCTTTCTTGTTGATCTGCACTGTAGGAGAGTTTTCTACCAGGTTGTATCTAGAATGAGCAAGATGTAATCTCTGAAAAGGCTATGAGCCTGAATTGTATTGTAACCTTTAGTTGCTGAATAATACAATGGCTCGATCTTTGGAGTGTGGGGTTTTTTATCCGAAAGGGTTTTCCCCATGTAAATCTTTTTGTTATGGTTTTTTGTCTTATCTTTCATCTGTGTTGTTTCTGCTTCTAGAATCTGTTGTTGCATGATGTTTAATTTATATGTGCTTCTCTCAGAAGGATTAATGTGGGAAATGAACTATGTTTGTTTCCACTTTAGGACATAGTTGTACGTGTCTTTGAGGAAATCTAATCAAAATTAAAGGTACCGAAGGAACTACTATTCTTGGAGGTTTCTCTGAGATGCCCTATATTTCCCTTACACTAAACCTTTACTCTTAGTCACAACTCACCACAGTAGGAGGAAGGGCTCCATCACAAAAATTAAAGTAAACTCAAACCCTGCTGGTCTATACAAGTTGAATAAAGAAAAATATATTTTCCTTTCACTAAAACAACTAAAGGTGTATCAAAAAAGATTTAAATCTAGGTTAAGACCTGCCACCATAGTGTTTCATGAATTTATATTCATAGGAGGCCTGTACTAGGCCGTACACATAGAAAAGAAACTAAAAAACTCAGAAAAATGTTGAAATTCCACAGTTTTAGGCGTTATGAAGAGCACGAATCTTCAAAAAAGCTATTGATTGAACCCCCATTCAGGCTTGAATGATTTTTTTAATACATTTCAAATGAGAATCATCTCCCTTCAATGCCCATAACTACCTTTGAACCACCAAACCCTTATTAAGCCTACAAATACTAGTATTTAATAATGGTTTTGATTAATAAGCTTTGTGATTCAAATTTATTATTATAAATGCCTAGGACCACTTAGAAACCCTTATAACAAGACTTTTAGACTCTTTCTCTACACTCCCACCTACTTTTTACATAATTTTCCTTAATGGAAATATCAAAAATTATTTAATTCAAGAGTGCTTTTTCACATTTGTCCACCCTAACCTACTAATTCCCAAAGTACATAAAATATTGGTCTATTAGACCTTATTCAAGACAAAAATACCTCAACATACTAAAATTTACCATCAAAAAATAACAAATTGAGGGTGAGGTGTGGGTGCCCCTACACCATTCAACTTTCAAAAACCAAGTCAATCAGGCTGGCAAACATCTGGATCAGGCTAGCATTTGGTGGAAGAGGAAGAAAGATGACTGGAACTCTAGAAGCCCACCATACTAAATTTTTATATTGAACCATGAGAGTAGAAGAGAGAGTTGATATCATGTATCAAAACATTAAGCATGCATTCTTCCAACCAATGGAGAAGGAGATGATTACTTTGCTTCATTTTCATTTGCATAAGCATATCAAGGCATGTGAACCAAGAAGACCAAGGATGTCCAATTTTATGTGGAGGTAATGGATGTGGTCCAAATTTTAGGAAGGGCAAGAAGGTCAATGTATGGTCCTGATGAAATTGAGGAAGAGCAACAAGAGAGGGACATGAAATATAAAATCAATACAGAGTTTCAAGGATTTGTCAAGCGAGTAAGAGAGCTATGGGAGCAGCCTCATCTAAAAGAATTTGAACTAGAGTTTGATATGTACCATTTAGAGAGTTTGGTTTTAATTGAGTTCCTTTCAAAGCCTTTGATTTTATTATTCTTATGGTAAATTGTTTGGTAGAGTTGGTGGAATTACCTTTCTTAGTAATCGCTATTACTGAGATTGAGATTGTTAACCTTGAGAGAGTAGGACTTGGGAAAAAGGAATTTGATATGGCTATTGCTTTCAAAGACTTCAAGCGGGATGTACTCTGCATTGATGCCATTCCTCAATCTTCACTTGATGGTATCAAGGAATGGGTGAACTCCATGGTTATAAAGTATTATGAAAGAAAAATGAACTTGTATTAGCAGCCAATTTTGAAGACTATTACTGATGATCCAAATAAATTTATTGAATATGTTGGTTAGGAATTTTTTAATATGGAAGCTAGTGATTTTGATTCTGATAATTCAGAAGAGTTAGACCAAGGATATGAACCCTCTAATGTAGAAGAGGAATTAGAATCACTCTTCATGTTGCAAGTACCAACTTTAATACCAACTACAATGACAACATTAAAATTCCCTAGCAATATTTATGTAAAGGAAATTTCCTTTAGATGCAAGGATTCAAAGCACATCAACCATGTGGTATAGATGATTAAATCCCAAAGATGATTTGTAGCAATGAAAGAGTCTGAAAAAGTAGAGAGAGCTACATTGGTGACTCAGAAGAAACTTTAGGTTTCAAAAACCAAAGCCAATTAGGCTAGCAGATGTGTGGATCAGGCCGACATTTGGTGGAAGAGGAAGAAAGATGACTGGAACTCTGGAGGCCCACCATACTAGATTTCAATATTGAACCATGAGAGAAGAAGAGAGAGTTGATATCATGTATCAAAACATTAAGCATGCATTCTTCTAGCCAACGTAGAAGGAGGTGATTACTTTGCTTCATTTTCATTTGCATAACCATATCAAGGCATGGGAACCAAGAAGACCAAGGATGTCGAGTTTTATGTGGAGGTAATGGATGTGGTCCAAACTTTAGGAGAGGCAAGAAGGTCAATGTATGATTTTTAACCTTGAGAGATTATGACTTGGGAAAAAGGCATTTGATATGGCTATTATTTTGAAAGAATTCAAGCGAGATGTACTTTTCATTGACGCCATTCCTCAATCTTCACTTGATGGAATGAAGGAATGGCTGAACTCCATGGATATAAAGTATTATGAAAGTAGAATGAACTTGAATTGGTGGCCAATTTCTTGAAGATGGTTGTTGGGAATTTTTGAATATGGAAGCTAGTGATTTTGATTCTGATAATCCAGAAGAGTCAGAACAAGGATATATGAGTTCCCTCTAATGTAGAAGAGGAATCAGAATCAAATTTCTTGTAGCCACCATCAAGAGTGTTACAAGCCAACAAGATGGATGGCATTCTTATATAAGGATAATTATCAATGTAGCAGTTACCAGCTTTAATAGCAACTAAAATGGCAACATTGAAATTCCCTAGCAGTATTTATGTTGAGGAAATTTCCTTTGGATGCAAGGATTCAAAGCACATCAACCACATGTGCTAAAAATGATTAAATCCCAAAGATGATTTGTAGCAATGAAAGAGTTTGAAAAGGAAGACAGAGCAACACTAGTGACTCAGGAGAAACTTCAACTTTCATAAACAAATTCAATTAGGTTGGCAGAGGTGTGGATCAGGCTAGCATTTGGTGGAAGAGGAAGAAATATGACTAGAACTATGGAGGTCCACCATATTATATTTTAGTATTCAACCATGAGAGTAGATGAGAGAGCTTATATCATGTATCAAAACATTAAGCACACATTCTTCCAACTAGCAGAGAAGGAGATGATTACTTTGCTTCATTTTCATTTTCATAACCATATCAAGGCATGGGAACCAAGAAGAACAAGGATTCTGAGTTTTATGTGGAGGTAATGGATGTGGTCCAAACTTTAGGAGGGACAAGAAGATCAATGTATGATTGGTACAGGAGCACCATTCAGTAGGTTTTGTTCATCAAGGCAAATAAGGAGTAGAATATAGGATTTTAAGTTTTGTATTAAAATAAGGTCTATGAGACCATTCTATTATGTATTTAGTCATATTTTAGTTATATTAGGTGTTTAGGAGGTTGGGTTTTTCAAAAAGTGAAAAATGTTTAAAAATTGCAAAATGTGCAAAATTGGCAAACTCAAACATTGTAAAATTGTAAAATTTACATTATGGAGGGAATGTGGAGAGTCAAACCAATTCAAAGGTCAGTTAGGAAGGTGAATCAGTTTTTAGTTTGTCGGAAATAGTTTTAAAAAATGGAGAACTCATATTGAAGTTTGGATTTTGTGATTTGAAGAAGCAAAAATAATAAAACTCAATTTTTTTTAGAATTTTATTATTTTCAGCTGTATCAGCAGATTGTATAGCCTGTATTTCAATTAGTTGATCTAGATTTGTTGATATTTGCATAGTATATGGAGTTACCTTTCTTTTGAATCCATTTATAAGGTTTTCCATATTTTTTTGTGCATTTTATCATAAATTTACTAAAACTATCCCGAACTTGTACATTTGAAGGTTTTGAGTCAATAAATATGGATTTTTGACACATTCCTCTTTCTGTAGCCTTTGTAATTTCAGGAATGGGTCTACACTAACATTATTAAGGTGTGGAAATGATGTGTTAGTGTTGGGGAGGTCTGAAAGTGAGATGGGTGTGAAACCCATGTGTGTAAAAAGTGAGTTTTCTTTAAGAAAAATGGTGGTTTTGAAGAGTCAAATTATGTTTTTGTGTAGGGAAGAATTATTTAATGATTTTTTGAGCTTGTGTAGGGTATCAAGAACTTGTTTGAGTAATTTTTAGGTTGTGGTTAGCTTTGGAAGTATCATTTTCAATAAACCCCTAGGGTTTAGGCTACAATAGAGGATTTTGTTTACCCATTGTACGGTGGTATAACTGAGATCTGATTGTGAATTTTAAAGTTTTGACACCTTAGAATTTCTTCCCCAAGAGTTGGTAAGGTTTGGATAAGTTTAGAATATACACCCTTTGTTCAACCGGATCGATCCCTTAAGGGTCCAAAGGATAAAATGACTGCAAACTTCTACATGAGGTTACTTGGGCACCACGATGCTTAGAAAATTCTTGTCTAATCCTATGGGATCGTGTTGGGCCCCTCTACAATAACCTCTCTCAGTTTTTGTTATCTCAGAGTGGTTTTCACGTAATGTCCAATTTTCAGTTGATGGAAAAAGTGTCAAATGGAAGCAATGGAAAGTTGCAAGGTGGTCCAATTTTTGTTCTACAACTTGTGTGACCAAATGGACTATTCCAACACATTCGAATAGGCATGTTTACACTAGGAGTGGTTCTTTTTCACACCCAAACACGTGGAATCACTCAAAGCTACGTTCAATCGAATCGATCCCTAAAGGGTCCAAAGGGAAAAATGGCTACAAACTTCAGCATGAGGTTACTCACACACCGTGATACTTAGAAACTTCTCATGTGATCCTATGGGATTGCTTGGGCCCCTCTACAATAACCTCTCTTGGTTTTTCATTATCTCAAAGTGGTTTTCCCATGGTGTCCAATTTTCAGATGATGGAAAAAGTGTCAAATGGAAGTAGTGAAAAGTTGCAAAGTGGTGCAACTTTCATTCTACAACTTGTTTGACCAAACAGACTATTCCAACACGTCTAAATAGGCATGTTTATGCTAGGAATTTCCCTCTTTCACACCCAAACATACATAATCTCTTAGAGCTATGTTCAACTGGATCGATCCCTTAAGGGTCCAAAGGGAAAAATGGTTGCAAACTTCAGCATTAGGTTACTCATGTTAGAAACCAAGATCTGAAATGCAAACCAAAAAATAACCTTCCACAGAAGAGAAAAACAAAAAAGCAAAGAGATTGTATAAATATGTGCAAATTGATATATTTGAAGTATGAATAATTACAAGATATGATTTTCTTTATAAAAGCAAAGATGCATAAACCTAATTTTATCTTGAGCAAAAAGATAGCTCAACAAGATAAGGATAACAACCTATAACCTAGGAATTAAATAATGCCTATGTCAACTTATGTAAAGTGTAATTAAATATTAATTACACCAACACCCCCCAATATGTGTAACTTAGGGAGAAGCATATTATTATGCAAATGATGTGAGATGGGTCCCGACAACGAAGTTTTGATCAGGTACCCATTTACAAATGCAAAGAGAGAGAAAACCCAATGGGAAAAGGCCCCCCTCAATGAGATGAATTGCTGTAAAGAATCACCGTAAGAACTCTGAAGAAGGAACACTAGAACCCCAAATCCGGCAAGCAAGGAAAAATACTTCTATTTGGAAGAAACCATAATGGAATCACAAATGCAACAATAGACTTGATGCCAAGGAACACTAGAAACTCACATACTAGATCAGCCCTGGAATCTGTAAGCAACAATAGATGAAAGGATGAAGCCACCCATAATGATGACAAAATATGGAAGTTGTGTCCTCGAAGCCAATGCCAAACTGAAACTAAAACTGCCCCATAAGATGAGTACCATCAAGATTCTAGAACATTAACCATAAAAACATGGCCTTCAAACTAAGAAAGATATGGACCAATGCGGATCAAGAACCACAAACTCCCAATGTGAAGTGTGAACCGATGCAAACCAAAGATGTGTCCAGCTAAGCAAGAAAGAAGCTAAAAGAAACAACAAGAAACCAAAAAAACTCATGTGAGTTATCACCAATATGAAAGTGTGAAGATGGAGATCAAAGTGAAAAACTACACTCTAATTAGATTATTATGCAAGAAACACCCTTTATGGAACTTTATCTCAGTTCATTTATTACAATAACCCTATGATTGTAAGAGAAGAGAATGATAAAAATGCATAAATAAAAAATAAAAATAGACCTCAGATCTGTTTAGATGCTGAAACTAGCTTCCCACCGCTGCAAGAATGGCGAAAAATGGATAAGCGAGTCAAAAGATATGTCTCCCAGAGTGAAAACAACAACATACAACTTCCAAGGCTGAAAAAGGAATAAAAAAAGAAAAACCAAAAACCCACACCTACACCACTACGTAGAGCTCAGAAACAGATTTTCGGCAAGATCTTGTTTACAAAAGAATGACGCCATATGTGAAAGTTATGCCTAATTTGGTGAAACTGCTCCAAAAGGAGCCAATAAGCCTCCAATAAGCCCTCAGGGGCTAAAAAGGTTCATCCCCTAGTCACCTGGGCAGACCAGGGGGTTGGTAGCCAGGGGGTTTCGGCATAGCTCCTGGTCACCCACGTGACCGAGCCTGGGGCTAAAAGCCCAGCGGGGGCTGGCGCGTGGGCTCTGGCTGCCCATAGGACCTTTGGCTGTAGATATAAGCCCTCGGGGGCTGGTTGAACATATCGACGAAGCGATGCTCAGAGATTTCTTCACCGGTGGCAGATGAAAAGGACGCCACAGTTGGTGGCATAAGGGTAGAGCGGTGGCGACACGATCCTTTTATAACGGGCAAAGCAAAAATCCACTGATTTTTTTTATTTTTTTATTATTATTTATTTTTTTGAAATTTGTGCCTCGGTATTCATGCCTTGGGGCCGTACGAGCCTCAGGCAAATTTTTTTTGCCTCTCCAGATGACTATGTCCAAACTAGACAAAATTTATATGAAAATAGGGATTTTTGGGCATTGCAAATCCAACGGTGAGGTCTGTTTTAGCCCAAAGTGCCCAAAAGATTAGGCGACCCCCATATCTCTCAGAAAAATCATCGAGCTTGAAACCCTCATAGATCTGGCAAATGGTGACCAAAATGAAAAAAGCCATTTTTCACTTTTTCCAGCACTTTGAATCCAATGGAAACCCTGATCTAATTCAAGATGCTGCATAACTATGCTCAAGGAATGAAACCTTCAAGGGACCCTGAACAAGCTCTACAATGTATTCCTCCAAAAAAGCTGAGAAGGGGCTACAAATCGAGGCTCTCATACCATGTTAGAAACCAAGATCTGAAATGCAAACTAGAAAATAACCTTCCACATAAGAGAAAAACAAAAAAGTAGAGAGATTGCATAAAGATGTGCAAATTGATATATTCGAAGTACAAATAATTAGAAGATCATATGATTTTCTTTATAAAAGAAAAGATGCATAAACCTAATCTTATCTTGAGCAAAAAGGTAGCTCAACAAGATAAGGATAACAACCTATAACCTAGGAATTAAATAATGCCTAAGTAAACTTATGTAAAGTGTAATTAAATATTAATTACACCAACAACTCAGACACCGTGACACTTAGAAACTTCTCATCTGATCCTATGGGATCATGTTGAGCCCCTCTACAATAACATCTCTTGGTTTTTTTTTTAATCTCAGAGTGGTCTTCCTATGGTGTCCAGTTTTTAGTTGATGGAATAAGTGTCAAATGGAAGTAGTGAAAAGTTGCAAGGTGGTGAAACTTTCATTCTACAACTCATGTGACGAAACAGACTATTCCATCACATTCTAATAGGCATGTTTATGCTAGGCATGGTCCTCTTTCACACCCAAAAATGCAGAATCACTCCGAGCTACGTTCAACTAGATCGATGCCTTTAGGGTCCAAAAGGAAAAATGGCTGCAAACTTCAACATGAGGTTACTCAGACACTGTGATGCTTAGAAACTTCTCGTCTAATCCTATGGGATTGTGTTGAACCCCTATACAATAACCTCTCTCAGTTTTTGTTATCTCGAACTGGTTTTCCTGTGATGAAAAAAGTGTCAAATGGAAGCAATGGAAAGTTGCAAAGTGGTGCAACTTTCGTTTTGCAACTCGTTTGACCAAAAATATTGTTCCAACACATCCGAATAGGAATTTTTATGCTAGGAATGGTCCTCTTTTGCACCCAAACATGCGGAATCGCTTTGAGCTACATTCAACTAGATCGATCCCTTAAGGGTCCAAAGGGCAAAATGACTACAAACTTCAACATGAGGTTACTCAGACACTGTGATGCTTAGAAACTTTTCATATAATCCTATGGTATCATGTTGGTTCCCTCTACAATAACCTCTCTCAGTTTTGGTTATCTCAGAGTGGTTTTCCTGTGGTTTCTAGTTTTTAGTTGATGGAAAAAATGTCAAATGGAAATAGTGGAAAGTTGCAAAGTGGTGCAACTTTCGTTCTGCAACTCGTGTGACCAAACAAACTATTCTAACACGTCCAGCTAGGAATTTTTATGGTAGGAATGGTCCTATTTTTCACCTAAACACACAAAATTGCTCCAAGCTACATTCAATCGGATCGATTCCTTAAGGGTCCAAAGGGAAAAATGGTTGCAAACTTTAGCATGAGGTTACTTAGACACCATGATGCTTATAAACTTCTCATCTAATCCCATGGGATGGTGCTAAGTCCCTCTACAATAACCTCTCTCAGTTTTTGTTATCTCGTAGTGGTTTTCCCATGATGTTCAAATTTCAGTTGATGGAAAAAGTGTCAAATGAAAGTAGTGGAAAGTTGCAAAGTCGTCCAACTTTCATTCTGCAACTTGTGTGACCAGATGGACTATTCCAACGTGCTCGAATAGGCATGTTCACACTAGGCATGGTCATCTTTCTCACCCAAACACGTGGAATCGCTCTGAGCTATGTTCAACTAGATCGATCCCTTAAGGGTTTGAGTGTAGTATGTTGAAATAGGCCATTCCACCTATTGTTCAGGCTATGTCTTAGTGATATGGGTCTGATGTAAGTAGGATAGGGAGTAGGAATAATAAAATAACATTAGTAAGGGCATTGGAAGAGATTACTAATGCTGCCCCTATTGAAAATTCAAAATTGAGGTCCCTTAAAAGCAAGACTAGAAGAGGTGAAAAGAATAAATTGCTTGAAAATAAGTTAGAATAGGTTGGAAATATGGTGAGATTGTGGAGTTTGATGTGTTCAAAAGGTCTGCAAGGATAGGGGAGGTCAAAAGTATGTTATGGCATTGCATGCCCTAGTTGGGAAAATAGGGGTTTTGAATTAAAAAGAGAGGTTTGAGGGAGTAAACATGGGTAAAGTCAAGGGGAAACATAATTTGGAGGTCAATTGAGTTTGTGTAGGAAAAATGAAGAATGTTGGAATAGGTTTTGAGGTTCAGGTTCGGGGGATTGGTTCACCAATTTGGCCAAAAAAATTTGGAGGGGGGTTCAGTTCGTTTTGGGTTCGTTGGTACAAAAGACATGTACAAAAAAAATAAATCTATGCAACCTAGAAGCATGAATTAGGATTAGAATATCACATATCATCATATAAACAACAAAACCACCATAAACTTGAATGTCATTTAAAACAACAAAATTCCCAAAAAAAATGTATTTATAACCTGCAAAAAAATGTGAATAAAATCACACTGATTTTTGCGTGAAAAAAAACCATGAGACCATAGATTGTTGCTTACTATTATGCTTTGATAGATATTTTCCAAGCATCCATAGCTTGTTCAAAAGTACTTTTTTTAGGCTTTTAGCCATAGCAGCAAGGTAGTGAGTTGTTTGATAAAATGCTTTGGTAGACATGTATGAAAAATGTGGTAGCATAGACAAGGTAGTGAATTGTTTGAAAAAATGCTTCAAAGAAATGTCGTTTGATGGTGATGGAATGGCATGACGAATGCCATGACAAGCAAATTGCTATGGATTGTCATGGCATTCCATCACCCTTGAGACCACATTGCTTTGAGGCTTTTTTTCAAACAGTTCATTTCCTTGTCTATGCTATTGCTTATTATTATGCTTTGATAGATTTTTTCCAAGCATCCATAGCTTGTTTGGAAGCACCTATTTTAGGCTTTTAGCCATAGCAGCAAGGAGGTGAACTGTTTGATAAAATTCTTTGGTAAACATGTATGAAAATGCAGTAGACAAGGCAAAGAGTTGCTTGAAAACGCCTCAAAGAAATGTAGTTCATGGTGAGGAATGCCATGACAATCAATAGCAATTTGCTTGTCATGGCATTCCATCACCATCAGATCATCACATTTCTTTGAGGCATTTTTTCAAATAGTTCATTGTCTTTGTCTATGCTATTGCTTACTATTATGCTATGATATATTTTTTCCAAGCATCCATAGCTTGTCTAAAAGAACCTATTTTAGGCTTTTAGCCATACAAAGAAGGAAAATGAATTGTTTGATAAAATTCTTTGATATACATAAAGAACCAAGAGTGAACTCTTTGAAATGCCTCAAAGAAATGAGGTCTCATGGTGATGGAATTCCATCACCATGAGACCTCATTTCTTTGAGGAATTTTTTCAAAGAGTTCACTGCCTTGTCTATGATATTGCTTATTATTATGCTTTTGATAGATTTTTTCCAAGCATCCATAGCTTGTTTGAAAGTACTTGTTTTAGGCTTTCAGCCATAGCAACAAGGCAATGAACTATTTCACAAAATGCTTTGGTAGACATGTATCAAAAATGTGGTAGTATAGACAAGGCAGTGAACTGTTTGAAAAAATGCCTCAAAGAAATGTGGTCTCATAGAATTCCATGACAAGAAAATGCAATTGGTAGTTGCTCCTAGTTATTAGTTATCCAATGTGAAGTAATTGTATAACTGCTTAGGTTGACTTTGTAAATACTATATTGTAATTGAAATTTTGTCATCTATCAACATCTAGTTATTAGTTATGCAATGTGAAGCAATGCTTTGAGTTTGAAAGATGTGCAATGCAATGTAATCAACGATATGAATATAAACTACAAAAAAATATTTTTTACAATTTATTAGTTAAACTCTTTATTTTACTTGCTCTCTATATCTCTATACTATGGAAATTCCTTTAAATTAATATATCTGAGATAAGATGGAGGTTAGGGTTGTACATGAGGAAACAACAGTTAGAGAAAGGGAGTAATAAATGAATGGTTTTCAGTTGTTAGGAAAGAGGATATCTTCTAGAAACAAAATTCTAGGGTGCAGTAGTTGAATGAAGGTGATAGGAATACAAAGTTATTTCACCAATCAAAACTTAAACATAGAAAAAGAAACAAGAGTTTCTCTCTTGTTCAAGATAATGGGGGCCTCATCACTAAAGATGAAGACTTAGAATTGAAAGCCATCTCCTTCTTCAAAAATGATGGAAGACTTCAACATCCCTCTCCTAATGATCCAAAATATTTGTTGGAGGTTATTCCTAAGTTGATTCTCCTTGAGGAAATTAAGTCATTCGAAAGTAGGGTGTCCTACAAGAGTTTAAATCAACTGTCTTCTCCTTTGGAGTCTTAAAATCCCTAGGCCCAGATGGATTTCCTCTAGATGTTTTCAAGATTTCTATGATTTGATAACTAACGACCTCGTATTGGCTACTAGAGACTTCTTGAGGGATGGTAGACTCCTTAAACAATTAAATTCGACTTATATTGTTCTTGTCCCCAAGAAGGATGTACTCTTTGTAATAATGTGTACAAAATATTTTCTAAAATCATGGTCAATAGGCTAAATCCCCTATTGGAAAAAATAATATCTAGAAGCAAGAAAGTGTTCTTAGTAGGGAGACAGATTATGGATGAAGCCATTGTCTCTCATGAAGTTATCCACTCCAAGGAGCATTCTGAAAGCATGGGTATGGATCTCAAGTTGGACATTTAAAAAGCCTGCGAAAGGGTTTTATGGGATTTCATGTTTGTTGTGTTTGAAAAATTTGGATTCAGTGGGAGGTTTCTGAGATTAATTAAGGAGTGTGTCTCTATTACTAGCTATGTTGTTCTTCTCAATGGTGTTCCTACAAAGCAATTCACTTGTGGAAATGAGTTAATACAAGGTGACCCCTTATTACCTTACTTTTTATAATTGTTGCTAAAGTCTTGGTTTATAATCTACAAAAGAATCTTGAATGTGGCCGCGTACATGGGTTTCATGCTACTACCTCATTGGATCTTGCTTCCCAACAATAGTTCATTGATGATACCTTTCTATTTGGGTTAGCTTTTGGGGTGTAAGAAGCTAACTAGAAGGCTATTCTTAATAAGTATGTTGATTCCTCTTGCTAGTTTATAAACTATAACAAGAGAAAATTGTATTTCTTTAATACTGTATAGGAGAAAATTTGCACCCCTTGTGTAAATTTCCCTTTTGCATACCCTCACCTTAGAAAATTAAACCTGAAGGAAAAATTCCACATCATCCTCTTGTCCTCCATCCACTTGGTGTTTGTCGTGTGTGCCGATGGGGGAATATTTGTTGGGGACAAGAGTGCAAAATGCGGACGTCTGTGCAGTGCACTGTCATCCCTGACAAATTCCTACCTCTAGTGTTCGTAGGGACATTACAAATTGATCCCACAAAGCTGGTTTACAATTTCTAGGAGGAACTAATTTTTGTTGAAATCACATATTTTTAGAAAATATAATGATTTAAGCCTTAAAAAGTTCTATTTAAAGAATTCCAATTGAAGAGGATTTGATCAAACCACCTTAAATCAAACCCCCTTGGATAGAACCCTGCTAGTTTTAAACCACACCTATAACAAAGTCTCCTTTACACCTATCAAAATGCTGATAAAAAACCACTTTTGATTTACCTTTTGGGGGATCAAATGAATTCATTTAAAATTTATTTTTTTCAAGTATGTAGTACTTATTATAAGCTTCCCAAAAAGTATAATTTTAAATAAATTTAATTTTATTATTATATTTATTTTTATTTCTCGAATGTAGGTTTTCACGAAAATCAAGCTCTCTGCTCTACACATGTGGAAAAATAGAAAATTATTAAAAATAAATAAAAAATATTAGTGCACCAGATATTGAATTCCTTGATCCAACAAAGAAAAAAATTGAATTTTGATACATACAAAAAAAGTTACGCATTATACGGTCGCGCTATGTCTGAATTATAATTGGTTTAAATTTGAAACTTGATTAAAGAAAAAATATTCAATAAAAGACTATCTAACCAAGTGGAAGCAATAGATATTAGAGTTACGAATCTAAATTAAAAAAAAATAGAATTTATCCTTCATGGAAAAAAAGTTATGCATTATACGGTGAACGCCACTTTTTAAAAATGTTGTTTTCTGAAAAAGACTAGTTTTTGAGGGAGATGGAAAAAAAAGTGCAATCTGACTCCAAAATTTTTGAAAAAAATATATTTAGAATCTATAGACAAAATTTCATGAAACTCTAGTTTGCATCATCTTCAAATTCCTCACGATTTAGCCGCTATAGGTGCCCGAAAGTGAAGATTTAGTTAAAAAAAAATATTTCAGTGTCCAGTTTGGCCAAAAATTGTAAACCACTATTGTGGGATCACCCTTATCCATTGGAAACGAAGTGTAACACCTCTGTATTGACCAACCAACCCAAAAATGAATCCTTCTTTCCCTTTTTGATCTTGAAATGACTATCTTTCTCATTAATTCTAACCTCTACAATATCTTCAACATTTTCTTTATTATTCTTGATCACTTAAGAATTTTCATACACCTCCATTGAGCATTGCAAAAACTTGTTACTCCATCAAATCCATCTTTTTACGTGTTGTGCTACCATAGAAGTTGGGAGTTTGGAGTCTTGGAACACCTCCCTTCATTGTTACTGCGGTTGTGTGAACTTTTCCAAGCTTGTTGCTTTACATTCTCCCTTCAGTGGCCTTGAGTTCCTTTGGGTGGAGATGGTATCACTTCATTTTCCTTTCCCTTATTGTGGTTTGATAGAGTATCATTGCATCTTTTGTAGTGTTTGATACTTTCCTTTCTTCTTTCCTTTATCACACTTTCTACTTCATTGCTTTTTTGGCTATCCATGGAGATGGAAACACCAAAGTCGGGGTTTAACTAAGGAAAACCCTCTACAACCCAAAAATTTTCCCTCTCTTGGCTGTGTGTAGCTAAATGTGTGTGTGGAGCTCGCTAGCGAATTGGAGCTTTAGTGAGTTGATATTCATCACCCTTGTCTTCATCTATATTCTTTATCATTTACATGGCTATTTCTCTTATTTTGTCATTCTATTTATTTCATTAAAATTAACCAGCTAGACAGTTATTAGGTTTTTCTGCTTTCTGTACTATACTTTACATTTTCTAGCCGTACGGATGCCAGTGCATCAGAGATATACCATAGTTCCGCACTGTCGTCCTAGAATCGTGTTGTTGTCCTCAGATAGAGAGCTTTCTAAGGTGTAGTTTGGACTCTAAAAAACAACTTTTCTAGCCTCATTTAGACTTTCAGATCTGTAGAGTGACATAAGTACTTGAGAGTGCTTTTTGTTCTCGATTCTTGTGACCTAGAGTCTTGGTGTGGTTGGTTCCCCTACCTTACATTTTGGTGAACCTAATGTGAACAATGTCTATCCATTTGTCTATGTTGATACTTTTTCCTCAAACCTAGTGAATGTTGTAATCCTGAGTGTTGTGAAGGTTCATGAGCATCACAACCCAGTCCATGAATTTTGGGTACATTGTTAGGAGAAGTGTGTGACACCTACTAATGGAAAAGATGAGGGTCACTTCTTGTTTCACCTCCAGTTTTTCCACCAGTCTAGCTACCGACTATACCACTAGTTTTGAATGCTCTTCTTTAGAACATGGGATGAATGAAAAACCAATTAATGAGCCTTTCATTGGCCTCTACCTAGCCTATTTTTCAACCTTTCTTCTGAAATAGCCCATTGTCAATGGTGATTCTGAGTACTCCTTTCCCTCAGGGAATGGAGATTCCTATGTTTGAAAAGTATGGTGGTAAATGGGCTCCACAAACACATGTGTTAACCTTCAATGCAATGTGTATGGATTTATTTCATCATGATGTGTTTATGGAAAAAATCTTACCCCAATCTCTCATGGATATAACACTCGAGTGGTATTATTCCTTACTAGATAATTCTATATTTTCATTCAATCAACTCATTAACTAGTTTCTCCGTCAATTCTAGGATAACATGGGTTTGAAGATGACCTTCTCAGATCTCATCTAATGTAAGTAGGGGTATAACAAGAAGATAACTAACTTTATAGCATGATACCAAGCACCCTTTTCATAAATATTATACACACTACCCGACAACAATGTACAAAAGGTATTCATAGGCAACCTAGAATGAGCCTAGCAGGAGAAGTTTACCCTGATGAAATACCATTCCTTTGTGCATCTATGTGTCACATTGTGAGAGTAGTAGTAAATGGTAGTTTAGTTCTAGGGACCTTCCTCATGCTCCCATTTGGAAAGAAAGTCTATTGTGTCCATCTCATGAAAAGGTAAGGCTATTGTAAATGTAGTCACTGTGACCAATGATCATGGCCTCAAATGCAACTAGAAGTTTACAAAGTTAGTAGAATCTTATTCTTCCATTTTGTAAAAGTTGTTGAAGAATAAGATATGAACTTTGTAAAACTCTCAACCTCTTAAGGAAACTTATCTTGATGGGTCTGATTCGAATGCTTTTTTTAGTACCATCATGTCAATGGGCATGATACTAAGCGTTGCATGCATCTGCGCCATGAGATATAGGATCACATCAATGATGGTACCATCCATCTCAATGGGAAGGAAAAAAATACAAAATAAATTAGTAGCAAAGGCCAATAGTGAGTTGCAGAATTACATGGACCCATTTCTGTATCATTCCATGAACTTGATTATTTACCCCTCTGATGCTTCTCCTCAACCCTTGGTGTATGTCAACATGGTCTCAGTTACTCCTCTCCCATGACCTACGATTGGTTCACTAGATGTGACATTCACCTCGTAGGATTTTGCCTTGAATAATAATCCCTCTCCCCTATACATTCCCACTTGCCTCAATGGGAACATTGTCATAGGAGTCCTAGTTGAGTCTACAAGCCGGGTGAATGTTATTATAGAGGAGACGTTATGGTTAAATTCATTACAAAGGGATGAATATGAAGAAATGAATTCTACCATACCTATGCATGATGGTCTCTCTCTTAAGCCATATGGCTTTATAACTCTTTTCATCCTAGTTGGAATTAGGGTTGTGGATACAACCTTTGATCTTATTCCAGAATCTGATTTGTTCAGGGTAAAGTTGGGAATCCCATCGCTAGCTTCCATAAATGAAATCTCTTTTCTTATTCATAAATATTTAAAGTTCTCCCATGAAGGTGTTTTGCACATCGTGCATGACACTAGATATCAGCCATTGGTATCATGTGGGTGTTATTTATTGGATAATTTTTGGCTTTCCCTGGTCGGTTCGCTTACCCCTAGAATGGATCTACTTTACCAAAACTATGTAAAGTACATAATTGGGGGCAAGGGAAAGCTGAAAATGACCCCTTTTAGTAATGTAGTAGAAAGTTTCCTTCTCCTCTCAAAAGGGAAAGGAGAGGCCTACCCATCCTCAAGGTGTCTCTTCTAAACCCCCTTTCCAAAGAAGAGTTTTGGATGACTACTCCTAGATTTCACATTAGAATTTTGATGGTGCTTGCTTGGTGTAAACCCAAGATTAGGATATCATACCTTTCTACTGTGCCTCCTAGACCTTGGCACTACCTGTATGGTAGAAGGAAGGGTCATCGTCAGGAGTCCTCAATGTCTTAGCCTTCACAACCTCTTACTACTCCTAATCCTAAGGAAGTGAATGGGAGGAGGACTGCTACCAAGGCATTAGAGCTGACTCCCTCTATTGTTGCTCTGACCTCCTCTCAATCCCTCCATCCTACTCCTGTCTAGGAGTCTCTCCCTCTGATGGAAATGATTGTGATGGACACTCTCTCCTATCTCAGCTCCCATTCTCTAGCTCCCAGAGTCACAGAAACTGCCTTGCATGTGATCGCAAGCATCAGAGAAAGGCTTTGGCTGTTGATGGTGATCCCACAATAGTGGTTTACAATTTTTGGCCAAATTGGACACTGAAATATTTTTTTTCAACTAAATCTTCACTTTCAGACACCTATAGCAGCTAAACCATGAGGAATTTGAAGATGATGCAAACTAGAGTTTCATGTCATTTTTTCTATAGCTTCTAAATATATTTTTTCAAAATTTTTGGAATTAGATTGAAACTTCTTTTTCCATCTCCCTCGAAAACTAGTTTTTTTTTATAAATAACATTTTAAAAAATTGACGCTCACCGTATAACACATAACTTTTTTTCCATGAAGGATAAAATCCTAATTCTTTTGAATTTGGATTTTTAACACTGATATTTAGTGCTTCCACTTGGTTAGATAGTTTTTTATTGAATATTTTTTCTTTAATCAAGTTTCGAAATCAAATCAATTACAATTTAGACATAGCATGACTGTATAATGCATAACTTTTTTTTTGTGTATCAAAATTCAATTTTATCTTTTTTGTTGGATCAAGAACTTCAATATCTAGTGCACTGATATTTTTCAAATTTTTGTTTATAATCTTCTATTTTTCCACATGTGCAGTATAGAGAGCTTGATTTTTGGTGAAAAACCTACATTCACAAGAAATAAAAAATAAATATAATAATCAAATTAAATTTAATTAAAATTATATTATTTTGAAAGCTTATAATAAGGACTACATACTTACAAAAGATAAATTTTAAATGAATTCATTTAATCCCCCAAAAGGTAAATAAAAAGTGGTTTTTTATCAACATTTTGATAGGTGTAAAGGAGACTTCATTATAGGTATGGTTTAAAACTATCGGGGTTATATCTAAGGGGGCCTGGTCTAAGGTGGTTTGATCAAACCCTCTTCAATCATAATCCTTTAAATGGAACTTTTCAAGGCTTAAATCATTATATTTTCTAAAAATATGTGATTTCAGCAAAAATCAGGATCTCCCAGAAAGTGTAAACCACTATTGTGGTAGCACCCTTGAGCAAGGCACGTTGTAAAGGAAGGGAGGGGTGTTGAGTTCCCATGTTTTAGGGCCTACTATTGTGTCCTCCTCTCTCATTCCCTTTGCTTTAGGTCAATCAGCCTCAATGTTGCTTTCGGCTCTTGTTGCAAGCGTATACACTCCCAACTGTAATAAGGTACCTTTTTTTATTGCTCCTTCGATTGAGCCTCCTCTCTTGATGTCCCTTCTAGACATCCCACCATTCCTTGACCCCGTGGACATCACGAACACCTTAATGTTGTTTGTCGTAGTTTTATCCTCCTCCTTCACACCTTTTTCCTTGTCTGTGGGGAACTCACATCCTCCAATGAAGAGGAAGGTGTAGGTTAGCCCCTCTAGCAATGGGGGCCATAAGATGAGTCCACCTTCATCAGAGGGTGGTATTGCACTAGCATGTGTCATCCTAGTGACGGAGCAAGATCCGACGTCCCCAGAGCTCATCACTACTCTCAAGTCACTCGGTGATCGTAGCAATGAATCTTAGGCATCAACTTTCCTATCCATTGAGGTAACACATAGCACTCTTGTGAAGTGCATGTTTAACTCTTTAAACAATGTCTTAGCCCTGTCGGTGATCTTTTCAAAGTTTTTGACCTTTGCTCCACAAGAGCTGAGTGGAGAAGACCTTGTGGGGCCTTCTTCCTTGGCCCTTGTTGTGGGAGGGTTGGAGGGTTCCCCCCTTAACATTTTTCCCTTACAATATCATAGTGTAAATTGTGTGTGTGTTTTTGTTCCCTTGTGCTTGTATTATGTGTTCCTGGATGACCCTTGTCACCATCATAGGTGCTTGGATACAATATTGATTATGTGTCATAAAACTTCCTTTGTCTGTGGCATCATTCTTCCCCTGTTATGTGTATTGCTTTTTGACAAATTGGGGACAATGAAAAGTGTTGGGGGCATTTAGGCTTCCCTTCCATGTTGATCCAATTCTTTTATTTTTTATTTTTTCTTCTCATGCATTCTTCATATGGCCTTATATAGTAGGGGGTTGATGAAAGTTCATTAAATATACTATTATTATACTTATATATATTTATGAGAAACTCTGACCCCAAAATATTATATTGCCCCTATGTCCCCTATTCATGATGTTATTGTTTCTTTTTTCACTTTTTTATCCTTCCTCTCTTCTTTGCTTGATTCATGGTTTTGTGGTGTTCATTTGTTGTCCCTCGTGTGTGTGACAACATTACCATGATGAAATCTTGCTATGTCCCACGGGCCACAACATCACTTTTTCATTCTTTCTTTTCTCTCCTTAGGATGTCACGGGCCTCTATATTCAACACACACCATCCTAAGAGGGGGCTATCATATCAACTTTGATTTTCAGAAAATGCATTCTATTGCCAATGAATCTTTTCTTGAAAATATTTGCAAACTTTTTCAAAAATTTCATTCTCAACAAAGACCCCTAGTGGAACATGTTTCCTTCATCACGGGTTCACAAAGAAGGAACTTGAAAAAAAATCCTCTTAGGAGGGAGCAGTTCTTCCTGCAGGAGAAGCCTCGACCTTCCCCTTGTGAGGGGGCATTTTCTTCCTTTTGAATTCCTTAATGAAGTGAACATCTTTCAAAAGGATTCCTTGATGTTGAATTGATTTTTGAAAAGTGCTCTCTCACTTTCAAACATCGTGTCACTTGAGTGGACATCTCTTCTTTTGAAGGGTTCTTGAGGGACCCCTTTGAAAGCTCTTCCTTCAACCTTTTGACTATTTGTGTGATTGTCTGCTTTTTTTCTTGTGTGGCTAATTATTTATTTCTAACATGTTTCATCTATGGATTAACATGCTTCTTTGTAGGTGCACTTGTGAAGCTACTTTCTAGTCCGACTCTGCGGAGTCCCCTTACATTGTAAAGCCCCACCCTTTTGTACAATTGATACAAAAAAATTTATTGGTGGTCATATTTTGCTGATCATATAACCATAAATTCATGGTACAAAAGAGTATAGCTATGTGTCTTATTCCCTCGTTTTGACTAGCAATATTGTCATAATACATTATAAATGAATTGTTATAGGATCAAGTTGTGATTTGACTTGATGATACTTTCAATTTTTGAACTCTAAGAGGGAATTATTTAAATTATTAATGGAATTACTTTTGTATAATAATGTTGGTTATCGAAATGATCCACCTTTCACATATTTTCTGATTAGTTAGTAGTGCTAGTTATTTTGGTTCTTAAGAAGAAGCTAATGAATTATAGTTCCTATGAATACAAATATCTGGCACCCTAGTCGGTAGAATTAAAAATTAAATCTTTCATTCATACCATTTCATATATTCTCTTAGGTTTTGACTTGCATCTTTATAGGTTGCTTTTCTATTGGCTTGGGATTATGCTTACTATTATAAATGATATGTTGTGTGTGTGTGTGAGTTTGTGTTGCTTGTTATGTTACTATATTATACTAAAGATATGGGTGAGTGTGTAGGGGAATTTCAATGTGATACTAATGCATATTACTGAACCTTGTGGCATTTCTGTGTAAGTGTGTCAGGTAAGTACCTTTCTTACCTTGCTATATATTTTATTATTGCAGAATTATAGATGTTAGTAACAGGAACAAAGTGTTGTTTTCAATTAGTTATAATTCATATTATAAATCAGGGTTTAGTAATTTAATAATGTTGAGGAATTCAATAGATTCAAATGTTAATAATTTACTTGTTTTGGTAAGCTTTTCACATAACTTGGAATATTAATTTAATTTACGAATTGTGTAATTGGTAGAGTGTGTAAAATAACTATTGATTTATTGTATATACAACTAAGTGATGATATGACAAAGTATTCAAACTATTGTCAATAACACTATAAAAATATATTTAATAAAATATATGAAAGTAAATGGATTAATATTCATACAAATGGTTACATGCAATACAAATATTACATGGGAAACCATTGCAAGAGAAAAATCACAACCAAAAGATAGTTATATTATTTGGAATCGGAAAAGGATTCAATACAAAAAAATCCTTGAACTTTTATAAAGTATTAATATATATCATGATTCTTATGAAATGTCTCTAATTACACCAAATAACGTATAATCCAATTTACTATCCATGTTTGCATTTCTTGTTCAACCTTCTAACCTTGGTTTATTCATATGAGGTGGTATATATGGGCATAATCACTAGAATACCAAACATCTATCTCTTCAACCAATGCAATGAATTCCAAGAGTAATGTAACCATAATATAACCATACACAAGGTTAATGTATCACATAAATAACCAATATTATGTATCCAAATCGATAATCACCTTGTACACTTTGCCACTACCACACACTATGAATTGATAGTTACAGCATTTAACATAATCAGTATATATATATATTTGATATAGCCATCACTACCATTTCATTCATTATGATAGATCACAATAATATAACATTATTTCTAACTAATTATGATACATTTTTCCATGTTCTAAAATATCATCTTGCTCTCAAAATTAGATTATTTAGCCTAGATTAGTCTAAATAGCATATAGCTATCATTGTCAAAGGAACAAACTTGAAGACTATTATCCATACTATATCAAAATTCCTTAAGGTGTAAAAGGTACACATTTGTATGGATATATAACTTAAATATTATTTTTATTAAATTTAAATAACATACATTGTTATAAAACTTATCTCTATATTTCAAACTAATTGAACATAGTCTTGGATTATGATCTTGAATCGACATACCTACTACACATTGAGTGTGATTTATAGCTTTATATTTCCCATGTACTTATATAAGAGGGGATACTAATAGTTGCATGAATTTTCATATTCTAAGTGTAAGACCTTAAATAATTAATATTTTAGTGATCTTGACTTTGTTTAGATAAAATTTTATATTTTGAAAAAAACAAGAAAATAAATAAACAAATAAATAAATGAAGTAGGCGGAATTTTAAAATTATTGCCCTCCCCATGAGGCACGTCTTGGAAGAGACAATGTTCCCTTGAGGCATTTTGTCAAATAATACATGTGCCTTGTCTGTGCGTCCTCATTCTACATGCTTTCCTGTTGCAACCACATCATAAAAAAAAAAGGAGAAATTTTGAGAATCTAATATGCGGGGGTTGGGTAGTCAGTTTTTTTTTTGGGACACCTGTGATTGGCATTTGCGAGGAGGTTTACTAAAGCCTTTCCCACAAATCCGTTTAGGGCGTATCCAGCAATCATGCTCTGTGTTGTGTCGTCATCACCAGGAACACACCGCCCATTGCACAGTTTCTACCATCTATAACAAGGGAGATGGAATTCGCTCCTCCAAACTCTTGCTCCCTGGTATTAACCTTTTACTTCTCCAATTTAGCGAGCTGCACAGAAAATAAGGTTTCTACGCTGGTTTTAGAGTATGTTTATTAAAATGAAAATTACTATCAAGATCCTAATAATGCACACATTCAGGTCTTAGCACAGTGAAAATAAGGTTTCAACGATGGTTTTAGAGTATGTTTTTTTTTTTTAATGAAAATTACTGCTCAGATCCCAATAATGAGCACATTTAGGTTTTTAGCATTACGGCATCCTTTACTCTATGTATTTAAGTTTATATCAGTATAATTAATATATAATATGAATGCTATGTTATATGTCCATCACCTGTTCAAAGCTCCCATTTGGTATGTAACGTTTTTGTTTGCACTGTAAGTTGGATTGATGTTGTCCGAGTATTGACCCTTAGGTTTCCTTTGGATTCGTATTGCATCTATATATTAATGCTTGTGTTCGTCTGCTCTTTAAATTGAATGCTCAGGATCAGCTTTCTAGGGTTCTCTTTTATGATTGTGTCTCTTTTGGTTTTAATATATCAAAGTTCTCTTGCTAGATGTAATGATTGCTAAAACCTTAGAGTTTTTAATTCGATGATTAGCAATTGTAAGAATAGAGGATACATGTAAGAAAAGTATGCGTACCTTTCAAAACATATCTTGTTTTACTAAAACAGAGATAGAAAGCTATTGAGGATACATGTAAGAAAAGTATGCATACCTTTCAAAACATATCTTGTTTTACTAAAACAGAGAAAGAAAGCTATTTTATGGCCTATTGCTATATGATAGACTTTAGGAGATTCCATAAAAATCTCCACGTGATCCCCCTCTAAAAATACTTTCTTATGAATTAAAAGCCTTTCTTATAGGTAAGGCACTTAATTCTATACCCATTTAATCATAATAAATAAATAAATAAATAAAGTGATTCCTACTCCTTTTTGGAAGGGGGAGTATATTAGGTTAAAATATAAAAATAAAAGATAAAATAAAAGAAGTAAAATTAAAGAGTAAGTATTAGGCAATATTAATATCTCAAAAACAGAAAAAGGGAGGCTTTATATTTAATTATTTATATTTCTTTCTTTATTGAATAAAATATATATATGAGAAAAAAAATGTCTTTAATTATCTAGATTATTAATTATATATTAAAATATCAATATAAGTTAAAATAAATTAGCAAACAATTAAATGGATAAATATGTTGCAATATAAACACTAAAAGTATTTTTGGCAAAATACAATGTGGGGAGTTCAAAAAGGATAACTATAATAAAGTAACATTAATAGAAATTATCCCATCACAATAAGGTCAATGTTCTAAACATTTCCATCTACCATCTTTTTCTTCCTTCACGTTGTTCATGTATCATTAATTATGTTTTCAATAAAATCACTTTAATGAGGATTGCCTTTTATGTATGCTTTTGATGTTAGAATAAGTTACAAAACATTAATGCTTGAGTGAACCGTATTTATTTTATTTTTCTTTTAGGTAGTTGGTGGGAATTTTAAAAATTAGTCAATTTAAATATCTTTGTGAACTTAGGTATTCCTAGCCTTATTTATTTATTTATTTATTTATTTTTTCCGGTTGTTTCCGCATTGCTTTGTCAATAATAATTAGAATTTAATCCATTTATCCTTAAATTTTGTACGTATTATTCTTTTGATTAGATAGTGGGAGTTGGAGACAGGTTCCTAATTCTTACAGCTAGTAGGGTTACTAATTTGTTTTTGTGATGCCTTTCAAATTTTGATACTGTTGTACTATGATCTATGTTCTTGTTGCCTATTGATAAATATAAGCTATTTTCCATGATATTGCAATTAGGTTTTAATTGTGTATTTTTTCTTTAAGAAAAAGCAATGATCTAAAAGTGAAGTGTAAATGGATCAAACCTAGGAAAGGTAAATAGAAAATGCTATGATTCTTCAAGGTTTAAGACAATCATTTAATTGCATAGTGACATCTAAACCCTTTAGGATGGATCACACACACATATATATACATGTTTAAATAGTAAATAGAATACAAGTTAAATGAATTATATCAAATATGAAACGTATCAATCTTTAATGTAACATTGTATCCATAGATGTCTGTTGGAACCCTTAAGAAAAATTCTTGGTTCCAGTATATTATTATGTAAAATTTGGCTCAGACCCTTGTTTTTGGATTTGGGTTGTGTTCTTCATATATGTTTTAGGGTCTTATGAATTAAAACCATTCAGAATTGTCCTACAAAAGCTTTGATAAACCCTTAGTCATTTTATTGTTGCACTGACCTATAATCTCAGTTTTCTGATTGTTTGAGTTACCACTTATTCCATTAAAGTCAAGTATTCACCGACCCCTTGTATTTAGGTTTTTCGGTCTGCTTGGTCCTTTTTAGCATCAAATTTTCCTATGGTCGAGGCTTGATTTTAATATTTTAAATCCTTAGCTTTTGTTCTTATGGGTCAATATCCTATTTTCCTAGAGATGGCCCCCTTTTATGATTAACTTTTGTGGCATGTGCATAAATGGAACTTCATGATGGTTGTTCGATCATGGGGAATTAATCCCAACCTTTTCATGTATGCTCGCATTGGATTGTTTCTTCTTTTTTTATTCACACAGGCTAGCGGGCTTCAACTACGTGTCTGGTATGCTGGTGGGCCCAACCTCCTTGGTGAAGATGGCTAGCACCTTTCAAGGAAGATCAATGGCTATAGGATTGAAGATGTGGCCACATCTCTACCATTCCCCACACACCCATTTTGATTTATTTCAGGTTATTTTAAAGATACGGGCTAACAGACGATGGCCACATAGTACTACCAGATGGTGGGAACAGTGTCTCCATAGGGCCAGTGGACATATTTCGAAGGAAGATCAACGGTGGGCATCACAACATGTGTTCTCATCAGAGCCATTCCTCACACACCTATCTATCTACAACGGTAAAGAAAGACAGTCACATGAGCTAGTAGGCAGAGTGACACCTGTCATTTTTTGGGACCCACTAGGTCTTGAGGATTGTGATTTTCTTTGTAAGAAATGAAACTGATAATCAATTGTAGGTGACATGGGAAACTATTGACTACTCCCCGCCATCCCATGAGTGCTCCTCATGTATGCCATATCTTCCAATGGGCACGTCGGCAAGTGCAACTCAGATTGCTTCTAAGAACTTAGAAAGTTTCACATAAAGGTAGATGTAGCTGGAGATATTGGTCGAGACCGTTCCAAGATAAAAATAGCAATAAAATTGGAATTAATTCTTGAGCATGCAAGTGAAATTGGTAAAAAAATTTATGGTCATCAATTCTATCAGAAGCTAGCACACGTGAGCAAGTGAAGTTGAAATAAGGCAGGGAATGGGCCGATATTCTTAAGATAAATCATGATCGCTCCCTATTGTTTTGATAGAATAAATTACAATTGATTTATTTCCTATGGGTGAGCGGGTAAATGTGACATGACATGTTTGATTAAGCACTAAGCGTATGGTTAATGTGCAAGTTATGTGGATGCTTATCTCAATTCAGTGTTTTGATTATGAACAAATATCAAATGAATGCATTTGATTTTGTCATCATTAATAATCTAGAGTATCTAACCGTTGATTTACTGCAAAATATGATCAATGATTGAGATTCAAAATCAGGTTAATTGATTGCTAGTGTATTCACAAAAAAATTCCTAGAGAATTAATGCAAATGCACACCAGTTCCTCTATTTAATGAAGATCACCTACTTGATCATTCTTACAATCTAATTGTGAGAATTAGGAGTCTGGAAGTAGGTGTGATTTTGAGTTTGTTATTTCTAAGTAGGGTGATATATTTTCTTTGAAAAAATTTGGTAAGTGGCTAAGTAGGGAAATGGGAAAGGTGAGTGTGAACATCATCTCGGTCCGCAGGTCAAAGAGGCTCAACCCTCTTGAATTTTAGGAAAAATATCCCCAAGGTGAATAGGATATGCTAGAAATACCTATGACACGGAAGAAGAAAGCTAGAGTTGTTAAGAATTCTACACGGGGTTTTCTCGAACGTGCTTATCACTTGAGAGGCCAAATTTTCCCTAAGGAATTTGTCAAAGGAAAGGAGAAGAAAGTTGAAAGGCTTGAGAGAGAAGCTACTTGAAGGAATAGGTATCATTGGGGCTACATAGGACATCATTATTCTCCTATTGAAGTCTCAGATAATTCCTCTGATAGTGGAGATGAGACTAACTCTAATTACCATCAATATCTCATGGCTATGAAGGATAACATTGATTCTGAGGATGAGGTAGTGATGGCTACTCCGCTAACAATAAGGACACTGAATGGGAACAACTACTTTGTTGGTGACAAGGAAAAGTAGCATTCTGTTTCTTTTCCAAATGGATGCTCAGGTTTTTGGGTTCTTTGTGATAATTTTCTTTCTTTGGTTGGTGCATTATGATATGGGTTTTCTTTTATTTATGCCTTTGGTGCCGATGGTGACGTTTCTTGGGTTGGAGTGAATTGACATGTTTTTGGTGCTGCGACAACAACACATTTTGAAGAATGGTGGGGATGCTCTAGCTAATGGTTTTTTATAGTTCTACTTTTGCTCTCCCTTGACTTACAAATAATTGTTTTGCAACATTGGGGAATATTCTCACTTTTTGTTGAGTTTCATTTTTGAATGAAAGTGAAATGTGAAATGTAAGTGTAATTCATCCAGGTCCTTGTTGCTCCCTTATCTTATAAAAGGGATTTCAAGGCTGGTTACACAGAAGGTCAGTAGGTAGTTCATTCTAAAAATGGATATACACAAAAGGAAAATAAATACTATGTTTTCTAGTAACATGTTCTAGGAAAAGGTCAGCCGATATGTATATGGTTATGATAACAATACAGATAGCAAAATAATACTATTTTTTTAATGTATTTCTCTCCTACATGTACAAATTATACAAAATATGAATAATATAATCAATGGTTATCTTATTTTTCTCTATTGGATTCCAATAGATGTAATGGTTTATTCTTGCTTATCCATTCCATGAATGTATGTAAATTACTAAATGTAACAATGGGTTTGATATAAATCTTGTGTGAGGATGCTAGTAAGAAGTTAATTATTGAAATGACTAGTGGGGGTATTGCAATGCAATATTTCCAAGGCTGTGGGTATTTTTCTAAATACAAGATTGTTATCTAGTCATATAAGTTTATGGTTTGACCCTGTTTCCCAGAATATAGCATTGGTCTGGAAAAGTATTCATGCTCCAATTGTGGTGACCAACTCTACTGTTGATCACAAAATATAATCAAATTACTAATGAAATTATCTCTAGGTGTGTGGGAATGTTAAATGAATTATATCTTCTCTTGTTTAAGTTAGTCACTACTATGAAGATTAGCCAAATCTTCAGGGTATGGAAGTCCCCAAAAGTTTCAGACCTAAGGATTCAACATGCATTGATTTATTTTGTGAAATCTTTGAGCTAGGGTTGAGTACCTTGTCAAAAGAATTGAAACCTCATAGTTTTGATCAGGTACTTGATTGGATAAAGAGTGTAGAAGGATCCAATTTTGACCATGCACAAGATTTGTATACTAGTGATGAAGATAAAGATACACTTGTAAGTGTTGTTGATTTCTCATCACAAATCAGTGATCAATATATTGAAGATAAGAGTTTAAACATTCACTCTGAAGAATTTGAGCATAGTTTATATAGTGATGAGTTTTCTTGTGATGAAAATAATGATGAAAGTGAACCTGATTATTCTTCTAAGGGTTATGAATTTTCCTATGAGGATGAGCTAGAGGTGTTATCTTCACATGAAGGATGCAATGATGTCAATAGTGATGAGGTTACTTGGTCACAAGTAAATGAACAATTTTCAATTAATGAATACTTAGAATGTAGATTTGGTTTGCTATCACTGGAGCATATTGATTCAATGGATGATGATCACTTTGAAGATAAGAATGTATGTGTTCATTATGTTGATCTTGAAGAAAATGATAAAAGTGATGAAGATGCTAATAAACATGCTTGTGATTGTTTATTTGAAGCAGATATGGGATACCAGCTATGCTTAAAGAGGATAATGATGTACTCATGGATGAAAAAAGGGTTTCATTATTAAATGGTTAGAGTATACATCATAGTAAGAACATGGACCTTGAATCAACACTATTACCCATTGATAAATAGTTTGATGAATTTTCAAAATGTGTGGATATTGTAAAAAATTTTGGTCCATTTATAAAGCATCCATATTGTACAAACAATGATGGATGTTATGACAATAACTATGAAATGGATTTCTTTGCTGATGTTCCTTCTCTTCGCAATATGATTATGGACATGTTTTCATCCAATAAAGGGAGTACTTGTGTGAATGAAAACAAGGATTCCTACTCAAATAGTAATCAATTATTTTTTGAGCCTTTGATACATAGGTCAATATGCTTCTCAACTGACAGTGCATATGAAGTTATTGATGCAAATACAAATTACTTTGTTGATCATGTTAATCCTAAAAAGGATAGAATTTGAAGTGATTAAGATGTAGGTAAACTTACTTACAGTGCAATTCAGTTGAAGGAGTTTCAAATATGTGAGCACTCTTGTCTCAACACATAGGAGGATTGCACATTATCCTTGAGGTATGATATATTTTCTGGCCTTGATCATCATGAGGGGATTAGTTTATGTAATAAGGTTGTGTCTTTATATACTCTTGATCATTGTCCTCTTATTCTGCACTTGCCACAAAATCAGAAAAAAAAATGAATAGCAGCATATGGCCTATGTCAAGTTAGCATGTGACAACAAAGCTAAGTTCAAAAGTAGTATGGCACTAATGTTTTTACTTGGGTTTTTGTGGTATTACAGAAGCAAGTTCAGATCAAGGGAGATTGGTTTCTTTAGCAGATTGGTATTTAACAAAGGTAAACATGGATTTTCTTTTTGTTTGGTGGCCTGGGGCCATCAACTCTAGTTTGAAAGTTCAAAAGGGACTCTATGGCCCAATGGATAAGGACCTTGGTCTACTCTCCCATTATTTTGGGATCTCACCATGCCTGTAGGAGGCATGTGTCCCGAAGAGGAGCCACTGATGGAACCCTTCAAAAAAATTCTTGCTTCTAGTCTATAATTTGTACAAAATTTGGCTCGAACCCTTATGTTTGGCTTTGGGTTGTGTTCCTCATATATGTTTTAGGGTCTTATGAATTAAAACCCTTCAGAATTGGCCTACAAAAGCTTTGATAGACCCTTGGTCATTTTATTATTGCACTGACCTATGCTCCTGATTTATTGGTTGTTTGAGTTACCACTTGTCATTAAATTCATGTATTCATCGGCCCCTTGTGTTCAGGTTCATCGATCTATTTGGTCCTTTTTAGCATCAAATTTTCCTATGGTCGAGGCTTGATTTTAATATTTTAAATCCTTAGCCTTTGTTCTTATGGGTCAATATCTTGTTTTCCTAGAGATGGCACCCTTTTATGATTAACTTTTGTGGCATGTGCAGAAATTGAACTTCATGTTGGTCATTCGATCATGGGTAATTAATCCAACCCTTTCCTTGTATGCCTGCACTGGATTGTTTCTTCTAATTTTATTCACATGGGATGGTAGGCTTCAACCACATGTTTGGTATGCTGAAGGGCCCGGTCTCTTTGGTGAGGATGGCTGGCACCTTTCAAGGAAGATCAATGGTTATAGGATTGAAGATGTGGCCACATCTCTACCATTCCCCGCACACCCGTTTTGATTTATTTCATGTTATTTTAAAGATACAAGCTAGCGGGAAATGGCCACATAGTACTACCAGATGGTGGGACCAGTGGACATAGTCCAAAGGAAGATCAACGATGGGCATCACAACACATGTTCTCATTAGAGTCATTCCATGCACGCCAATCTATCTATAACAGTAAGGAAAGATAGTCACACGGGCTAGCAGGCGGAATGACACCTCATTTTTTGGGACCCGCTAGGTCTTGAGGATGGTGATTTTCTTTGTAATAAATGAAACTAATAATTGATGGAAGGTGATGTGGGAAAGTCTTGACCACTCCCCTCCATCCTGCGAGTGCTTCTCCTATATGCCATATCTTCCAATAGGAACGCAGGAAAGTGCCACACAGACTACTTCTAAGAACTTAGAAAGTTTCTAGTAAAGGTAGATGTAGCTGGAGATATTGGTCGAGACTGTTCCAAGATAAAAATAGCACTAAAATAGGAACTGATTCTTGAGCATGCATGTGAAATTGGTAAACATTTTTATGGCCATGAAATCTCTCAGAAGCTAGTACACGTGGGAAGGTGAAATTGAAATAAGGTAGGGTACGGGTCAATATTCTGAAGATAAATCATTATCACTCCTTTCTATCTTGCTATAATGAATTACAAGTGATTTATTTCCTACAGGCGAGCGGGTAAATGTGACATTACACGTTTGATTAAGCACTAAGCATATGGTTAATGTCAAAGTTATGTGGCTACTTATCTCACTTGAGTTTTTTTATTATGAACAAATATAAAATGCATGTGTTTAATTTTGTCATCATTAATAATCTGGAGTATCTAACCATTGATTTGCTGCAAAGTATGATTGACGGTTGAGATTCAAAATCAGGTTAATTGATTGCTAGTTCCTTCACATAAGATTTCCTCAAGAATTGATGTAGAAGCACACCAATTGCTCTATTTAATTAAGATCACCTACTTGATCATTCTTCCCATCTAACTGTGAGAATTAGAAGTCTGGAAGTAGGTGTGATTTTGAGTTTGTTATTTCTGAGTAGGGTGATATATTTTCTCTGAGAAAATTTTGTAAGTGGCTAAGTAGGGAAATTGTAAAGGTGAGTGTGAACATCATCCCGATCCACAAGTCAAAGAGGCTTAGCCCTCTTGAATTTCAGGAGAATTCTCCCCAAGGTGAATAGGATATGCTATAAATACCCGTGACACCAAAGAAGAAAGCTAGAGTTGTTAAGAATTATGCATGGGGTTTGCTCAAATGTAATTATCACTTGAGAGGCTAAATTATCCCTGAGGAATTGGTCAAAGGAAAGGAGAAGAAAGTTGAAAGGCCTGAGAGGGAAGTTGACCAAAGGAATAGGTATCATGGAGGCTACATAGGACATCATCATTCTCCTATTAAGGTCTCAGATAATTCCTTTGATAGTGGAGACGAGACTAACTCTAGTTACTGTCAATATCTCATGGCTATGAAGGATTGGGTTGATTATGAGAATGAGGTAGTGATGTCTACTCCGCTGACAATAAGGACACTAAGTGGGCACACCTACTTTGTTGGTGACAAGGAAAAGTATCATCCTATTTGTTTTCCCAGTGGATGTTTGTGTTGGAGTGAATTTACATGTTTTTAGTGTTGCAACAACGACACATTTTGAAGAATGGTGGGGCTGCTATGGCTAACATTTTTTTTGAGTTATGCTTTTGTACTCCATTGACTAAAAAATGATTGTTTTGCAACTGATTGGGGAATATTCTCACTTTCTATTGAAATTCATTTTGGAATGAAAGTGAAATGTGAAATGTAAGTATAATTCAGCCTGGTACTTGTTGCTCCCTTATTTTATAAAAGGGATTTCAAGGATGGTTACACATGAGGTCACTAGGTAGTTCATTCTAAAAAGGGTTATACACAAAAGGAAAATAAATACTAAGTTTTCTAGTAATATGTTCTAGGAAAAGGTCAGCTGATATATTTATGGCTTTGATAACAATACATATTGCAAAATATAACTAAATTTCTATACATTTCTCTCTTGTGTAGAAATTATACAAACTATGGAAAATATAATCAATGGTTATCTTATTTGTCTCTATTGGATTCCAATAGATGTGTTATTTTATTCTTGCTTATCCATTCAATGAATGTATGTAAATGCTTGAACGTAATAGTGGGCTTGATATAAATCTTGTGTGAGGATGCTAGTAAGAAGTTAATTATGGAAATCACTAGTGGGGGAATTGCAATGTAGTATTTCCAAGGCTATGGGTATTTTTTCTAAATACAGGATTGTTATCTAGTCATATAAGTTTATGGTTTGACTCTATTTCTCATAATATAGCATTGGTCTAGCAAAGTATTCATGCTCCAATTGTGGTGACCAACTCGACTGCTGATCACAAAATATAATCAAATTACTTATGAAATTCTCTCTAGGCATGTGGGAATGTTAAATGAATTATATATTCTCTTGTTTAAGTTAGTCACTACTATGAAGATTAGCCAAATCTTTAGGGTATGGTGCCTCTACAACATTTAAGGAGAATCATTTGTTTATTTTTTGTTTGGTACTAAATACACACCAATATCTACAAACACATTGTTTAGGATCACCCTCCTAGGTTTCACAGAGCCTAAAGTGAAGAAGTGAAGACCTAAAAGCGTTTACTTATGTGTTCGTGAATCCTTTCCCTTATTGATGATTATTCTTGGCAAGTTCATAGGTATGTGGCAAGAATACGTTTGGTTCTAAAAAAAACCAACAATGTATTTAGTTATCAAATGGCTATCTTATCAATTGGTGTTTGTTGGAAAAGTAAATAATTATTAATCAATAATAGACTATAACTTCTAATTTATGGTAATGAATGGGTATTAGGAAGTATTTATTAAGTATTACCCTATATTGGGTTTTAAATTTAAAGAGGAGACTGGACTCTTGCTTGAAGTATTAAATTCTACATTTTGAAAATCCTAATAGGATAAGGAAAAGATTTGAATGAGTTGTGTACATAATTTACACTATTTATATGGTTCTCATTTTAAATTGATAGCCATTCATAAGTATAACATTCTTGATCAATATAATTAGCTCAAGGAGACCATTAATTTTGCAAATATTGTTGTCATCCTTTCATGAATTTTCATAGATTAATAATTAAATTAGTAATGTGTGATTTTATAATGTTGGGTTATTAAGTTTTAAGCTGAATGGTTTATTTAAATATCATTTTATTATTAAATTGATACACTATGGCAATGATTTGATGTCCATTAGAAGTTAATTTGTGTGATTGACTCAAATAGTATATGAATGGGTCAAATTGTTCTTATGGTTGAAAAACATGCATCTCATTTAGCCATGTATAATTTAATTTAAATATCATGTATATGGGGATGACTTGTATTCATGTTGTATGACATACCTAGTGTGTTAAAATGAATTAGGATTTGTCATATATGTGATTGACTTGTATCCATTCCTTTATTCATATGTATTCATGATAGCAGTACACTTCGTTTGTGGATTGAATTTACATAGTGTGCCTAACATGCTTGTATGTATTAGGATATAGTGGTCTATATGTGGAAAATTTATTTATATGACATCGAAATGAGGTTGATTGAAATTGAATTGCATTGTTTACCTTACAAATTACTTTGTATTTATGTCCTTTAGTAGTTTCTGTATGATTGGTCCAAATGAAATGTACAAGGTTATCATTTATATTATCGTTGAATTGAATGGGGAGGTTTTGTATTAAATTAAATGGTACATGCCTAATGTGGCTAGTGTGCCAATAGTAACTAAGGGTTAGGATACATATGACTAGACCCATATACACAAGCTTATACATATGGGTCTTATGTCTTGCAAGATAAACGTTCAAGAAAATCTCGTTGGATTTTGTTGCCTAGTGAATCCTTACCCAAGTCTTCGATCCCCAACTTCACCAATGTGGGTAGCATCTGACTATGAAAATGTTTGGGGTAATGGACCCTAGAAAGAGTTGCATACCAACTCTTATAGTATGTAATTTTGTGTGGGTCACATGATGCTTATGACTAGAGGACCGATTTTAGTGTATATTAGCATTATTGCATTATTTTTGTGTTGGGGTAGAGTCCTCCTTGGAACCACGTGAGTGAAATCTTGGTTGGTAATTCAATGATTTGGTGCAACTCAATTTGTCAAACTCTAGTGCCTTTGAAAAATATATACATAGGCAAGGCCATCAAGTGATGAGCCCCCGAGGCATTAGGTCAGGCCCCTAGAATTATTCTTCTAAGTTTTGTATGAGACTCGTCATTTACTCTTGATATCATAAACTACCATCGATTTATATAGCTTGTCTTAGTAATCATGTGCTAACTACCTTTGATCTTATGTGTGTTCCAAGTTATGTAGACCTTACAGGTATAGGTATTGGGAGCAAGGAATTGTCAACACAATGGAATGTAAGAGGTATGTTAAACCAACCCAAGTAGACTCTATTGCTAAAAATAGTAAATCATTTCTATCTTTTCTCCTAACTAGCGTGATCATTGACTATAGCTGTAAGTAAATACAAAAAAAAATTAATTGAAAAACCAATAAAGTCATTATGGATTGTTAGGTTGTTTACAATTTAAAATGTGGGAATGGAATTAGATTTGTTAGGTTGTTTAGTGTGAAAAAATGTGGGCATGAAATACACTAGGCTTCCTTTAGGAGAGAGTACCTGGGGGCATCTTCTTTGTAAGTCTAAGGGCTTGTGAAGCACTTGCTCCTACAGGATTTGTCCATCATTGGTCCACAAGCCTTTGGTGTACTTTGTTCAACTTCATTGTTCTGTGGAGCTAGGGAGTCCTTTTGTTTGAACCTCCTTAGGAGAAAGTACCTATGGATTCCTTTTCCTTCCCCGCGTTTTCAAGTTCGCCAGATCGTAGTCTACTTTCTCGACGATTCATGTATACATTTATAACTCTTTGATCTACTTTATCGAGAAATCATCAATACTCGTGCTCACTAAAGTGGGGAAAAATGTATAGGAGCAAATTTTGCACCCTTTGTGTAAATTCCCTTTTTTCATACCCTCACCTTAGAAAATCAAACTTGAAGAAAAAATTCCACATCACCCACCTACCTTCCATCCGCTTAGCGTTTGTCCTATGTGTCAGTGGGGGAATATTTGTCGGGGACACGAGCATGAGGCATAGATCTGTGTGGCACGTTGCCATCCTTGATAGATTCCTACCTCTACTGTCCACAAGGATGTTACATTTTCCATTAGGCATGAAGTGTAATGCCTCTATGTTGACCAACTGACCTGAAAATGGCTCTTTCCTTTCCATTTTGATTTTGAAATGCCTATCTTGTACATTCATTCTATCCTCTACAATCTCTTTACCATTTTCTTCAACCTTCTTGATCTCTTAAGCATTTTCACACAACTCCATTGAGAATTGTAGCAACTTGTTACTCGATCGATTCCATCTTTGTACATGTTGTGCTACAATAGAAGCTATGAGTTTGGAGTCTTGCGAGACCTCCCTTAGTCACTATTGTGGTCATGTCAACTATGCCAAGCTTCTTTCCTTGCATTCTCCATTCATTGGCCTTGAGTTATTTTGGGTGGAGGTGGTATTGCTTCTTTTTCCTTTCCCTTATTGTGGTTTGATAGAGTAGCATTACATATTTTGTAGTGTTTGATAGTTTCCTTTCTTCTTTCCTTTATCATACTTTCTACTTTGTGGCTTTTTTGGATGTTTGTGGAGGTGGAAATACCAAAGCAGGGGTTTGACTGAGGAAAACCCCTATACAACCCAACATTTTTCCCTCTCTTGGCTGTGTGTAGGTGAATGTGCGTGTGGAGCTCGTTGGAAAACTTGAGCTTTAGTGAGTTGATATTCATCACCCTTATCTTCATATACCTTCTTTATCATTTACGTAGCTATTTCTATTATTTTATCATTCTGTTTATTTCGTTAAAATTAACCAACTAGCCAGTTAGTAGGTTTTTCTTCTTTCCATACTATACTTTACATTTTCTGGCTATACAGATGCTAGCGTGCTGCACTTTGTCCCAAACTCACGATGCCATCCTTAGATAGAGAGTTGTTTGAGGTCCAGTTTGGACTCTAGAAACTGACTCATCTAGCCTCATTTAGACTTTCATATTTGTAGAGTGACATAAGAACTTGAGAGTACTCTTCATTGATTCTTCCACAAACATGTGTTAGCTTGAGGAAAGATAGGGCAACCCTCCGCTCTCAGCTCTCCATGACTTGGAGCCTTGGTGTGGCTGGCCCCCCTAAGTTACAAATACTAAACAAGTGTAGGATGGGATTTTGAGAATCCTTGGGTGCCAAGTAGTTGATGTTTTGGATATTTATTTGGGTCTTCCTCTTTGCACTAGGAAATCTCCTAACTCATTATGGAATGGGATTAATGAGAGAATCTAAAGGAAGTTAGTTGGTTGAAATGAGAAATTACTTTGTCAAGTTGGTAAGCTTCAAATCCTAAAGTATTCTCTTCAAAATTTTCATGTCTATTACCTAACTCCTTAAAAATATTTGCTTTCATCAAAAGAAAGATTAAAAAAATTCAAATGACCTATCTTTGGTTGGGAATAGAAGAGAAATATATGATTTCTCTTGTAAGTTGGGAGAAAGTGTGCTCCCAAAAATAGTTTGTGGGGGCTTGGAATTTGGAGGTTAAAGGAGTTCAATAAGGCCCTGGTGAGAAAGATGTGGTGGCTCATGATTGAGTGAAAGAAAGATTGGTTGAGCACCCTCAGTGCTAAATATATGGGGAATGACCCCTCTGGTTACTTATTCCCCCAAGACCTTCCGAGAGGGTCTACCTTTTGGAATAATATCCTCAAAACTAGAAATTTTCTACAACAAGGTTCTAAAAGGAAGGTGGGGAACGGGAGAACTATCAATTTCTGGGATGAGGTGTGGGAAAATGGTCTGAGACTATCTTGGTGGCTAAATTATCTCCCCTTAAATGATACCTCTCATGTCTTTATGGTACTTTCATCTATGGTTATGTCAACTAGTCTGAAGGGAATCCTAGATGGAGAAACTTTTAACAAGATCTTATTGATCTAAGATTAAGAAGAGGTAGCAAAGTGTTGCACCATTTATAATTGCTTTCCATGATTAGCTCCCTCTTCGGTGACTATTGCTTGTCTATTCAAGGTGGTGTTGATGAGTGGATCTGGTGTGATATCCCCTCATAGGCCTTTTCACTTAAATCTACTTACAACAAATTGGAAGGTGCCCCTTTAGTTGATCAAAATTTTAATTTGAATCTTATTTGGAATTCCAAACTCATCTCAGAAGTCAACTACTTTTGGTGAGCTGCTATACATGGAAGAATCCTCATCATTGATGTTCTCAACAAGAAAGGATTTCAAATTGTGAATAGATGTGCTCTCATTCTTACAATAGAGGAATATATCAATCACCTACTCATCCATTGTCATTTTGCTTGGGTTGTCTAGTCTCTGGCCTTGCAAAACCTCCTTCTAGGCCAAGTGTTTCTGAGGGACCTAAAAGACCTTGTGAGCCAATGGAATTTTTTTCCTTTTTCTCATCCTATAACTAAGCATATTTGGAAACAAGTTCCCCCCTCGATATGTTGGCATCAGTGGAAGGAATGAAACAATAGAATTTTCAAGGAAAAGTAGAGGAGCAATGGAGAGGTGTTTTATTGCACAAAGAGGAAAATTATTGAGAACCTAATTTTGAAAGTTTTTGGCTTCTCTAAAACCATGCCTAACGATATAGCCATCATAATCTAGAAGTTTAGGGGTCTCAACTAGGACTTGACTAAGATCAACTAAGCCAATATCCTTAGTAGGAAACTGACTCTTTGGAGACCCTCCCCTAAGGATTGGGTTAAACTAAATTTTTATGGTTGTTCTAAAGGAAATATAGGGATGGCTACTTCCAATGGTCTAAGAATAGGCCACAATAGGAGGTTTGTCAAAGCTTATGCTAAATTCATTAGGGGTGAGTGCAAGATCATGGGGGTCCAAAAAGTGGTGATATGACAAAAAAGTGGCTGATGACTTTTTTCTTATACAAATTTGATGAAACGAAAAGGGTTTATTGAGAAAATTATCATATTTCCACCAATATAAGATATGCCTTATTTGGAATTAAATAGATAATTATTATTGATTTTCTACATAAATTTTGACTAAATTCTTAATTGATGGGCTAATTGAAAAATATTTATAATTCTCTTAAAAAATTACATTTTTTGAATCTAAAAAATGTGACACATTCTATACTTCCCCTACTATAGGATAAAAAAATAAAAATTGAATTTCATAAAAAATTACCAAGTTATGGTCGTCACACAAACATGTTTCAATATTTTTAAAAATTTCTAATTAAAAAGTCATAACTAATTATTTACTTTAAAAAGATTACGAAAACATATCTGGAACATCCGAGCATGTGTCCTCTACTTATATTGAAATTTTCAAAAAATATTTTTTTTTGCTTGTACTTAGGTTGGTGAGAAATACACCTACTTTATATTTTTTCTTGAAAAATTAGTACTACTACATTGAAACTTCAAATTTTCACTAAATAGATTTACTTTTTTCCAAAAAAGGGCTCATATCTTAGAAACTACATTCAATTTGCTACAAATTCTATTCTTACATATTGTAAACAGTGATTTTGGTTTGACCCCTCACAATGCTTTACTCCTCCTAGGGTTTTTCACCTAAAAGGAGAAAGGGGATTGGATGGGGGACCAAAATCCAAAGGTTTACACTCAATACTTATGTTAATGAGATGTATTATGCCTAATTAAGATGTCCTAATGCTTTGATTTGAAAATTAAATGATTTAACAATGCAAAACTATGAAAATGTAAAGTGCTGGAAAACACAATGTGATATGCATAAATGCCTAAGAAATGCAACTAAATGATGAAATGACATAACTGAATGGAAGAGGTGCACCTAGGATTACAAGTTTGATGCTAGGATATTTTTGGAATTCTAGAAATTTAACTAAAATGTTGACTGTAATACTTAGGCTAGTCTGGGCGACTTAGTCCCGGTTTCGGGAAACTTTGCCGGAACGAGAATCCACCAAAAGGGTATCCAGAAATGTCAAAATCAGATTTTAGGCCTGGAAGTGGGACTAATTTTCCACTAGTGGCGACTTAGTCCTCCTATAAATCTCAAGGAATTTTGGATAGAATATGTAAGTCTTTGATCTATACTTTCTTTCCTGATAGGTGTCTGTACATGTTTCTACATAAAACAGGGCAAAAAGTCTTGTCGAAGCTTGAATTAGGGTTGTTTTCACTTCATTGACTTTGTGCACTTTTTGATCACTTTTCAACACCTATTGCTTGAAAAATCTGCATACAAATGTCACATACAAAAGGGGAAAAATGTTTGAGGGTTAAGGAATAGGGGTTTGCCTTGGTCAAACCCCACTTTCGTAATCAAACCCTAAACAATGAAATAGAATGAAAAGATTATGATAAATAGATAACATGCAAGTGAAAATTGCATAAACTTACCACACCATGTATGCTCAAAATTTGAAGATGTGCAATGAAGACCTCCAATAGCTTGACTCGATAATGTTTGATTTTCTTGAATGATTAATGAATGCAAGAGATTGAATGCTTAATGTGATTTGGAGATAGATGAATATAGGATATAGGAGATGTCAAATGAGGTGAAAAACCCTTATTTATACTTCATTTTACTAAAATTTCCCTAAAGTAACACATCACAGACCGACCACAAGGATTAGACATATAAAGGGTTGAATTAGTAAAATTAAGCCTAGAAAAGCATGAAATTTTGTTACAAGACTTTACAACACTTCAAAATAGGACTTAATAAGTGATGAAAAGGTGATTTTTAGGTGAATTGTAATGAATAAGGTCTATAAAAGTGTAGAAATGATTTACAATACTTCACAGCACCTTCACAATACATCATATTTGAATATTTAGGACCTAATGTGAATTTTTTGACCACATTACAACATTATACCTAGGAAAAATTGATCCAAAGACTATTAGAAAGACTCAAGTGAGCATAAAAATGTCAACTATGCATTTTTTTGTGACACATTAAGCCCCAACTTTAGTGAGAGGATGAACTTACTTCAAACTCTTGCTAAAGTAGCCCAACATGCACATCAAGAGGGATCCAAATATACTCAAATTGGTAAGATGAAACAACAATAACCAAGAAGGATGATCAATCCCCCAGGGTCATGATCTAATGGAAAACCAAACATAAGAACAAAAGAACACACATCATGATGAAAAGGAATGAAAGCTTCAATCGTTTGTCCAACTCATTGTGGATTAGATCTAGGCTAATTGTTTGAAAAATAAAATGCATACTCACTCTGTGGCAACAAAAAATCATGGTGGTTCATTGGGTGAGGACCCAAAAAGGTGAAGTACATACGCTAGTTGGAATACACCCACATATACATAAATGGCTATGGGGAAAGTCGTGCCTCAGAATGGGTTTCTCGCTCAACCATATCAAAGTTATACCTCTTGATAACTTTAACAAGGTGCCACAAAGGAAAAATTTTGGTTTGTGATGCATGAGATAGGAAAAGCTTCGTATGCTTAGAACTCATGAACAAATGCAAAAGGTACCATAGGCATGCAAGTTGCATTATGCAAGGTGGCAAAAATGTAAAAGTTAAAATGCAAAAAGAAAATGTAAAAATGTAAAAGGTGTCTAAAGGAGTCTTGTCAAGTTCATGTAAGGTTTATCACTTAGGGAACACTATGTCTAATGTCTCCAAGAGAGGACCAATCAAAGAATACAAGATTCACAACTTAGGGGATGCACTACATCGCATCAGGCCACTAAGAAGAATGTAATACGCTAAGATAGATCACACTTATGAAGGGAATCATACCCAATGCTATCCACAAAGTCACACACACATCGTATGAAGTGACAAGGGTGCACTAAGAATGCAAGAATGCAAAAAAAATGATGCCAATGTATGCCTTCCACTTTAAAGGAATTTCTACACAACGTTATGTGAGAAATTACTTTAAAGTAGCGAAGGAAAGAAGATGTAACAAGACATGAGAGTCAACTTTGAATGCCTCTATACCAAATCATATGTTTCCAAGTAAGACTTCTTCATGTAAATGAACAAGAAGACACAAGAAAAGAGGGTTGGCCTTAGAAAGGAATACACCAAACACATAAGGGATCTATGGATTTGGGATCAGTATATTCGTTGTTGTAATGTTTTTATGAAAGAGCTTGGAACTATCATCATTCCCCAATGCACATAGAACTGGAAGAATGACACAAAGAGAGTGAAAAATAAAGAAAAATAAAGTCTGTTTTGATTCAACATGGAAGATACATTGTTGTCTCAATGCTTTGCATCGTCCCCAAAAGGAAACACAAGCGAAAAGAAAAAAAAAGGAAAAATCAAAGGGAAAGATTTTGGGTCAACATGAAGGAGACATTTCGGTCTCAATGCCTTGTGTCATCCCCAAAAGGAAAAACAAAATAAAAAGCAAAAAGGGACCTTTTGGGTCAACATGGAAGAGACATAGGGCATCTCAATGCATTTCATAATCCCCAAAATGAAAACACAAAAAAAATGAAAAAGGGAATTCACGACATAAAAAAGAATAGATATATGAATAGAAGAAGTGTACAAAGAGAACATAAAACACACAATACGGGGGCACATAGTACGCACATACAAGAAAATCAAAGAAAAATGAAAATGTAAAATACTAGCAATGCAAATGTAGGTCAACCATTAACTAAGTTATTGGCTTCTCAATCTTAAGTAGTTTAAGTGGAAAGTAAATAACATAGTTAAGAGACAAGGACAAATGCATTACAAGGACAAGGATGACACTTTCTTTCTGCCACTGAGTGCAAGACAAGAATGGGCTGAGATGGGTGATAGGAAGGATCATTCCATAATGAGAGTGGAATATTCTGCAACTATATCATGATCAAAGGATTTTATTTTTAAGGGATGACAGGAAAGCAGTTGGTATCAGTGAAGTGATATTTTTCCAGTATTTTATTCAATGTCTGACATTCTTCGGTTCGATGTCCCAAAACATAATGATATTTGCAATAGGGTTTGTTAAAATATTTAGGAAAAATGACCAACCTATTTGAAGGTGGTAAAAGTATGAGACCTTTGTTTAGAAGTAACTGAAGTCTCCTTTCACATTGATGTGGTGGATGAGTAGGAAACTTGAGTTTCTTTAATTTATAAGGTCATTTCATTTGCTAATTTCTCCTTGTTCATGCATGGAAGAAGGAAGAGGACCCATGGGAATCCTAGCATCCTTATCATTGGAATAAAGTAATGGTCATTCACGTGGAAGGAGAATGTTCAAGTTAGGAGGAGAATCAAATAGCACTGTACCATTATCCAGAAGTCTCCAATATTCAAAAGGAGGGTTACAATGATTAGGAGGATCTTGATATTCTAATCCGATTGTGTTTTCTTCCTGTGGTTTTTGTTCAAAAAGTTGATGAATTTTATGTTTTGTTGTTGTATCGCAACCTTGTTTGCTTAATATAGTAAATCCTTTTCCATAGGTTTATTCAAGGTTGATTGGTGTGTTTGTAACTTTATTATCATAAAATGGTTGTGGAGGTGCTTGTTGATAGGAACTAGGTCCACCTGAGGGAGGAAACTTAGGTCCATTGTTTTTTTCATGGTGAAGATAACCATATGTATCAGGGGGTGCAATAGTAGGGAGAGTTTGTGACCTCATGGAGGGGTAAAATGTTGCATTGGCTTCAAGGTTCTCAAGACATTCAATTAAGAACTTGTTCATGCTATCGTCATCGTCTCCAATGATGTCTACTTCACAAGGAGGACCATCATGAGGAGTTGAAGGAGCATGAGGAAGTTCAAGGTCATTAGGATCACAACCAAAGGCAGAATGAGACATGTCTACTAAGGATTTCAAGGAAGTCCAAAGCTGATTAAAGGAAAAGGCCGTGATTAAATGCAAGAAATAACAAATATGGAAAATGTAACAAAGTGCAGTAACAAAAAACAAAAATACAGAAATTACCAAAAATTTCAATGCAAAATATGCAAAATGATTAAGTCACCTAGAGGGTGGTGATTTAGTCCCATTGATGCTTTTTTAGAATTTTTTAAATGTAATTCTATGTCTTTCAGATGCACAAACATAACTATAGTATGTAAATGTAGAGTTTTTGTCTTTTTCAATGCAACAATGATGCAATAATACAAGCTAATATGATCTTTTTCACTAATGCAAATTGAAACCCTAGGATGCACTTTAACTAATGCAAGATGCAATGCAAGTGCACTTGAAAATTAGAAAGGCACAATGTTCAAAAGAGTTAGGTTCACCAAAATGTAAACGGTGATTCTGGTTTGACCCCTCATAATGCTTTACTCCTAGGGTTTTTCACCTAAAAGGAGAAAGGGGATTGGATGGGGGACCAAAATGAAGAGGTTTACACTCAAGACTTATGTTAATGAGATGTATTATGCCTAATTAATATATCCTAATGCTTTGATTTGAAAATAAAATGATTTAACAATGCAAAACTATGAAAATGTAAAGTTCTAGAAAACACAATGTGATATGCAAAAAAACCTAAGAAATGCAACTAAATGATGAAATGGTGGAATAAAATGGAAGAGGTGCACCTAGGATCAAAAGTCTGATGCTGGTTGATTTTGGAATTTTGGAAATTTGATTGAAATGTTGACTAAGACACTTAGGCCAGTCTGGGTGACTTAGTCCCAGTTTCTAGAAACTTTAACGGAATGAAAATCTGCCAAAAGGGCATCCAGAACTGTCAAAATCAGATTTCAGGCCTGGAAGCAGGACTAATTCACCACTATTGGTGACTTAGTCATCTTGCAAATCTCAATGAATTCTAGATAGAATTTGGAAGTCTCTGATCTTTACTTTCTTTCCTGATAGGTTTTTGCACTTGTTTCTACGGAAAATGGGGCAGAAAGTCTTCTCCAAGCTTGAATTAGGGTTGTTTTCACTTGATTGACTTTTTGCACTTTTTGATCACTTTTCAACACCTATTGCTTGACAAATTTGCATATAAAAGTCACATGCAAAAGGGGAAAAATGGTTGAGGGTTAGAGAACAAAGGTTTTCCTTGGTCAAGCCCCACTTTGGTAATCAAACCATAAACAATGAAATAGAATGAAAAGAGTATGATAAATAGATAACATGCAAGTGCAAATTTCATAAACTTACCACACCATGGATGCTCAAAATCTAAAGATTTGCAATGAAGACCTCCAATAGTTTGACTTGATAATGCTTGATTTGCTTGAATTCTTAATGAATGCAAGAGATTGAATGCTTAATGCTATTTGGAGATAGATGAATGTAGGAGATAGATGTAAAATGAGGTGAAAAACCCTTATTTATACTTGATTTTACTAAAATTTCCTGAAAGTAACACATCACAGGATGATCTTAAGGATTAGAGGAAAAAATCCCACTAGAAATTTAAAATTATTTTGAGTTTTGTGCCAAAAAGAACTAAGTCACCCCTATTGGCGACTCAATCCCACTTATGAAAATTAAGTGGCTGTCGGGAATTTTGGGTATTAAAGTTGTCCAACAGGAATATCCTTAACAACACACTTGAAAACGTCTAAAAAGTATATTAAGGGGTCATTTAGACATGATAAAGGGATGAATTAGTAAAATTAAGCATAGAAAAGTGTGAAATCTTGTTACAAGACTTTACAACACTTCAAAATAGGACTTAATAAGTGTTGAAAAGGTGATTTTTATGTGAATTGTAATGAATAGGGTCTAGAAAAGTGTAGAAATGTTTTACAACACTTCACAACACCTTCACAAGATATCATATTTTGAATGTTTAGGACCTAATATGAATGTTTTGACCACATTACAATATTTTACCCAAGAAAAATCAAGCCAAAGACTATTAGAAAGACTCAAGTGAGCGTAAAAATGTCAACTATACATTTTTTGGTGACACACATATTTTAAAAATTATGTTAATAACTTATTCAAATTTTTATGTGAGCTTGCCTAACTCTATTTTTTTGAATTTTCATTGCCACTTAAGGGCTTAGTTTGGATCCCCATGATCCTGCACTGACCCTTGGACATGCTACCAGTGTGGAGGTGGAGGCTACTAATCCCTAGAGAGGTATTAAGAGGCTGAGAGAACTTGGCTTGACAAAGTAATTATTGAGAGAGATTCAAAATTAATTTTTGATTTCCTTAATGGCTTGGTGGATCCCCCTAGAAAATCAAGAACTTTATTCAGGATTCTAAATGAGTGTTCATTTCTATGGAAGGTTTCTTTGTGTCTCATATCATTAGAGAAGGAAGAAATGTTGCAAATGCAATTTCCAATGTGGGGCTCTCTTACCCCCAATGGTAGTTCTAGGAGTTTATAATATTCTGACTCAAACTAAGGAGTGGTTGGCTAAGGGATAGTTGGGAGGGGTCCACCCTTATTGATGTTGATGCATCTTTTCTCATTGATTGTTTGGTTGTTACCCTATCTGAGGGATGGTCTAGTTGACTCCTGCCCCTTTTTGAATTGAAATTAGAATTGCAGCAATCATATGATGACGTGCCACAAAAGACAAAGTCCAACTCAGATGGTGATGTGTATCAAAAATGAAGGAGAGGTGCAATATAGGGTGGATAGGATGATGTCAGCTTGATTTTGTATTTTAACCATATGTGTCTATATACGGTTTGAAAGAGATTTGATCATCAAATGATAATGAAAGGATATTTTAAGGGAAAGTTTCCTATGACCTGAAATAAATAGAATAAAAATGAAAAGGTAAGTACCTTATGGACTTACACTCTTAAATTTATTTCCCTTAATGTTATTTATTTAACCATCACTAAGTACCATGAGGGTGGTCTTATTCACATGACTGTGGATCATATTTCACCTGATGCTAAGGATTTGAGGCTTAATTGAATAATGAAATATAAGCTAAGGACCTCTTTTTCAATAATTTCTCACATATTTCCTATGCCTCCTATGGTTAGTTTTCTTTTCAATAGATATTTGAGCTGTAAATGAATTTTAATATCCATTATTATCATGTAGAGTGGTTGTATCCACATGGATTATGTGTACTAGAACAATAATGGAAAAATCTATCAAAATATTTATCAAACTCCCATCTCTAATATGACTTTAGTTAAAGACATCTATAAACCCTTCTGGAAGTTTAGCGACTTTACCATTTTTCTAGTGAATGCAAGGGCTATTATCCTGATAAATTTTGGTGATGTCTATATTATCGAGGAAACTATTTCCTTTTTTATCACTATTTCTATAGTGGTGGAGGTTAAAAAGTTTTTCATTTGCCTCTATTACTATATTGCTATGGGGGGTTCTAGGAAGAGATCTGATTTGCTTTCTTTTGTGCCATTGTGATAGATTATGGAGCTTTGGAGCTGGCTCTTCAAAGATGTAGGCATGATTTCTTTCTTCATGGCTATAAGAGGATTTAATGATGATATAACTACTAAATTCTATAATTTGTAGAGAGGTGATAGAGTCCAAATTGGTAGCATTGGGTTTGAGGTGTCCCCTTAGTTTATTGTGCTTGTGACTAGTCTACAATATAGTGGTTTGAGGGTGTCTACAATCAGCAATGACAATTACCAGAAGCTTATTGACAATTTTCTTCAAGGGGAAGAGAAGTTCGAGAGGTGCCAGAATGGCTACGATAAAGAACAACAAGATGTGGAAGAGTAGGCCATGGTGGACATAGAAGATGTGGAAGAGCAGGCCATTATGGACATGGAAGCAAATGTGTTTGGTAAAGATAGGCCCTTTTATTTCTATCTTACTCAATTCTGAGAGTTGCAAGATAAAGTGAACATAATGGTAAGTCTCTCAATAAGTTAACATTTATTACTCTAGGAAGCATGCAGAGCACTATTTTTCGTACTATGAATGGTTCAACCAAAGTATGGAAAAGCCATAGAAATATGAACTCCTCTCAGGCTGAGGAGGTGCAATTCTATGAAAGAACTACCAAAGCGATGGAGCAATGCAATGCAGAGATGAAGCAGTTGATCAAGGAATGGAACCTAATCTACAATCCTAGAAAGTAATGGAGGTATGTGCAAGATCATGATAGACCCAAAATTATGGCTGATATGATGCACCAAGGTATGTGTAAAGGGAATGTGGTACGTGAATTTTTTTTCATGCACAAGGTGATGAAACAAAAGGGTTTTAAAGGAGATTCTCAGCTTTCTACAACAATACTTCAATTATGGGGTTTCACTTTTGAATTTAATAAATAATTGTATTCATTTTCTATTTGAATTATAACTAAAGTTGATTGATAGGGTGATTGAAAAACATCCTATAACTCCAAGAAAAGCTGATATACATTTTTGAATTTGAAACATCGTCACATTCTAATAAAGCTACATACTATGGGATTAAAAAATAAAATTTGAATTTCATGAAGTTTTGACCAAAGTTAAGATTAATTGGAGACATAGATGGTACTTATATTTTTCTAAAATTTGTAATAAAAAATTCCTAGTTAATTTAGTTGGAAAAATTACAAAAAGATGCATCATTGATACATGGAGTCTTCTACTTATATCTAAAATATTATAAAGAAGGTATTATCATTTTATTATGGTTAGAATTAAAGTCAGATAGACAATTCTTATTTTTCCTAAAATTTAAAATTACTACTACATTTGAAATTTCAAAAATTTTTCACCAAATAGATTTAAAAAAAAAAAAAGCCTAGTCACTTAGAACCTACATTCAATTTGGTACATATTCTATTCTTACATATTTTTGAAATAATATAGATAACTTATTCAAGTTTTTATGTCAAGTTGCCTAACTCTGATTTTTCTGAAATTTTTGCCACTTAAGGGCCTATTTTTTCCATGATGATCCTGCACATACCCTAATATGGGTCTTTAGTGTCTCTATTTTTTGGTTTCTTTCTATGTACTTTCCAGCCTGGATGCATGTCATTTATGTAGGTTTAGGCTCTGCTTTTTGGTTGGATTTTGGATCCTGTTATTTCATTCTAGTTAAGGTGGTTGTTCTATTGTGGGGTGTTGGTCAATTTTTAGCCCTTGATACTTTGTGGTGGTAGTTCTATTGGATAGTAGGCCTGGTTTTGTCTTTTGGTTAGGCTTAGGGGCCCTTCCCCCTATTTCTATTATCAAAAACAATAATATTTCTAGAAATGTAGAAATCCCATTTTTTTGTGTTATACATAATAATCCATAAATTTTTATATTTTTGAATTAATTAAATATGCTCAAAAGACAACTTTTAGATTGTAAAATGCAATAATTGACTAAATCTACTTTGAAAAAACTAGAAATTGACACTTCTTTATTCTTTTGAAATAATAGAATCTATGTAAATATTTACTTTTTTAATGCTTTTGAATAAAGTATGCATGGATAAATGTGAAATTCAAACTATCTAAAACTGTATTCAAATTTGTAATTGACCTAATTAAGATTTGTGAATGTTTTTACAATGTAACAAGCATCATGTTCACCAAAATATGATGCAGGAAGAAGGAATCTAAGGTCTAAATCTCACTTTATCCTACATCATATTGGAAGGAATCATAAATGACCACTAACACTAACTTGGATACTAACTGCTATTGAAGAGCAAGAGTGGTGGATTCGGGTTTTGGTTATTTTTCGGGTTAGGGATTGGTTGATTGTTAATTAACCTAATTTGATAGCACAAATGTGTACCTAGGTCAACTATTAAATTATAACAAGCTATTGTAAATATAAAGAATCACAAAACCTAAACACATAAACTAGTTATAGAATAAAAAAGTGCAAAGATAGAGGAGCCTGGCACATGAATTTGATCTCAAACTACCTTGATAGGGCCCACACTAGAAACTTAGACCTAGAAATGCATATCTTAGGAATTAGAAATTAGATCTTATATGGTCAGTGTTTGTAGGTTTTGTAGCATTGCAAATTTTCACCCTTCACAATTTCACACTATATTTTGCTCCCCATAAGTTATTCGACCTAATTATATGCCTATCTTCCTAAATTACACATTCCATGGCCCATTTCAACATTTATCAAGAAGTTAAATCTATAAGACCCAAGTATACACTGAATATTTTTCTCTTGATGCTTTAGATATCAAAATTGAGGAATCTAGACTAGGTCATCCTTGTGCCCTAGTCCCCTTAATGTGAACCCCAAAACTCAAAGTGTTGGCCTAGTAGTAATTTTTTATTTTAAATTCAAATTCAGAGTATTGGCTATCATGATTTAATTTTTGGGAAATTATATTAATTAAATATAAATACCTAGTCATTGCATCATTTGAATGAGAGGAAAGAATGAAAAAGAGAACAAAAAAGAAGTGGAGATAATTGAGAAAATTCTAGAATCTAAAGAGTGCTATCAAGCAATCATTATAAAGTCGAGCATTTAAGAGAAATATTATTGCAACATTTCATTGTCAAAGAATCATGTAAAGTTTTATATGAGTTTTTTCATGTTTATACATACATTTTATTCGTGAGGATTAACACTTGTACATATTAAAAACAATCCAAACAAATTGCAATCAAGCCTTGAGGAGATGTGCATGAATTTAGTCCCTCAAGAAAATTAGATATAAGTAGTGAGTTGCATCCATTGTTGATTCATCATTCATTTATCATTTATCCTCTATCCCTAAAAGGATAAGACATATTTCATCAATTCTTTCATTGTGGAGGTAGAAAAACCAACAGAGGGTTGTACTGAGGAAAGTCCCTATATGGCATATAACCCTTCCACTCCTTTTTAATTTACATGTATAGATTTGAAGAGGATTGGAGGAATACTTGAAGGAAATTCATTCATTTATGCATTCAAACCCCACAACTTGACAAGATACAAAAACTACAATATCTTGATAATAGATTAAGATCTGAAAACAAGATCTAGAAGGAAGAAGCTACATAATGATGAAATGAGGACTAAAATATTATATCCTAGTTTCACATACCTAGACTAGCAGTTGCATGCAGTGAAATGCAACGATGAGCCAATAGGCAGAGGGGAAGTCCAAATGGTAGGGATCCATATAGTAGTTGTGAAGATAACTATACAATATTATGGTTTCCATGTAGTTGTGATGGTTGCAATAACACCTACTATCTAAAACTTAGCAAAGCAATAAATCAATTTATGTTATTTTCAATCAGGCATTGTTGAGTGTTGTTCTATAGCATGAGCTGCTATCAGGACTCTGAGCAACCACTGTGGTGATCATTTTTGCACATAACACACATACGAAACTAGATGTAGACAATATTGATATGTATGATAGGCTGCATATTAAGTGTAATATTGAACATTGATGTCAACATTGATTACGAAGTGGTCAAAATATTTCTCCTTTATGAAATGAAGCATTAGTAAAAATAATAGCAATGAGTATGAATGTAATTCAAAAGGCATTAATGTGGTTACCCTCCATCATCTTTATATATATCTATGCATTGAAAGAATGCAATGCAGATCTATGTAGTTGCAAAGGAAAATCTATACCGATTATATATGTACCTGTTCAAAGTTAGATGCACCTTTCTACTTATTATTTCATTCAACATGAAAAAGGAATTCTTAGAATGATAGGCTGTATATTAACTGTAATATGAAACATTGATCTAACCATTGAACATTGTGGTAGATAATACATTTGGAAAAAACCCTTTGTAGAGGATTTAAAAAATAGTAAGTCCAACTGCTATTAGCATTGTGATCCATGATTCTTCTATTTTGTGGTTTTTTCAATCTCTAATAGTTTTCTTTGATTTTTGTAGTTGTTTGAGAAAGAAGGAAGCTAAAAGAAAGCAAGCAAGAAGAGTTTCATTTGCAAAACCCCTTTAAAGCAAGCGAGAAGATGTACATTTGGAAAAAACCTTTGTAGAGGATTTCAAAAATAGTATTTCAAAAACAATTAATGTTATTTTCCATATAACATTGTTGATTGTTGTTATGTAGCAAGAACATACATTGTTGGCCACTGTGATCAATGACAACCAATGTTCCTTATTACACCTAATATAGAGCCTACCATTCTAACAATTCATTTTTGAGGCTGAAAGAAATAATAACTAAAACCCATATATCAGTATAGATTTTGTTTTATCATTATAACAATTCCTTTGTGAGGGTCAAAGAAATAATAACTAAAAAGTTGCATCTTTTTTTAATACAACTATGCATAGGAGAATATTTTAAAGTTATTTGAAATCCCAAAAACATTCCATGATAATTGAGAACAACCATATTTAATGTTATAAATGAAGAGCAACATTTGTAGTAAATGGAAGTGTGGAGCATTTAACAAATATAAACAACCCATATTGGTATCAGTGGTTGTAGGTTGCTTCTTTTATGATATAGTCATTATCATTATGTCCATTGTAGTATTTTTCTTATTACTGATTTTTTTTTACTTGAGTATGTTCTACAAAAATCAAAGGAAAATGTGTAGTTTAGTGCGATGAACATGTGTCATTGCTAGTCAATATCTAAATTAGGAAACACAAGCTATTTTATAATTTATAAAAAATAATATGTAATGCACCTAGAATAGAAGAGATCAAATAAAAAATATGTAGACATACCTTGTGCACACATCAAGATGCAGTATCTTTACAATTATAAGTCCCATATAATTCTTGGTGTAGAGAACCTTGTTCCTCCAATTGGTGATTTAGGTCTAGATCAGTTGTTTAAGTCTTGATGATGTCAAATAAGGCCATGTTAAGCCATCATGTAATGTTTTTTCTAGTTTTGAGTCAAGGTGGGGTCATAGTTTAATTTTGCTAAAATTGTAAAAATGTTGTCATATTGAAAATGTTGTAAAGTTGCAAAATTTACAAGTATGTGGAAGTTCAACGGTCATATCATTCAAAGGTTAGTTTTAGGCAGTTGGGTTATTTTTTTTTTTAGGGAAAAGGTTGGTATAAGATTGGTGTTGCGTTGTAAACACTGGTTGGAAAGTTTTGAATAATAAACAAAATTGAAATATCTCTAAACTCTACATTTTTCCAAAAATTTGACTATTCTTGTGATCTATAAGAACTCGTACAGAGGGTTTGCTGTCTAAATTTCTTATGGATTATTAGATATATATGTTGGCTTCCTGTTAAAGTTAGTTTGATCTAATTTTATTGAATTTGAATCTTTTGGCGATCAATTCTTAGTAGGTGGTCAGAAACAGAGGTGAAAGGGTTTTGAGGGTTAGAATGCACTACCAGGCCATTCCACCTATTGTACCTATTGTCCCTCAATGGAATGGGCCTGATTATAATAGGATTAGGTGTAGGAACAAGTATTTAAGTTTGGAAAATACATTGGAGGAGTTTCTTAATGTTGCCCTAGTGGAAAGTTTAGATTTTAGCCCTTTAAAGCAAGGCTAAGAGTAGAAAGTTGAAGAAATTGTTTGGGAAAGGGTTAGAAAAAGTGTGATTCTTGGTGGAGAATGATTTTTTTGAAGGTTTTCAAGGGTAGGAGAGGTCATTTTCATGTTTTGTAATGAATCCCTAATTGAGTAAAGAGGGTTTTTGAGTGGAAAAGTGAGGTTTTAGAGGGTAAAAGTGAGTAAAGCTTGGGGGAAGCATAATTTGAAGGACATTTAAGCTTTTATAGGTTTAAAAAGTATGTTTGAAGTAGTTTCAAGGTTGCATGAAGTCAAGAGATGGGGTTTTCAATAAACCCTTGCTTATTTGGTGAAAATGGAGGGTTTCTTGATTTGATGGATTAAAGAGTGTTTCTCTTTCAAAGAGTTGAGGAATTGGGGGTTTGGAGTCCTATTTTGAGACTATTTGGTAGAATTTAGGGTTGGAAGAAAATTTGAAGGAGTGTTCCTTTGTAAAAATGGGCTAATTGGATCCCTTTTCAGCATTGAAACTCATTTTGAGGTGAGTTGGTCTGAAGAGACCTATAGTGATTTCAAGACATGTTTTGGTTGGGAATAATGGGTGCTCAAAATCATGCATAGTTAGTTAATTTTTCTAAGTGATTGAGAGATAGGACCAAAAAAAAAGGTCTAGTTACTTACAAGGCAAGTAGGGTGGTTACAAAGAAGATAACCCTAGAGAGGTTTTGGAGATTGAAAAAGGTGGTGAAAGATCCAAAAATGTGTTATTAGGTCAATGCTACCATTTGAATCAGTTGGTATCGGCAGCACAATTCAGAGGAAAGAAGAGTTGTATTGGAAAAAGGACAAGATGAATGCCTGGTTAGAGAATTGATTGAAGAGAAGGAGATGCTACAAAGAAAAGGCACTTTTCAAAACCACCTGCAAGTGTAATGGCAAGGTATGTACTATAATGGTAGATTCTGGTAGCTTAGATAACATGGTATCACAAGAAATGGTTGATAAGTTGCATTTAGCAAGGATGCCTCATGAAACACCATATTATGTTTCTTGGTTGAATAATGAACATTCTCTTTTGGTCAAGGAGCAATCTTGGGTTGAGTTCCAAATAGGTGGTTATAAAGATAGAATCTTATGTGATGTGGTACCTATGAGTATATGCCATTTTTATTAGGGAGACCATGGGAATTTGAGATATTTGCTTTGTATGATGGAAGGCATAATAGTTATAATATTGAGAAGGATGGAGTTTCTTTTTTTGATTCCATTGGTGAAATGGATCAGGGATAGTGAAAACTTCACTACGACAATAATGGGTTACACTTTTTGGCCAAACTTGACATTGAAATCAACATTTTTAGAGAAAACTTCACTTTTGACACTTATAGTAGGTAAACTATTAGGAATTTGAAAATGATGTAAACTAGTGATTTGTGAGATTTTTTCTATAGATTTTAAATGTATTTTTTTTGAAAAAAATTGAAATTAAATTGTAATTTTTTTGTGTCTCCCTTGATAACTAGTTTTTAATAGTAAACAACATTTTTAAAAAGTGGTGTGTACTTCGGCAAGCATAACTTTTTTTCTACAAAGGATAAAACTATAATTCTTTTGAATTTAGGTTGGTAACACAAGTATCTAGGGCTTTCATTTTGTTTCATAGCATTTTGTTCAATAATTTTCTTTTAATTAAGTTTTGAAGTCAAAACATTTATAATTTAGACATAGGTGCACTTCGGCATGCATAACTTTTTTGGTATGTATTGAAATTCAATTTTTCTTTTTTTGTTAGAATGAGGACATCAATACCTAGTGGATATATATTTTTCAAAAAAAAATTTCCTCAAATTTACTATTTTTCCACAATGATTTTTCATTGAACTTGACATTCGGTGAAAAACCTATGTACAGTAAAACTAAAAAATAAAATATAAAATAAAAACAAAATATATTAAATTTATAGTTGCTGGAAAGCACGTTTCGATCACTACAATCATCCAATTTGGTTTATCAAGTTGACTCCATTTGCACCTCCTTCCCAAGCTTCGATAGTAAAAAAATGCATAAATTTTGAAATGGTGGAGGGGAAGGTAAAAAAAGGGGGTTCAGGAAGGGGGTTCATTCGAACCCCCCTTATATGGTGCAAAAGGGGGTTCATTAGAAGGGAGGGGGGTTCATTAGAAGGGGGGAGGGTTCATTAGAAGGGGGGGTTCATTAGAAGGGGGGTGGTTCATTCGAACCCCCTTCATTAGAAGGGTAAACCATTTTAAATTTTTTGATGAGCATTTCTAATTATTGGTTCGAAAATTGTAACCCACTATTGTGGGTTTACCCTAGTACCTATGATTATATGCCATTTTTTATTAGGGAGACCATGGGAATTTGAGATATTTTCTTCGTATGATGGAAGGGATAATAGGTATAATATTGAGAAGGATGGAGTTTCTTTTATATTTGATTCCATTGGTGGAAATGGATCAGGGATACAGAAAGAAATCAAGAGTGATTATGTAGGGAAGAAAAGAGTTCATAATGTGTGAGGAAGATAAAAATAGCGAAGGTCCAGCTACTAACAAAAATGAAAATGTTGAGACATCAAGAATGGACAAGGATGCAATGTTGAAGAATAAAGAGGATGATGATTTGGTGATGTGATCTGAGATAGAAGAGATCAAGAAGGAATTGTTTATGAAGATGCAAGAGGAGTCAGTAAAGCATGATGAAGACAAGAGAGGGACTAAATTTTGGCGAATGAAAGAAAAAGAGGGTGCAAGACAATCAATTACTGTCAAAAAAGTGATGTGTGAATCTGATACAGAGGTTTGTGAGAAAAATATTTTTGGGGCAAAGATCATGATAAAAGGAAAAGATGAGATCTTAAAGAGTGAAAGTGAGTTTCCTAAGGTGATACAAGATTGGCCTAGTAAGGTAACTATGGGAGAAGTATATTGTCCACCGATTAGGCAAGAGTATGGAATGCAACAAATGTTTAATGGTAAAAAGGATGATAGACTTGATAGCAAAGAGGTCTTAGAGGCAGAGAGAATGAAGACAGAGGAAAAAGATAAGGACAAAGAGAGTGAATGGATTGTGGAAAGCCAAGATGGGCTTGTGAAGAGTGAAAAGATCATGGTGGGGGTAGTGTTTTGTCCCTTTAAGGTAAATGAGGACCATGGGTAGTCAAGCACTACTAAGTCAGAAGTATATAAGTCTAAAAATAGAGTGATGATAGAGGCAAAAATTCTTATGCAAGTTATGAGAGTGAAAGATGTGAAGAGCCAAGGTAAATGGCAAGTGAAAGAGGTTCAAGTGAAGGAAAGTGAGAAAATGGATGGTAAAGTACTTTTTCCATTGATGGGACAAGTGGTTTGTGGGTAGTCATAGTCTACCAATACAATAATTAGAGAACTTGAGAATACAGTGATGGTAAAAGTAGAGAGTCTAGTGCAAGACAAGAAGAGAGTGAGCCAGGGAGAATGAAAAAGGTTAGTGAAAGGAATTGTAAAGGTTGAGAAAATGATGAAAGTTGCAATCACCCCAAGTGGTGAAGATGCGAAAGGAAAAAGTTTGAGAAGGTCTCAATGATGGGAGAGACCAAGGAATTGATAGACCAAGAGAATACCAAAGAGAGAGTGTTTGTGAAGTCTCCAAATGAAGTGGAGAAGAGATATAGTGTTGTGGTAATGACATAGAGTTGTCCTTGGATGACAAGATTGGTTGAGGGTCAGTCATATGCTGCCATGATAGAGGTTAGAATGGAGAACCTAAAGGTGGTTGTGAAGAGAAATGGTAAGAGGCAAAGAGTGAAGGAAGTCCTTTATTACTTCCTTTTTTTGATAATAATATTGATGGGAGTAAAACCAAGGGTGAAGATGAAAGAGTAAAGATAAATTGTGGGCTATTTTGCAATGAATGAAGATGAAGAACAAAGTGGAAGCAGATGGATGAAGCAGTTGATGACAAATCAAAGAATGAAGATGTAGACTCAAGATGATAAGGCAAGAAGAGGACTACTTTTCATGGACAAGTTCAAGCCAAAGGTGATTATGAAGATCAATGGAGTTGTTTCAAGAACAAGGAGGAGCATCGAAGAGTTGAAGATCAAAGGATTTCCAGGTTAAGACTTCCAAGGGACTTGGAAAGATTTCATGGAAGAGCACCTTGTTCCTCCATTTGGTGATTTAGGTCTATTTCAGTTGTTTGAGTCTTGATGATGTCAAATAAGGCCATGTTAGGCAATCATGTAATGTTTGTTCTATTTTTGAGTCAAGTTGGGGTCATAGTTTAATATTGCTAAAATTGCAAAAATGTTGTCATATTAAAAATGTTGTAAAGTTGCAAAATTTACAAGTTTGTGGAAGTTCAACGATCATATCATTCAAAGGTTAGTTTTAGGCAGTTGGGTTAGTTTCTTTTGGAGGAAAAAGGTTGGTATAATATTGTTATTTTGTTGTAAACTTTGGTTGGCAAGTTTTGAATAAGAAACAAAATTGAAATCTCTCTAAACTATGCATTTTTCTAGAAATCTGACTGTTCTTGTGATCTGTACAGACCCGTACCGAGGGTTTGTTGTCTAAATTTCTTATGGATTGTTAGATATATGTGTTGGCTTCCTATTTTAAAGTTGGTTTGATCTAATTTAATTGAATTTGAATCTTTTAGTGATCAATTCTCAGTAGGCGGCTAGAAATAGGGGTGAAAGGGTTTTGAGGGTTAGAATGCACTAACAGGCCATTCCACCTATTCTACCTACTTTCCCTTAGTGGAATTGGCTTGATTAGACTAGTATTAGGTTTAGGAACAAGTATTTAAGTTTGGAAAATACATTGGAGGAGTTTCTTAATGTTGTCCTAGTGGAAAGTTTAGATTTTAGGCGTTTAAAGTAAGGCTAAGAGTGAAATGTTGAAGAATTATTTTGGGAAAGGGTTAGAAAAAGTGTGATTCTATGAGTTTTGGTGGAGAATGATATGTTTCAAGGTTTTCAAGGGAAGCATAGGTCATTTGCATATCTATGCATGAAGCCCTAGTTTAGAAAAGATGGTTTTTAAGTAGAAAAGTGAGGTTTTAAAGGGTAAAAGTGAGTAAAATTTGGGGGCAGCATAATTTGAAGGACATTTAAGCTTGTGTAGGTTAAAAAAGTGTGTTTTAATTGGTTTCAGGGTTGCATGAAGACAGGAGATGGGGTTTTCAATAAGCCCTTGCTTATTTGGTGAAAATGGAGGGTTTCTTGATTTGATGGATTAAAGAGAATTTCTTTGCCAAAGAGTTGAGGAGTTAGGGGTTTGGAGTCCTATTTTGAGACTGTTTGGTGGAATTTATGGTTGGAAGAAAATTTGAAGGAGTGTTCCTTTGTAAAAATGGGCTAATTAGAGGCCTTTTTAGTGTTGAAACTCAGTTTGAGGTAAGTTGGTTTGAAGAGACCTATAGTGATTTCAAGACATGTTTTGGTTGGGCATAATGGGTGCTCAAAATGATGCATGGTTGGTGAATTTTTCTGAGTGATTGAGAGATAAGACCAAAAATGAAGGTTTGGTTACTTACAAGGCAAGTAGGATGGTTACAAAGAAGATAACCCTAGAGAGGGTTTTGAAGATTGCAAAGGTTGTTGAAAATTTTCAAAATGTCTTGATTAGGTCAATGACCTCCCTACCATTGCAACAATTCTGTTTTGATACCTGAGTATTTGGTAGAGTTGAAATCAGTGTTACAGATTATTAAAAGTATATACACTTGTATCATTTATGTCAAAGAATTTAAAATGCAGTTGTGAAATAAGAGATGGAATAAATGAAAAATAGCCTTACCTTGTATATAACTGGAATGTAGTTGCAGCTCATATACCATGCAAAACATGACTTCGTAAAGCTATTTAGCATTGTGGAGATCTATAGTTATAGTTGGGAATGTTTGCAATCTAAAATGGTTAGAATCAGATATAGTTACATGTAGATGGCTCAAAGGCGAGAGCACTAGAACAAGCATCTTTGATTGAAGATCGTAGCAACTTTGGGTTGTGTGGGTGCAAGAAGCCAAACTTGGTTGAGACATTTTAGTATGATCTATATACAATAATTTCAAAATTAAATATAAATGTTATATGGTAAACCAAAGAAGAAGAAGGAATTCAGGTTTGTGAATGGAGAAGAGGAGAAGCATAATGCAACAATTCAACAAATTCTCTTAGTAATCACCATAGAAGCAAAAATCTGGCTAGCTTGGCGGGAGTGGTTGGAACTGCACTATGGAGGGAACAAAAAGGAAGCATTGAGTGAAGTTACATATGGAATTGAACAATTATAAATGGTGAAAATTCTACATGCATTGAAATGAAAAAGGAAGGGAGAAGTGATATAGTTACCAAAAATAAAATAAACATTTCATCATGTTGGCAATGCACACAACTATTGGAGGAGATCCTCTTCTTTGATTCAAAGTGCACTGTATTTTTTGGTACGCAATCTAAAGTATCTATCAAAAGAGAAAGATAGATCTATGCATATTCCTACAATTGATTTTACATGGGAAAGAGTTGTGAATGTTAGTCCTTGTCTTTCTTTAGTTCCAATATCTATTGTAGTTTTCTCAAATGTCAATCCTTTAGATTTATGTATTGTTATTGCCCAAGACATTATCAAGGGGAGTTGTGTTCAGCTTCCCCATGTGATCATGGGAACGGGGATGAATTTTTACTTGTATTGATCCCATGTTGGGCCAATGTAGTTTGGGAAGTGCACAACAACATATTGAGGTGGTTGAGGTGGTTTACCACCCCTAACATATAAGATAGACTTGAAAATAGCCAATGATCCATTAACCATGCCAGCTACAACCCAAATATTTTTTATTAACATTACTTGTTCGCCAATTACAAGTAAGAGCTTTGCTTGAAGTTGCTCATCATCACCATAATCAGGTGTGTTTTGCTGAGTAGTTTTAGCAATACTAATTACAATGGGAACATTTAACTGTTTAAGCATTTTTCTATTGTGCAAAGTGACCAATCTATTTGTTGGGAATAAGTGAATAGTTGCATCAAACTATTGGTTTTTTTGAGTTCAAAGCATCATGTTTGTTCGATTCATAAGAGTTTTCCAATCAACTTGAGATACCTGAGAATTTTGAATATTCAAAAGGAGTGTATGAAACTCTTGTTGTGCATCAAACTATCCATGTTGGTGGAAGAATATGTCGAGCATGACAACAACATTAAAAGTGTGCCAAAGAACCAAGTTTGTGGAGTGAGAAGTGTAGATAGGCCTGTCCAAAATAGGTGGCAACTGTGCGAGGTCACCCACAAGTATAATAGAGCCACCATCAAATGTTTGCATATGCCTAGTAGGAAATGCTTGCCACAACTGACTACCTATTTTGAGTAACAATTTGGGTTCCAAGAACCTCATTTCATCAATTAAGATTTACTTAATGTGTTTAAAGTCCTCTTGAAATATTTTCAATAGCTACCCTTGCAACAGATTCATATCTCCAATTGGTATCCAAAGAGTTGTATGCACTGTAGAGGCACATATATTGTAAGAGACCACTCCTGTTGGCACCAAAGCAAGTAAATGATTCATTTTCCAATTTGGTGATGTATTTAGTGTTCTTCGGTTGTTGTCTATAAGAAATGATTTACCTGTACCTATAGTGCCTTGAATAATCATACACAATGGTGATGATGAATATGGGCCAAGTTGGTGTTGTTCAATGATATTTACAGCAAGCTTTTGCTTAGGAGATAGTTGATGACAAAGTGCAGGTGCAATAGGTGGGAAAAGACTATCTTTAGTTGTATGCAATTTACTTGTTGAGATGAACTCTATAGCAACGTTATGTAGAATATCAGGAACATTGTGTGTGTCCCACATATGATTTAAATTGAAGTCCTTCCTACCTAATAGTTGCAAGTGGTCCAAGCAGACCTTGTTTGTAGCACCAAGGCGACAAAGAAATTCCCATTTGTATTCATCTGTGGGAGGTGGAGATGGTGTGCTATTAGTATCACTATGACCTTCTTCTTGATTGGTGGGGGGAGAAATAACTCTATTGACATACCAAGGGTGATAGCCAACAACATGAAATAGCCTCCAGTTCTATGTTATACTTTCTTTGGTGAGGTGTATATTTTCTTTGACATTTCAGAAAGGCTTTTATAGTAGCAATTCCGAATAGAAAAATGTTTCAAAGGTATCACAATGCTCAGGAGGGGTAGACTTGAATAGCGGGTAAGAAATGATCACAACAGGGTGTGGTCACAAGTGCCAAGCCCCGCCTTTTCAATTTTTCTGATGTGTATACAATTGTGTAGATTGAATAAGGGATATAGTGTCCATCTCAACTAGTCTTTGCATGTAACAATGAATATAGCTACTTGCAAGATCTTCAACATTATCAATTGTTTTCAAATGGTGGAAGGTTTTCCTACTCATGTTCAAAGATAGGAAATGTCATCTTGACATGACAAGGGGCAATGTTTGCAACATATGGTATGTTTCTTTTGCACCAATGTCACAATCTCCAACCAAGTTCATCATGAAATTTTGGTAAGCAAGCAACGCTTTATCTCCAGATGAATTTGTATTTGCAAGCCTCTGTAAGGTATCAATATAGCTTTTAGACTTTTTTTCAGACTTTGATGCATATTTAGAAATGTAATTTAGCACAATTTGTCTTGACAAGACTGGATGGAAATCAACATTTGCTCGCCAAATTGCAAGCATCTCAGGGTTGTGGATATTAAGGCGCTCATCATTTCTTGCTGCCTTTTAGGATTTTTTTGATTCATTTTTAATTTCCAATGTCGATGATGGTTGTGCATTCCATGAAGATTTGAAGCAACATTGTAATTGTTGGCCTTTTCTCCTAAGGCATGTGTACCGAGTATATTTGGTATTCCTTTGCACCATGTTCACCAACTATTCATAATCCACCATTGGGTCCATGCAAGAAATTTTTGAAGTGTCAAGCAAACACAGGTCCTTTAGGGAATAGTGGTGGACTCTTGATATTAGTTGTTCTGGGGGATGAGGATTCCATGTTGAAATATAGTGATCAAAGGATTTTTTTTTCCTAATGAACTTTGTGTGGGATAGACCAGTGAATCATGTCCATATTTGAGGAACCTGGAAGCCACAAGAAACCATGGGCATTTGTTGATCCACAGTGTTGCCACTCATACCTATACCAGTAATCATTTGTATGGAAAAGCCTCTCAAGAACTGCAAGTGCATGTACAAGGCCATTATATGTGGGTTCTAGAAAACATTGTCTATGAACCATCTTCAGTAGTATGGCATATGTTTCTAAGCACCAGGATCAAGCACCTTGTACAAATTAGGCCATTTTGTGTCTGTGGAGCTCAAAGTTAAAAAAAAGAGTTGGTGTCCCAAGTTGGTGGATCATTACAATGAGCTCTTTTTGGCACTTGCCCCAATATGAGCGCATCCCTCGCAAGGATGCACCAAAGTGAACGAGTTGGTTTGCTATCTAGGTATTTGGTGCATTTTGAAGTAGCTGTCATAGTGCAACCACAGACTTTGGGATCCTCTCTTCCAAGTTTCCTTTCATGAAAATGGAAGTCGATTGCTAGCTTCGATGTCTCATTATTAAATTATAAAGGTAATATCTAAATCTTACCTACCTCCCAAATCTACTATCATAGTATCTCATCAAGTGCAATGCATATTCATGTAAGTGAATCTGTATACTTCTCAACAATAGTGGCATCACTATTCTAGTGGGGAACAATGTTGGAAAAGCCTTACTTAATAACCCTTTTGTATTGTATTGATTGATATGGTTAGAATTTATCTTAGGCCAAGGAAAACTATCTTGACTAATTTCTTCAATTTACAAGGCTTCTCTGATTTCCTACAATTCCTAGGGAGGGTTGGGAAACAATGGAATAAATGATGATGATTCCTCAAGCTCAGCTTCCTCATCAACAACAATTCTAGAAGTTCCTATTGGTCCAACTATGTTTGTACTAGTCTTTCATTGTGTGAAAAAGATTGGAGATTTTAGTACTTGTAGTAGGAAAAAAATTTAAAGCATCACAATCAATTGCAACATTAGTATAGTATGGATCATTCTCAAATTTTTATATCAATGCAACCATTACATTATGCTTGTCAACATAGAAATCATAGTTTGTTCCCTAAATTCCAATTCTTCAAACAATCACCACTTCAATATCATGTAGGAAACATGGCAACAAAGTTACAATGGCTATGATGTCTTGAGGGAAGCTTATAGTATGGAAAATATATTTTTATTGGCCTCCTCTAGCATGGGTCACTTGCAAAACTGGAGCAACTCTAGCTATAAGCATTTCTTCAACCTAAGTCAGCTTTGCAAGGACAAGAGGTTGTGGTCCTAGGTCCATCTTGTTCATTGAACTAAATCGGTGGATGTCCTTTTTTAGAAGCACAACACTGGTAAATGATGTCTGGGTTGGATGCTCACACTTTCATGTCGACATGGCTTTCCTTGCAAATACTACAAACTTTCAAATCAGACAAAGCATCAATGTGTCAGAAAAACGATTGCATTATAGCGCAAAAAGGATCTCCAAACATACTATTAAAATGGTTATGGGGCAACGACATGGATAGAAATCCATGCCCAACAAGGTTGTATTGAGATCCAAAGCCACCCACTATCGAGGCACATTCATTGGGAAGGTTACATGCAAGTTGTGAAGGGTTGGAGGGTGTGCGACTATAGAAGACAACATGTGTTTCTAACAAGCTCGAAAACAATTGCGGTGTGGCCTCTTGATTAGGCAAGGCCAAAAAAGGACGAACTATGATAGCTCTTTGTTCCAAGTATTTGTCCTGACGACTTGCACAGATCTGGTCTCTATGCTGGACATAATAGAGTTGGTTTCTTTGGTGTTTTACTTCCGTTTTTTAATCCACGCTTTATGTAGAACTTGAACTTGAACAAGGTTGAGGATCCTACAACCATAATATGAGGAAAACAATAAAGTTCTTGTAAACAACAACTTACAGAATAATGGTATAGGTAAAGAGATTAATCCAACTCAAAACATCACAATTGTTTAGTAGCATGATGGATGACAACAACCAAGAGAAGAAGTTCTAAACACATGTGCATATGGGTGTGATGGACAAAAATTAAGGAAAGTTTGCAAAGATGTATATATATATATATATGTATGTATCAACAAGTTTAAATGCAGATGTATATGAATGTTGTTTGTAACTAATTTCACATACATACATTCCACATATATAATTTTTTTGGTCAAAGATTTAAAAATAGAGCATGTTTTCTTAATGTATAACAACTTCTATAAGAAGGAAAGCAATAGGATCAAGAGCAAAAGTTGTTTCTATGTGACAAACATTGGGAAAAAGGGAAAAGAAAACAAATCTCCAACCAACAAAAATTGCAAAAAAGTGCATCTAAGTTGAGAAGCTTATATTTCGGTATATATTTTGTTTCATAAGTATATATATATGCATTGCATGTCTTGAATGCATAATAGGAAAGACTATATATAAACGTTGACCGTATCTAATTTCACATAGATAGATATTTATACATAGGGAAAATAAAATCAAACACACTAAAAGAAGGCTTGCTCTCCACCCTACCATATTTTGTCATGGAGCCTTGAGGGCTCTCAACAAACCCCCAAGAAAGAAGATAAATTTTCTAGCACTATAATCAATGTTATGATCAATGTTTAATACTACACTTAATATACAACCTATCATACATATGAATGTTGTCTGCATCTAATCTCACAAACATACACATGTGCACATAGGAAATATAAAATGAAACACAACAAAAGAAGGCCTGCTCTCCACCCTACCATATTGGGTCATGGAGACTCATGGGCTCTCACCAAATCCCCGAGCTGAAGAACATACATTTTCCACCACTCTAATCAATGGTGAAACCAATTTTTCTTATTACATTTAATATACAACCTATCATTCTAACAACTCCTTTTTGAGGCTCAAAGAAATAATAACTAAAAAGGTGCATCTAACTCTAGATACCTATATATCAGTATAGATTTTGTTTTATCATTCTAACAATTCCTTTCTCAAGCTCAAAGTAATAATAACTAAAAAGGTTCATCTAACTTCAGATACCTATATATCAGTATAGATTTTGTTTTGCAAGTACATATATAGGCATTGCATGACTTGGATGCATATGTAGGAATTTTTTCACCAAACATGGGCACACATAAGAATCAATAACTAGAAAGTAAAAAAATGTACATATATACAACATGAAAACCAAGCCAACCATAACATTGAAAATGGTTTTTTCAAATGGAGTAACATACACCATTGTCATGTGCTTGCAGGGACAAACAATGTGATGCAACCAAGAAATTGTTTGTCCTATAACAAGCACATGGAAATGGTTTGTGGTTGTCCTCCATAATCACATATACCACAATCTTCAATGGTTATAAAAGAGAAAAGCATAAATGGAAATTTTTTTTGTGGGAGACGAATATGTTTTCTCAATTTTTTAAATGGTCAAGGAAGAGCAAGATCAAGAAAAAAAATAAAATTAATGTGACAAACATTGGGAAAAAGGGAAAATAAAATAGATGTCCAGCCAACAAAAACTGCCAAAAATTGCATCTAACTTGAGAAACATATATTTCGGTATAGATTGTGTTTTGTAAGTATATATATGCATTGCATGTCTTGCATGCATAGTAGGTAAGACTATATATAAACATTGACTGCATATAATTTCACATAGATAGATATATGTACATAGGGAAAATAAAATAAAATACACTAAAATAAGTCTTGCTCTCCACCCTACCATATCGCGTCATGGAGCCTTGAGGGCTCTCAACAAACCCCAAAGCAAGAAGATAAATTGTATCGTACTATAATCAATGTTGAGATCAATGTTTAATATTACACTTAATATACATCCTATCATACATATGAGTGTTGTCTACATCTAATCTCACAAACATACACATGCGCACATAGGAAATATAAAATGAAACACAACAAAAGAAGGCCTGCTCTCCACCCTACCATATTGGGTCATTGAGCCTCATGGGATCTCACCAAACCCCCAAGGAAGAACATACATTGTCCACCACTTTGATCAATGGTCAAATCACTATTTCTTATTACACTTAATACACAACCTATCATTCTAACAACTCCTTTTTGAGGCTCAAAGAAATAATAACTAAAAAAGTGCATCTAACTTCAGATACCTATATATCAGTATAGATTTTGTTTTGCAAGTACATATATAGGAATTGCATGACTTGGATGCATATGTAAGAATTTGTTCACAAAACATGGGAACATATAAAAAGCAATAACCAGAAAGAAAAAAAATGTAGATATGTACAACATGAAAACCAAGCCAACCATAAAATTGAAAATGGTTTTGTTGAATGGAGGAACATACACCATTTTCATATGCTTGTAGAGATTAAAAAATCTGATGCAACCAAAAAATTATTTTTCCTCTCACAAGCACATGACAACATTGTGAGATTGTCCTCCATAATCACATAAACCACAATTTACAATGGTTATAAAAGAGAAAATCATAAATGGAATTTTTTTTTGTGGGAAACAAATGTTTTCTCAACTTTTAAATGCTCAAGGAATAGATGTATATAAAGATGATGGAGGGTAACCACATTAGTTTATTTTCAATTACATTCATACTCGTTGCTATTATTTGTTGTAGCTAATATCACCTAGGTGCCAATGTTTCAGTTGATAAAGGAGAATTATTTTGACCACTTCATAATCAATGCTGAGATCAATGTTTAGTATTACACTTAATATATAGCCTATCACACATATATATATTATTTGCATCCAATTTCACAAGCATATAGATCAGTGCACAAGAAATATAAAATGAAACACAACAAAAAAAGGCCTTCTCTCCACCCCACCATACTAGGTCATGGAGCCTCATAGGCTCTCACCAAACCCCTGAGCAAGAACATACATTATCCACCACTATGTTCAATGGTTAGATCAATGTTTGATATTACAATTAATGTACACCCTATCATTCTAAGAATTTCATAGGAAATATAAAATGAAATACAAAAAAAGGAAGCCTTCTCTCCACTGTGTTCAATGGTTAGATCAAAGTTTCCTATTATACATAATATATAGCCTATCATTCTAAGAATTCCTTTTTGAGACTCAAAGAAATAATAACTAAAAAGGTGCATCTAACTTCAGATAGATATATATTGGTATAGATTGTATTTTGCAACTGCATATATATGCATTGTATGCGTTGGATGCATCAATGGTTAGATCAATGTTTCATATTACAGTTAATATACAGCCTATGATTCTAAGAATTCCTTTTTGACACTAAAAGAAATAATAAGTAAAAAGGTGCATCTAACTTCAGGTACATATATATCAGCATAGATTTTTCTTTGCAGTTCTGCATATATCTACATTGCATGCTTTGGTTGCATATGTAGATATCTATTGCTTGGATATATAAACACACTAAAAGTATATGTAGAAATGTATGTATGTCATATTAGATGTAGAAAATATACAAATATAGATAGATGCAAACTTATAGATATGTAGATATCTACACATAGCGCAAATAAAATGAAACACAACAAAAGAAGGCTTGCTCTGCACCCTACCATACTGGGTCATGGAGCCTCATAGGCTCTCACCAAACCCCTTAGAAAAAATATGCATTATCCACCACTATGATAAATGGTGAGATCAATGTTTCATATTACACTTAATATATAGGCTATCATTCTAAAAATTAGCCAAGCAAGGACGAGCTACTATGGCTCTTTCTTGCAAGTATTTGGGTTGACAATTTTCAAAGATGTAGTCTCTATGCTATGCATAATAGAGTTGGGTTCTTTGGTGTTTTTCTGGCTTTTTTTTTCCACACTTGATGTAGGACTAGAACTTAAATACATTTGAAGAGCCTAGAACCATAATATGACAAAGAAAATAAAGTTCTTGCAAACATCAACTTAAAGAGCAGCAATGTAGCTAAAGAGATTAAAATCCATGCCAAAAAGTCACAATTCTTTAGTAGCATGATGGACGAGAAGAATGGAGAGGAAAAGTTATAAATACATGTCCATATGGGCATGACAGACATGAACCAAGGAAAGCAGAAATTTCAAAGATGTATATATATGAATGTTGTTTGTAACTAATTTCAGATATATACATGTCCACATATAAACCTTTTGTTTTTAAGACTATAAAATAGAGCATCTTGCCTCAAAAATTTCATCCAACTTTAGATACATATATATATATATATATATATATATATATATATATATATATATATATATATATATATATATATATATATATATATATATATATATATATATATATATATATCGATAGATTTTGTTTTGTAAGTATATATATATGTGTTGCATTCCTTGCATGCATAATAGGCAGTACTATATATAAATGTTGGCTACATCTAATTTCACATATGTTTTGGATGTTTTTATTTTCTTTCTTTTTTAAAACAACTTGGAAATCCCAGGCCTAAGACAGTTACTTCACACAAGAATATGTACAACATGTTTCAATAAACAACAACAATTTGAATAAATGTACAATGTTGCTCTTGAATAGGAAAATTGCAACTATCAATTGAAACATATATACCTTTTCTTTTGTCAAATGTTTCAAATTTTTTTGGATGAATGGACACAGGGGAAACATCTTCCAAGTAGCAATTAATTTTTGTGGGAAAGGAATGCACATTTGGACTATATACGAATGTTGGCTGCATCTAATTTCACATAGAAACATTTCTGCACATAGGGAAAATAAAATGAAACACATGAAACAAAGGCTTTCTCTCCACCCTACCAGATTGCCTCATGGAGCCTTGAGGGCTCTCAACAAACCCCCAAGCAAGAAGATAAATTTTCTAGCACTATAACCAATGTTGATATCAATGTTTAATGTTGGTTGTATCTAATTTCACATAGAAACATATATGTACATAGAGAAAATAAAATGAAACACACTAAAAGAAGGCTTGCTCTCCACCCTACCATATTGTGTCATGCAGTCTTGAGGGTTCTCAAAAAACCCTCGAGCAAGAAGATAAATTGTCTATAACTATAATCAATGTTGAGATCAATGTCTAGCAATTTTTGGATGAATGGGGAGAGGACCAAGCCGTGCCAAGTAGAAATTAATTTATGTGGGAAAGGAATGTACATTTGGACTATATATGAATGTTGGCTACATATAATTTCACAAAGACATATCTGCACATAGAGAAAATAAAATGAAACACACCAAAAGAAGGCTTGCTCTCCACCCTACCATATTGCATCATGGATCCTTGAGGGCTCTCAACAAACCCCTGAACAAGAAGATAAATTGTCTAGCAAGATAATCAATGTTGAGATCAATGTTTAATATTACACTTAATATACAACCTATCGTACATATGAATGTTGTTTGCATCTAATCTCACAAACATACACATGTGTACATCAAAAATATAAAATGAAACACAACAAAAGAAGGCCTACTCTCCACCTTACCATATTTGGTCATGGAGCCTCATGGGCTCTCACCAAACCCCCGAGCAAGAACATCCATTATCCACCACTTTCATCAATGGTGAAACCAATGTTTCTTATTACATTTAAAATACAACCTATCATTCTAACAACTCCTTTTTGAGGCTAAAAGAAGTAATAACCAAAAAGGTGCATCTAACTTTAGATACATATATATCAGTTTGGATGCATATGTAGGAAGATCTATTGTTTGCATATATATAGACACAAAAAGTATGTGTAGAAAGGTATGTATGTGGAAATATATAGATAAAAAATGTATGTGAAGAAATGTATGTATGTGGAATTAGATGTAGACAATATACATAAGCGACTCCAAATCAAAAAAGTGGATTAAAATTGTAATACCAAAAGAATAAATATACGAAGGAGTATATATGAATGTTGACTGCATCTAATATCACATACATACATATTTTCACATAGTGAAAATAATATGAAAGTCATTGTGGTGGCTTAGATCTCTCATAGTAGGTAAAGCTAGAGAATGATGCCCAACAATGGCTTATCAGCAATTGCACAAACTGTTTTATTACTTGACCATGCTTTCTCAAGTTTTAAATGGCATGTGTTATTTAAATGGCAAGTGTTATTACAACCATCACGAAACCGTTGCCACTATACGGAAAGCATACATCAATTAATGTTGAAGTGCCAAGCCCTGCCAACCAACATTCAATTTCAATGGCCTTCTCTTTCGTCGTGCCAAACACATTTATTTTTTCATTTATTTCATTTAAACTCACCACCTTTTTTCCAATTGAGTGGGAGCCACACGTCAATTTTTTTAAAAAACCAGGAAGGATGATGAAATTCAAGGCCAAAGTGTTCCCACAATAAGCCTACCAGCTTAATCATTTTATTTTTCCTAAGTGCAGATATCTATGTATGTGAAATTAGATGCAAATAACATTAATATATATGGAAAATATTTATATCCAACATGCCACCCATATAGCTTTCTTTTCCATGGGTTTGTTACTATGAATTGTTCTGCTTTATTGTTTTTTTCCTCTTTGACAAACAATATTCATATCCAACATGCAACCCATTTTTTATTTTTTTTCCATGGGTTTGTTACTATGAATTATTTTGTTTTGTGGCCTTTTTCATCTAGATCATTGTTAAAACAAATATTGTTTCATTTATGGTTTTTTTGTTGTGGTGATGGTTGCAATGCAATAAAATAGTTTATGTTATACATTTTATGTTATTTTCCATAACACATCATTTGGTTGGTTTTTTTGCGAGAACATAAACTATTTTCGAAATCCTCTACAAAGAGTTTTGCAAATGTGTTCAATGGTTAGATGAATATTTTATATTACACTAAATATAAAAACTATCATTCTAAGAAATCCTTTTTGAGGCTTAAAGAAGTAATAACCAAAAAGGTGCATCTAACCTCAGATACATATATATAAGTTTATGTGTATATTATCTACATTTAATTCCATATACATACATTTCTACACATACTTTTTGTGTGTATATATATCCAAGCAACATATTCCTACATGTGCATCCAATGCATGGAATGCATATATATGTAGTTGCAAAAAAAAATGTATACCAATATATATGTATCTAAAGTTAGATGCAACTTTTTATGTAGCAGTGATGGTTGCAAGGAAATAAAATAGTTTAGGTTATATAGTTTATGATATTTTCCATAAAGTATTGTTGATTTTTTTTCTTTGGATTTATCTATATTATTTCATTTATGGTCTCCATATAGTGGTGATGGTTGCAAGGTGATTAAATAGTTTATGTTGTTTTTGATAAGGCAATGTTGGGAATGGATACATGGAATTCTTCGAATGATAGGATGTATATTGACTATAATGTGAAACATTGATCTAAACATTGAACACATTGGTGTATAATGTATGTGATGTAGAGCATCAATTTCTTCAAGGGGTTCTAAAGACAAAAAACACTAACTTTGAAAAGATCACTTAAACATTCACCAAATCCACTTCAATGAAATAAGGTTCTTCAAGGCTACCAATATACCAAAACACCAAATCAGGGTTCCAAAATTTTACTAGACCCTAGTACACTTTAGTTAAAATGACATGATTAAACCAAATAAACTTCCTAAGAAAATTGGAACCTTCATTCTTCAATTGTTCACACCCAAGACACCTATTTGCTTGTACCATTCCACTTGGAAAAAATCGGGCATATCTTTATAACCAGATGAGAACTCAAGAAACTAAAGATAGTTTTAAATGCCCATTAAGACCCTTCTTAACATGCTCCAAACTAAAATAATTTTGTTTTGGAAAGAATTCCATTAATAAGGCTTAATTAGGCCTATTTAACAAAGCATGTATCAACTAATTCACTTCCCAACCCCAAATAACTATGGAAAGACCTTTAAAAAGTTATAAAACTTTAGAATTAACAAAAAATTGGTCACTTAAACCCTTCCTAATGCAATAAAACACAAACCCTTGTTCTAGGCTTCACTATGCTCAATCAATGAGGGTTTATTGAAGATATGCATTCCAAATCTCTTATCACATTGCCAATGCTTCAAACACCCTAGAATATGTTTCAACATGGTAAATAAACCATATCCAAACCTTTAACCCTGTATTTTTTGCAAAATCCATCATTTAGCCATCACTTTGAATAAAAAATCAATGAAAACCAATTAGGACAACAACAAAACTAATGCAAACTGCCTTCCCATGTATCTTCCAACACAAAAAAAATTGAAAAACACTCTAAATTAACCCATTCCACCAATTTACAAAGCCTCTATCAGTGGAATGGTTGTTTAATCTCTCTTTAGACTCTCAAAACCCTATAAAATGAGGGTTCCCAGGTAGTTTTAGAAAAAAAACTCTCAAAGCACCCAACTTAATGAAAATTACTCAAACCTCTTTCAATTGAAAAATAACTGGATGTTTTATCCAATTCAATAAATGTTATAGCCTAAGAGTATTGTAGGACCAGTACCATGCTTGAGAGCAACAAGAACTTAAAATTGTAGAAAATAGGGTTTTATTCAAACTTTCTCCATGCCACAAATTGATCTCTCTTTTCTCACCTTTACAAGACTCTTTTAAAGATGCTACATCACTTATCATAACTTCCACTTGATTTTTAGCCAACCAAAAACCTTCCCTATACAAAATGACTCTTCAACTTCTTACATTTTTTCATTTTTGCAATTTTGCAATTTTGATTTTTTGCAACAAAATGACATTTTTTTGCAATTTGACTTCTTTGAAATCCTAGAAGCCTAGTAGTGACTCAAATAAATTTTAAATGGTCCAAATATGACCTTTTAACAAGCATAACATGATGAAGATTCAAACTTTATAAGATTTCCTCATGGAGGCATAAAATCACTAGGTGCTCATGCACCAAACACTAGGCCTGAAAAAGACCTCAAGTCCCTTTGAGGACTGAGTTGCATCAAACTTGCTTCTTCACACCTATATACCTTTACCAATTTTTTCTTGGATTGCTCCATGCCTTAGTATTGTTCCAAAATTGAAATCATTCACTTGCCTTTGCCTAACATCTTGATTCAATCCACCTTCTACCTTCATTTCTGTCTTGAAGTTCTCTACCCCAATATCAGACTTACAATTGACTATTCTGACAGTATTTAACTTCCCTCTGACCTCTATTCCAATCAAAGGACATAGGATTGTCCTTACTATGATTTCACCATGCTTTTCTAAGCAATCTTGCCTCACTCCAATCATTCCATCCTTGACCTTCTCTTGACCTATTTTTGTCATCTTCTTATCATCTTTCCTCCCTTCTACTATCATGGCTGCATTATTCATGTGTTTTTCCTCAAACAGATATCCATCTCCCTTAGTGCTTCATCACACAACCTCTAACAACATACCATCCATCTACCCAACAAAATATCCTAGAAGATGCACCTACCCACTCTTTCTCTCTCTTTGTGGTGTAAATTTATCTGCACCTTCTCCCCAACTTAATCTTTGTTGGAGGATAGTGAACACAAACCTCTTCCATGTTTGTAGCCAACACACCTTCTCACAACTCTTTCTTACAGCTTTAAGATGGATCACAAGCACCTACAACCAACACACTTTACAATCCACCAAATCAACCAACTCTGATACCAATTGATGTAGAGTATCAAAGGCTTCAAGGGGTTCTAAATACCCAAAACACTAACTTTGAAAAGATCACTTAAACATTCACCAAAATTCACTTCAATGAAACAAGATTCTTTAAGGCTACCAATACACCAAAACACCAAATTGAGGTTCCAAACTCTTACCAGATCCTAGTACACTTTTTTTATCATGAAAATGAAAGGATTAAACCAAATAAACTTCCTAAGAATACTGAAACCTTCATTCTTCAATTGTTCACATCCAAGACACGTACTTGCTTATACCATTCCACTGGGACAAAATTAGGCATATCTTTAAAACTAGATGAGAACTCAAGAAAGTCAAGATAGTTTCAAATACCCATTAAGGCCCTCTTTAACATACTTCAAACTCAGATAATGTTGTTTTGGAAAGAATGCCATTAAAAATTATTGTCTCGCAACAATAAAGCTTAATTAGGCCTATTTAACAAAGCATGTGTTAGCTAATTCACTTACCAACCCAAAATAACTATGGAAAGAATTTTACCAAGTTATAAAACCTCAGAATCAACAAAATTTTGGTCACTTAAACCCTTCCTAATGTAGTAAAACACAAACCCTTGTTCTAAGCTTCACTATGCTCAATCAATGAGGGTTTATTGAAGATATGCATTCCAAACTTGCAATCATTTTTCCAATTCTTCAAACACCTTAGAATATGTCTGCACATGGTAAATAAATCATCTACAAACCTTTAACCCTACATTTTGTGAAAACTCCATTTAGCCATCACTTTGAATCAAAAATTAATGAAAATTAGTTAGGGCAGCAACAAATCTAATGCAAATTGCCTTCCCCTATATCTGCCAACACCAACAAATTGAAAAAAACTATAAATTAACCCATTCCACTAATTTTCAAAGCCTCCATCGATGGAATGGTTGTTCAATCTCTCTTTAGACTCTCAAAACCCTTTAAAATAAGGGTTCCCAAGCTGTTTTAGAAAAACAACTCTCAAACCACCAAACTTAATGAAAATTCCTCAAACCTCTTTCAATTGAAATCCAACTCAATGCTTTATCCAATGCAATCAATTTTATAGCCTAAAAGTACTGTGTGAACCAGCACCATGCCTAAGAACAACAAGAAGAACTTAAAATTGCAGAAAACAAGGTTTTATTCAAAATTTCTCCACACTACAACTTGATCTATCTTTGCTCGCCTTTACAAGACTCTTTTAAATATGCTACATCAGTTATCATAACTACCCCTTGATTTTTAGCTGACCAACAACCTTCCCTATACAAAATGACTTCAACTTCTTACATTTTTGCATTTTTGCAATTTTGCAACAAAATGACTTTTTTTGCAATTTGACTTCCTTGACCTCCTAGAAACCTAGTAGTGACTCAAATATATTTGAAATGGTCCAAACATGACCTTTTAACAAGAGTAACATGATGAAGATTCAAACTTTACAAGATTGCCTCATGGAGGCATAAAATCACTAGGTGCTCCTACACCAATATGTTCTTGCTCAGGGGTTTGGTGAGACACTCAGACAAATAAAATCTATCCTTCCAAAAGAATAAGCATAGGAAGGAGCTGGTACCCATGTATTGTTGATTGTTATTCAATAGCTTTAAAAAATATCATTTCATTTATGATTTCCATGTAGTGGTGATGGTTGAAAAGCAATAAAACAGTCTACATATATGCTTACAAAGAAAAATATGGGTATGTGCAGGATCATGATGGGCCAAAAAGTTGCAATATGATGGGTATGTCACTGACGATTTTTTTGAACCCAAAATTGATGAAATGAAAATGGTTTTTTAAAGAGATTCTCATCTTTCCACCAATATAAATTATGCTTTACTTTGAATTAAACAAGTAATTATTAATCATTTTCTATTTGAATTACGACTAATGTCCCGATTGATAGGCTAATTGAAAAACATCAATAGGTTTCAAACGGTATAATATTTTTTGAATCCAAAACATGCGTCATTCCATGCTTTGCATACTACAGGATTAAATAAAGAAAAATTGAATTTCATGAATTTTTGACCAAGTTAAGGTGGTTAGACATGTGATTTTTTATATTTTTTCAAATTTATAATAAAAAATTCATAATTAATTATTTACTTGGGAAAATATTACAAAAAAATATGCATCACATCGAGAAATGAGTCCTCTACTTATATCTAAAATCTTATTAAAAAATATTATCATTTTATTGTGGTTAGGGTGATAAGACAGACACCTACTTCTTATTTTTTCCCTGAAATTTAAGTACTACTGCATTGAAATTTCAAATTCTCACCAAATAGATTTTTTTGAAACAAACCTAGTAGTTTAGAAACTACATTCAATTTGCTACAAATTACATTGTTACATTTTTTTGAAATAATATAGATAAATTATTCAAATTTTTACGTCAAGTTGCCTAACTCTAATTTTTTAAAAAAAATTGCCACTTAAGGGCCTATTTTTTCCATGATGATCATGCACATGCCCATATATACAAATATATATGCCTCTAAAGTTATATGTGAACAACACACATATATATCCATAGGTGGACTTGTTAATACATAAATCACCATGAAAGCAGAGGAAATAAACATCACTTGGCACAGCCTGCCATGACAACATTGTTTCATGTATGGCTTCCATATATAGCCAATATTCACAACCATATTTAGCATTCTAAACTTACCAAAGCAATTGAATAGTTTATGTTATTTTTAATAAGGAATTGTTGACTATTGTTTTGTAGCTTGAGCCGCTATGAACACTATGAGCCACCACTATGACAAGGGTTTTTGCAAATAACATACATATATATCCACACCTAAACTTGTCAATACATGTGAGAAAATATATAGATAAGTTTAAATGTAGATATATATGTATGTTTTCTGAGCACAAGAAATAAACATCACTTGGCATAGCTTGACACGACAACATTGTTTCATGTACATGGGTTCCATCTACTAGTGATGGTTGCAATAATATCTAGCATTTAAAACGTACCAAGGAAATTGAGGAGTTTATGTTATTTTCAATAAGGCATTCTTGACTGTTAGTCTGTAGCTTCAACTACACAACATGAATAGATATCCACACCTATACTTGTCAATACATGTGAGAACATATATATGTAAGTCAAAATGTAGTTACATGTATCAATAATATAAATGTAGATATATATGTATGTTGTGGCATCTTAGTTTAGATACATATATATGTGCACAATTTTTTTTTTTGTACGTGTATATCGATGTAGTAGACCATTTCCTCCTTTATCAAGCATTTGTTTTATTGCTCTCAGCAACATCAATTTTGCTAAACAAGTTCAACTTTGGGTATTTGATATTGTAACCATTTCACTATTTTCATTGTTTTGAGAATTTCTATGGAATGATAATATTATTACATGTATGGTTTGCATGTAGTGGTGATGGTTGCAATAACACCTATCATCTAAAACTTAGCAGAGCAATAAAATAGTTTATGTTATTTTTAATTAGGCATTATTGTCTACTGTTTTGTAGCATCACCTGCTATTAGGACTACGAGAAACCACTGTGGAAAGGTTTTTTACATATAACATACATAGATATCCACACCCAAACTTCTCAATACATGTAAGCACATATACATATAAGTGTAAATGTAGATATCTACATACAAGCACACATACATCAAAAGGTATAAAACAAACATATAGCTATTTCTAACTAATATATATATAGGAACAAGTTTAAATGTAGACATATATGTATGTTGTGTGCAACTTACTTTAGATATAATTATATTTGTAGATTTTTTTTTTTGTATGTGTATATCCAAGCAATAGATATCTAGATATGTGCACATATATTTTTTTGGTACAAATGTATATGCATGCTATAGATGGCTTAACTGATCAATGGTACTTGTGAAGATAATTATACAATATTATGGTTTGCATGTTGTGGAAATGGTTGCAATACCACCTACCATCTAAAACTTAGCAAAGCAATAAAATATTTTAAGTTATTTTCAATAAGGAATTGTTGACTGTTGTTCTATAGCATCAACTATTATTAGGACTGCGAGCAACCACTATGGCAAGGTTTTTTGCACATAACACACATAGATATCCATACCCAAACTTGTCAATACATGTAAGCACACACACACACACACACACACACACACACACACACACACACACACACACACATATATATATATATAAGTTTAAACATTGTAGATATATATCTATGTTGGGTTCATCTAATTTCATATACACACATATGTGTAGACACTTTTTCTATGTATATATATATATATGCAAGAAAGAGATATTTAAGTATGGATGGAAGGCATGCAGTGCATATATATACATTTACTAAATAAAATATCAACAGATATATATGCATAAGAAGTTAGATGTAGATAACATACATATTTACCCATACATAAATTGTTAATACATGCAAGTACATATATATACTTGCATGTATTTATAAATATAGTGGTAGAGAGAAATAGATACATATATGTACACAAGCACACATACATTAAAAGGTATAAAACAAACATATATCTATTTCTATGTTATATATATATACTTATACTTGCATGTATGAACAAGTTTAAGTGTAGAGATATATGTATTTTGTGTGTGACTTACTTTAGATATACATATATTTGCTGATTTTTTTCTGTGTATGTGTATATCTAAGCAATAGATATTTAGATATGTGCACATATTTTTTTTTTGTATAGATGTATATGCATGCTACAGATGGATTAAATGATCAACGATACTTGTCAAGATAACTATACAATATACAATATACAATATGTTTTGTTAGGTTGGATTTTAATAACCTGGACTCAAACAAAATTACAAAAGTATTGCACAATCAGTAGAGAATAGTCATCATTGAACATTATATAGGAAATATGGTAACAAGAATGAACTTATGTAGCTCTAATAAAATCAAAGATAACCATATGTGACAGGGTTTTATGAATGGAGAGCTAGGACCAATATATTCAACATTCAACCACCATCAGAAGATGAAAAGCACAAACATGAGATTGAAATAAGTATGGGTTGAAGGGAACAAACATTATACCTGAGAAACATATGATATCCAAATGAAATATGGATTTATGAATGGAAATGAAAAAGCAAGATACAAAACATTTAAGCAGCATCAAAAGATTATAAAGCACATATATGAGATGAGTAGCAACATTCAAAAGAATACAGGAAAATTGGTATAAATACTGATATATGTGACAAAGAAAACAAATGTATATGCATTCTATAGATGCCTTAAATGATCAACGGTACTTATGAAGATAACTATAAAATATACATATTATCAATGCTCATAATGATACAAAAAACAATATTACACACATCTATATCAGCATGTTGTATGCACTCACAAAATTCAATTGCATGCATATATGGTTATGTATATGCATATGTAGATGTATTATGCATTCAGCCATGTCCACAAGTATACACAAGAATATTTTTAAATATTAATACATGCGTTGAATAGAGCGACATAAGTTTATAACCAAAAAACATAAAACAAAATGAGGAGCATACACTAAAAGGGGAACAAAACTATAAGTGACATAAATGATACAAAACAAAAGAAGTGTAACTATTTTTCTTAAACATTATAAATTATAGTGTGTTGTCTCAATTAATAACCATTTCTACAAGAAGCAAAGCAACAAGAACTCAAATCAAATGTGATTTGATGTGATAGGATGCCAAAAAAGGGAAAAGAAAAAAGATGTCCATCTAACCCAAGCTGCAAAAAGTTTAGCTATTGATTATCTCTACAAAGACCTTCCCGAAAGAGGATATTGCAGAAAAATATGAGAGTAATAGCTTGCACTCATCTTCAAAGTTAATTCTTGCCATTTTTGTTTTAATCCTTGTTTCTGAATTATTGGTCTATGTTTTAATAAGAATAGTGAAAAAAAAAAGAACTGTAGATGACACCATTGATGATAGATTGAGGAGTCATTGTTCCATAAGACCATAGTGCAACATATATAGCTCTTTTGCTAACATCTTCAATAAGCTTGTTGCAGCCTCATCAAAATCAGAAACCCAAATCACACCTATGTGGTCTTCCATCTTTAGCTGCAACAAATATCAGAAGTCACAATTAGGAATCATTGTCTAGAATTTAGGGTAGTACCACATATTATTGGAAGACTCTTCACACTTTTTGTTGCATTGTCTACCATTGGCTTGCAAGGGACATGCAGTGTAACAAAATGCATCAGTTTAAATATATTTCATTGTTGCCTTGACAGTAGCCTGTTTAGTTTCTGGCAAGGAAAAACAATGGTCCAAGATATATCCAGTAGTGACTCTGGCATTGGCCAAAGCAACCTTTTGAGGTACTGGTTGTGAGGGTTCAATTGGAAAGGGCTCAACAAGTCCTCATTGCATTAAGGCCTCTGCTTCCAGGATGTCATGATTTATGTATAGAGCAGTCCATGCAGATGTATTTACAATAGATCCATTGAAATATCCAACACGGCCATTTCTAACAACAAGTATGACAACAGAACCAGGAGTGCACAATCTTTCTAGCTCAACACCTTTTGCTTCCAAAAATTTGGACCCCACAAATTAACGTCAATGAAAGACGATGACAAATCATTAAGTTTCATAGTTCTTCAAATCATTTCAGTTTGATCCTTTCTTTGAATATTTGATACCTTTCCTACATGCACTACAACCCCAATAATATCAATCCAAGTGTTATTGTTGTAGTTTGCAATTTCATTTATTGGGCTGAATTTAAATGCTTTATTTGGCACAAAGGTCTCATCATCACAACACTTCAATATCGAGTTTTGATCTAAAATAATTTCCATGTGGTTGTTCAACTTATTAAATTTCTTATCCTCCTATTTCACTGATCCTTTTGACACATGATAAGTGCATCCCACTTGAACCCTATCATAATGCAATTCTACTTTTTCATTAAATCTAGTGATTCATATTTTTGTTCCTTCACTGTCAATAATGTCAAACCTGAATACTTTTCCCTCACGTCATTGTTATTGTAATGGTACATATCCATTTTAGTTGTCACCTAACCTTTTATTGTCCATCTAGTTTGGTAAATATTAAAGCCTTTAACAGCAGTGATGTTTGTAGGAGCACTGTGTCCTATTGGGGATGTATGAATCCCAAATTTTGAGGCACATTTGTATGGTGAAGGTGACTCTGATGACATCATTTTTTCTTCTTGATCTTTAAACCGATATCTAGGTATTCAAATTAGCTCACAATCTAACATTTTGACATCCAAGGACAGTATAAAAATAGCCCTAGAACTAGACCAAGATCAAATATTAAAAAAGGTGGGACCCAAAAATGGGAAAGCATACAGGAACAAGTCCAAGCAGTGCAAAATAACAACCAACCTTGATTCTCGCAGGTTCCTACAGACATAGTTTTTCAAGCACAAGATGGAACCTATTTTCAACGTCCCTGTAAACAAAAGATCATTGTATCTTGCGGAAAAGTGACTATTTGCATGTGGGTTCCATCAAAGAGGAAAATTTTTTAATGATTGACTGGGCTTTGATCGCCACCTATTTTTTGAAAAGACATTATCTAAAGAACCAGGGATGGAACAACATCTCCATCATTAATAGATCATATTGCATTCCCTAACAAGGCTAGCCACACATTTGAATCCTACTAGGTAGTTTTGCTCAACTAAATGAAAGCAATGAGATGTTCAAGGATTTGGAAAATGGTAGATATATAGATAATTATACATGGTTATAGCATCTGACATATAGATATATAGATAATTATACAAGGTTACAGGATCATACCAACTTCAATATTGCATATAATAGATTAATATGAAAGGAGGGAAAAGTCAAGCAATAAGCAAAAAAACTATATTTTTTGTTGAATACAAACAATAAATAATATAGCGATGTTGACACACAAAATTGCAACCCTTTTTTTCTAACACATAGGCCACTCCCAAATGGCCAACAAAGTAAAAGGACAAGGAAAAATATTGAGGTCAAATATAAATTGTTAAACCATATATTACAACAACTGTTAATTCAAATGAAGCATATTAACAATTCATTGGATGCACATGGAAAATATCTGACACAATTCTCATCAACAAAATGGAAACAAGAAACAAACTTATGGGACTTGTGTTCGAGGACTGGTCAGCAGGCTAGGGAGAACTAGAGTCCACCGACATTGTTGGGGATGCTTTTTTAAAAGCTGAATGTTGCAATGCCAACAACTGATTGTGAGCTCTATGCCATAATAGCATGAGGACCCAATGTTCAATTAAAGTGATGAAGGATAAAAAAGGAATCAATGTTTCATATAACACTTAAGGGTATGTGCAAGATCATCATGGAAAAAATAGGCCCTTAACTGGCAAAAAATTTGGAAAAATCAAAGTTAGGAAACTTGACATAAAAATTTGAATAAGTTATCTCTATTATTTCAAAAATATTTAAGAATAAAATCTATAGCAAATTGAATGTAGTTTCTAAACTACTAAGTTTTTTTAAATCTATTTGGTGAAAAGTTGAAATTTCAATGCAGTAGTACTTAAATTTTGGAAAAAAAAAGGAGGTGTTTGTCTGACCACCCTAACCACAATAAAATGATAATATATTTTTATAATATTTTAGATATAAGTAGAAGACATGTTCTGATGTGATGCATATTTTTTGTAATTTTTTTCCAAGTAAATAATTAATTATGAATTTTTTATTACAACTTTTAAAAATAAAAAGAATTGCATGTTTGACCACCTTAACTTGGTCAAAACTTCATGAAATTCAATTTATTTTTTTAAATCATATAGCATACGAAGCATAGAATGTGACACATGTTTCAGATTCAACAAAAGTGATATCGTTTGAAAGTGATAGATTTTTTCAATCAGCCTATCAATCAGGACTTTAGTCATAATTCAAATAGAAAATGAATAATATTTATTTATTAAATTCAAAGTACAAAGAATAATTTATATTGGTGGAAAGCTGAGAGTCTCCTTTAAAAACTCTTTTCATTTCATCAATTTTGGGTTAAAAAAGTCATCAACCACATACCCTACACATACCCATCATATCACCACTTTTCGGCCCATCATGATCCTGCACATACCCTTAATATACATTTTATTATTTCAAGAATACCCTATTGAGGCTCAAACAAATTACATCTATTTTCCCAACAAAATAAATGCGGGGAGGAGTATGTATGAATGTTGTTTTCATCTAATATGACATACATACATATCTGGACATAGGGAAAAAAAATGAAACACAACAAAACAAGGCATGCTATCCACCCAACCATATTGGGCCATGGAGTCTCATAGGCTCTCACCAAACCATGGAAAAATCAAAAGGACACCCTCTTTTGTTCTCTTTCTTTTTATTTTCCCTATGTGAAAATATCTATGTATGTACCACGAAACAAAAGAATTCATAGTAGAAAATCCATGCATAAAAAACAAAATGCATTGCATGTTGGATATGAATATTGTTTGTCAGAGGGGGAAAACCAAAAAACAAAAGAATTCCAAGTAACAAACACATGCAAAAAAAAAGGGGTTGCATGTTGGATATGAATATTGTCTATATATATGAATGTTTTCTGCATCTAATTTCACATACATAGATATCTATTATCTTTCATTTTATTCTACCTACGTGTAGATATTTATGTATGTATCACAAAATAGAAGAATTCACAGTAGCAAAACCATGCCAAAAAAAAAAACCAAATGTGTTGCATGTTAGATATGAATATTGTCTATCAGAGAGGGAAAAAACCACAAAACAAAAGAATTCACAGTAAGAAACACATGCAAAAAACAAAAAAACAAAATGGGTTTCATGTTGGATATGAATATTGTCTGTATATATGAATGTTTTCTATATCTAATTCCACATACATAGATATCTGCATGCATAGGAAATAAAATGAAAGACAACAAAAGATGGATTTCTCTTGACCCTACGTGGGAACAGTTTGGCCGCAGATTTCGTCAGCCTTCCCAATTTTTAAAACTTTTGGTGTGCAGTTGTTAGTCGATTGGGAAAAATGTGACGAGTTTAAATGAAATAAATGAAAATAAATAAATAAATAAATGTGTTTGGCATGTCGATAGATAAGGCTAGAAAAATTGAATGCCAGTTGGTAGGGCTTGGCACTTCAACATTAATTGATGTATATTTTATGTATAGTGGCAATGGTTGTAATAACACCTAGCATTTAAAACTTGAAAAAACATAGCGAAGCAATAAAAAAGTTTGCACAAATTTTGGTAAGGCATTGTTAGGTGTCTTTTTGAGGCTATGAGAGTTGTGAGCCACCACTGCGACTAGGGTTTTCATTGGCAAGCGCTTGCAAAGGTACAAGTTTGATGAGCGGTGGAGGTTTTGTGAAGTTGCGAGGTTTTTTTTTTTTTTGCATGGGTTTGTTATTATGAATTCTTCTTTTTGTGGTTTTTTCCATCGAGCCAATAGTTTTGTTTGCTCTTTGTTGTGGTTCGAGAAAGGAGGAAGTTAAAAGAAAGCAAGTGAGAAGAGGACTAATAGTAGCTAATTCTATAGAACAATAGTCAATTTTCTAAGTTTTAGATGGTAGGTGTTATTGCAACCATCGCTACTACATGGAAAGCATAATATTGTATAGGTATCTTCACAAGTAGAGTTGATCATTTAAGCCATCTGTAGCATGCAAATACATCTATACAAAAAAAAAATATGTATACATATCTAGATATATATTAGTTGGAAATATAATTATATCTAAAGTAAGCTGCACAAAACATACATATATGTCTACATTTAAACTTGTTCCTAGATGCATTTGGAAAACCCCTTTAAAGCAAGCGAGAAGAGGTGGGTTTTGAAAAAAACCCTTTGTAGAGGATTTTAAAAACAATTGGTTTTTTCTCTATCTAGGATTTTTTCTTGCACTGGACAAAGAAGGCAGCTAAAAGAAACCAAGCAGGAAGAGGCACGTTTGGAACACTCTTTGTAGAGGATTTCGATGGAAAAAAAGTGTCTTTTGTTGTCTTTCATTTTATTTTCCCTACGTGCAGATATCTATGTATGTGAAATTAGATGCATACAACATCCACATATACGCACAATATTCATATCCAACATGCAACTCCCATTCGGTAAAGTTAATATGGTTGGGTGGAGAGAAAGCCTTGTTTTATTGTCTTTCAGTTTATTTTCCCTAGGTGCAGATATGTATGTATATGAAAATAGATGTAAACAACATTGATATGAAGCTCCCAGTTATAAAAGTTGTTATTCAATACATGGCAAGGTGACAAGAGAAAAAAAAGAGGTGACAAAGCCAAAAAATTTAAAGCATTTGGCACAAAAATAGAGAAAACCTATGATATTAAACGTCAGTTGGAAGGTTTTGACACAACAACATTATTCCATGCATGGTTTCTATGTAGTGATGGGGGCTATTGTTTGAGCCTCGAAAAGGAATTCTTAGAATGATAGACTATTTATTAAGTGTAATACGAAACATCAATCTCACCATAAGTAGGTAGAACATGGAAGAGGGAGAACATGAAAGACTGTAGCAGCTGAAGTTAGACAACAACAACCAACTATACCTCATCAAAAATAACATAAACTATTTTATTGGGTCGCAACCACTGCTAGTACATGAAAACCATAAATGGAGTAACATTACTAAAGCTACAAAACAACATTTGACAATGGCTTATGGAAGATAACATAAATTGTAATTGTTTCATTACTTTGCAACCATCACCAAAACATGAAAAACATAAATGAACTATAGGGAAAACATAGACGAAATAATATTGACATGTCATAGGAATTCTCAAAATTACAAGTAAAGCTAAATAGGGGAACCCTAGTCACAAGGGCGGGGCTCATAGTGTTGATAGAAGCCAAAGTTACACAATAACAATCAACAATGCCTTATTAGAAATAACATAAACTATTTAATTCCTTTGCAACCATCGCCACTATATGGAAACCACAAATGAAAGTGTTGCTAAAGCCACAAAACAACAATCAACAATGGCTTGTGGAAAATAGCACAAACTATTTCTGCAAGCCACACAAAAATTGTCAACAATGCCTTATCGAGAATAATGTAAACTATTTTACTGCTTTGCAACCATTGCCACTAGATAGAAACCATAAATGAAATAATTTATTCGAGGCCACAAAAAAACAATCAACAATGCCTTATGGAAAATAGCATAATTTTTTTTATTTCCTTGCAACCATCGCCACCAGAAGTAAGCCGCACACAACATACATATATTTGTACATCTAAACTTGTTCCTACATGCAAGTATGAGTATATATATATATATATATCACATAGAAATAGCTATATGTGTATTTTATACCTTTTAATGTATGTGTTCTTGTATGTAGATATGTATCTATTTCTTTGTACAACAAAATCAAAATCAAAATCTCTAACAACTCAAAACAAGAAAAACAACAACAAACACAACCATTATTGAGTGGGGGATCTAGAAAAATCTCTAAGTCCATAAGTATAATTTATTTCTATCAAAATCCTATGAAGCTCAAATTTAAGAGATGTCAAACCTTCCCCATTGTCCTCCTTGATATCTTTCCCTTTTTAAATTTTTCTTGTATTCCATTATATCTTTCCCATTGTATCTATATTTTTATGCTGCAATATTTAAAAATACATGCAAGTATATATATGTACTTTCATGTATTAACAAGCTTACATATGGGTAAATATGTATGAAACAATATTGGTTTTATATGGTTTATATTTTTGAGAGGTAAGTGAATTGAAAAGGTTTCATAATTTTTAAATTAATTATATATATGGTAATTAATAAACATTTTTTATAATGTATGAAATTATGATATTGCCACTAAGATTCAATTATGTAGTGTATATATATAATATCTAACTCCATATTTAATTAAAAAAATAAAAATAAATCTTTGTTGTACATTGTAGTGGTCTCCATCCATTATGTAAATCCAAAACAAGTAAATCACTATAAAATTAGGGGTAGTGGCTCCAACAACTTGCAATTCAAGGTTTATATATATACACTTCTAAGCATTTCGTATAGATAAAAAAATTTACAAAACACATAATTTCTATAGAGAATTCTTTTTTTAAAAAAATAACAAATAATTAGCATGGCTATGCATTATCACTCAGTGTTGAATGTTCTTGATTTCAACCCTACAAAGCTACTATTATATCCAGTCAAGAAAATTATAGTCAGGTGATTTCAAACATGAAGATAAATATATATAGAACGAGTTGCAACGGAATCCAAGAGTAAATATAAATTTACAAAAAATATGGCAATAATTTAGTGCTAAGGTAATTTTGGGATAGATAAGATAGTGGCATTGGTAATTGAGAACTATTTTTGCTACAAATATACAAGTACATAAGGATATTTATTTAGAGATATAGTGTGTTAAAAAATGTGAGTAAAAATATTAGGCTATCTCAATCATTAGCTATTTATGGGAAACCTTAAGAGATATAAGTATGGATATGGTATTGGGTTTGTTTATAATATAGGGCACATAAATTTGTATTGATGTTAAGGATATATTTTTGAAGATGAAATATTTCATTCTATGTAAAAGGAATAATGATGAGATATATATGTATTGTGAAGTATTAAAAATGTATATAAGTGCAATAAGCAAGAAATACAACACAATCAATTAACAATTATATTAGAGAGAATTCAAATAACGATCTAATCAAATTGAAACAAAAAAACTCTCTAAAGTCATCCCATTTTTCTCTATCTCCAAGGATTCGTTAAATCATAATGACTCTTAGATTGTGTATGCACTATGACTTTTAGAATGACAACCTGAAGAATGAGATGGTGGAAAATGTAGGAAATCTATTCCTACATGATGATTGCTAAACTATATGATAATGTTTCTATGATAATGATGCTATGATGTTGTTGATGAAAGTGATATGAAAATGATGTAATTAATTATTGCAAACTAAGATGCAGCTAATGATAAATCCATGATTCTAAATTAAATGCTTCTAAATGCTAATTGCCAAATGCTCATAAATGCTCTAATGAAAATTCTGTAGAGTAAGATTTCTCAAGATTGGGATGTTTTTTCTGTAGAATGAGGCTACATTTATAGATTTCTCCAAGGCATGGGCTGATGTGGCAGCAACCAAGGATCTAGATTCAATCTAGAGAGATGAACGGTCGAAAGTGAAGAAGTTAGAGAGAATCAAGGAGAATGTTCCCTTTAGTAAAAAAATCTACCAAGTACGACGAAGAATAAATGGAGGAAGAGAGCCAAGTTTCCCAAAGTTGTTTGGAAATTTGTTGAGGATAATGTCAGGTATGTGCAGGATCATGATGGGACAAAAAGTGGTGATATGATGGGTATGTGTAGGGTATGTGGTTGGCGACTTTTTTTTACACAAAATTGATGAAACGAAAAGGGTTTTTACAGGAGATTCTCAACTTTCCACCAATATAAATTATGATTTACTTTGAATTTAATAAATAATTATTATTCATTTTCTATTTGAGTTACGACTAAATTCCTGATTGATAGGCTGACTGAAAAAAATCTATAGCTTTCAAACAGTATCACATTTTTTGAATCTGAAACATGTGTCACATTTTATGCTTTGCATACTATAGGATTAAAAATAAAATTAATTTCATGAAGTTTTGACCAAGTTAAGGTGGTAAGACATACAAGTTTTATATTTTTTAAAAGTTGTAATAAAAATTTCATAATTAATTATTTACTTGGAAAAAAATTACAAAAAAATGCATCACATCGGGACATGAGTCCTCTACTTATATCTAAAATCTTATAAAAAATATTATCATTTTATTGTGGTTAGGGTGGTCCAGACACTTACTTCTTATTTTTCCCTTGAAATTTAAGCACTACTACATTGAAATTTCAAATTTTCATATATATATATATATAAACCTAATAGTTTAGAAACTATGTCATAGAAAAATGGCCCCTTGGAATTTTCATGGTCTTTTAGGTCTTTCTCATGATGCTTGGTCCACCTCTATTCATTCCTACAAATTATGGCACCTAAAAATCACCTTTTTTCATCACTTATCAAGTCCTATTTTGAAGTGTTGTAAAGTCTTGTAATAAGATTTTACACTTTTCTAGACTTAATGAACCAATTTCTCGCTAATTCAACATTATAAAATGTGTTTAATAATAACATTATTATATTAATCTAGAAGTTTTTTGAACTAAATTTAATGTTAAACTAGTGTTGTAATGTATCTTGCACATTCACATTGGTTCTTGTGCCTTACTAGGCTATGTGGACCTCATTTAGTGTTGTAAAGTGTATTGAAATCACAATTTCACATTGAACTCTCTGTCCCAAGCCCCAATTACTCTTTACATCATCATTAATAGGCCCCTATTAACCCATATTATTCATCCCAAGGCAATATTTGATAAAATACCTGAAAAAGTTGCATTTTAAACCTTATTTGCTTATCTCCTAGCATCTTAGCTGGAAAAATGGCCCATGTGGAACCCATTCACCATCCATGGTGAATCAGTCCCATCCAAGTGGGACCCATTCCCCATGGGTGGGGAATGAGTCCCATGTATCTCAATTTTGACCTTTGAGCGAGAAAAAGTGAAATTTAAGTTTATTATTTTCACATGTCGGCCTTAGGAATCTAATTTATGGGTAAATTAGGAGAATTTTCTATAAATACAACCTTCTAAGCCCTAATTTACATCTCTCAACTCATTTTACAACTCATTCATCATTTATCTTCTCAAGCAAGCTAGGGTTTTAACACCACAAGTCATTCAAGATCAAATTCAAACATTCAAGGGTAGATTCTTCATGTTTTATTTTAGAAATTCAAGATCAATCATCATGGAAAGGTAATCAACTCCATTATTACATGTTTCATTACATTCTTTCATCATTTTGGTTTAATTACCTAAAAGGGGTTTGACCAAGGCAAACCCCCACGCCCTATCAATCACTATTTCTCTCTCTTGTCTTGTGTGTTTGTAGATTTAGACATATTGGAGGCTTAGAAATCATTGAAGATTGCATTACAATTTTTTTTAAGTCTTATCTTCATTCGACAAGTCAAAATATCAATAAAAACTCACTTTCAGGTTCAAAAATCAGAGTTTTGGAAGCGGACACCTGGAGAAGCAAAAAGTGCAGACTGAAAGCTCTAGATTCCACCTTTGAATATTCAAAAATTCAAAAATGGAATCATTCACCATGGGTGGTGAATGAGTTCCACTCCAAGGCTAGTTTTTGGTTTTCTGTGCAATTTTAGATACCCTTTTGTTAGAAACAAGTTCGAAAATAGTTTTGCAAAACTGGGACTGATTCACCCAAAATGGTGAATGAGTCTCACCAGGCTTGAAAATCAGCATTAGTAGCATCTCAAAATACATTTCCAGCCTCCTTCAATATCTCAGGTGCACACTTTTAGTTTCATCCGTTTATGTTCAGTTTTGCATTCATTTCTATGTATTTCTATATATCACAATGTGTTTTCAAACAAGTTACATTTCTTAGGCTTTGTACACTTAATAAATCAATTTCATCATCTAGTTTCCTTTAGATTGTTGCATTTAGGCATAATTTCATCTTACATTTCCTAATTTGCGTGAACCACCTAGATTTTGGGTGTGGGATCTATCTATTTTATTAGGTGAAAGACCCTAATCAAACAAAAGAGACATAGCATTCCTAACCCCTAAAATATATGGTTCATTTTGGTGAACCTTATTTTCAAATAATTTTCTGATTTGGAGTCCTTCATCATAGATCTATCGCTACATTGATCTTACATTAGGGTTTGCTTGGATTCATTTGTATGCTAGGTTTCAAATTTTGCATTCATAAAAAGTGCATTTAGTTTGCATTGTTGGCATCTAAATTCATTTAATTTTTTGGAAATTCTGCATTTTTAACTTAGTTCTACATCATAGCACTTAGACAACATCAAAACCCCTCAAAAGTTTCTGAAAATTCTAAAAAAATTTCATACTGGGACTCATTCGCCACCTTGGGTGAATCAATCCCTTTTCACCCCTTAAACTTCCCTTTACAGAACTAAAAACCCTATTTTTAAGCTTCTGTATGGTGCCTTTACCTACCTGTATCAGTTAGCAAAGTTTCTATAACATGCATTTCACTAGATCTCACTTAAAATAGCTCATTTTTTTGCTCCATTTTACATTTGCATTTTTCATATGTCATTTTTTGATTGGTGCATAGTGTAATTAGAACATTACCTTGTTTCATATTTGAAAATTGCATTTCATTTTGAGTCATTGCATTGCACTTTTTTTTATCATAGAATGTTTTCTTTCAAATGATATGGCTTCTATTTCGTTAATAGTGGATTATATGAATACAAAATTCCCTCTTATAAACTCCATTTCGATTACAACAATGGGGACTTTAGGAAACATGATCAAACCATTGACACAATCCTTAATATTACATTTCCCATTGGTGAGAATGGTAGTGTAGACAATCATCTCAATAATACTTTTTCTTCTCTCAATACCTCTCCTCTTAGTGATGAAGGTATCTTGGTGAAGGAAGTTACAAGCCTTCAAGGTCTTGATTGTCCATCTCCTCATTCCCCTTTAGACGATGTTAGACAACACGAACATGAGATCATAGACACATTTCTAAATATCACCTTACCAAGTCTCCATGGCCATGACAATCACACTTGTTCATCTCCTAATATCCCTCCTTGATGTAAAGAGGATAGGTTGGTGTTAGAAGACATCCCTATTAAGAATGATGAAACCCTTGACCCTCCATTCCCTAATGCTCCTACTATTTGGGACAACCTATTTGACAACCATAGTCATCCTTCTCTTGATGCCTCCCCCACTTGTGATGAAGCTACTTCACAAATCTCAAACTTGGATCAACATATTATAAGCTCTCCTAGTCTAGTAGATATTATGGTACAAGAGAATGAGACATTAGAAACAACCGACAATCAAATAGAGTCTTCTTCTATTCTCCCCACTATCAATTTCCACACACATTCAACCATTAATACCTCCCTTAGTTGTCATGAACTTAGTTTGGATGAACCAAGCCTTAATTGTCAAGAACATGAGGTTTTTTATTCTCCTAAACACTCTCCTTCTAGGGAGAATATCACCATAAAAGGAAAAGATAACATTGATAATAATATTATGCCAATGAAAGGAAATGAAGATCCTATGTTAGACTCATTCGCCAAGGGATGTTAATATTATTCAACCTCAAATCATCCTTTACCCACCATCACATAAACCTTCACCTTCACCTAAACCCGAGTTTACCCTCTACCCACCTCAAACTAATGTGTCGCATCAACTGGGTTATAATATCGTTGCTCATACATATAACACTCAAAATAATCTGCAACCACTATGATTAACCCCAAAACCCTTACCTTTGCCTAATCCTATCCCCTCTAGACCTATCTTACCAGGTCTTCCTAGTGGAAAGGAGTACAATCTTGTTGAACAACTAATGAATACTCCTACTGAAATTTGATTATGGGATCTTATTCAAACATCCCCTAACTATCACAACATGATCCAAGCAACATTACAACAAGTTCCTATCCCTTCTAATGCACAACCAACTGACATAGTAGCCATGATCCAAGGAATAAATGTTGGCATTTTTTTTCACCAAATTGAACTCCCCACTTTGGAAGTGCAAAAACAAAGTGAAGCTTTCATGATCATTGATCAATACAATCAGATTGGGATAAAGTGAACCCTTATTGACAATGGCTCATCCCTTAATGTGTGTAGCATAAATATTTTGGATAGGCTTCATGTGGATAAATCACAAATTCAACATGAATATTTATCTATTAAGGGCTTTGACAATGTTGAAAAGACACCACTTGGTGTGATCACTTTACCTATTGGGTATGTGTAGGATCATCATGGAAAAAACAAGCCCTTAAGTGGCAAAAAAATCTGAAAAATCAGAGTTAGGCAACTTGACTTAAAAATTTGAATAAGCTATCTATATTATTTCAAAAATATGTAAGAATAGAATCTCTAGCAAATTGAATGCAGTTTCTAAACTACTAGGTTTGTTTTTAAAAAAAACTATTTGGTGAAAATTTGAAATTTCAATGCATAGTACATAAATTTCAGGGGAAAAATAAGAAGTAGGTGTCTTTCTAAGCACCCTAAACACAATAAAATGATAATATTTTTTATAATATTTTAGAAATAAGTAGAGGACTCATGTCGATGTGATGCATATTTTTGTAATTTTTTCCAAGTAAATAATTAATTATGAATTTTTTATTACAACTTTTAAAAAATATAAAAAAACTCACATGTTTGACCACCTTAACTTGGTCAAAACTTCATGAAATTCATTTTTTCTTTCTTAAAACCTATAGTATGCAAAGCATAGAATGTGATGCATGTTTTGGATTCAAAAAATGTGATACCATTTGAAAGCTATAGATTTTTTTTCAATCAACCTATCAATCAAGAATTTAGTCATAATTTGAATAGAAAATGAATAATAATTACTTATTAAATTCAAAGTAAAGGATAATTTATATTGGTGGAAAGCTGAGAATCTCCTTTAAAAACCCTTTTCATTTCATCAATTTTGGGTAAAAAAAGTCGTCAACCACATACCCACCATATTGCCACTTTTTGGCCCATCATGATCCTACACATACCCTATTACAATTGGAGAAGTCACATTGAACACAACCATCCAAGTTATGCCTCATAATCTTTCATATAACCTTCTTCTAGGTAGGTCGTGGATTCATGCTATGAATGGTGTGCCTTCCATTATTCATCGAAAAATGAAATACATCTACAATGGAAAATTGTGCACACTCAATGCTGATAATGAGCCTTATAGTGTCTTGCAACTTGAGAAAACCAAACAGAACCCCTTGAACACATTAACACCAACCACACAAGTGGAACCCTCACAACAAAAAGATAAACAAAGAGAACAAGTCATGATGCTATTAGACAATGATCGGGGTTCCTTTGATTTTGAACATGACTTCATGGGTGAATACACAATCATCCACAAAGATTCAAATAAAGGAAAAGATATATCAACACTATCAACACAAAATTGAGATGACCTTTCGAAAGCATCCACCTCAACCACTTTAGACAAAGAAGCCAACTACACAACAACCTTTGATGAACACAATAACGAACAACCACCCAATTCAAAAGCAATGAAAAAGATTTATGGAAAATGGTATGAGCTAATGAAACAAATTTTCTATAGTGGAAAAGGATGTGGTGCTAATGAACAAGGTATCCACAACCCTATCGACCATATCACACAACAAACAACTCATGGTCTTTTTTATTGTCATGTAATAGAGATCACCAAGCCTTCACTCAACATCAACAATCTCACACAATACACTCCTAAATCATCTTTAAAAGTCATCCATCTTGACCTCATCGACACTACTAGTCTTGAAAATCATCCTTTACAAAATATGAAACAAACAAATACACCTTCGCTTAATGTCAATGTCATCTCACAAAACATTCATGATTTGAATCCACTAGATTTTCCCTCCTCCTATAAGAGTGGGAAAAAAATATCACAATCTAGAGAACCTTGTGTAAGTATGACATCTACTACTAAGCAAGATGTATCTTTGATGGCAACCACAATACCACCTTCTACCATTGATCAAGAGGGTATCTTGTCGAGACTCCTCCAAGATCACTTGATCACCCTCCCTCCCAGAACTCATAAAAAATGTTACTACAAGACTTCATTATGTGTCTATCATAGATTTCATGGTCACTCCACAAATGAATGTAAAGCTTTGAGTCATAAAATTTGACATTTTGTGGAGTTTGGTATGCTTCCCTCTATCGGGGCACCTAGTTCCTCTAATTGATACTGATTTTCACTCTAGCTTGCATTTCATTCAACATTTTGGCTCACCCTTGTTCTACACTCAGTGGGGATATGGGGATATGTAGCCTTATCCTTGTATTTCACTTGTGGTTTCCACCTTTTGCTAGTCGCTAACCTTTCATGAATACATAAGAGAAAGCTTGGTATGTCAACAACATGCCTTAAGTTGGCTCGCATATGACATACTACCCTTTTCATGACGTAGTTTATCGGAAACATATAACTTTGCATAGCTCTTTCTGAGTAAGCTCCCATATCCTCTTCTTCTAATTTAAAGCAATTTCTCATATTTATTTTGTTCAAAACCACTTTAAAGTTGGGTCATACATCACCACTCACATTTCATTGTGTGATTTCTTTCTTCTTCCAATGCGTCCTTTTCTTGGTGGAGTCATTGGGCTTGATTCCCTCCAAGAGCATGATACTTTGACAAGGGAGCAAACCCGAGACACAAAATAACACTCACAAAAGAGAGAATAATATTTTATTCAAAAATATGGAACTCTTACATGCAGAGGATCACAAATCCTCGAGCTCTGTGATACATGCAAATTATAGACTTACAGAAAATTACCTAGATCCCCTTTCGCAACATGTGAATTGTTTCCCCAAAAAGTTACCAAAAAAAATAGAAATTAGCCCATAAATAGCCCCTTTTTGGTTTGGAGCCAAAAAAAACCTTCGAGTTATGAGTTTTGGCGGTTTGGCGCCAAAAATTACAATTTGAAATTCAAATTAAATTTACATTCAAAATTTAGCACATTTCTAAAATATGCACAAACTTCTAGAAGCCATAACTTTTAAGCCGACCGTCAGATCTTCAATGATAATACCTTTTCAGAAAGCTCTCGAAAAGGCGATGTTCCACAAATTAGGCCTATGGCTAACTATTTTGGCATTTTTGCAAATTTTTGGGCCCATCTGGAACCCTTTAGTGCCTCAAAATTCACTCGGAAGGTTTTTCAGGGCAAAAAGCAGAAATTGGAACTTGAATAACTTTCAAATCGTGAATTATCTTGACTTGATTCTTTCACCAAAGTGTTTTTTTTTCCATCCTGAACCTTCCCATAAATTTTTGTCTTCCCACGCCTTCAAATTCACACCTGCTAAAAATAGCAATTGAGTAGAAAAAGTAGAAAAGCAGTTTTGAAAGTTGGAAACTGTTCTTCAACGAAAAGGGTATCCAAAAATGCAAAAACATCTACAAAAAGAAAACAATAGGAACATAAATGGAAAACATCTTTTTGGGTGATGCAAGATTGCCCTCACACCACTAGATGCTCCTGCATCATACTTCTTTTGCACTTATCCTCTCTTGGAAATGTTAAACACATTGTTCCCTAAGATGATACCTTGCACGAACTAAGAAAAATCCCTTTGAACAATCCTTGCACTATATTTCATTAACAATGTCTATGAGTGTCAAGCATACAAAGTTTTTCTTACCTCATAGAGCTTGGAAATCATTTTTCCTTTGTGGCACCTTGTTAAAGTTATCAAGACGTATAACTTTGATATGGTTGAGCAAGAAGCCCATTCCAAGGCACAACTTTCCCCATAGCCACTTATGTGTTTGAGTACATACCAACTAGCATATGTTTCTCACCTTTTAGGATTTCTCACCCTATAGACAACCAGAAGTTCTATGGCCCCAGAGTGAGTATACCTTTTTGGGATTTCTCACTCGGCAGACAACAAAGAGTTTTCTCACCCCAGAGTGAGTATGCATTTTCTTCCTAAAACAAACAATCCTAGATCTAATCCACAACTAGTTGGACAAATGATCAAAACTTGATCCACCTTTTCATTTTAACCTTTCTTTTCTTGCCATTGTATTATTATGTGTCTTGATGGTTTGACTTAGGATCTTGGATCGTAGGGGCTTGAATGCCTTCTTGATATTTTTCATTCTTTGTCATTTGCATCTATACACTTGGATCTCTCTTTCATGGTTACTTTAGTGTGACTTTGAAGCAAGTTCATCCTCTCAGTAAAGTGGGGGCTTATTATGTCATAGAAAAATGGCCCCTTGGCATTTTCATGGTCTTTTAGGTCTTCATTCACAATGCTTGGTCCATTTTTATTTGATTTAATGTTTTAATGTGACTTGAAAATTTACATAATGTCCTAAATATTCAAATTATTGCATCTTGTGAAGGTTTCGTGAAGTTTTTTAAAACATTTCTACACTTTTCTATACTCTATTCATTACAATTCACCTAAAAATCACCTTTTCATCACTTATCAAGTCCTATTTTGAAGTCTTGTAGAGTCTTGTAACAATATTTCATGCTTTTCTAGACTTAATGAACCCATTTCTCTCTAATTAAACATTACATAATGTGTTTAATAACATTATTATATCAATCTAGAAGGTTTTTGAGCTAAATTTAATGTTAAACTAGTGTTGTAATGTGTCTTGCACATTCACATTAGTTCTTGTGCCTTCCTAGGCTATGTGGACCTCATTTAGTGTTGTAAAGTGTATTTAAATCACACTTCCACATTGAATTTTGTGTCCCAAGATCCAATTACTCTTTACATCATCATTAATAGGCCCCTATTAACCCATATTATGCATCCCAAGGCAATATTTGATAAAATACCCGACAAAGTTGTAATTTAAAGCTTATTTCCTTATATCCTAGCATCTTAGCTAGAAAAATGGCCCCTATGGGACCCATTCACTATCCATGGTGAATCAATCCCATCCAGGTGGGACCCATTCACCATGGGTGTCGAATGAGTCCCATTTGGCTCAATTTTGGCCTTTGAGCGAGAAAAAGTGATTTTATGCTTATTATTTTCACATATCGGCCTTAGGGATCTAATTTACAGGTAAATTAGGAGAATTTACTATAAATAAAACCTTCTAAGACCTAATTTACATCTCTCAACTCATTTTACAACTTATTCAACATTTGGGTAAGTGCGAAATGGTCCCACTTTCATGGCCAAACTAACAAATAACGCGCATTATAACGTATAGTTTTCTTTGCAAATTTTCTTTGGTTATTTCCTTGGAATACCAACCCAAAGGCTTGGAGGGCATTCCCAAAGACCAGAGCGTGTTTTTCCAAATTCAACAAATTTTCACATAATCGGGTTTGCTCACTATCAATTTGCATGGTTCAATATCAAAAAATCGAACACATGGATAATGTTAGGTTCTTTATTAGCTTTCCAATGGGTAATTTTTTTCACTTTCTAACAATGTTAAGCCTTTCATCCATAATTTCTTTTGTTTGTATGTTTTTTCTTCAAAAGTAGTGTTTGGTATTTTTTAATATAAATTAACTTCATCTAAATTTGAAATAAATTACATTTTAGAAACTAGACTCCATTCTACAATTTAAAAAAAATTAAAAAAATCTATTAGTTTAAAAATCAAAATTCTCCTTTTATCCCATTAGAAAATTAATAAAATCAAATATTCATTAAAAATTATCAAAAATATCAGAAAGGGAGTGATTTTAAAAATACTACAAAATTCCATTATTCACACAAGAGTTGCTATGTTATGTTTTTGACAGAAACAATAGCAATTTGTGTGTCCCTCTTTTGAACCCCTTAATCTCAACCATTTTCAAAATAAATTAGTAGTTTAGAAAGTAGACTCGAGCACTTTCCTTGTTTTTGTTCCATCTAAATTTTTTGAGTGTAGCTATCCTCAATTTCACGTCCAAGGTCAGTATTTCTGATTTCAGAAAAAGGTGGCACTTAAGCCCCTTTTTGGGAACCATCTTGGTGCACTTACCCATTTATCTTCTCAAGCAAAGTAGGGTTTTAACACTACAAGTCATTCAGGATCAATTTCCAAACATTCAAGGGCAGATTCTTCATGTTTTGCTGTAGAAATTGAAGATCAATCATCATGGAAAGGTAATAAACTCCATTATTGCATGTTCCATTACATTATTTCATCATTTTGGTTTAATGACCTAAAAGGGGTTTGACCAAGGAAAACCTCCATGCCCTAACATTCACTATTTCTCTCTCTTGTCTTGTGTGTTTACAGATTTAGACATCTTGGAGGCTTAGAAATCGCTGAAGATTGCATTGAATTTTTTTTTAAGTCTTCTCTTCATTCAACAAGTCAAAATATTAATAATAACTCACTTCCAGGTTTGAAAATTAGAGTTTCAGAAGCAGACACGTGGAGAAGCAGAAAGTGCAGACCGAAAGCTCCAAATTCCACCTTTGAATATTCGGAAATTCAAAAGTGGATTCATTCACCATGGGTGGAAAATGAGCCCCACTCCAAGGTCATTTTTTGGTTTTCTATATTTTTAGATACCCTTTTGTCATAAATAGGTTCTGAAACAGTTTTGCAGAATTGGGACTGATTCACTGAGAATGGTGAATGAGTCCCACCAGGCTTGAAAATCAGCATTAGCAGCATCTTAGAATCCATTTCCAACCTCCTTCAATATCTCAGGTGCACACTTTTATTTTAATTCGTTTATGTTCAATTTTGCATTCATTTCTAAGCATTTTTGCATATCACAATGTGTATTCCAACAAGTTATATTTCTTAGGCTTTGCACACTTAATCAATTAATTTCATCATCTAGTTGCCTTTATATCATTCCATTTAGGCATAATTTCATCTTGCATTTCCTAATTTGAGTGAACTATCTAGATTTTGGGTGTGGGATCTATCTCCTTTTATTAGGTGAAAGACCCTAATTGAACAAAAGAGACATAGCATTCCTAACCCCTAGAATCCATGGTTCAAAAAATACATTCAATTTTCTATATATTCTATTCTTACATATTTTTGTAATAATATAAATAAATTATTCAAATTTTTACGTCAAGTTGCCTAATTCTGATTTTTCTAAATTTCATTGCCACTTAAGGGCCTGTTTTTTCCATGATGATCCTGCACATACCCTGCTAAATTAGATATTTGACATATTCAATTTTTTGAGACACATGATGAGGTGAAAGGAGGAAAATTTGTAGACATGTGACTAAATTCAAATTTAGCATTCAAATTTAATAAGAGGAAAGTTAATTAAATGAAACAAACTATTTAAATTTCTTTATTTAATTAAGATTGGAAGAATATGATTTTAAGATAGAAGAATTAGAAAATGAACTATATAAATAAATTTAGAATTTATTTATAAGTAGAAGAATTACAAGGTTTATTAATTAAATAACTTGTATTTAAATAATTAATTATCCAAACCGATTTTAGGTGTATACATTTTTCCCCTTTTTGAAGATCGTATTTACACATTACTTCAAAGATTTTTTTTTTGATGATGTTGACCAAAAAAAATTGATATTCCCTAGATGTTGATTTTCGAGTGATGATGGATATATGCCCCCTTGGGAGATAAATAAGGGAATTTTTGAACTTTTAGGATTTTTTGAAATTTTTATGATTTTTTGATGATGTTCAAATTTTATGATGCAAAGATGATTTATCTCCCAAAATATAATATCGATCCTACCACTTTGATTGATTGATGAATTAAGGCCCATGGTTTAAAAAAAATAAAAGTAATCCCACTTAATTACCCCTTTTAAAAGGTAAAAAGATGAAAAAGAGCCTCATTTGAGTTATTTGCTTTTGGAAGATTTGAATTGATTGAGAGATTGAGGATTTTGAGCAAAATAGTGATTTTGATCCAAACCCATCAATTCGAGCGATTTCGACGTCACAACTGCCCAACCGCATATGGACCTTCGGTATGTACCCCAAGAAACCTCTTTGTGAATTTTGAAATATGTTTTCCCACATTTTTTTCATGTTTTGAATTCTTATTTTCACATTTTAGCGCATAGGGAGTCCGCTTTAGCGCATTAGGTTGTTTTAGTGCATAGGGTTAGCTAGCACATAGATTCCATAAAATAGCACATTGAGTTGATGTATTAGCGCAACCCATTTTTTGGCACATTGAGATTAGGATTTAGCACATCTGTCAAATTTTTTAGTGCATAGATGGCATAGAATGGTGCATTTGATAAATGTTTTAGCACATTGGATGTATGAGCGCATATATACCAAAAAATAGTGCATATGGTGACTTTTGTAGCACATCCAAGGTTTTAGTGCTTTGAGACGCTATTTTGGTGCATAGATGAAATTTTTTAGCACATACAATTTTTTAGTGCATAGAAACATTGTTTTAACGCACTTACACTAGATTGATGAAATTTTGATTGTTCTCCTTGTTTTCAATGTTTGATGATCACATCAACTGATGTTTTGATGATGTTTGATTATGTTGATTGATTGACCTCATGATAGGTGAGGATCAATAATAGGGTAATTATGATTGACCTTGTGACAAATGAGAATCGATGATAAATGCTCTATGAGATTTGATCAAAATATCATTTGAGCTGATTAGATTGATAGGATTGTTGATTTGCAATATGTTATGATTATAGGAGGATTTTAGGATTTTTTAGTCTCGGGAGCAATTCCCGAGGACCTGAGACCTGATTCCATAGCTGGTGCAGGCTGATTTAGATTTTATTATGCATTGTGGGTTGACTTCTTTGATGGATATGCCCCAGTACAGGATCAACAGGGGACTTTTGACCATGTTGGTTGAGAGGTGGCATAGTGACCACAACACCTTTCATTTGGCCACTAGTGAGATGATAGTCACACCCGAGGATGTGTATCGTATCTTGGGGATTCCAGTTGTTGGTGACCTCATTGTTTATGATCACATTGAGTAGAGTGGGATTAATGCATTGCAAAGGATTTTTCGTGATGATGAGGTGAGTGGATATGAGATCCTATGGCAAGAGATGGTTGCATTGTATCAACCATTACCATGTGTTCTTGTTGGATTCATTGGAGGCTTTCTATGTCTTGACCATAGGTCGAAGGGACTATCAATTGGATGGGGCCTCATTCTAAAGAGCATGCTCACATAGGGTATAAGATATTCTTAGGGATCTTGCATGCTAGCACATTTATATCATGATTTACATCAGCTAGTCTACCTTGGAGGTGCTAGTCTATCAGCTGGGGTAACATTACTGCATATTTGGGCATTAGAGCACATAACTATCACATAGGCAGTTGCAGAAAGAGATCATCATGTTGGGAGGCCCTAAATTTTTGGTTACATAGGTCTAGTTGTCCAACATAATCTGGGAAAATTAGAGTACTAGAGATGTGTGCTTGATGATCTAGAGATAGTGACATGGAGGCCATACTTGGACTATGAGCAGTGACCAGAGGATGATGTTGAGATCTTGTTTGTTTTTAGTTATAGATACTTGATAGGCCAGACACCATATGTGATTAAGATATTCCTGGTCATGAGGGTACTTCGAGAGTATGGTAGTGCTTAGGTTATGCCCCAGGGAGTGGCATTATATGCATGACATCGACAGGATATCCCAGAGTGGGGACTAATGTTATCTTATGATGCTGCCTCTCAGGAGTATTTCAGATTATAGCCTCAGTTATGGAATTACCATCTAGAGATTGTTGATGCATTGATGATAGATGATTGTGCATAGTATTTATTGACTCATCCTTTCCCAAGGATATCCAGTTCGAATTAGGAACCAGTACCAGCTATGGATGATGATGAGAGAGTGGCATTGCATGCACCTAGATAGAGGAGAAATGAAGGAGATGGGGAGGAGGGATATGGTGGTGATGATGGAAGGTATGGCAGAGATGGGGGTGATTGAGGTGGTGGAGGTGGTGATGATTGTGGAGATGGGAGAGATATAGGTGGTGGGCCAGTATTGGATGTGAGAGTGGCTCGAAGGAGGAGATCCACGATGTCTGCAACACCAAAATAGATTTAGATTTAGTTACCCTTCCATCAATAGCAAGCTTAGATAGCTAGTTTATAGACACAGGTACAGACTCTATAGGCATAGTTGACATAAGCCCAAGCATAGATATAGGCACAGGCATAGGCACAGACTCAGGCACATGCACAGATTGCTACTCTCACAGCAGAGAGAGATACCCTGAGGCAGAGATGCGAGTAGGCGGAGGCCTTATCAAAGAGACTATAGAGAGTGGCTGAGGGTACCTCGACAGTGGATATTCTTCAGGAGGTCAAACATTTAGCCTAAGAGGCTGAGTATTACAGGTTGCGATATCATGAGGTAGTGCTTGCAAAGCAATGGGTCAGTTATGCATAGTCTGCTAGTGCTAGATTAGGGAGGAGTCACTCACAGATGACTAGCAGAGGTGTGACTGGACCACCTCATAGAGATCTAGGTGTAGGGCCATTAGGTGGTGAAGTAGGAGGTACAGGGCCGACATTGTCTAGGTGCAGCAACACATAGCCTTTGTGTTGACATTTGATGTATTGCCACTTGATGATATATTGAGACTTGATGATGTATACATTGGGGACATTGATGATTATTCTGTCATATTTTTTATGTATCTCTTGACATTTTATGATATCATTTTACCTTTCACATTTATTTGAAGTTATATATGAGATGCATGCTTATGATGGATGTGGATGCATTTGCTTTCTATTCTATATGATATGTGATGTTTTATGATTATGCCATGGTTATGTATATGGATGCATTAATGAAATGATGATATATTAATGATGATGCTATATGACTTTATGCATGATGCATTATGCCATATGGGATGGATTTGATGGATTTGATTATGCAAATGAGATGTGATACAATTTATTCCTTATATTTTTCATAATGCAAATAAATGATCTAATGCATGGATGGATGATATGATGATTCTAATGCATGTATGATATGATACAATTTCTATTATATGATAATGCTTATGCAACTACATGTAAATGATTGTGTTTTTTTTAATGTCAAATCTATTCAATTCATTGATGAGAAAGATAAAATCATTTTGAAATTTTTTCCAGGCTTGGAGAAATCTAAAATGCAGATGTGAAACTAGTATGGATGCAATCTATCTTAACCATGCAAATCTAATATGCAATGTTGTAATTTTGTCCCAATTTTTCGTGATTAGTATCATCATTGAGCCTTTAATATGTTGAAAGTTAGTACAAACATCGATGGTATAATTAAACCATGATGACCTGAGTACAAATTCCATGGATCTTTTATATTGCAAGTTAATACAAGCATCTAGGAATAATTGAACCAGATGACCTGAGTATCATTTGCGTCAACAGACAAGAGTTAATCCTTTTCCTATGCAAATTTAAAATGTCATCAATGATACTTTGTAGAGCATGTCTTGTGACAATTTGCATAGTAGTAATGATTAACTCACAATTACAAGACAAAGAAAATATCATTCTCGATCATAGCTTCTCTAGTCCATCACATCCTTGAGTTGCTCCAGAGAAATGATAACAAAAATCAAGATACAACAATTGCACATTCATTCCAAAGTGATAAAACCATGATTCAAAAGAGTATCATCCATTTAGATTTGCATTTAATTTTGTTGTTGGTTTGGATGGTTGATGTTTAAAATTTGTGATCAATGTTCAATGTTAAGTTTTTATCGTGATTTGTTGTGTTTGCTGCGTTCTCTAACTATTTGTTTTTCTATTGTGTTAAGCTCAAAATAGGTTGCCCACAGTGAGTTCAAGATTTTTCCCCTAGTGAAAAACCAACCATTTATTATGGATATGCACAATGATAGCCAAGCCAAGGTGAGACACGATCGCGATGCCTAGATATGTACATGAGGTTCTTCCAATGATCGAGAATAGTGATGGAGAAAAGAGGATGGTCAACACACGCTCCAATAGATGGAAAAGCTAATCTATCACAAATAGCACATGTTGTCAGGTTTTCACTACTTGCTTTTATTGCACTTTTTTAGATTTTATGATTTTTTTGTGGTTACCAAGATGCATGTTTGCGAGGTTTTCATCAAGGCAATGATTTATTTCGATTTTTCACTTTTTTTTGCATTTTCTCTTTATACTTTGTTTTTGTATTTTTGAATTTTGACTTTTTTTTCTAATTTTTTTTGTATTTTTGTATTTTTGTATTTTTTTGTATTTTTCTACTTTTTGACCGTGCACTAGATGAGTTAGGTGTAAAAATTCTTGAGATGCAAGTTGTTGATGGGTTCTTCAAACAAGTCACCTTCAGGTGTAGACAACTGATAGGCTACCGATCCATAGACTGATGCAACGACAAAAGGACCTAGCCAATTGGGTTCAAACTTTCCTTTCTTTTCCCTATCTTATTGATTGCGGGGATTTTCTTTCAGGACCAAGTCACCAACCTAAAATGTTCTTGGTTTGACCCTGTGATTGTAGCTTTTGGACATTCTTTTCTGATAGACTTTTAGGTGATCAACTGCCTATTGACGACATTCATCCAACAATTCCAATTCTTGCAACCTAGATACTCTATAATCTTCCTTTGAGATGATTCCCTTCAAAGACACCCGTAGGGAAGGTAACTCAGCCTCAATAGGTAAAATGGTCTCTGACCCATATAGTGTATGGTGCAGCTCTTGTAGGGGTACAGATGTTGGTATGGTATGCCCACAAAGCAGGTTTTAATTGAACATGCCAGTCTCATCCTGCATCGTTGACAGTTTTCTTCTAGATTTTTAGAATGATTTTGTTTGATGCCTCTGCTTGGTCATTTCCTTGAGGGTAGTAAGGTGTGGAAAATCGATGTTGGATGTGGAATTTTTCACAAAGCTCTTGGAAATATTTAGTTTTGAAAGGTCTAGCATTGTTAGTGACCATGGAGCTAGGGATGCCATATCGACGGATAATGTAATTCAAGATTAAAAAAAAGAAATTTTTTTGCTAGTGATGGTGGTCAATGGTATGGCTTCAATTCACTTGGTGAAGTACTTCGTGCATGTGATTATGAATTTGTGCCTATTAGAAGAAGCTAGATGATTTTTTCTCAGAAGATCAAGTCCACATTGATAGAAAGGGAAAGTTGATGTGAATGGTTGTAGTTCTTGTGCTGGTTCATGTATGAGGTTCCCATGGACTTGGCATTTCTTACACTTCTTGAAAAATTGGAAGGATTCTTTCTCCATGTTCGGCCAGTAATACCCCAAGAATAGGAGTTTATTAGTGAGAGTAAGACCACTTGAATGAGTTCCATAGATACCTTCATGAACCTCTTGTAAAGCGGTTTTAGCTTCATTACGTTCAAGACATCGAAGGAGAGTACCATTAAGACCTCTTTGATAAAGTATATCTGCTATTAGGATATTTCAAGCTACTTGTCGAATAAATTTTCATTTTTGGGTTCGAGATAGATCGGATGGTAGGGTATTGTATTTTAGATAGGTGTAGATATTCTTTTAGATAGAATCCTTAGCTTCAACTAGATGGTATCTAACATGTGATTCAAGGTCATCATAGGTGGGATTAAATAGTTTTTCCACCATGAATTCATAACGAGCTCATTTTTCTAGTATCTGTAGGAGAGAGGCAATGGTTGCCATTGCATTTGTGGCTTTGTTGTCCACTCTTGGAATTTGTTCAAATTTTATTTCAACAAAGTACTTCTTGAAGTCATCCACCATTCTTTTGTATGACATCAACTTGTCATCTTTTTTCTGATAATCATCATTCACTTGATTTATGACCAATTGAGAATCTCCATAGAATTACAACTCTCTGATTTTCCACTCCACAACTACCTTGATACCAATTATCAATGCTTCATACTCAGCTATGTTGTTAGTACAAGGGAACATCAACCTATAAGACTTTGGAATGGTGTTTTCTTGAGGCATGACAAATAGGGTTCCAACACCTAGTCCATGTTGTGTGTAAGATCCATCAAAGTATAACATCCACTATTGTGTTGACACTGTTAGGACATCTATAACTGGAAACTCAATATGCATGGGATGATCATCTTGTAATGGTGCTTCAGCCAACTAATCTTCTATTTCTTTGCCCTTGATTGCTTTCCTATCCACATACTGAAATCCAAATTCACTCAATATCATTACCCACTTTTCTAGTTTTCCTGTTAAATTGGCTTTGTTGAGCAGGTATTTTAGTGGACCTATCTTGGCTATCAACTTGATGGTGTGTGTTAACATGTAGTGTCACAATTTTTGCATAGCAAACACTACTGCTAAACATTTTTTTTAATAAATGTGTAGTTAATCTCGTAGCCATTTAGTGTTCTATTGATGTAATAGATCACCCTTTCCTTTCATGTAAAATCCTCTTGTGCCAACAAAGCTCCTAAAGATACCTTAGTAGTGGCTATGTACAGTAAGAGTGGCTTTCCTTTTGTTGGTGGTACCAAGATGGGTGGACTCATCAGATATTGTTTTAGTTGATTAAAAGTAGCTTCACATTTTTTATCCCATTTGAAAGAAACATTTGTATGTAGAAAGTGTGTAAAAGGATGAGTTTTGTCTGCCAGTTGTGCGATGAACCTTCTGATAGATTGGAATTGTCCCTATAGAGATCTTATCTAACTAATGTTTTTAGGAGGTATTTCCATGATGGCCTTGACTTTTTCTAGATCTACTTTAATGCCTGTAGCTGATACTATATATCATAAGATTTTAGTTGATATCACTACAAATACACACTTCTTGGGATTTAAACGCGCATTGAATTTCTCCAATCGAGTGAATATTTTGTCTAGGATTTCTAGATGTCCTTCCCTAGTGTATGATTTGGCTAGCAAGTCATCTACATAATCCCTCATGAAGGTGTGCATCATGTCATGAAATATTGTCATCACCGCTTGTTGATAAGTAACCCCAACATTCTCCAACCCAAAAGGCATGACATTCCAATAGAAGGTATCCCATGGACATGTGAAAGAAGTTTTGTCTTGGTCCTCTGGTGCAATTTTTATCAGCTTATAGCCTAAAATTTTTTCCATGAGTGATAGCATTTCATGTCCAACTACCAAATCTACAATGATGTCAATGTTAGGAAAAGGAAAATCATTCTTCGGACAATCCCTATTAAGATCTCTAAAATCCGTACATATCCTAATGTTTTTATCTAGTTTAGAAACTGGTACAATGTTGGAGATCCATTTAGCATAATCAATTGGTTGGATAAATCCTACATCCAATAATTTCTTCAATTTTGTTTTAACCAATAAGGCAATGTGCAGATGCATTTTTCTCAATTTTTGCTTCATTGTCTTCACCCCAAGTGGTAGTGATAAATGATGCATTATGAGATCTAGATCTATTCCTGGCATGTTAGCATACGGCCAATCAAAGTTGATTTGTCTCTCTTTAAAGAATTTGGTGAAGCTTGGTTTTTCTTCCTTTGTCATGGATGCTGCTAGATGTAGAGTCTTGACTATTTTAGTTGTACCAATGTCGATGGATTGTGTGGGATCAACCAGTACTAAAGATATCTCATGATAGTGCTCAGGAAGAGTGTCAAATCTTCCATCCTTCGATGCCTCAAAGAGGTTTTCACAGTTAGATACACTCTTTATTTTTACTTTTTCTTGATCTAACATTGCCATTAAATGGTTTTCACCATTAGATCAATTTTTGATATTCATTTTGTAGCTGAGAGATTTGGCACTCCCCTTGTCTAAAGCTTCATTATGAGATTCAATAGTGGAACATCTTTTAGGATTGTTAGAGAAAAGGAAGCTAACAATGGTGTGGTCATCTGAAAAGATAGGTATGTCAAGCAGCTCAGTTTGGTTCCAATCAATTAGGTTAGGGTGTACCAAAGGTAAATAATCATCAAATTGGTTTAAGTCCAAAGGGGTAAGTGTCATGATCCCAACATCATCAAAGTGTTCGATAGAAATTTCAAGGTCTATGATGTTACTCTCTAAATAATATATCTTGCTTTAAGTCTGATCATCTTCACTAGAGTCATCGATATGTAGTGATCCAATTTCAAGTGGTCTAGACCTTGAACTTCATCCCTCCATATGTGTTGGTGCATACCTTTGTATCACATCAACTTCTTTGTCTTGACAAGATTCCTCGGATAGTGAGTCTCGCTAATATTCATTTGAATATGTATCAAAACTATCTCGCAATTGGAGGATTTGCTCACAAATCTACTGCTTGGTTTCTTCCTTTGTCTCTTCTCTATAGCCTAGCCCTATCTTGTCCTTGGAATTCATTGTGATAGGTTGTATTGGTTCCACTATGCCTTCTTTTCTTTTTCCAATAGGGCCTTTTCCTTCATATTCCATCTTCTCTAGGATTGTAAACCCCTTACCATATGGTTATGCTAGAACATTAGAAGTTGATGCTTGGGATGTTTCCTCATCTTTGTACATCCAATTCAAAACATCCTTGTCTTCAAATTCATCCACTAGAGTGCCTCCTTTTACAAATGTGTCATCAAAGAGGGTAGTAGGTTGTGAAGATTACTACTTTGATGTTTATGCCTACCCATATGACTTAGGAGAAGGCAGTAGTTGTGAGAAGCACAAGGATTTCTCAATAGAATACTCACCTAGGCCTTTGTCTTTCAACTAGATCTTTTTCTTGAATAGTTTTGACAAAGCATTTAGTTGAATTTCATTGCTTGAGGAAGTGGAATCACCAATACCTTTATCTTTTGACTCAATGAACTAGGAGTGATAGCTTCCATATTGTGCAGTACAAAAGTATCTTGGACTAATTTAAGAGTATTACAATATTGAGGATGATTAGAATCAACTGAAATAGTGATCTCTTGTCCATTAAAAGGAAATTTTGAACATTGGTGATACGTGGATGGCACTGCTTGCATCGCATGGATCCAAGGTTGACCCAAGAGTACGTTATATGTCAAATCTTTTTCCAGAACTTGGAAAATTATATCTTTTTGGATTGGCCCCACTTAGATTGGTAAGACAATCAGTCCTTGGGAGGATATTTCTTCATCATCATAGGCTTTGATGGTAATCTTTCTTCTAGCATCAATGGCATTTTTTGAGAATCCTAGTGCATAGACAAGTTTTAAAGTACAAATATTTAGACCAACTCCTCTATCTATTAAAACACGTTTGACCTGATGTTTATGAATGATAACCTCAATATGAAGGGTTGCATTGTGTGGATGAGAAAGAGATGCATCATCATTCTCAGAGAAGGATAGACAATAAGCTTCGGTCAAATATCCCACCATGGCTTGGAATTAACGAACTTCCAAATTAGTAGGTATGATGGTGTCCATTAGAGCCTTTTCTAGAATATCCTTGTGAGTTGGTGAAATTTTGAAAAGTTCTAGTATGTATATTTGAGTTGGGATCTTTTACAATTGGTCCACAATGTTGTATTGATTTGACGAAGTAGCAGGTGTTTTAGAAGTACTTCCCTTCAAGGCATACTTAGACTGAGCTCTTATGGTCATGTTTACTAGCATGTTGTCTTGTTTGTCTTTGATTTTAATGACATTAATTTGATTATCGGTTGCATCCATGTCTTGTTTGATATCATTGGTTTGGTTTGATTTGATGTTGATGTCATTGATTTGACTTTCAATTGTAACATTGTCTTGTTCATGCCCAATTGTGATGTCATTAATTTGATTATGAGTTGCAACAAAGTTTTGTTCGTCATTGATTTCAATGTCATTAGTTTCATTATCAGTTGTAGCAATGTCACTGGTTTGGTTATCAACTACCTCAATATGGAGAATGGTAGAATCATAAACATAGTTCAAATTTTTCCCTTTTGTATTTGATGAAGAGGACTCCCCTTTTTCATAGTTAGGTAAAGGTTCTTGAATGCTCCATGATTAGCATTTGTTTGGGGTCCTTCTATTGATATTTCATTTCTATCGATTAAATCTTGCACCAAATGTTTTAGTTGCATGCAATCATTTGTTTTGTGACCCTTGTTTCTATGAAAATCACAATAATGTGCATCATTCCACAACTAAGGTTTAACCCTTGGTTCCCAATCTCATGCCTCTGGTAATGTTATAAGCTTGAGTACAAGAATTTATTTTAATGTTAATTCAAGTGATTGTCCCAAAGTTGTAAATCTTCTTCAATTTGATGGTGTTTGATATGGTGGTGGTTTAGATTTAGTATTGTTTTGATTGTTGTTTTGATTGGTGTTTTGGTTGGTTTTTTTATTGGTCTTAGGTGCAATTCTTGATAGATTAAAGACTGGTTTTACATTTTGTGTTTCAACTACACCATCATTACCAGTATTCTTGTTTCTTTGCTAGAATTTGGATTTCCCATTGTTGTTATAATGATTGGAGGAGTTTTTTGATTTGTTTTCTTCATTATAGATTTCTAAGACTCCTCTCTTAACCAAGGCTTCTTCAATTTTAATTCCATTTTCAATCATCTTTTCAAAAGTGGATGGACATTGCAATTCAAGTATATAGCTCATCTCATCATTTAGATTGTCAATCAAAATTTCCATCTTTTCCTTTTCAAGTATAGGACGAGCATATCTAGCAAAAAAAATTCTCCATCTTCGTAAAAATATGAGAAATGATTCACCCTTTTTCTGTTTTGTGTTGCAAAGATCCTTCATGGTTATCTCGTGTTGGATATTGTATGAGTATTAGATGATGAATTTATTCGCCAGCTCTTCAAAGGATGTAATGTTGGGTGGGAGTTTTGAAAACCATTCCATACAATGGCCACCCAAACTTCATGGAAACAATCTCATCAAATAGGTCTCTTCAAGTGCAAACTCCAAGCTCATGGTACAAAATTCTCTTACATGATCTATAGGGTCATATTTTCCATTGTAATTGTCATATTTTAGGAGATCCCATTTTGGAGGGAATGGTATCATGTTCAAGCTTCTGTCAAAAGGATAAGGGTAGATGTCTTGCAACAAATATCTTTTTGTGGTTCCTCTTTGCATGTCTTGGATCTGCTGTTGGAAATTTTTCATTTGATGGGTTAAACTAGCCATTAGATTTGTGTTTCTTGAATCAGCCTCTATCCTCTTGGGAGCTCCTTTCAGTTGGTTTACATCAAATTCATTTGGAAGTCTCAAACCTTGGTTTTCCAACATTAAAAAGTATTTCTCTCCATCTCTTTTAAAAATATTTTCCATGAATTTGTGGAATTTTGGGTCTTGTTGAGCTTTTTGAATGTCTTCCTCAGTGATTTCATCATTTTCAAGTTGGTGGAATCTATGAAAGGGATTTTCTTCACCTTCATCCATGATGTTTTGAGTTTCAAGTTCCTTTTATTTGATTTTTTTCTTTTGACATCTTGTTAAAATGGGCATACAAGTGTTAAAGCTTACTCTACTTTGATCTTTTTAGGAGTGCCAAGGAGATTCCCAAGTCAAAATAGAATGACGAATTCTATTGATGAGACTAAGGTGTTGAATCTGATGAATACGTTTTGTTTTGTGATGAAAGATGATAGATCCTTATGATGAAACTCAAATAGCAATCAGATGATAGGTTTGATGATTTAGGAACTTTAAGATGGTTTGATCCAAGTTTAGCTAAAAGAATTCACTTGTAAAATCCAGTTTCTTCAAGTTTAAACTGCTATGGTAATAAGGAATGATCTGTATTCTGGAAAAATTCCCTAAATCTGATATTAATTATATGGTAGACATTCAAATTAGCTCTTTTTTTTTTAATTTAGCTGGATGCGCTAAAACAAGGAACAAATGCGCTAAAAGATGGAACATATGCGCTAAAAGATGGCCTAGATGTGCTAGATTGTACCCTAGATGCACCAAAATAGGAAAATCATGCACTAAATGATACGCAGAATGTGTTGGAAAAGACACTAGATGCATTGAAAGGTGTAATGGATGTGCCAGAATACGGGTCAAATGCACTAGAATGCCCCCCTATATGTGCTAGAACAAAAACCTGATGTGCTGGAAACTAAGGTAGATGTGCCAGAACATGGACTGAATGCACTAAAAGATGAAGGCAATGTGCCAGAAAAGCCCCTAGATGTTCCAAAAAAAAGCTAAATGTGCTAGTAAAAGCTAGCAATACGCTAGACTGCCCCTAGGTATGGTTCAAGTTATTAGATAGACATTCAACTTAGCTCTGCTAAACAAATTGTAAATGCACTGGAAAATGGGACAAATGCACCAGACTATGGCCTAAATGCGTTGAAAGGTGGACTAAATGTGTTGGAAAAAGCTAAAGATACACTAAAGTATGAGCTAAATGCATTAGAAGGTGAGCCAAATGCACTAAAACAGAAGTTGGATGCACTGAAAAGTAAGCTAGATGCACCAGAATAGGAAAATGATGCGCTAAAAGATATTGTGAATGCGTTGGAAAATGAGGCAAATATGCTAGAATATGGATATGATGTGCTAAACTGGAAATGATCACCATTTTTGGAAGGCTTGTCTGGTTTTTTTGTTTTTGGATTAGTGAATTTGAATGTTTCTAGTGAGTGATCTTCTAAACAGTGAGTTTGCTAGGTTTTCTTGTTTGTGAACCATATGAATTAAGTGTTTTAATGGATGATCTCTTGAAAAATGATTTCAAACATAGCATCAAGTTGTAAAATAGTTGTTTAACCCTATGAACTAAACAATAAGTGTATGTTCAAGGATCAGGTATGATCCCTTTGATTTCCATAGGTATTACACAATAGAAAATATATTAGTCACTTTTCTAATGTGAAGGGTCATTTAAAATATCACATCCCACATCCTAGAACTACGTCAGCTCACATAGCCATATCCCCCCTAGAGGGAACCCATGTTTTTTCCTTTCCTAGGTCTTAACCAAAGTCAAATCCTCCACTTTTGGCCAGTAATCCTTGGTAGTTATATGGTGAGTATCTTGGGGGCAGATTATTCGCTCCCCTTGCACTATGAATATTAAAAATGTTTGGAGATTGACTCAGCTAGCAACTACTGCACTTAAGGTTCTTAGTAAGGGTTTCTGTTCAGTGTGGAAAATGATAAACTTCCTCAGTAGACCTCCCAACCTTTAGAACAAAGGATTTGGTGATGGTTATCAGTGCACACTACCATTGATTTGGAGTTTCCTCACAATCATGTTTGATTATACTAGTTTGGAATACTTGGCTTTAGTTGTTCCCACTTAGGTCGTTCTTGTAGGGTGAATACTTTTCCCACTATGACAGGCCTTCTAAAGGTGATATCAAAACATGAAATAGTGAGTCTGGCATTTTGGTCACCCAGTGAAGGGGATATCATAGGCCTATCACTTTACAAGCACAGTAGACATGGTGTTCATCAATCCTTCTAATTAAACTAGGTGCATAATTTAATCAAAGGAAAGAAAAATTAACTTCGGCCCCTACAAACATATTAGTAGTTTCAGATAATTGTCTTTGATAGCGTTTAAATCACCTGAAAAATAGAAAAACATCAATTAGTTTCTAGAATTTTAACTTTCTACAAATAAAGTTGAATGCGCCAAAATAGAAACCATATGCACTAAAAGATGTCGTATATGCACTACAAAATAGACTAAATGCGCTAATCTGGAAGCATAAAATAAAAACCGAGGTCCTGTATGCACCAAAAGAAGACACAGATGGCCTAAAAGATTCCATGTATGTACCAGAATAGGGCCTAGATGTGTCAGAAGAACTGACAAATGCATTGAAACAAGGACTGGATGTGCCAGAATAACATCTGGATGTGCTAAAAGATGCTTCGGGTGCACTACATTAAAATTCATGTCCAAACATTATATTAGAGATAATTCAAATAATGATCTAATTGAATTGAAACAAAGAAACTCTCTAAAGTCATCCCATTGTTCTCTATCTCCAAGGATTCGTTAAATCATAATGTCTCTTGGATTGTGTATGCACTATGACTTTTAGAATGATAACCTAAAGAACGAGATGCTAGAAAATGCAAGAAATCTATACCTACATGATGATTGCTAAACTATATGATAATGATGTTGTGATGTTGTTGATGAAAGTGATATGAAAATTATGTAATTAAATATTGTAAACTAAGATGTAACTAATGATAACTCCATGATTCTAAATTAAATGCTTCTAAATGCTAATTGATAAATGCTCACAAATGCTCTATTGAAAATTCTGTAGAGTAAGATTGCTCAATATTGGGATGTTTTTTTCCATAGAATGAGGTTACATTTATAGATTTCTCTAAGGCATGGTCTGATGTGGCAACAACCAACAGTCTGGATTCAGTTTGGAGATATGGACGGTAGAAAGTGAAGAAGTTAGAGAGAATCAAGGAGAGTGTTCCCTTTAGTAAAACAATCTACCAAGTGTGAGGAAGAATAAATGGAGGAAGAGAGCCAAGTGTCCCAAATTTGTTTGGAAATTTGTTAAGGATAATGCTAAATTAAATATTTGACATATTCAATTTGTTGAGACACATGATGAGTGATGCAGAGGAAAGTGGAAACCTTCTCAAAATGACTCACAAATGAATATCGGATCAACTTCAAAATGGGTTTCAAAGAACTCAACAAAATTCCACCATATGAGCATGCCCTACCTTGTAGCATATGCAACCTAGTTTAAGCCACTTTACACTCAAGCTTTCCAAAACACTTACCAAATAAAATATTGATTGAGATACCCTTTTAGGGCCTACACAACATATCTAAAAACCAATAGTGATTCTTTTGGACCAACATATACTTTCAATACACCTACCCTGCTCAAGGCTACTCAATTAGCCTACTTTTACAAAGCAACCCCTCTAACTTTATCCCCTGACCATGAAACTTGCAACAGTCCCTTAAAATGTCTCAAAACCAAAGATTCCAAGTTTTTAGGCTTCTATGACACCCCTAACACGCTCAAACACAAAACCCTCCAAAACATGCCTCAAAACTAGGGCCTTTTGAAATCTAGCCTTCCCAACACTTCCAGAACATATTTTTGGACTTTTCACCAATAACTCAACATGTTTCAACTATTCCAACTCAAAAAGATACCCCTTATTAAGGTAGATCTTCTGCTGCTACACTTTGGCCCCCATTTTCATACACTTTTCCCTTTGACAACTCAGTGTACACCTTGATATTCTTCCTTCATGCACATTATTTTGTTAGGTTTGTATTATAAATGTTATAAGTGATCCATTTCAAAGGTTATAGCATCATTCTACCTTGAAATGGAACAATCATCCATAAAAACCCTCAAAATCAATGAAAATCTGCACTTTTCTTGAGGACAGTTAGTTATAAAATACAAAGAATTGATTGATGTTGCTTATCAAAGCATAAAAAGGCCTTAAAACATGTAAATACAGGTTCCTAAAGCATCCAAATAGACATATCTTCAATGGCAATCAAGTTTTCATCAAATGAACACAAGAAAAATGCAAGAAATTGTTGTTTTTTTGCTTTTTCCTGTAGCAGTCCGTACAAAATCCGTACCAGCAACCCAACCTCCATACAAATGACTTCTATGGCCTTGAATAACCTTTCCCCAACTTCTCAAACCATTTTGGATTGATTAGTTTACATTAAAGTGATTAAAACATCAAAAAACTACTTTCCCGCCCAATGTTGGAATTCAAAAATTTGAATTTCCAATTTACAATTTATTAAACTCTACTATCTAAAACTATTGGATTCTTAATTTCCAACCTTATTTGACACAATTTAAGCATTAGATCACTATTTAAACCCCTAAAACATGACTGTCCCATTTACATTGCATTTTGGTCCTAGGGTCCTTATTAGGACCCTTAGGACTTTTAATCTTCCAACTACTCTCATCCATGCCAAATGCCATTATAGGCTGCAAGATATCATAGTTGATGTTCTGGAGTGGTTTATAAGTCTTCAAGACCCCTGCAACCTCCTGGCACTTGAAGTGTTCCTTGAAGGGCTTGGGTGCTCCTACACCATTCTCCCCAAGAAAGAAAAATTTCTTGCCCCAAGAAGTATCCCATGTGTTGCCACCAAAAGACCCCTTGCTCTCATATGTTTGCATCTTCAAATGACAGGGCATGTAATCTCCCAAAGTCACTTGTCTTCCTCTTCTGCTAATCTGCACTCTTGTCATTCATCATGTGAGAACCAAAACAGTGATTTGTTTGTCCTCTTGGCTGTTTGAACTCAATCTATTTTTGTGCCCTGTTCCTGCCCTCATTCCACTGACTCCCTTGTGAAAGGACACCACCTCTATCACCCTCAACTATAGGGCATTCAATGTCTCCAACCTTGACACTGTCTAAGTCCCGCAAATTCTGATTTCTTGGACTGTGTGCTCCACAACCCTACTGCAACTCATCACTCCTCCTCCAACCAGTATCTTCCCCTATCTTACCTATCTTACCCTGCTTATTCACCTGCAAACTCTTCTCAAAACATATCATAAAAATTTCATTTGACTGCTCCAAAGGCAAAGGCACTAATTTGTATCTAATAGCATCTTTATGCACCAAATATGTATTGTGAAAACCATCATGCAATGTTTTCCTAGTATACTGCCATGGTCTCCCCAAGATGATATGACCACAAGTCATTGGAATGACATCACAAAGCACCCTGTCATGATAAGATCCAATTGAAGAATCCACAAAATCTCTCTTACCAATCTGTACATGCTGCATTTGAGTTACCCAAGTGGCCTTGTAGGGAGTAGGATGATCAAATGTTTCAATCCCTAACTTGGTTACCATATCAGCTGAAACTAAATTGCTATGTGACCCTGAATCTATGAGCAATCTACATATTTTACCATGACTCAAACAATTTTTTTTGAAAATAGTTACCTTTGGCTCTTGATGAAGTCTTTCTCCTTGCTTGACCATAAGAAACTCACCATCAGTCACAGGGTTTGCCACGAATGTTTTTGATTCCTCCTTCTTGTCTTCTTCTTCTTGTACCAAGTTAGCTCTCCTATCTCTACCTTTATCGGCTTGTTCCCATTTAGGACACTTGAAGGAATGATGCCCTAGTTCATTGCAACTGAAACACCTACCTGTGAATGGTCCTCTACCTTGTCCAAATCTGCCTCATCCTCTAGGAGTGTATCCACCTCTTTGATCAGAAAATACCTCTTTACCTTTGTCATTGTTGCCTTGTCCTTGTTCTCTATTACCTCTGCCCCTATTTGAACTACCTCCTCTTCCACCATTGCTTGATCTTTCTTGCTTCCTCTTCACCTTTTCTTCTGCTCTAATGGCCAACTGAAAACATTCTCCTAATGTCCTTGGCAATTGCAAACCAATCTCATCTTGTAGATTATACCTCAAGCCATTGATATACCTGGCTACTTTCACATCTTCTTCCTCATAACCTCCTCTAATACCAAGCTTGTGAAATTGCTCAGTATAGGAAATCACATCCATGTCCTTTTTCCTTAAATTTAGTCTCATCCTCTTCACATGAATTATGTAATTAGATGGTAGGAATTGTTTCTTGACAAAACTCTTCATCCTAGCCCATGTAGAGACTTTTGCCAATCCTCTAGCCATCCTATCATTCTGAAAACTAGTCCACCATGTCAATGTTGTACCTCTCAACTTGGTTTTTGCAAACTTAACCTTCCTCTCTTCATCCATCTCCTCAAACTCAAAATAGTTCTCTAAGGCATCAAGCCATCCTAACACCTCCTCACTATCCATCTTCCCTTGATAGATAGGAAAATCTATGTGACTCTTTCCTCCATGACCTTGTACTACCTTCAACAATCTCAATAACCTCCTTTCCTCAGGGTCTTCTATCTCATTTGTTGGTTGTTCTTGATTTACCCTCACATGCTCTTCTTCTTCATCATTATCTTCTTGGTTTGCTTGTTCTTCTATCCTCCTACTTCTCTCAAGGTTGTTTATCTTTGCTTGCATAGTCTCTCTCTCCCTTCTCCATTGTCTTTCTTCTCTTTCTCTTGCTGCTTCTTGTTCCCTTCTTTCTCTTCTCTCCCTTTCCAATATTTCCCTTAACTCCAACTCTCTTGCCAATTGATTTTTAGGTGCCATTGTTGATTTTTCAATCCCTAAAGGACCTACTTACTACTCTGATACCACTCTAATGTAGAGGAAGGTGGAAACCTTCTCAAAATGACTCACAAATGAATATCAAATCAACTTCAAAATGGGTTTCAAAGAACTCAACAAAATTCCACCATATGAGCATGCCCTACCTTGTAGCATATGCAACCTGGTTTAAGCCACTTTACACTCAAGCTTTCCAAAACAATTACCAAATAAAATATGGATTGAGATACCCTTTTAGGGCCTACACAACATATCCAAAAACCAATAGTGATTCTTTTGGACCAACATATACTTTCAATACACCTACCCTGCTCAAGGCTACTCAATTAGCCTACTTTTACAGAGCAACCCCTCTCTAACTTTATCCCCTGACCATGAAACTTTCAACAGTCCATTAAAATGTCTCAAAACCAAATATTCCAAGTTTTAAGGCTTCTATGACACCCCTAACACGCTCAAACACAAAACCCTCCAAAACTTGCCTCAAAACTAGGGCCTTTTGAAATATAGCCTCCCCAACACTTCCAGAACCTATTTTTGGAATTTTCACCAATAACTCAACATGTTTCAACTATTCCAACTCAAAAAGATACCCCTTATTAAGGCAGATCTCCTGCTGCTACACTTTGGCCCCCATTTTCATACACTTTTCCCTTTGACAACTCGGTGTACACCTTGATATTCTTCCTTCCTGCACATTAGTTTGTTAGGTTTGTATTATACATGTTATAAGTGATCCATTTCAAAGGTTACATCATCATTCTACCTTGAAATGGATCAATCATCCATAAAAACCCTCAAAATCAATGAAAATCTGCACTTTTCTTGAGGATAGTCAGTTATAAAATACAAAGAATTGATTTTTGTTTCTTATCGGAGCATAAAAATGCCTTAAACAATGTAAATACAAGTTCCTAAAGTATCCAAATAGACATATCTTCAATGGAAATCAAGTTTTCATCAAATGAACACAAGAAAAATGCAAGAAATTGCTGTTTTTTTGCTTTTTCCTGTAGCAGTCCGTACAAAATCTGTACCAGCAACCCAACCTCCGTACAAATGACTTCTATGGACTTGAATAACCTTTCCCAAAATTCTCAAACTATTTTGGATTGATTAGTTTACATTAAAGTGATTAAAACATCAAAAAACTACTTTCCCGCCCAATGTTGGAATTCAAAATTTTGAATTTCCAATTTACAATTTATTAAACTCTACTATCTAAAACTATTGGATTCTTAATTTCCAACCTTATTTGACACAATTTAAGCATTAGATCACTATTTAAACCCCTAAAACATGACTGTCCCATTTACATTGCATTTTGGTCCTAGGGTCCTTATCAGGACCCTTAGGACTTTTAATCTTCCAACTACTCTCATCCATGCCAAATGCCATTATAGGCTGCAAGCTATCATAGTTGATGTTCTAGAGTGGTTTATAAGTCTTCAAGACCCCTGCAACCTCCTGGCACTTGAAGTGTTCCTTGAAGGGCTTGGGTGCTCCTACACCAATGAGGTGGAAGGAGGAAAAGCTATAGACATCTGACTAAATTCAAATTTAGCATTCAAATTTAATAAGAGGAAAGTTAATTAAATGAAATAAACTATTTAAATTTTTTTATTTAATTAAGATTAGAAGAATGTGATTTTAAGATAGAAGAATTAGAAAATGAACTATATAAATAAATTTAGAATTTATTTATAAGTAGAAGAATTAAAAAAATTATTAATTAAATAACATGTATTTAATTAATTAATTATCTAGACTGATTTTAGGTGTATACAATATATATATAGTCAATCTATTTTTTAGAGAAGCTTTAAAATTAAATGGTTTGCAAGTATTATAATTTTAGATATGGATACTAATTTTTTGAGAATATAAAAGAGGTTAAATATGTGCCCCTACCCATACAAGTCGCAACAGTAAGAGTTCCAAAGGAAAATAGAAACAAAAAAAACAACAAAATCAAAATCAAAATCTCTAACTCAAAACAAGAATAACAACAAACACAAACTTTACTGAGTGGGGGATCTAGAAAAATATCTAAGTCCATAAGTAGAATTTATTTCTTTCAAAAGCCTATGAAGCTCAAATTTAAGAGATGTCAAACCTTCCCCATTGTCCTCCTTGATATCTTTCCCTTTTTTAATTTTTCTTCTATTCCTTTCGAAGGATTTTAAAGCTACTTGTTGTGTAGTTAAGGATTTTCTTATTGAGATTAATGATCTTATTCATAGAAATTTTTAGTTCCAATAATTTATTTTTTATTCCCATCTATATTTGATCCATTTTGGTCCTATTTATATGTCATATGGAACAAGGAGACCCATAGTTGTTATTTATGACCATGGTATCCTTACCCCCATTGGTTTTTTCATATTCTTCAATTTTCTATTGTTCCTTAGTTATTTCCTCTTGGGATTCTTTTCCTTTCTTCTTAATTTCAAGGTTTTTAGTATCATTTCCTCCCTCCCTATGTAGATTGGTATTTATATTAGTTGAGCTACCTTCTTTCTTGAACCAGAAGAAACAACAAAGAAAACTATTAGAGACGAAAAAAACCACAAAACAAAAGAATGGTTACTCACAGTGTTGATAGCAGCTGGACTTACACAACAACAGTCAACAATTCCTTATAGAAATAACATAAACTGTTTAATTCCTTTGTAATCATTCCCAACAGTGGCTTATCAAAAATAACATAAAATATTGTTAAATGATTAATGATTGTTATCTCTTTACATAGACATAAGGGAGGTGCTTATTATACAGGTCATGGTGTATATCATTTGATGATTATTTTATCATTTTCAAGGGAACATTTAAATGATTATTCTTACAAGTCAAAGTGCATAGACTTTTGAGCATTCTAAAGAATAAGGTAAAAATCATGGAGATCGACAAAGCTGTAAGTGTTTGATTAACACATGTGATCAACACACATTATAAAGTATTACATGGGTATTATGATGGTTATGTGCAAATGTTGAAATAATGAAGTCTTTTATTTATAACATTGACACAATAATTATTCCCTAAAATAATCACTATCACCGCTACACGAAAACCATAAATGAAACAATATTGGTAAACCTACATAGAAACAATCAACAATGTCATATGGAAAATAACATAAACTGTTTTGAAATCCTCTACAAAGGGTTTTTTTCCAAATATACCTCTTCTCATTTTCTTTAAAGGGGTTTTCCAAATGGACCTCTTCCCACTTGCTTTCTTTTAGCTAATTCCTTCTTTCTCGAACCACTGCAAAAGCAAAGAAAACTATTAGAGACAAAAAAAAACCACAAAATAGAAGAATCACAGATCACAGTGTTGATAGCAGTTGGACTTACTATTTTTGAAATCCTCTACAAAGGGTTTTTTCCAAATGTACCTCTTCCTGCTTGCTTTAAAGGGGTTTTCCAAATGTACCTCTTCCTGCTTGCTTTCTTTCAACTTCTTTTTTTCTCGAATGATTGCAAAAAGCATAGAAAACTATTAGATACGAAAAAAACCACAAAACAAATAGCAGGTGGACTTAATATTTTTGAAATCCTCTACAAAGGGGTTTTTCCAAATGTACCTCTTTCCGCTTGCTTTAAAGAGATTTTCAAAATGCACTTCTTGCTTGCTTTCTTTCAACTTCCTTCTACTTTTCTCAAAACCCTCGACTTTTGCTTAAACAAGGTGATACCCCCAACAATCAAAAAAATGTAGAACAACCCGTAAAACAAAATGCTTGTATGAAACCAGAACATAATGTAAAAAAAAGTGTAGATACAAATAAATAGAGTTATCCTTTTTGCATCAATATACTCCGCTTGCAAAGCAACCTGTATTTTCCAGAAGTGTTATAGGAAAAACATAGAGAATCCTTGAGTTTTGTTTGGCTATGTGCAGGATCATCATGGAAAAACAAGGCCCTTAAGGCAATAAAATTTAGAAAAATCGAGTTAGGAAACTTGACATAAAATTTGAATAAGTTATCTATATTATTTCAAAATATATAAGAATAGAATTTGTAGCAAATTGAATTTAGTTTCTAAACTACTAGGTTTATTTAAAAAAATAAAAAAATCTATTTGGTGAAAATTTGAAATTTCAATGTAGTAGTACTTAAATTTAAGGGAAAAAATAAGTAGGTGTATGTCTAACCACCTAACCACAACAAAATGATAATATTTTTTATAATATTTTAGATATAAGTAGAAGACTCATGTCAGATGTGATGTATATTTTTTTGTAAATTTTTTCCAAGTAAATAATTAATTATGATTTTTTAATTACAAATTTAAAAAATATAAAAAATTAATATGTCCACCTTAACTTGGTCAAAACTTCATGAAATTCTTTTTTTTTTAATCCTATAGTATACAAAGCATAGAATGTGACACATGTTTCAAATTCAAAAGTGATATTGTTTGAAAGCTATAGATGTTTTTCAATCATCCTATCAATCAAGACATTAGTCACAATTCAAATAGAAAATGAATAATAATTATTTATTAAATTCAAAGTAAATCATAATTTATATTGGTGGAAACTTGAGAATCTCCTTTAAAATCCCTTTTCGTTTCATTAATTTTGGGTAAAAAAAAAGTCATTAGCCACATACCCTACACATACCCATCATATCGCCACTTTTTGGCCCATCATGATCCTACACATACTCGTTTGAGGGATTTGAAATATTCAAGTTTTCACTATGAAAGTCCTCCACATAACTCTCATCGTTGCTTAGACCTCTCATAATAGGTAAACCTAGAGAACGAAACCCAACAATGCTTTATCAAAAAATGTTTCTCAAGTTTTAAGTGGCAATTGTTATTACAACCATCGCCAAACCATTGCCACTATACAGAAAGCATACATCAATTAATGTTGAAGTTCCAAGCCCTACCAGTGAGCATTCAATTTCGTTGGCCTTCTCTATCGACATGCCAAACACATTTATTTTTTCATTTATTTCATTTAAACTCACCACCTTTTTTTTGACCGACCAGGAGCTGGATGTCAAAAGTTTTAAAAACTGGGAAGGCTGAAAAAATTTGTGGCCAAAGTGTTCCCACAATAAGGCTATTGACCAAACTAGGGCATCCTTGTTCCTTAGTCCAGCAAAAATTAGCTCAAATTTAAATCACAGGTGCACACATGTCTACTTTATCCATTTCCAGTCTTCAAATTTGATTATCAATTTCTAGAATTCCTACATTCATATTAGAATAGTGCATTCTCATATTCATTTAATGGACCACAATCTAGCAAGTTTTGTTATGCTAGGTAGCCATGGATTGATAAAATAAGGATCTCATAAAGCACACAAGGCTAGCAAGTTGTGTGATTCTAGATGCCTCATGAGATACATTGATTTACTAGCTAGAAAGTTATGTTATACTAGGTTTCTATATAAAATGATAAATGATGGGTACCTTAAAGGTACCAAGTTGTTTTATGCTAGGTTTGTGTAAAATACACAATTTCATAGGATATAAAATTGTGTTATGCTAGGTAATTGTGAATAGTGCATAAATGTCTAAAGCCTCTATTTGATAATCATGCCTTAGGGAGTGCATAAATATTTAACATCTCGGGGGAAATTTTGATAACCACACCTCAAGGAGAATTTTGAATCAACACCACCATAGAGGAGGCACATCAATAAGTTAAAGCTCAAGAGATGCAAATTGTGGATGTAGAAAATGGATAAGGTGATATTCCCCCTTTAAATGTCAACATTCTTGCTATGTTAATATTTTAAGGAAAATAAGGGGGAAGAGGGGATCCTTATGAAAGATGCACACTTCCAACACTAGTTATCTTTACCTCCTAAGTGTATAGGAAAGGAAAACTATGCTAGAGACTATAATTTTTCTACCATAGATGAAATATGGTTTCACATAGGATTGTACAACCATGAAGGGAAATGAGAACACACATGGAGTTAAAAATGTAACATAGGAAGGAGAAACACCATAGAATAGAGTTTATCATTTAGAATAAATAGATGCATCATCACATGGAAGAGTGATAACACCACAATCATGAAGTTTTATTTTATTTCCCATGGCCTAACATTCATTAGCAAAATGGCCAAGAACTTAATGATATGCATCAAATGATGATGTTTTTTATTGTTTTGAAAAAAAATTTATGCATGTTGGATGAGGAAGAGGAATCAAGTGGGATTTGAGAAGCGTCACCAAAATATGCTCTTTCTCAAATAGAGGATAAGGAGTTCGAAGAAATATTTTCTCTTTTGAATAAAAGTTTTCTTGGTCACTAGATGAAGTCATAAATGCATTAGATGATGAAGGATGATATGTAGAAAAAGGAGGAGGTTGGAAACCTATACCCCTTTTAGCAAGGTACGGTGTAAGATTCATAAGATCCTTAACTCCTTGTTTCACTTTTTAATTATATCCAAGTTTAGAAATAATTTTGAATCCAACCCTATAATATTTTCCCAACTTAGATGGAGGAGAATAGTTTTTTCAAAATAAGAAACTATATGATTATTTGTTGAGAGAGGAGTAGAAATACTGTCATGTGAAGAATTAATGTCAATTATTTTGCAAGAATTTAAATCCTTTTTAAGTGTTGAGATTTCAAGAGGGAGAGGATCATTGTTATATTTTTCTAACACATGACAGATGAAAGGTAAAGAGTCCTCATTTTCATCATGGGATGATGATATTTTTGGTTTTGTAGATATGAGAATAGTAGATTTTAGTTGGTTATAATATTTTGCAAATGAAACAAATGATTCCTTAGGTTTAGATTGTGCAATTTGTATTCTCCCCAAAGGAGACTATAAAATATAATCAATCCAAATTGTCACTAAAATATTTATTTAAATATGAAGCAACATTTGGATCATTTTTTGTAGTGTTGAGATTATATTTTTGGGTAGAGGAAGGACAATATTGTGTGGATTTCATCAAAATAATCTTCATCTCTTCAAGCTTTGATGGTTAGATTTTATACTCCCTAATAAAATAAGTTGTGAAATCTAACGAAACCCAATCATTGTAAAATAGTGCAATCATAGGTGATTTACTATCATTGGTATCATTATCATTGCAAGGTAGTGGCTTGAATTTATAAGATGGAATTAAAGTACTATGAGAGTTGAAAATTTTATGTCCAACATTAGCTTGTAAGCAACTTTTAGGATTTGGATCCTCTTTAACTATATAGACCTTGACATTAAATACAAAATTTATTGTATGATGAAGATTAGATGTGACCACCCCCATGGCATGAATTCATGGTCTACCAAGAAGAAGATTATATGAGAGAGAATTGGACATTAAATGGATAAGGGTAGGAGAATTCATAGGTCCTTTAATGGGTATTTTTATTGTTCCTAATGGCTACCTACCAACATTGTAAAAGATGGGAATAGAAAAAGTACCATGTTTGATGAGAGACATATCCACAACGATCTTATGTAAAATTTCAATGCTACAAAAATTAAGAAATGGTCCACTATCAATTAGAGTGATCTTAATTCTATGATTGTTAATGATGACAAAAATCATGAGAGCGTCAATTTTTTTTGAATTTCAAGATAAGGTAACTCATGTTGAGAGAAGGTAATATCCAAGTTTGTTTCTTGCATATAATCAAACAAGGTTACTACATAATTCAGTCTACTAGAAGGTGGTACCACTATCCTCTCTAAGGCCTCTTGGAGTATCTAGTGGTATGTATGTGAGGTTCGAATTAAGACCAAATGATAGATCTTTGGTAGAGGCTTGTGCAACTACTCAAGAAGATCATATGATTTGTGCATATGTTGAGGAAGACAAGGTGTGGGAGGAAGATAAGGTTAGAGAAATGGAATGGAATGGAAGTGGGGATGGTTTGTGTTTTTTTGGTTGTTTATTACTTTGAGTAATATTGTATGTGTGAGAAACTACATGATACTATGGTTTTTGTGACACATTTTGGTGTCTATAATTGTTTTGACTGAGTTTTTTTGCAAAGTTTAGGATGTGACCAAGAGGTTTATATTGGTTTTAAACTCCTATAACAATGATAATGGGTTTATTTTGTGGTTAATTAATATGATAAGGAGGATGAATAATAAGTTTTTACTTAGGAAACATTTTAGGAGAGGGTGAAGTGGCGAAAGGAAATATCTAATAAAGGTAATTTGGTAATGACACAAATTTTAGGCAAGAAACTCTATTTTTTGTTCTCCAAGAAATAACCAAGAAGGATGGGTAAGATATTGATCACTTTTGTTATGAAGAACAAGGATTTTTAGGTTAATGCAATGAATTAGGTGAATTATGGTCAAATTATAAATCTAATGTAGAATATGGAAGTTTCAAGATTGTTACTATATTCTACTCTAGTTAGGTTAACTTAAGCCTAGTTAGGTGTTGGAGTTGACCACTTGACTCATTTCCCATGAGGTGTCAAGGATGTTGAGGTAACTTGAGAGGTGTCCAATCCCTCTCGACACCTCTCCCTTGCATTGAGGAGAGAAACTCACCACCACTGTAGCATGGGGAGTCCTCTCCTCAATCCATGGCATAAGTTTTCTAATCCTCATTTAGTCCTCTCCTCAATCCATGGAATGTATTTTCTCATCATCATACTTTATAATAAGGGTTTGAGCTCATTGTCAATATTTAGCTAAATACAATCTATGCATTGTTCATGTGCTTGTATCTTATCTCCTAGAACTTCCTAGTTTCTACTATGGTATTAGAGTGGTGGAGGATTTCTTTAGATCTGAAATGATTTCATGCATTGTTTTTTTTCATTTTCAGAGCTTGTGTGATCAGCTTCAAGTCACTTTTCATGTTATGCAAATCATTTCCATTGATGTCTGGTTTTTATCTCTTTGAGGTTTTGTTTTCATTTTATTTTGTTATTATTTTACATTATTCATGTGTGTTCGCTATGAGTTCAAAGAGCCCATAGAAGGAATTGTTTCAACATCATAGTAAGGCTATCCATTAGCCTTGTTGCACCTCATCACTACACTGACACCTCAAAAGATGTCATTCATACTACAGGAAGTTTCAACATCATCTACAAGTGTTCTTTGCATCATTTGGAAGCCTCGAAGGAGGCCATAGCCAAGCAAGTCGAGCCTGCATTATGGGTAGGCCCTTCAATGACCCTTAACCCATCCCTCGATGCCATTATTAGGTTCCTTTGATGCCATACACAGTGCCTCAACCCCACATACGTGAAGTGTCTCTCTCATAAATGTCGCCATACCTCGGAATCCACCCCAATCCACCCAATATAGTTCAAATTTCAGTAGGAGAATAGTTTTTTTGAAGCCACATTTGGGAAGAGTTTAAAAATGTGATGGTTGTCAGGTCATTAGAGAGGGGGGGAAATTCACCTGTTAGATCACATTTTGGTTGTTGGAATCTTGAGCAAGGTTCAACAATCTGCTGTTACTGAGGCACAAATTTTTAGTTTGGGAGGTCATGGTTCTTCACTGCCAGTTTGGCTTTTGCATGTAATTGTTTTCTCCTCTTTTATAGGAATTTTCTAAAACTATAAGTGAAACTAAACAATATTTTTTTATGCACAATGATAAATTTCCAAAAATCAAGGGGAATTTATTATAATTTCATGCACTCAGCTTTTAAACTGCCTCTTTTCTATATTTTTCTTTGGGGGATTATGCAAGAAATTTTATAATTAATGAACTAAAATAAAGTTCCAAAGGGGGTAATTATCTAGTCTAAAAATGGGAATCAAATGTCATCCATCTGTCATCAGTTTGGGACAAGGATACTATAAGTCCTGGCATGATAGAATCCTAAAGTACTACCTATGGATTCATTTATTGCAACATTTGTTTGGACTTATTCCTGAACCTACTGCATGTTGACAGAAATTTGTATGGGAAAGTAGAAATGATCATGTCTTAGGATTAATTGGTTTAAGTGTTGGGGACCACACATCATGGGCTTTGTCACACATTGAGTTCCCTCACACTCTCTGGACCACTCTATGGGAAATTTATGGAGATCCCACTAAACCTCCATTTCCAGATAATCCCATAGTAGACATGCTTCTCTCCCATGATAATGAGGATGATCCTTTGTATGACAATGATACTGAAGAGGAACTTGCTTATTAGAAGAGTCTTGATTGTCTTGATGACACAGAGACATCTATTCCTATTTCTCCTCTTTCTACACATCCTATATTGGAATCTATTAAGTATCCTCCACCTACTATTTCAAAAGATATTTTGGCTTCTCCAAAGGCTACTTCAAATTCTCTTTTGCAAGTTCACTCTTTTTCTCTTGATTAGTGAGATTTCATCCTTTTAGACATTCATCATTTGTTTGCAGAGTCTCTCCTTCTTGATCGTGATGAAAACACTAAGGACACTTGTCTTCTCTTAGATGATAGCTCACATCGAGTTGCATCTTCTATTGGTCTAGATCCTCTCATTCTCTCTCCACTCCATGCTCCTATCTTGACACATCTTGATTCTCATTCGATCAAACCTCACACTTCAGTGGTCATCATTCTTCAATCTTGTATGAGACAGTCACGGTTCAACATTAGCTTTGAGAAACATGAGCATTATCCCAAGCCATTCATCTTGATTCGTTCATGCATTCCACTTGAGTGGGAATTCAACAGTTTGATAGCCAGCGGTTTCAATCTTCCAAAAGGAACAGACGTCATTTTTTGTAGAGGAACCTACTACAACATTCATAATGTGACATTCAATTTTGATATTCTTTCTCCTCTCAATGGAGGCACACATGGAAATTTCAAGATTTTTGGGAGACTTTGTGTTGTGTATAGGGGTTCTCTCATTTCGAGGGAGATTTGGAGTCTCCAGTCTCTCTTATGGGGTGGTATCTGATTGTATATCTACATATGTTCTTGAGAGAGTATCTTAAGAAATTTCATTTGTACTTTCTTTCCATTTCTTGTTTGGAGAGTTGTTTTGTTCCCACGAGGTTTTCTCATTTTCTCTATTTGTGAGAAACTTTCATGTTGTTCATGGGTACCTCATCTAGCTAGTAGTTGGGACCCATTCCTTTTACCCACCTAAGCTATTCTTAAGGGGAGTGTTAGTGTATTCTACTCTAGTTAGGCTAGCTTAAGCCTAGTTAGGTATTGGAGTTGACAACTTGACTCATTTCCCATGAGGTGTCAAGGATGTTGAGGTATCTCGAGAGGTGTCCAATCCCTCTCAACACCTCTCCCTTGCATTGAGGAGAGAAACTCACCACCACTGCAAGATGAGGAGTCCTCTCCTCAATCCATGGCATGTGATTGCCTAATCTTGTGACATGTATTTTCTCATCCTCATTCTTTATAATGAGGGTTTGAGCTAATTGTTAATAGTCAGCTAAATACAATCTATGCATTGTTCATGTGCTTGTCTTTTATCTCCTAGATATTCCTAGTTTCTAATATGGTATCAAAACATTAGGTGGAGATAGGGAAAGACATAGGTGATTCAATTCAATTGTATTTTGTTATATTTCATTGCTCTTTGTGTCAAAATTTGTAGGGAACTCGCCAGGGCCTTAATCTCCAATTCGAGCAAGAAGTGATCAACCATATGTTGGGGTGATTTACTGGTAAGAGAAGCATGAATTATGCCTGCTATGTGATACATTGTAGTCAGATAGGAGTAATTAGAAGGAATATTTGGGGAATCCTCTATTTGTGCATATTTTGTGGTCCTCCTATGGATCTAGCATGATTTCTCATATTTAGTCCTGGCCATTGAAATTACCATTTAATTTGAATTTCAAATCTATGAGAGACATGAATCCTTGCATTTGAGGTAGTCATTTCTCTGTTGTAGGTTGTAATTCATAGCAAGCCGCTATACTTTGGTGGATCGTTCTTTCCTAGATGGAGATCTATGATTTGTTGATAGGAGACCCGTTGGCTTTTGCAAGTTGATTTATTTTCTTGGTGATATCTTCCCATATCTGCCAACCATCACATAGTTTGGAGGAGTTCAAATCTACAAACATGCTTCTAATTTTTGGTAAAGAATCCACAAAAGAAAACCACGACCTTAAGGGGTAGGCAACATTTGTATTTTCCCGTCGAAGATGAAGGGTGAGGCCCAAGTTGGCAGGAGGTTAATTCCCCCTCACAATCAAACCCTTTGTAATCTTCACTTCACCCCAATTCCTATAAGTGGTTGGAAGGGCATATTCACCTCTCTGATAGGTTTATTTTTTGCTTTTCAAGTGCAGTTAATTAAATTAGGCCATTTTTGCGAGAAATTAACTGTTTCATAACTTTTGCTCGGTAACTCGAAATTGAGTATCATTTTTTGTAAAAGTGGATGGTTTTTCATTCTCCATGCATTGGTCAATTTTTTTTTTTTAAATACACTAAGTTATAAAGTGCCAAAATCTAGGTGGGGACCTCTCTTTCCATAGTTTCGCGGGGGCTTTTTCCATTTGATCTTTTGCACATTTAGACCATGTCTACATGTTGCATAGTAAAGTGTACATATTGTGGGAGCACTCAACATGGGGATGAATTTTTTCCTCATTTCTCTCACACTATCTTTAAACTACTTTGTAAGACTGCAAAATAACCTACTACTATTATCTTTCTAGATCGGCCACTTTGGGATGTATATCTACCTAACATTATGTGTCTTTTCATAGAATCCCATATTGTTGATTTGGATGACACTATTAAGGAAATTTGTCTTCTTTTCGATGTCATCTTCATTGAAGTTGCATTAGCCTTGTCTTCTTCAGATATTCTTGCTCATGCCTTACCTACTTCAGCTTCTATAGTGACAGTATCAGATTCTTATGGTTCCATTTATCATCATCCACATATGATTCATGTGGTCCCTATTCCTGAATCTTCATCACACATCAAATTTTTCTTAGAGATAATTGAGAATTCTATGAAGATATTATGGGAATCATCTACATCTTTGGATCTTGTGCATAATTGAGAGACCTTTATACTTCTATCTGCATGTTCCTATTAGGAATGGGAATATTATTTGCACACTTCTGTAGTTCACCTTCTTCTTAAGGGGAGAAATGTGGTTCAACATTCATAGATTCTCTTCAGCATACTTCATTGAGCATCTATGTGCCCTACAACCTATCTTATGGGGGCTTCCAAGTCTCTCTCTTTCTCTCCTATGGGGGGAATATCTCTTGTAATTTTGTGATAGAAGTAGTTCTTGGGGGGTCTTGAGTCCTCCTATCTTTCTTCTTCTTTCACTTGTACATTTTTTTTTCTTTCTCTTTGTTTGGAGGATAGTTTTTTCCCACTGGGTTTTCTATCTTTCTCCCTTTTTAAGAGTTTTTTTTTGTTCATGGGTACCTCATCAAGCTAGTAGTTTGGGCCCATCTTTTCTATACCCACCTAAGCTATGCTTAAGGGGGGGTGTTAGTGTATTCTACTATAGTTAGGCTAACTTAAGCATAGTTATGTGTTGGAGTTGACCACTTAACTCATTTCCCATGAGGTGTCAAGGATGTTGAGGTAAGAGGTGTCCAATCCCTCTTGACACCTCTCCCTTGCATTGAGGAGAGAAACTTACCACCACTACAAGATGAGGATTCCTCTCCTCAATCCATGACATGAGTTTTCTCATCCTAATTTAGTCCTCTCCTCAATCCATGGCATGTATCTCTCATCCTCATTCTTTATAATGAGGGTTTGAGCTCATTGTCAATAGTCATCTAAATACAATCTATGCATTGTTCATGTGCTTATCTCTTATCTCCTAGATCTTCCTAGTTTCTCATAAAGATAAATTATTAGGAATAGGGAGAAGATCTAAGAAGAGGGTACAAAGTAGAACCCTACATAGGAAAATGAGGTCAAATTGACAAGATAGGGGCATTGGGCACCCCAGTCTAGGATTAATGAATAAAGAGTACAAATTCCTTATTTTGAAAATAAAAAATTGTATATTGAAATAACAAGATATTCAAATAACCTAATGCTTGATCAAATTATCGAACTTATGCTATGACAATTAGAAAAAAATAAAGTGTAACAAATGTCAAGCTCACCAAAATGTTAAGTGGGAAAGATATCTAAGATCGAACAAGTGAATTAACCTAGATCTAGCTTTTCTCTTTGGCTTAACATTATAACACAAACTAACTAGGGTTTGATAATTGGCTAGCTACATAAAAGGAGGGCCATATATGCTAGAGTCTAGATCCTTTGTTGTAAAAATGGCATATTTTATGTGTGACTTGATTAACCTAATCAACATAACCCAAAAATCTGAAAATAAAAAAGATCACATAGATAAAAATAGAAAATTAAAAAAATAGACATAGATCTATGATGTGCAGAAAAAGATGAAACTATAGATGAAATTTGAGTCGAGAATAGAGAGACAAGGGTACTAGGTCACCATAATCTAGGTGCTTTGAGGTCTTCATATGCTAGATCACTCTGCTGTAGTCTACTCTCTACTCTTTTATAACTTATTCTTGATGATATTTATAAATTTGATATGCACACATGAAAAAGAGGGTAAAGTTTGTGTTGTATAGGGGCTTGTCTAAGCCAAACCCTAGTTTTGGTGTCCCCACCTCCATAAATAAGTACAGTGATAGTAAAAATAATGTGCCTTAGGTTAGGAAATGGAAAAGTAACAAAAAATAAATGATTATAATAAATGAATGATAATTGATAATGTTACCTTAGGCATGAAACCCCTATTAATGTGATTTCACAACATAAGTTGCCACAAAGATTGATAATGTATGATTTAATTTCCTTGATGAATTGCAAGAGTTTAGTCCACATAACACAATAAATTTTTGTAGCTAGTATGTAGAGAAGAGATTCCATATATCATATAATAATTTATGATAGCTCATAATAGAGTGTCTTAATGTTCAAATGAGAAGAAAAACCTTTTTATATATGAGTTTCATCATATTTCACATTAACACTTATGATGAGTTAAGAAAGTATTTTGAATATATGAACATATTAATGTTACATCAATAATAAAATATAAAATTTATGCTTGTATTAGGGGGATAGGGGCACTGGGGCACCCTAGTCTAGACTTATTTTAATTTTTAGATATTTGTTAAATAAATATTTAATTCAATTTCCCAAATTTAATTCAAATTTATAAAAATGAAAATTAAATAAGGAATAAATAAACATAATTAGGCACAAGCACTTAAGGGGAGCCAAACATAATGAGAAATTGTTAAGGGTGACAAATGATGATGCTACATACATAAATAATAACAATGATAAACCCATAAAATTATGGAGTTGAAGTAAATATGAATATTGATTAGGAGATAGGGACTCCAAATCTAAATAATTCTATATATGATTAGACTTAAAATCCTATTTGGTAGGAGGATATATAATAGCATTCCATTCATGAGGAAAATTCATAAAGGAGATGAAAGAAAAGTTTAAGGAAATTAAAAATATTCTCCACATAAGCTACCAACCTCCAAGAAGACTCATTAAAACTCCCTTTGTTCGAAAAGAACAAAAAATAAGACAGTCCACCTAACAAATAGCTTGATCCATCCCCATTCACGAGATTTCTCCAAAGCCACAAGAATAGTATGATTATCTATATTCTTGTTAGTACCCATGTGCCCCTAGAAAAAGAGAAAAGAAGTGAACAAAATTATTACTATCACATCCAATACCACCAATCCCAACTTCACCAAGATTACCATGAGAATATCCATAATTTTTTTCTTTTGATAGAATAAAAGGGAGAGAAGAACATTTACCACATATTTTAACCTTATGAGAATATTTGACCTAGGAATTAGAAGGAGCTGAGCTAACAAAATGACCCAATTATAAATTATTCAAAAAATATATATGAGGGAATAATTACTTGACCAAAATAACATTTAAAAATCAATGTTTCTTTTAATGAGTCTAACATATTCTACCAAGATTACCATGATAATATCCATAATTTTTTCCTTTTGATAGAATAAAAGGGAGAGAAGAACATTTACCAAATATTTTAACCTTATGAGAAAATATGACCTAGGATTAGAAGGAGTTGAGCTAATAAAATGACCCAATTATAAATTATTCAAAAAAATATTTGAGGGAATAATTACTTCACCAAAATAATATTTAAAAATTGATGTTTCTTTTAATGAGTCTAATATCTTCTACCAAATATACCCAATAAGACTCTAGTATCCTTGTAAAATTTGGCATTTCCTATCCAACCAAATTTTCTAAAGGATAAACATAGGAATAATATCCTAGACAATCAACAAGGAAGCTAAAGTAGGAGGGTAACCCAAAATATCATAAAAATTAGAGAGGTAAGTAGAATCCATATGGAGTCAATTCTATATTTTCCACCACTACCTCTAGAGGGCCTCACAAAAGAAGGCTAAAACAAAAGATGAAACAAACATTCCTCAATGACCTTACAAAGGAAAAATTTACAAGGGCCTTCAAATCCTCTCTTTTTGATATTATCCTAGTTATAAATTTTATTTTGGTAACGAAGGTCCAAAGAGAAAAACTGTACATGGGTATAAAATATTTATTCTATATCTTTCTCCACAAAGGGAAACCCTTCAATCCATTCTTTTCCTCTTCTAGTATCTAATATTCACTAGAAACCAAATAAACCCCTTTGTGATCATAGCCCCAACCCAAAATATCCTCCTACTCTAAAGAACGAGGTTGGTTGGATAGAATATAAGAAATGGCAGCATAAAACTCTAGATCTACCCCCATAGGTGAATAAATCATGTGTTTCCAATGAAAATAAAGGAAATCCCAACAAAATGATATGCCCTAAAATTATTAAAATTGAGACCAACTATCATCCAAAGATAACTTACTCAAAGGATTAAGAAGAGGTAAGATAGAAAAATTTGGTGAATGACGACCCCATAAATAAATCTAAAAAAAAGATGGATTGCCTATTTTAATAATTTTAAAAAATCCCCATTTAACAAGAGGAGAATCCTTATTGATGGTATTTTAAATCATAGAATATTTCCCATTTATTTCAATTCTTGGGACTTCCTTAGCAATAATCCGATCGGTTGTATCTAAAATATTTATCCTAAGGTTTATTCTTTTCTTTTTTTGATTGAAAAGTCTAGTGCCTATAGTATATTATATAGCTGAAATTAAAGGATTACATAAGCCAAAATTATAGTATTGGTGTTCATTTTTCTGATTCATATATAAACCAAAAACCCACCATTTGTAACATTGGCATGTTTGAATCAAAAAATCCCTATTACTTGATATTCTTTACAGTCCCCAGGATAATGTAAAACCAAAAAACCAGTTTATACATCGCATTATATATAAGATGGGAGTAAAGTTTGACCATCATTCCTTCATTGAATCTATATTAGTAGAGGTATCCATCCTACCACTATTAATATTGAGAGCATTGCCCCACTATCCTTCACCAACCTCCATAGCACCAATGTTCACTGAAGCATCAACCCTATAGGTGATATGATCAAAATCATTATGTCCTTGTCCATCACCTAATTCATCAATAATTGGAGAATCCTGAATGTCTCTTGCTAATTCCATTGCTCTAGGGCCATGGTGAATATGGTGGGAAAGAAGAAATGAAACTACAAAATATTTTTCCTTACACTTATCCACCATCAGAGGACCGAGCTCATGATCATGGGTGTTGAGAACCCTATACAATGTCCAAGGGTCATCATTATGGAGACCTTTTTTAATGGCTCCATAAACCTCTATGTATGTCACTTTTTTCCTAATATAATTCTTAGGAGAGAGACCTTCAATGTAAGCCTTTCCTTTCTCCAATTTATATGCTTGAGTAACTTGAAGGAGCTCATCATCATTGAGGTACAATTGAAAGAAATTGAATCATTTGCCACAATTGAAAGAAAATAAAAAATACTGCACCAGGTCCATCACATTCGACAGGAATATAGAAAGCACTTGAGTTGGGAATAGCAGCCCGAGGGAATCTAGGCATAATATTTCATGGCCTAGAACAGTTTTTATACTATCTAATAGACTTGGACAAGACACTCAAAAAAATTAGATAACTAAAAATCTATTACCTCTTCTGAAAAAGGAAGTTCACCCTCCCTGATTTGTACTTCAATTCTAATTTTTTTGTGCAAATATTCCATTGTATACACCGCACACCAAATATTTTGCATTTTAAACAACTACAACCTAGAATTAAATGAAACCAAACAGAATGCCTAAATTGAAAGCCAAAAGACCCCACTAGGATGCCAAAACTAAAAAATAGATTTAACAAACAGACCAAGAAAAATGAGGACACAAAAACCAATTCCCAAGGAACACAGAAAGAGATAAAGTTAAACTTTATATAGAGCCCTCCAACCAGCAAAAGCTTATGATGTCATTTCTAAATTCACTGAAGACCAAGAAAACCCAAACCTTTGAAGAACCAGAATACTTTTAATGGAAAGCACCACATCTTATAAAACAAGTTTTTTGTACAATGATAGCTGATCATCATCACGAGGATTACATAGGATGCAAGAAATTCAATTCTTCGAGACAAAAATCTCCCTCACTTCACACATAACAAATCTTTACTCTATTTTGATAGATATTCTTAATCATTACAAGTGGTGTGTAGTTAATACGCTTGATCAACTGCGTATAACACTTATACTAATTAAGATTAATAGCATAGAAATCATTTGCCACATCTTTGTTTTAAAATCATTTAATTTGATTACTCCTTTTTAAAACATGTGCCATCTATTGAAATCCAATTTGCAACAGAATTTGAAAAGACTTTCCCATGCACGAAAATTTAATGCATTTGAGAATCACTCGCCAAGTTCAGGTGATGAATACTTTTGTTGCTGATAAGTACCATGTGTGATTCCACCTCACACATCTAGCAGCAAATTAGTGAATGATCATTTGATGGAGTAGGCAACAAATGTCATTTGAACAACGGGAAATCATTGCAACAAGTGCCAGATCCCCTCAATATCTTCAACGTGAACAAATAGAAAATAATTTTTTATTTGAAATAGCCATTAGGATGTAACACCAAATGCAATGATACTGATGAAAGAAGTCCTGCATAAACAATAAACATTAGTTTTTTTTAAACAAATATATTTCAAAATTTCCAAGTTTCTGTTGATCACAACCAATGCATTTCAAAATTTCCATGTTTTTGTTGCTCAAAACCAAGGACAACATAAGACCTAACTAGTCTACTTGATCCTTTGAGAAAGAAATATGAATTTTCCCATGATTAGCCAACATAACATACTGCCTTTTAATGACATTGCCACTTTTACACCTTTGGAATAATATTTTCCTTTTTTATAATGAATTGCAAATCATGTGTGATGTTGATTAACCCTTCCTCATAAGTTATCTCCTCGTGATCTTGCTCCACCCCAAATTTTCAAATTGATTTGCTAAATGGTTACCTTCTCTATAAGTATGTGTGATCTGAAAAAATTCCAAGGAATCTAGCAATCTCCAAACTTGAATAAGAAAATATGTGATTTTCCTACTACAATGCTTCATGTCTCTACAAGCATTGATGATTACTTGACATTCACCTTCCACATGAAGCTTTAAAAAAATTAGTTTTATTTCCATTTGTAATCCTAACAAAAGACCTTGAACTTGTACAATATTATTTGTTCTTGAGGGTAACTTCATTGATTTTGCACTAATTAACAGACCTTCTGAATTTCTCAACATAGCTCATGCACCTAATTTCCTAGGATTACCTTTAGAAGCCCCATCAAAATTCAACTTAACAAATCTAGCTGGAGATGGTTTCCATATTACCTTTTTTCTATCAACTTTATTGACAATGGAAACTTGAAAATTGCCTCTAAAAGGAATGACCAAACTTTTCCAAATCTTTAATTGCATTGAATCTCAGTCTGTGAAAATTGAACCAGCATGTTTAACATTATACACAAAAGAATTAACTATTTCACATATTGAAATTTTCAATCTATGAAGCACTTGTTCAATATTTGTCGTTTGCTTGTGAAATATCATTTTATTTCGCTCCCACCAAATACACCATAAGACAACATAAAGTATAATTCTCCAAAGAATTGCAAAAAAAAATGACTGATACAGAAGGGGCCAACTTGATATAAGATCCCAAAGTGTAGTTGGAAGAGGAGTATACTAGCTTAACTTTGCTTGAATGTATTTCCAACAAGCATTTGCAAAAGAGAATTGTAGAAAAAGATGATTAATATTCTCCAAAGTTGATCCACATATTACACAATTAAAAGGATTTGCAATTCCTAAACTATGTAATCTTGAACTTGTTAAGATCTTATTTGTTAAGGCCAGCCATGTGAAACAACTTGCTTTTGGTAATATTACAGAATTCCAAAAAAAAGTCAAGGCTCTATGTGGACTTGAATGTAACTCTCTATTCATTAATGCTTTGTAACCCGATCTTACTGTATAATGGCCCGTTTTGAGGGATCCCAAATATGCTTATTAGTAGCATTATGGACAAAACCAATTCTGTCAGCAAACAAGTTATTTATATTTGTTTGTTGAGCCTCAGGTAGTAAAGGAGCTGCAAATATTTTCCAAACCACTCTTCCTATCAGAATATCTGTTTCTTCAAAATAATTGAACTTAATTTTGATGCCCAAATTGGAGTTATATTAGATGTTGTATTTGATGAAATTCCTCCATTGTATTCAAAAGGAAGTTCCCTTGCTAAGAATCTAACCAAAAATCTACCTTGTCTCCATTATTAATCTCCTAGGTAGTGTACGGAATTAGAAATTTTCTATAGGCTAACAAAACATCCCACAGAATATTTCCTTATGGAGGGTTAAGACTTGAATTTATATATGGCCAGATGCACTAGAATCTAAGTATTTTTCTTCATAATTTTACACCATTTAGTGTGAGGATTGGAATATTAATTCCAAACAAGCTTAGCACCTAGCGAAATATTTCTTGTAGTTAAGTTGTGAATGCCAGCCCCTCCTTTCAATTTTTCTTTGCATAAGTTATCTAGAGAAACTAGAGGAATTTTCTTTTTTCCATCCATGTTACCTTTCCAAAGAAAGTTCCTAATAAACTTTTCAATTTGCACAAGAGCAGTTTTAGGAGCTTTCAAAACAGCCATATAGTAATTTGGAATTGCAGAGAGAACTGATTTAACAATTAAAATTATCCTTCTTGAAATTGATAACCATCTTCCCCTCCATCCTAAAATTCTTTCTTGTAAGCTTTTTATAACCTTGTCCCAATAGGAGACCCTATTTGCACTAGCAAAAAATGGAGTTCTTAAGTACATACTTGGAAATTTTGCTTCTTAGAAGCCTAAAATACTGACAATGCACCCCTTTACAACTGATGAGGCATTAAAAACATATATCTTTGATTTGGCTGGATTTATCTTTTGACCAGAAGCAGAGGTATATTTATCAAGAACATACTTGATTTGATTGGATTCCAAAATTATTGCCCTGCCAAATAATAAAGTATCATCTACAAACAAAGAGTGACTAGCTATCAGATTTGTAGGAGGAATTAAGATTCCATTCCAATTACCTTAATTATGAACCTTGTGCACAAACCTACTCAAAGCCTCAGCCAAAATAATAAAAAGAAAAGGAGACAATGGATCTCCCTACCTTACAACTTGAGTTGAACTAAAAACTCTCGTCGACAAACCATTGACAGGAATTGAAAATTTTTCTTCCTTCAAACAAGACATTGTCCATTTACACAATTTTGGATGAAATCCAAACTTCAATAAAATTTGCAAATGGAAGGACCAATCCACCCTATCATACACTTTCATCATGTCCAATTTGATTATCAATGATGGTATGGCATTTGTTGTGATAAAATGTAAGACCTCATGAGCTACTAAAGCTCCTTCCACACTTTACCTCCCAGGAACAAAACCTCCTTGCTCTTCATAAATTAAATTAGGAATAATAGGCACTAAACGTAAATAAATTGCTTTTGTGAAATTTTTGTAAATCACATTACATAATGAAATTGTTTTCAATTCAGAGAAGGATTTCAAAGGATATTTTAGGAATGAGAGTTATATGGGTAACATTAAATTACTTTAGCATTGTGCTTGAAGTTTGAGACTCTTCCAAAGCTTGAAGAAGATCATGAGCTGCAATGAAATCCCAACATTTTTTGAAGAAGCAAGCTATAAATCCATCCAAACTTGGACCTTTATCTAGAGGCATAGAAAACACAACAACCTTAAGTTCCTCAAGTGTGAATGGCTTAAGTAACATATCATTATCCCTTTGTGATGCAATTGTTGGTATTGCTTCCAATGATTCCTCTCTCCCTACCTACTTGCAAAGGTTGAAGAATGGGTGCATAAAGTAGATTAGTAAATATTTTGACACCTTTAGATTGTATATCAACCTCTTTTGTTAACACATTTCCTGTGACACTATCTTGAAATAAAAAAATGGAGCTTTTAGCCCTTTTTATTTTTGTTGACATGTGAAATAATTTAGTATTCTTATCACCCTCTTTTAACCAAAGCTCCCAAGAATTTTGTCTCCAATATATTTCTACACGAGCAGCCAATTCTTCCCATTCCGCTTGCATTTGTGATTGTTGATCAAAGAGATTTAGACTTAACCCATTAGCTATAACTTGTGCATTAACTTCCTCAAGCTTCTTGAAAACTTCAGCGTTGGATTGAAAAACATTTTTAAAAATAGAAGTATTCCAATGCTTAATTTTATCTTTAAGGAACCTTAGTTTCATGCAAAATCTATACATTAAAGTACCAGCCACCATAGGGGACAACAACCACCAATATTTTAGGAGACTTGAGAATTGCAAATGATGAAACCACATCCTTTCAAACTTGAAAGAAGATTTACAGGAGGCTGCCTCTTCCTTAGTAAAAATGTCCATAGAAATTAGAAAATGATCAGAACCAATCCAAGGTAAAATTACAGATTGAAAACCATAATTCTCAAACAACCAAGTAGGTGTGATGGGTAACCTATCAAGACACTCATATATCTGACATAATTTTTTCCTTTTATTTGTCCATGTGAATTTGCCATTTCTAGGAAGAATGTCAATAAGAGCATTATCCTGAACACAAATACTAAAGTCCTCAATTGTTATAGGTGGAGGAATGATACTTCTTTTCTTTTCATACAAAGATAATAGAGCATTGAAATAACCAGCCAAAATGACCTTGTTATTACCATACTTTTCAATTTCTTTTGACAGCACATCCCACACCAACTTCTTACAAAAAGTAGAGTTGGGGGCATAAACATTAAACAACAAGAACTGAAAATTAAAATGTGTTACCTTTAGTAGTTGTTAGTTAGTTTCAATTGAAATAGGCTCCAGAACAACGTTTTTTGAATTCCATAATACTATTAACCCTCTAGAAGCTCCTTGTTCCTTTGATTGACAAGACTTCCACTTTGACCATTTAGTAATAATTGAGGTATAGTTTTCCTAAGAAAACTTAGTTTCTTGTAAAAGAACATTATCAACCCATAAGAATCAATTTGTTGTTTGATTCAAGCTCTCTTTCTAGGAGTGTTTAAGCCCCTAACATTACAAGATAGTATTTTCATGTTGTGGTCAAAGAGCAATAGGCTCTCCTCAACCCTTTTTTAATATTGCCATCCAAAGTGGATTGTTTACCGGGTGGTAATATATCCTCTTGAAGCTTAACAACATTTAACTTACAACCTCTTTTACCAGGTGATTTTTGAGATGGAGGAGAAAAACAAGGTGACTGAGCAATGGATAAAGAAGTGGACAAATCAAAATCCTCAAAACCCAATTCCCCTTGTGAACTTGCATTGACAACATCAAAAATTTGTGTAACTAATATTTCGTCAACAATAATGGAATCCTTTAGTTATGAGTTTGAAGACAAAGACTCTAAAATTTAAGTCCCCTCAATCTCCCTCTCATCTGCCTCTGCAATTTCATCAATTAAGTTTGACCTAACCATTGAAGTTATCTGATCTGCTATACATTCTAAATTTCCCTCTTCTAACATAGATTGAAATCCCATGAAATCAACCTGATCAACACTTTGCTTTTCAGTAAATGGAGTTGAGGAACCCATTGTTAACAAATAAGTACAATTATTTAGTTGATGAATAGTATCAAACTTGAATTTAGGCACAAATAAGCTAAGAGAATTTTGAAACAAGGAAAATGGAGAAAGAAACCTCTTTTCCCAACTAGGAGCCAATGAAATATTTAAAGGCCTATATCTTTGACGGCTCAAGGAAGGAACTGAAATATCGTAATCCTTCGAAGGAGACATGATAAGGACATGAGTAGTAGGAGAATCCTTTATAGTTAACAAGTCAAACACAACTGACCAATTAACAGAAATCAGAACAACTGGAGCCCATGACTGAATACTGTTAGCCAAAGAGTTATTAAGCACAACCTTAGGGATCACCTCCATGGCGATACCATCCTTCCCATCAAAGATAACCATCTTGTTACTAGATTTAGAATGATCTGATCATAATCCTTAACAAGATTAGTTGAGTGATCATAGGATTTTCATTTTGGAGAGGGAGGTTGAGATGAATAAACACCTTTATCCATACCTACCTCACAAGTAGATGTAGGATGAATAGGATAATGACATTTAGAACAAAATACAAGCCGATCCTCAATGACGAGAGACATCAAGAAGTATACATCAAAATACTAAGGGAAGAGGTTTAGAAACATCAAGAAGTATACAAGCCATAACTGGTAACGAGAGATTTATAAAAAACTACAAATCCTGATGAACGAAGATACTCAATCAATTACTCAATAAATCAATAAGGTGAGTTTCTCTATATTCAAGAGGCAACCCTTGAAGTTGAATCCAAACTGGTATAAATTTAATCATATTTTGTGAGGGATCAAAGTTAAGAGTCCATAGAGAAGTGAACAATCCATAGCCTTTGCACATCCAATATTTCTTTCTAAATACAACATTTCTATCATCTTTGGAAGCAAAAATGACAACAAAAAAACTTTCCCTTTGTCAAGATAAAAAACCTGATTTTCTCCCACCCAAGTTTGAAAAAACCAGTTTTGCAATAAATTAGCATCAGGGGAGAATTTCTAGAACTTACAGACAAGAGCAAGTTCCTGAAGATCATGAACTTGAGGTTGCACTAATTCATTATTGAGGGTAACATGATGATCCCCATTACCTCTAGATGAACCTCTGTGCATCTTGGGAACCCATATCTTGTCATGTAAAACATTATGATCTTTACCAAAGCTAGGAACCTTCATATTTGAGAAAACCCTATTTTCCTTCAAGATCTCAACCCGACGAGTATTCTAGTTTTGAACCATGATTGAATGAAACACTGGAGCCTTCATGCCTGAAACAACCCTAGATTGAGAAGAGCATATGGGATTCTCAATAGGGATAGAGTTTAGAAAGGATGTCAAATTCAAAACCAAAGACTTCATTTTTATGGGTTGCGCGTGTGAAATAGGGATAGAATTAGGAAAAGAAGCTAGATGCAAACAAGAAGGATTTGGACTGAAGGGAGTTCCAACACTAAGTAGAATGGAATTAGAAAAAGTGAATGGGGAGTACACACCAGAAACAACCTTCGACCATCGCTTATAATGAAAGGAATCCAAAGACTTCCTGGAGGATGTTGAATCTGAGCCACATATATAAAAAAAAATCTGGTTTTTCCCAGAAAATGATCTACGTGGAATGCTGGAAGTAGGATACGGGCCAGAAAAAACACTAGATTGAGAGAATGAATGCTCATGCAAACCAAAGGTCTCAATGGAGTCCCTTGATTTCATAGAATGGGCATAATTTTTTGAAAAAGTTCTATTGAAGCCGAACGGGGGGCCCCTGTAATTGTGGATCAATTTTTTTCTCCCCATCTCCCCTTAATGTTTAAGGCTTATTCTATTGAATACACCATCTCTAATAAATTTTAGCAACCAAAGATTGACCATTAATTTTTTCTTTTCTAATTTAATACTATCACTTTGTTAGGACAACAAACGTTATCCCAACTGATAAGAATTGATTTTTAGTATCTTGATTCCCTACCCATAAAAATTTCCTAGAAAGAGAATAAAATTTCTCTAAAAATAATTTTGCAATGAATGGACAAAAAAACCATACATACGAAGATCTTGCAAAATACACTTTATTATGGTATTATGACCAATAAAAGACAACCAACAAAAATTCCAATGATTGGTCTACATCCTAAATGAATTGAGAATATATTTCTATTGAAGACAATTAGGAGGGCCAATTGACAAAGGAATACAAAGATAATTCAAAGGAATTATCATATATTGAATCCCAATATAAGAAAAAATATTTATTGAAAGGTGAAAGTGCTATTAAATAAAAATATATTTAAATTATTCTCATTAATCTTCTATCTCAAAGCTATTGAATACATATCCAAAATATGCCAAAAAAAATAGTTTTCTAAATGTTGGAAACACCCATCAAGGTAGTATCATACATAAATTGAAGATAAGAAAGAAAGACAATATGCCTAAACATTAGTACCATTAACTCTATGGTGAGTGATAAAACCTACTAGACACTCTACTATAAGAATAAAAAGATAAGGAAAAATGGGGACACCTTGATATAATCCTCTCATAGCCAAAAATAATGAGAGGATGGGATGCTATTAAACAAAACAAAGGAGGAGTAAAATCCCTCACAACTCATAACCCACTCAATCCATTTAGATCTAAAATTAAAAGAAATAATAAATGTTTATTGGAAAGGACTATTTGATTTTATTGTAGGCCTTTGACATATGAAGTTTAATAGAAATGTTTCTATATCCTTGGAGTAACCCATATAATGAATGATTTTAGAAAAAATAACATCATAGAGAATCTAATGTCCCTTAAGGAATCCATCCTTCTCATAAGATATAAGATAATTTAGAATATTTTTCAAAAAATCAATTATGATATGGGTGATTCCACAAGCTAGTTTACAATTTCTCGGAGATTATGATTTTTGCTGAAATCACATATTTTTATAAAATATAATGATTTAAGCCTTAGTAGTTCCATTTAAACAATTCCAAGTGAAGAGAGTTTGATCAAACTACCTTAGATCAAACCCCCTTGGATAGAACGCCGCTAGTTTTAAACCATACCTATAACAGACTCTCTTTTACACCAATCAAAATGCTAATAAAAAATCACTTTCAATTTACCTTTTGGGGGATCAAATGAATTCATTTAAAATTTATTTTTTGTAAGTATGTAGTCTTTATTATAAGCTTATCAAAAAGTATAATTTTAAATAAATTTAATTTAATTATTATATTTATTTTTTATTTCTTGTGAATGTAGGTTTTTCACTAAAAATCAAGCTTTTTGTTCTACATGTGGAAAAATAGAAGATTATCATTTATTTTTGAAAAATATGAGTGCACCATATTGAATTCTTTGATCCAACAAAAAAAAAATTGAATTTTGATACATACAAAAAAATTGTGTATACTCCACCTATGTCTTTGTAATTGGTTTGACTTCAAACTTGATTAAGGAAAAAATATTCAATAAAACACTATAAAACCAATTGGAAGCACTAGATATCGTAGTTAAAAATCTAAATTCGAAAAATTAAAATTTTATCTTTTATGAAAAAAATGTTGTGTTATACGGTGAGCGTCACTCCTTAAAAATGGTGTTTACTAAAAAAAACTACTTTTCGAAGTAAATGGAAAAAGAAGTGCATTCTGATTCCAAAAATTTAAAAAAATATATATTTAGAATCTACAGACAAAATGTTACAAATTACTAGTTTGTGGGATCACCCATATTGGTAATGATCTTGTAAATAACATTATAAAAAAAAATATAGTGAAAAAAAAATAAAAAATAAAAAAATTATCCCCAACCTTCTTAAAAATAAGTTAAAAAAAATTAGAGTTCTTAATTACGTATCCAATTTGAACAAGACAAAGCTAAAAATTTGTATCACCATGCCAACAATTGAAAGGCTTTTGGCCATTGATTAACACAGCTGCAAAAATATCTATCACAGATATCACATTCATTGAATTCAAAGTGATGAATAAACATTAAATTCAAAGCCGTGAATAATATCAAAATCTTATCGCTGCATTAGGTTTCCCTTCCTGCTGGCACAACCTGTCAGATCTTCGAATCGGATCCCAGTTGCCTGACAAAATCATTTGTCGAGATATTTTTCAATGACTTTTCGTGTACTGTGAATAGATTGAAGTAGTAGCTGTAAGGATATTGAATAGATTGAAGTAGTAGCCGTAAGTATTTTATTTGATGGTTCTTGAAGAAGGGCAAGCAAAGAAAAAAAATTAATGGAGGAATCGAGGAAGGAAACCGTGTGCGTTACAGGGGCGGCAGGGTTATTGGGGTCATGAATCGTCAATTTACTTCTCCAGTGCGAGACGTAGGTGTGTATGTCTGTGTGATTCTGGTTTTCAGTCTCCATAAGGCATAAATAAATATCAAACAACAAAATTGGAGGAAAATCATGGTATAGAGTACAAAGACTCCAAAAACTGCGTGGGACTGGATCTCCTGTTTCAAATCAAATTCCCTCTCTTGCTCTTCACATGTTAATTGTAGCATCTAAGACTCTGGCATTTTTTTTCCCTTGTGAGAACATACCCTAATGTTGGCCTACTTATATCAACTAGAAGAGCCAGATTTCTACTTTTGATACAAGACAATATAAAAGACATTTGAAAGTTGAATTGAACAGCCAGAAGAGGGATTCAGGAACCTGTAGTGATAACCTGTAGTGATAAGTGAAATACTTTTAGGGATGACCTAAAAACAGTGGGAGGAGGACGAGGATCTCCGTGAATTCTAATAAAACCATACAATGTAATGGCTGAGAAACCCAGAATGCAATGAAATGGTTGTAGCTAAGCACCCTTACTCTGCATAGTCTTCCATCAATCCACACAGATACATGCCAATATCTTGCTGTTCAATCTTTCTCAGTTATATGCATTCATTCATTTAGAATACCTGTGCCAGACATATGAAGCAATGATCATAAATTGGCTTTGTAATCCTTGCTAAAAATTCAATGCTTAGGACAATACATACAAATGTTAGACGCTTGGGAAGAAAGAGGTTTCGTACCTTCCCCATTCACTCAGTCCAAAGTAATCATTCCAGATTGACAGATGAGGGTAAACTCATAAGGAAACAAATTCATTACTATTATAAACTGTGGCATATGCTCCTGTCAGGTAAGAAAAAGACGGTAGTGTTGTCCTGACCACAGCTATGTTCATTGCTCATAATTCGAACGGTAAAATTTCTGTAAAATTTCCGTCCTGTGGTTTTCTCCCACTACGGCGAAATTAAAATTGTAACCCTCTAGAAGAACGAGCAACTACACAGTCCATATATTCCGGTGTCCCATTGTTTATCCTGTTGAATGAAAGTCTGAGTTGGAGATACATTCCTCAAGTATCTGAAAAAGGCTCTCCAGCTCAACTTTTAAAGTGGCGATTGAGGAAATGAAGAGGGGAAAGGGATATTTTAGCCTGTAGCCAATGGATTTCCAAACGACTTTTGTGACTGTCAAACCAAGTGAATGCTCCCTCTCATTCTTCCATTCTATAATGCGTTGGTTATTTTTAATCTTACTTGTGAAGAAGCAGGCGGACAGATCAGTGCTTTAGGATGGACTGCATTCTCTCCTTGAATCTTTTATTTAATGTTTTATTTTCCCTTGTGACGCTTGCAGTGCAAGTTAAACATCGCTGGCATGCACCTTACACCACATATATCTTTCAACCTGTCTACACGCGTCTATGTGACGAATATGCACATTAACCAATGGTCCCACCACATTGTACAAAGATTTTTATTTTATGTTTTATATACTATTTCTTATGTGCAATACACACTAGCCTACCATCATCGATGTTCCAGCTATTTAAACCAATCTATTTTATAATTTTAATGTGTCGAATTGCGCAGTTTTTTCATTGATATTTTTGGAATTTACCTACATATGGATTGTTAAATTTATCAATGCGTGCATTCACTGATGATATGAGTTAAAATAAAATATTTATTTATTTTTTAAATTTTATTTTTAAAGAAATTTAGAAAAAAAAAAAGATGTTGAATCTTCTATATATTAGAATACACTTTTTTTTGTTTTTAATATTTAATTGAAAATGAATATACAAAAGATTGTAAATTTTCAATTACTTAATAAATGGGTCAATGTGCATTCTCACTTTGGATAATATTTAGTATTATATTAATTTGATAATTTGATAAGTAAAATGCACCCACCCAGTCGCAACCTCCACTCATTTTTTCCTTCGTTGAAGAGAATACGTTGAGTATTTTTGGGGGTTAAGATGAGCAATTTAGGGCTTCGCTATGAGCATGGCTATAAATCTATAGACTGCCTTCCTTCTTATGTTAAATAAAATTCACTTTTTACTAAACTATTGGTAGTAGGAAAAAGGATCATAATTAAAGTAAAAAAAAAAATTGTGTCGGAAGCAACCACCATGTTCTTTAAAACTCATTGTTCTCGTGATATTAGTGCTAAATCAAATGGGAAAACATTTTTGGTGATGGGTGTTGGTGGGGTTAGGTTGTGTAAATTTTATTTAATAAACAAAATTTTATATTGAGGAGTAAAAGGAAAATGGAAAACATTAAGTCTATTTTAATTTCTAGATACAACTGATATTTTTTTAATACAATTATGCAACCATAATCAAGGGTGTGCATATACCTATCTTATATTTTTCTATCGGCATGTATTGTCCATTTATCTCGGTCATCCTTTCTCCCTTTATCGTCATCTCTACCCATATCTTCCTCTCCTCCCTCTATCTCTAAACATGTCTCCCTCTCCCTCTTCCTAGACCTTGATATCTAATTATCTTTGTTTTTCTATCTCTATATCTCCCTCTCCCTCTTCCTCTTCCTATACCTCTATAACTAATTATCTTTGCCTCTCTACCTCTATCTCTATCTCTATTTATCCCTCTATATATTTATTTCTTCTATCTCTATCTATCCCTCTCTTTTCTCTTTTTTTCTCTCTCCCTCTCCTTCTCCTTCATCTATATCTCTATCTTTATCTCTATCTTTATCCACTATGTTTATCTCCCTACTTCTCTCTCTCACACACACCCTTCCCCTTCTATCTCTATTGCCTTCTATCCCTATCTCTTCCTTTATCTCCCTCTTTCCTTATTGCAAGCATACCATGAGCCTATCGGTAATGAAGCATGATTATCTTTTCAACAATGTTTGGATCTTTATAAGTGGATGGGAGTTGCCTAAAAGTTTGTTTCAATCATGTTTAGATCCTTCTAAGTGGATGCATAGCTGCTTTGAAGCTATCACTTCTCTAGTGATACCTTTATTGCACAAACAACATCATTTTCTAATTGGCCTACCAATTGACCTCATGTATTGCACAAATGTTTGCAAAAAAATAGACGATTTTTTTTCCTAATTGACCTTCCATACCTCTTCGGTGTACCCATTGCACACCAAGGTGTGATTGCTAGTTTAAAAATTATTTTATTATTTCAAGATTCATGAACAACCTCTAGGAGATCATCCTTAAGAATATCTCCAAATTCTTAGAAAAAATCAATAAGGAAACCATTAGAAGAATCTTACCTTTCTTCATTTATAAAAATAAATTATAATTCATCAAGAGTGATAGGATTCATAATTATATTATTCATTTATGTAGAAACTATGGTAGGAATGAAATCTAAAATAGCTCATTCCTCCTCAATAGATACATGTTCACCTTCTATGAATAAAGAAGAAATTTTATGGATAGTTTCCTTATTAATATCAAAAAATAAAGATAAAATAAATACCAAAGAAGAGATATAAAATTAATATGATTATGTCTTCTCTTATCTTTAATATAATTATGAAAGAAAGAACTATTTTAGCCTCCCTCTTGAAGCCAAGTAAATCTTGATTTTTGCTTCATAAAACTATCCTCATAAAGGTCATGTTTATGGATCTCTTCACACAAATAATATTCTTCTAGAATACATTATTTAGTCATACCCAACTCTCTAATAATATGAAAAATAATATTATTTTTTTCCTCCACCTATTTCTCTTACCGAAAGATGTTACTAAAATAAAATATGTTCCACTTTTAAGTACATCATTTTACATATTGAATCCTTTGAGAAAAATTAATACATTGAAGTTCCAAAGGAGGATTAATCTACTATACAACCAAGTTTTCATGTAAAATTTTATCTTGTAGCCACATTAACTAAAACTTGAAGAGAGGACTTTTCAGGATGGAAAGGGGAGAATATGAGAAATTAATGGGCTAATGATAAAATACTTGCCACTATAAAAGTTCAAATGAAGTAATCCAACTATCCTGAATCCAATAATCAAATACTAGAAACTTGTCTAAACTACTAGAAATAGAATCTAGACCACATCTCTTATTATTTGAAGTAAAAATTCTACTACTTGATTTAACATCCCGAGATTAGGAAAAATAGATATTACCCTAAAATATTGTTGAGGACTGATCAAGCTAATTCAAGCCCCCAAGTTTATTGTCAATAAAAATAATGGGATTAAAATCCCTAGCCAAGATCTAAGGAATATAAACAAACATAGACCAAGCAAGATGAATATGTGATGATAATATGAACTTTCCTTAAAAAAAATAGTAGCATAAATATTAAATAAGAAAATAGGGATTCTAGAGTAAAAATAAAAACCAACAAATGAAATAAAATTCTTACTTACTAAGAAAATATAAGGAGGAAGTTGGAAAGGGTCCTAAGGGAAAGATAACCTTCTTACAAATCCTTGAGAATTGACAGATAGACACTGACTATTTCCATGGAATATAAGAAATATCTAACATTTCCTTAAAAAGAAAGGTTTTTTTCTTAAAGGAAACAATATTAGTATTATGAATCTATACAAGATCTTGAATATATTTTTGATAATAGGTGTTAATAAAACCCCTTGTATCCTATGAATGAACTATCTTTTATGGGAAATAGAAAAATTAGAATCTAAAGTGTAAATGATCCTAGATTCAACTAAAGTGCCCCTAGTCATCTTCACTTTATCTTGATCACTTTCCATTCCCATTTTGGAGAATTTTTTGGAAATATAAAGGAGTAGGAGTTTTCTTTCTGGAATAATCCTTAGCATTTTTTTTTATCAAGAGAATCTAGTATCACATAGACTATAGAATTTTCAAATGAAACAAAAATATAAAATTTAGTTTGTTTTATAATTCTTTCCTAAACCATTTTTAAGAGAAGGAGAGAGATGAGTAACTTCTCCAAGAGATACCTACACTTCAAAAGAGATATTATGGGTGTGTGGTGTGAACATGGTGAAATAAAAAAGGACCAAATTTTTACTACCTAAAGTTTTACGCACTATAATCGGCTTAATATAATCAAAACTCTTTAAAAAAATATTTTTTTATGAGAATACTACTTGGGTAAATAATTTTTTGATGAATCACATTCTTCCGTTTCTTATCAATCTTAACAAGAATAAAACCACTTGTTTCAGAACCTTCTAAGGAAACTAGAGATTTATGTTTTATGTTAGTTTTAGCCTTAGAGATATTATCTGGGGAATGGGTGACATCTAATGGTTTTATTAGGAAAATTATTTGAAGATTCCCATAAAAATGACAAAGATGACAATAGAAATAGAGAGCCTCATAGTCTAATTGTTGAATCTAATGTATGATTCCTAATATAATTTCAATAGGATCAAGCCAAGATTTTTTTTTCATTCAAGGGGTAAACGCTTTTGACCCGGAGCTATGAACCGGAATACAACCACTCAACAATACCACCCCAATGGGGTTTGAACCATGGTGGCAAGAAGAACAATGTCACCTTTAAACCATCACACCATGCCACTATTGGTAGGATCAAGCCAAGAATTATTAAGATCTAATTTTACACATTTATAAGCATACAAAATTACCTTTATCTCTAGTGTATGATGTGAGGGGCCCATAGGTATTTGAAGAATACCTGCAATATAATGTAAAATATAGGGTCACTACAACTATATTGAAAGATGAACAAGACAAACCTAGACTACAATCTTATATTATAGTTTCTTAATTGGATCAAACCCAACATACTAAGGTATAATACATAAACCAACCTGATTATGAAAATAAGGGCCTTTTTCAAAAGCTATAATTTGATTATCAATGCATGGGAAAGCCATACAAAAAACCATTCACTACCAATATTACCTCCATGTCTCACTCAAACTACCATGTTTGATGTGCCTAATTTTTTGATGCAGGAGCATCCAGGGCGAAGAGCAATCTTGCATCATAATTCTAAGTTTGTTTGACCAAATAAAGGCTGGCATATTCTATTGGTAGAAACTTGACCTATCGGCCTGACTGCATCTCATGTTCCAATGACAGACTGATGGTGGCTAGGTGTGTGAAGTTTGTCAAGGTAAGGGTTCTCTATCGGCGGAATAATTTCCCTTATCCGGCTGATGGCCTAATTGTATGTGAGCTTAGTGAACATATGTCTATCGACGTGGTTGTGCATTTTCGGTGGGACTTTTACCTGGGTCTCCCCGACATCTCGATCAGTGTGAATTTGTTGCATCGGTGGAACCTTCTTTTTTGTTCCCCCGATGATCCAATGGCCTCTCTGGTGTTTTTTCGTCGTCGAGACTCCCTTATATCAGTGGAAGGTGACTTGAGGTCTCACCAATGGAGTGACAACATTGTGTCAATGTGACATGATGATATTGGTGGGAGATGGACCAGAGTCTGGGTGATAACCCGATGGAGATAAGCTATGCGGTGGTCAGTGGTGGTTGATTGTCAAGCAAGCTTGAGGCCAATACGTGGCGAAGCGATATTGAATATTTCACATCATTTTTGTGACATATATTTCTATTGACCAGTGCTAATTGTGATGTAACGACTTGAAGATCCTGACTTGAAGATCCTGAAGCTGATTGGGTGAGGAACAATACTATGACATGAAACCAAGGCCAACCTGGAGATCTTGTGAGAAAGAAAACGGCCACGGGAGAACATGTGTAGGGACAATGAGTAGAGAATTGAGAATCATAGAATATCATATTGTAAGTACAAATCTGTTGATTCGGTAGCTAAGAAGCCAATTAAATGGCATGTTCTTTGTAGTTTATAGTGATCAGTTATAAAAATCATTTCTTTTGTTGTGCAAACTTGGTTGTGTATTGTTGTTCTAGTTGTAACGAGAGTACCCTTCACTAAGTGGTATTAGAGCAAGAGTTCTTAAGTCTGTAATAGAGCATCGAACATGAGGTAGTTATAGCAAAATATGCAAGTGTGGGTTGAGTTCAAGATGCCTCCAAGACTTGCCCATCATGGCAGAGGTAGAGGCCGAGGTGGTGGAGGAAGAGATCCACCTAGAGATGAAATCAAAGCCCTTAAAAGGCAGATACAAGACTTGCAAAAAGATGTGCGAAGAGGAAGAAGAGCACACCAAGAAAGAGATGACAGTGATGATGAAACATAAGAAGAATTGGAAGAGGAAGAGAAAGATCCAATGGATCCTGGAGAAAGAAGGTTGTTGCGAGCGATCTCAAGCATTGGGAAGAGACCTAAAATTTAGGTTACATCTTTTAGTGGAAGTCTAAATCCTAAAGAGTTGATCAATTGGATCAATGACATGGAGGAATTTTTTGAGTTTGAGAAGATTGAAGATCCTCACAAAGTAAATTTTGTAAAGACCAAATTGAAGGGCCATGCCAGTATTTTGTGGAAGGAGGTCCAACTCAAAAGAGGTAGACAAGGAAAAGATAAAATCTCCAGGTGGGAAAGGATGGTGGCAAAATTGAAGAAAAAATTCATTCCAGTGGATTATGAACTGGAGTTGTTGAAGAGAATGCAAAGTCTGAGACAAGGAATGAGGATGGTGAAAAAATACGTGCAGAAGAATTTCATAAGGTTCTAATGCGAACCAGGAACTCTAATGCGAACAAAGAGAAGGTTGCTCGATATATCAATGGGATGAAGCCCAATATACAACAAGAATTGGCACTAGTAAGAATGACTACCATTGAGGATGCTTATCAGTTCTCTCTAAAGGTCAAAGAGTGATTGAAGAAGAGGTTTGAAAGAAAACAAAGAGGAGGAGGTCGAGGTGGAAAGACTAGTAAAAAACCATATGGAGGTCGAGGTGGTGATTATAGGAAAGATGAAGGATCCAATAACAATCAAGGTCAATAAAGAGATGACTCATAGATCAGCCTCGTGAACAGAATAGTGGAGATCTAAGAGGCAGAGGAAGATCTGGGTGTGGACTAGGAAGAGGATGTTTCATAGGAACATCTTTCCAATGTGGTGAAGAGGGGCATAGGGCATATGAGTGCCAGCAACACCAAGAAAAGGCGAAAAATAGGCCTAAAGAGAAGGTGTGAGTAACCCATGTAGATGAAGACACTCAATCTTCACAATTTGAAGATGCAAAAGAGGGAGAATCCCTTGTGGTTAGAAGGGCCTTAGTGAATGAAGAGAAGGATCTTGACTAGCGAAAGAGTTTGTTTCATACCCATTATAAATCTAAAGGAAAGGTCTACAATATCATCATTGACGGAGGTAACACTGGCAATCTAGTGTCAAAAGAAATGGTCACCAAATTGCAGTTGGAGAGGAGAAGGCACCTGAGTCAGTATTGGATTGTGTGGTTGCAGAAGGATCAAAGGGTCATGGTCAATGAATAGTTCCTGATAAAATTCAAAATTTTTGACTACAGGGATGAGGTTTACTGTGATGTGATACCCATGGATGCTTGTCACATGTTGGGTCAACCATGGCAGTTTGATCAACGGGAAATACATGACGGACATGCAAATACTTATTTGTTAATGAAGGACAAAGTTCGACATAAGCTTAAGCCTTTGAAGGAAGCAGACAAGGAGGTATGCAGTAATGCATGAATTTGTTTGTTCGATGGAAGGAAATTACTAGAAGGTCTGAAACATGAACCCATGTGTTTTGCATTAATTCCAAGAGCTAAAAAGGAAGCTAGTGGTGAAGTACCTATTGAAGTGCATGGTTTGTTGGATGAATTCCAAAGTATTATTTCTGATAATGTGCCTGAGGGATTACCACCCATTAGAAAGATTAGTCATCAGATGGATCTGATTCCTGGAGCCAGTTTTCAAAATAAGGAAGCCCATTGAATGACTCCAACGAAGAGTGAAGAGTTGAACAAACAAATGCAGGAGTTGCTACGAAAGGGATTGCTTAGAGAGAGTTGAGTACATGTGTAGTACCTACAGTAGTAGCACCTAAAAAGGACAGAGAATAGCAAATGTGTACTAATTCAAGAGCCATCAACAAGATCACAATCAAGTATCAATTTCCCTTACTGAGAATGGATGACGTAATGGATTGCCTGAGTGGGGTTGAGTATTTCACAAAGATTGATCTGAAGAGTGGTTACCATTAGATTTGAATCAGAGAATGTGACGAATGGGACACAACTTTCAAGACCAAAGAAGGTTTGTACGAGTGGTTAGTCATTCCTTTTGGGCTAACCAATGCACCTAGCACATTCATGAGACTCATGAACGAGGTGTTGAAAGAATTTCTAGGTAAGTTTGTCACTATTTACTTGGATGCTTTTTTAATTTTCAGTAAGACATTGGAAGAGAACTTGATGCATATCAGAGAGGTTTTTGAGAAGCAAAGAGAGGAGAAGTTGTTGATCAACTTGAAGAAGTGCAGTTTTGTGAAACATGTGTTGGCGTATCTGGGATTTTTTTATCTTAGTAGAGGGTGTCAAAATGGATCCAAAAAAGGTGAAATCCATTGTGGGGTGGCCAACGCCAAGAAGCACTACAGAGGTAAGATCTTTTCATGGTTTAGCAATTTTTTACTGTAAGTTCATTAAAGGGTTAATAGTATTTGTGCACCCCTAACCAAATGAATGAGAGGGGATAGAAAACAATTCAAATGGAGTACAAGAGCAACAAAGAGTTTTGATTTGCTGAAAAAGAAGGTCACAGAGTAGCCTGTTTTGGCACTCCTAGATTTCAATAAAGTGTTTTAGGTAGACTGTGATGACAGTGGCAGTGCCATTGGAGTTGTTTTGAGATAGGAAGGTAAACCTATTGCTTAATTTAGTGAGAAGTTGTATGATACCAAGAAGAAATATTTTTTTATGATCAGGAATTGTATGCCATATTTCAAGCTTTGAAAAAGTGGAGACATTATTTGTTTCCAAAGGAATTTATTTTGTTTACTGATCATTAGGTTTTACAATATTTGAATAGTCAAGGAAAATTGAACCAAAGGCATTTGAACTGGGTGGAATTTCTGTAGAGTTACACATTTGTGTTAAAACACAAGAGTGGATGATCGAATAGGGTCACAGATGCCTTGAGTAGGAGGCATAATTTTTTAACTGAATTGCAGGTGGAAGTGGTTGGGTTCAAGGAACTCACAACCTTATATCCAGAAGACCTTGATTTTGCAAAAGCTTGGAAAGCTTGCAAGGAGCTTATCACATTGGATAGGACAAGGTGGTTGGACTATACCATTCCAAATGGGATTTTTTTAGGAGGAATCAATTGTGAATTCCCAAAACTTCCATTAGAGAGAACTTGATCAAAGAAAAGCATAGTGGCATAATGGAAGGTCACTTTGGGTGAGATTAGACAATCGTTGTTGTAAGTGAACATTATTATTGGCTGTAGCGATAACAAGATGTGAAGAAGTTCATACAGGGATGTAGAATACGTCAAATGGTGAAGGGCACTAATCAAAACACTGGAAGGTACTATCCATTACCTATACTTGAGAAGCCATGGGAGGATATCAACATGGATCTCGTTCTTGGTTTGCTAAGGACATAGTGTGGTCATGACTCCATGTTTTTGGTGGTGGAAAGATTCTTGAAGATCACACACTTCATTTTGTGTCATAAGAATAGTGATGTTGTTCATGTTACAAAATTATTTTTCAAGGAGGGGTAAGACTACATGGTTTACCAAAGAGCATACTTTCATAGCGAGATACCAAGTTTGTTGGGTATTTCTAGAGGATGTTGTGGAAGAAGTTGAAAACTAACTAGAAGTTTAGCTCAGCGCACCATCCACAAACAAATGAACAAATGGAGGTGGTGAATAGGAGTTTGGATAACTTGTTGAGGTGCTTAGCTAGTGACAGACACAAGGGTTGGGATTTGGTTTTTTTGTAGGAAGAGTTTTCTTATAATACTTCAGTTAGTAAAAGCACTAGTAGATCACCATTCTAGATCGTGTATGGGAGTATTCCAAGAATTTCTACTGAATTAAGGAAGAGAAACGTAGTGCTGAAGCTAAGGATTTTGTAGAACATATAAAGAGTGTGCATGAAAAAGTTAAGAGGAATATTCATAAGATGAATACACAGTACAAGGCTAAAATAGATCAGAAAAGAAGGCATAAGGAGTTTGCAGTTGGAGATGAAGTCTTGGTTCATTTGAGGAAGGAAAGATTCCTAGTGGGTACATACAATAAGTTGAAGATGAAGAAATTTGGACCATGTAAGATTTTGAAGAAACATAACTCAAGAAATGCATATGAGGTAGAATTTCTGAGTGAGATTCATGTCTCACCTGTATTTAACATTTTAGATTTGATAGAGTATCATGAGGGGAATGTGGAGCAAAAATTAGCAGAGGCACAATGGAGTGTTCGAGCACCTGTAGTAGAAAATGAGGAGATTGAAGAGACCTTGGACAGTCATGTCGGAAGAAGTACCAAGAATAGGCAGTACAATGAATACCTGGAAAAATGGAGGGGAAGGCCAATAGAAGATTCAACTTGGTTGCCCAAGTTAGAGGTTAGCCGTCTTGGTTTTCTTCTAACTCCCGAGAAGTGACAGAGTCACTTTTCAAAACTACCTCGAGTGTCGGATGTAGGAACATCTAGGGCGAAGAGCAATCTTGCATCATCATTTTGAGTTTTTTGATCAAATAAAGGCTGTCATGTTATATCGATGGAACCTTGACCTATTGGCCTGACTGCACCCTGTGTTCCAACGACAGACCGATGGTGGTTAGGCATGTGAAGTTCGTTAGCTTAAGGGTTCTCTATCAGCGGAATGATTTCCCCTATTTGTTTGATGGCCTGATCGTATGTGAGCTTAGTGTTGTGTGTATCGGTGTGGGTGTGCATTTTCAGTGGGACTCTAACCCGGGTCTCCCTAATGTCTTGATTGGAGTGACTCTGTTGCGTCGGTGGAACCTTATTTGTTGTTCCCCTGATGACCCAATGCTCTCTTTGGTGTGTTTTCATCGTCGAGACTCCCTTATATCAGAGGAAGGTGACTTGAGGTCTCACCGATGGAGCAACAACATGGTCTCGGTGTGATATGATGATATCGGTGGGAGATGGACTGGAGTCTGGGCAATCACCCAATGGACATAAGATATGTGGTGGTCAGTGGCAGTTGATAGTCAAGCAAACCTGAGGCCAATATGTGGCGAAGAGTTATTGAATATTTCACATCGTTGTTGTGAAATATAATTCTATTGGACAGTGCTGATTGCGATGTAATGAATTGAAGATCCTGAAGCTAATTAGGTGAGGAACGGTACTACGACATGAGACCAAGGCTGACCTGGAGATCTTGTGAGAAATAAAATGGTCGTGGGAGAACATGTGCAGGGACAGTGAGCAAAGAACTAAGAAATCATAAAATATCATATTGTAAGTTCAGATCTGTTGATTCGGTAGATTCCTATAAGAAGCCAATTAGATGACATGTTCTTTGTAATTTTTAGTGATCAGTAATAAAGATCATTTCTTCTGCTATGCAAACTTGGTTGTGTATTGTTGTTCCAGTTGTAAGGGGAGTACCCTTCATTAATTTTAAGGAAAGATAACACATTTGTATATTCCATAAATTTAGATATGCAAGCATTTTTTGATAGGTAGAATAAATCATCAACAATAACCTCTAGTTTGGTGACCAAAATAGAATGAACCTCTCTGTTTTTTGGAGATATCTATTAGATGAAGGATTATTATTAGTATTTTTATTAGATCTAGCTTCATGTATACTTTGTACAGGAAATTAGAGATAATTTGCATGACCTAATATTGTAGCTCTATTTGCTTCAACAACATCCTTAAAATAAGAAAGAAAGGGACCCCTTAAGATACCTCATGATTCTACCATAAATGATTTGAGAGGAACAATGCAATAAACTAGACAAAAATCTCTCTAGAATTGAAAACTTTAAACTAAAAAACTAGCATCCATATGTATGCACAAGCAGGCATAGTCTGCAACTTTTTCTACATATGAAATGCAAAGCCAAACAAAAAAGAGAATCATAATAAAAAATAAAGAATGCCAACGATCTAGAAAGATTTCACATGATTAATATTAAGAATTCTATAATTTGGATTTAAATTAATAAAAGATAATCATTATATGAACTATTATTATCTATGATGATAATTATAAAGATTGATAATATGTGCAAATATAATTGTTTTTACAATTTATTTTAACAATATTTTTTATTTATGAAATGGTTGTCTCAAATATGTAGATGATTAATATTTTTCTAATAGAAAAGAATAAGATATCCTCTATACTATGTTTTCTTACTAAAAGTATGACCAAACATGTAAGAGAGTAGGGGTGGACTTAGCGACTTTTAATTTTTGTATATAATAAGGTAATTGTAATCAATTTTAAAAAGAAGAAATAAAGCAGAAGCTCTATATGTGTTTATCTCTGCCTCTGTCCACCTTCAGAAATGTGTATTGTAAAAGTTTTATTTTCTTCTGCAATGAAAACTTTTGTCAAGATATTCTCTCTCTTTTATATTCATTCCGGTCTCTCTATTTTTTTCCTAAATAACTATGTGAATAGCAAGAACTGAACTGATATATTGTGTTGTAATGAAATTACTGTGAATGTATTGGTTCAAGGATCGAATCTTTGAAACGGCTGAGTTATGCGTCTAACTTGCAGTGTGATGTACAAAAGTCACCATGCACAATCGAAACTACCAAATTATGTGTTTTAAACACAAAATATGATGTAGGGAAAAAGGAAAAGAAAGAGAACCAAAATCACAAAATCATTTATTGTTGAAGTGGTAAAATGTTAACGAGCATTTAAATTCCTAGATAGTTAAAGCTGTTTTCACTACCATTCAAATCGTTATTAATAAAATCTCTTTCGACTGTTTGTGCGTTCTTGTCTGCAGTTTAATGACGTAATTTTAACTATGATAATCAGAGTGTACTTTTATAATATGAAATCTAATAATATGAAATGCCTGCGCAAATCCTTACATATAGCAATGAGAAACTAGATGACATTCACTAAAGGGAACCCCATATAGCAATGAGAAACTAGAAGCCATGCAACTGTTGTTCTTATTCAAAGAGAGCTACGACAGGGCTCTTCACCACATGGCCCATGTTATCAATCCAGCTGAGAAACCCGTACACCACATCCGTACTTGTCTCGGCCTCCACAGTAAGAGTAAAATTCTGCTTCTGAAATTTCTCACTAAATTGGAGAGTGGAAGGATTTACCTCTACTGTGAGTCCTTTGGGTACCTCGATAACTGCCTTATAAAACGATGTACCATCTCCCACATTTGTCAACGTTCTTTTGAATGTCGACGAGCAGGGTGAAGTGGCGTTCTTGTTGAAAATGGCAGTGAAGGAGGGGTAGTTTAGTGCGTCGGAACCCAAGTCGAGGGCGGTGGGACATAAAACATGGGTCCCGGTGATGAATTGAATTTGGTGCGTAGTGTAATTGAGAGTGCAGAGATAGTTGACGTAGTCTTCTACACTGATGTCGTAGACAAGACCAGGGTCGACCGCCTTTTGCGGATCCACGTCGCCCGCACCTAACTCAAGTGGAGAAGCCGGTTGCCTATCATAACGGCCATTTGTGATAGTGTTGTTGGCATTATCTAGCGTGTAGGAAGTGGTCATCAGTGCAGATCGGATTGCCGCGGGACTCCATTTACTATGAACTGCTTTCAACAGAGCGCTTACCCCGGCTACATGCGGACACGACATGGACGTCCCGGAACTTATAACGTAGTAATTTCCGTCCTCGGATTTCGGAAGCCAAGCCGCAATAATAGAAACCCCGGGCGCTGTAACGTCGGGCTTGAGTATGTTGGGGCTCTGAATACTGGGACCTCTAGATGAAAAGTCAGCCACAACGGGCGCAGGCTTAATGCCTAGGACTGTCACGCCAAAATCTATTTCGACTACAGGATTTGCCGCCGAAGAAGAATATTTGCCAAGGGCTGAGGCATCTTGAGGATTCAAGAACACAGTAGGAAAATAAGTATACGATTCTAAATCTAATTGGTATGGGTCGTCTGATAGCGTAAGAATCGCCACGACACCGGCCTCTTCGGCAGCCTCAAAACTATTAGAACTGAGGTTCATGCATAACACCACCGTTCCATTCACTTTCTCAGCGACAAGCTTTCTCTTGCATGCAGTATCTTGGATGTCGTAAACAAGTGGAGCACTGGATATCTTGAACTTGCCATTCATATCATCGGCGAAGTAAAAGGAGGAGCCATTCACAACGGATCCGTCGCCCAGCTTCAACGTAGCTCCATCTGCTCGGTCGATGGTGCTCGCTCCCACTGTCAATATCCACGGCGCACCGTTATACATACTTTGGCGGGATGGCCCGTCGTTTCCCGCAGAGCAAACCACGAGAACTCCGTTCTTGATGGCTGCGAAAGCTCCCAGTGCCATAACGTCTTCGAAATAAGGTGTGGTGGTGTCGAAGCCGAGAGAGAGAGAAAGAACATCAGCTCCGTCCACAATGGCGCTCTCCATGCCGGCAAGCACGTCAGAGCCGGCAATCCCAATCGACCAACCGATTTTGTACATAGCAACTCGGCCAGCCGGAGCCACGCCTCGCGCAGTACCAGCAGCGTAACCATGGTAGTTCACATTAGCCACGTAGTTGCCTCCTGCGGTTGACGACGTATGGCTTCCATGGCCATAAAAATCCCGTGCCGAGTCGTAGTCATCAGTCGAGTCAATTTTGCCGTACGTTGCCACTGCACCTTTCTTGAAAGAGCGCGCGCCGATGAGCTTTCTGTTACAGAGTGAAGGATCAAAAGCCGTGCCGTTCTCGCATGTTCCCTTCCATCTGGCCGGCACAGGTTCCATCCCATGGTCGTGGAAGCTCTCGCTCTCAGGCCAGATTCCGCTGTCCATCAGTGCCACGATAACGTTTTGCCCAAATCGGGAAGCCGGCAACAGACCTACATTAGGAGTGAGTCCAAGGAATGCAGTTGAATGAGTGGTGTGGAACTGCCCCACTGGATCGGGTAACGATGTTAAATGCCCGGGCATCTCCTCCAGCATGTCCAGCTCCGACTGGGTCAGCTTGGCGCTGAAGCCATGCATGATTGTATCATAAGTGTAATGATAGAAATCCTCGGTCTGTGAATTCTGGATAGCGCTAACTCCTTTGACAGAAGATATCAAAGATCTATACCATTGCTCGTGGGTGGAGAATTCATTGGGGATGATAGTTTTATCCATACGAATAATGTAATTTGAGGCATACTCTACTGAACTGGCATACTTACAGAAGAAACTGAAAATCAGGCAAACTAATAGCGGGTGAAAAAAACTCCAGCTTAAATCCATCTTGACCTCTATGACTACAATCCCTATGTCCTCATTAATTTCCTACTTCTCAAGCTTTCGTTCGGAGACTAAATGATGTGTTAAGTTTAGCTCAAGGTGCTCTGATTTATTTGAATCCGTCTGGACCATACCGAGCTACAGTCTCTCTGTTTCTTCCGCTTAATTTTGTTTGGAAGCAAATGTATGAATCGCTTTGTTCGATGTGAGTTTCTAACCAATAATCCAAAACCAGCAAGTTGTAGGTAACGCGTGGGCTGTTTAACCTTCTCGTTTCTAACAATTTGAACAGCAAACATCGTTTTGCCCGCCAAGAAACACCAATAGAATACAATAGGAAATAATTTGAACTCTTTCCTAAAAAATATTATTTTATAAGAAACAAAATATACCTATTTCAAAACCCCTACCCCTCTAATGAGAGCCATGAGTAGGAATAAAAATTTTATACACTTAACCTTAGCGATTGGACCAATTAACATTTAATTAAATTGATATAAAAAATTTGCAATAATAAATTAATTCAATTGTTTTATGTAATGTTTTGAATTCATTTTTAATTGTTCTATGTTTTTAGATTAAAAAAAATGTAAATTTTGTAATTTTATTTTGTAATTTTATGTTTTTGTTTATAGATAAAATGTTAGTTTTTAATTAAATTGAGTTAGTTGGTTTTTAGTTGATATAAATTTGGAACCATTTTTATATGTTTATTTTAGTTCTTAATGGTCTAGATCAGATCTCATAGCATCTTTGATTAAATTGTAGGTGTGATTTAGTTGCTTGGAATGAACCACAACTATGATGCAATTTTTTGAATTCAAATGAATTTTTCCACCTTTCCACACTGATTCTTACCAAAAAATGGCCATTGTTGAATGCCTTACAAGCCTAATAGTTTGAATTGATGATCAAGGATTGCACTTTTAAAGACAATCTCTACTATAAAATTTAAACATCAAATCATCTATAAAAAATTATCAAAAGAAAATCAAAGGAAAAGCATATTACATATCAAACACTATTTCATAATAGTTGTTATGAATAAGTATATTAAATTACTATATTTGTTAATTTTAATCTTAGTACAAAATTTTTGGATTAAATTGTGTGATATTTTATCATTCTTAGTTTTAATCTTTGTGATGATAAAAATTGCAAACAGTTTAATCCAAAAATCTTGTACTAATCTATCATGGATTGTGAAAACTTCATGTTGTTAATTTTTAATCTTGTTAAATAATTAACTTGATTTAACTAGAAGATAAGGAAGTTTTATACTTCATTTTTCTTACAACACGTACCTAAAGGGTACTCATAGAGCCATACATATTAGAAGAAAAAAAATTATGAAATGTGTGTGACGAGCTTAAAGATAAGTTCTATACTATATTATTTATGTTACATATCTTTTAGGTGATATGACAAGGGTACTCATAGATCCATGAAATCTAACTCTTGGTGTTGGAAAAGTTATGCATAAAGTCTTTCACATCCTATTAGATAATTCACCATTCATTATGAAGCAATGGACCTCATTATGTGAAAATTTGGAATAAGACATGGGAAGTTTAAAGAAACTTGAACTTTCATGCACCATTTATAGGCAATTTTTCTTATTTTAGACCTTAACCTAATTTCAATTATACTTTTACACAAGGAATCTAGGGAAGTGTTAGAGGTCTCATAATCACCATAATTTTGAGACAATACAAAGAACTAGGGTTTGAAAATATTAACATGTATGAGAGAGAGATTCTCCCTCCTACTTTGAGCTTTGTTGGGTTTATAGAATATTCCCTAATATTCTTCTAGATACTAAATACCAATTTCTTTAAAAGGTAGGAAAGTAAGGAATCAATTTATATGGTAATATTGACAACTTAATTCTACATCCAAATTAACTATCACAAACGTAGACCAATTAACCTAATATAAAGCATGCAGAGGATTTCAAATAGAGGTAAACAAATAAATGAGAAAACACAAGATTAAAGGATAAATACCTATGTACCAACCTATAATATTCATGTCAAAGAATAATAACTCATAAATTATTTAAATCATTATGTAGTGATATATTTTTTATGGAAACATATGGATATTGAAGAGGAATATGTGTTGTGCTACAACAATAAGGTACAAAGTAAAGAATTATAAATATAGATACTTTATAAAACCTAAGAAATGTATCACAAATTTTAATAGAATACACCTTCTATAACTAACATCATAAGTGAACCATTGATAAAACCCAAAATTCTACTTAGTTATCTCACTATTAAAATCTAAAAGAGGCTACATTAGACAAAATGCTCAATCTAGTATTTTACAATATTCCTTAAATATGAAACTATCATACTTTTAATAAAAAAATAGAGAAAACCATCTAGAGAAAAATTAGTGTCTTATAAATAATATTTAAGATAATGGAGATAATTTGGAAATTGACATAAATAATTATTTATATTGTTTCTTATTGAAAATCATAAATCACAAGAAACATATATATACATAGATTTATAAATTCTTACTATGCCATGTATTTTTTATAATCACAATCACATGAAAATCTGTCTTAAAAGTCTCACAAAGATACAAGAAGAATATATTTATAGAAGGTGCTAATGCTCATCTCATCTATATGATTGGAACTTGTCACCCTCTTGTACCATATGAAGTTTTAAAATAAGGGGGTTCTCTTATGCATACACATATACGCCTTGTTTTTGAGTTATGTGAGCTAGCACATGAAGCAAAGACTCTCTACTAGACATATATTCAAAGGAATGAGAAATGTCAGTACTTTTTATTTCATAGATCAATAAAATAATTGCCACCTATGATAGGACCTTTTAGAAAAACATAATAATAACACCAATTGGCATATAATCATCAAGAACATGTAGCAACAAACATATGCATGAGAAAAATTTGATGATACACTTGAGAGATGTAAGTTATCTTGGTAGCATTGAAAAGATTAGATATTTGTATTGTCAAATTTTCCCCTAGGAGGTTTTGATAACACCCGCATTTTTCCTAATGAAGAGATAACCTCCCCTTTAGACTCCTAAATGTAAACTTAAATTTAGCTCCAAAAGAAATAAAAATAAAATATGTAGCCATGAAGACCCTTATCCACTATCCCTATAGTGACATGCATTAAGGAATTCGTCTCTCTCTAGTTGCATGGTTTGAAGTATTATAGTTCAATCATAAGTGCAAAAATATTATGTATACCTAAGCTAGGGGTTAAGCTTAGGATTACAAAGATACTTCAAAATAATCTGACAACAAAAGGCTACATAAGGCCAAGAAAGATCTTCGTGATTGTTCATAGTTTAGTAAATAGAATAGGCTCTTCCTAAACCCTCTCATTCCATAAAATTTATAGACATACAATAACTTGATACTTACAAAATAAAATTAGCTTTCATTGAAACATGGAAGGATTCTACCAAACAAATTATCATAAGTGTAAAGAGGGGGATTTGCTACTCTTGAGACTCGAGACAAATAGAGTCTACAAGGAGAAAATAGCCCTTGGTTACCTCAAAGTACAAAACTCAGGTGACAAGAATAGAGAATGAAGAATATTTACACAACTTAATTAAATGAAAGTTAAACTATTAAGGAAAAAATGATAAGATTATTAATAGAAAACAATAACAATAATATTACATATAGATTACTTAATTAGAAACCTTAAATATTATGGAATTTTCCCCTAGAAGGGAAGAGCCTCATCCATGAATGAAAGTGTTCCATAGGGATTGTTGCACCTTGAATTGAAATCCTTATCAAAACAAAGAGTAAAAACCTTACATTTTTAATGTCTAGCTTCTCGAATCCATATATCTACACACAAGAGGGATAGGAAAAAATGTTGGGGTTGTTTTAGGCTTACCTCAATCAAACCAACATTTTGGTGTTTCCATCTCCATAAAAAACCAAATAGATAAAGATAGATAAAATGACATGAAATATAAAGACATGTGATAGAAATAAACCTCATTGTGGAGGAGAGCCCCTATCACAAATGTACAATTTTATGACATTAAAATAAGATGACTCACTTCAAAATGGATCAAAAAAAGATAAATTATCTCATGTGAAATAAATTCATACCTTATTAAAACATCTTATCATTCTCTAATAAGTATTCATTAAACAATACAAGACTAATTACCATGTCCATATATCATAATTAAAAATTTATCATTCCTAGATTTTAATACAACTATCCTTCTTCAACAAAAAAGATGCATTTATTTATATTGAAGGAAATCCTATATTATAGGAACCTTTCAGATATCTTCTCCAAATTCTCATAGTGATGTGCTACCAATTTTGAGAAGGTTATTAAATCATCCTAGTAAAACACCATGATTTCATCTATCAATTTAGTGAAGGGTAGATGCATGGCCCTCTAAAAAGTTTCAATTTTAGTAATCCCAAAAGGAATGTTGACATACATATGTACTCCATGGTGTGGTGAAGGTAGTTTTGTATTTTTGTAATTCCTTTACCTTGACATGGTTTTAACTAGAGAATACATCTATCATAGATAATAATTCACACCCAATAACTCTATGCAACATAGCTCCCATGTTTGGTAAAAGATAATCATCCTTAAGGGATAATAAATATATGTTTCTAAATTCCACACACAACCTAAAATATTTATGTTTCTTTGAAATAGGGACAATATTAGACATCCACATTAAATGTATTATTTGTTTGATGATCCCTCCATTAGTGAATTTAGCCAACTTCTATTGTATTTTAAGATACAAGGTTCACATTATTGTCCTCTACTTCTATCTAAATGGTTTATTATTAGTTTTTGGAGGTATTTCATGTTGAATTAGATTCTCTCAAAAAGCCTTGGGCTGATCATAAGTCCATGCAAATACTCTCCTAATTTTTCTTAGCAAATCAATTAGCATCTTCTTGATTTAGGTTTAAGCTTCTTTCCTATGTAAATATTCCTTTAACTACCATAGTCCCAAGATTTATCTCCTTGACATGATTTTCATTTATAGACTATCTTTTTTTTCTATACTAGTATGCATCATCAAATTCTCTCTCCAATTTCATTGGGCCTCAAGAGATGGCATTTTTTTAATGGATTGGTTCATTACCATATAAAAGCTCATTTGCATCCCTTTGTTCTAGCACTAGTTTGTAATCTATACATTGTTTCTCAATTTCTCCAATAAAATTTAAGAATTAAGAAATGTGGTTGTCATCGTTGAAGGCCTACCAACTATTTATGATGTAGTGTCAAAAATCAAGTACTCCCTTCTTGGAGATAAGATAATTTCACACTTAGTTTGGACCCATTTCAGTACCCTTGCATTCTTTCCCTTTAAATCATCTTTAATAGGCCCCTAAATATCCTTTATTATAGATCCCAAGACTTATTTCAACTGAAATCTTGACAAATTCAATAAATGCACTTAATTTTCTAACCTCTCGTCATTTTCTCACCCCAAAAAATCTAGGGTAGGACCCATATGCCACCTTGGGTGTATGAGTCCCCCTTGGAGGGACCCATATGCCACCTTGAGTGTATGAGTCCCATTTGGATCCTTTCTAGGGTTTGAGTAGGAAATTAAAAAATTCTTAATTCAAATTTCAAAAATGTCGGCATTTCAGATCTAAAGTGTCAAAAAATGTCATTGTGGACATTTTGACACTTGTTTAGGCCCTCATGAATTTAGGATTAATTTTTCCTTGATTTAGTGTTGTAATATGGATGACACATTCGCATTAGGTCTAGGGCCCTTATGAACTAATGGATTTTAATAGTACCTTATTAAGTGTTGTAAAGTGTTGAAACTAACTTTCACACTTTTCTATGGTTTTATGAATTAAATAAGCATATCAAACCTCCTTTTAATCAAAATAAACCTTAATCCTACCTTATTTAAATTGTTGTAACACACTTTCACACTTCTCTAGGCTTTTCATTAATAATTGGGCTTTCTTATGCTTTAATTGGCCCTATTTTGCATCCACAAGCCTCATTTATTGCATTTTTGAGGATAATCCCGACACCAATCATTGACCCATCATAATTCAGCTGTTTATGGATTGTGTGGTCCATATTCGGTAATTTGGGACTCATTCACCACCTTGTGTGAATGGTTCCCACCTAGATCTTTTGGCCCCAAACTAGTTTTCACACAGTTCTAAGAGCTTTTGGTTTTTGGTCCCATACATTATGCCTAATGGGACTTATTTTCCACCTTGGGAAAATGAGTCTCGTGTGGCCCAAAATCAAATTTAATTCAAATTTCTGGTAGGATTTTATTCTCCTAAATCTGATGTCAGCTAACAGTGTTGTAATTTTAGGAATTCTTGCATAATTGAGCATAAATACAAGGTTCTTTCACTCAAATTCTCACCTAGCATTCAAGAGAGTTCACAGGAGCATTTCAGCATTCACAAAAGAATTCAAGACCATTCAAAGGTAGATTATCAAGCATTTTAGAGCAGCATTGAAGTTTCAATCATCATGTTAAGGAATTAATATATCATGTTTGTTATTGTGCTAACAATTGTCATGTAGGGTTTATGATTCAAGCAAGTTTTTCAAGCAAGTTCAACATCATTCAAGCAAGATTCAAGAACCACATCCATTGTAGCCATTTCAAGCATATTTGCAGCACCTTATTGCTAGGGTTTTGTGAGTTGCAAAATTGTCTTTTGTTCATTCATCATTCTCCATTCATATTTTATTTCATTTTAAGGATTGATTTCCAAAATGAGGTTTGACTAAGGAAAACCCCTATCCACTAACCCAACAACATTTTTCCCTCTCCTTTCTATGTGATTTTTAGGTTTAGATTGCATATTTCATAAGGAGCAAGATTGGAGAAATTTTTTCAAGTGATCAAAGTTGTCAAAGTTGTCATCAAGCCTTGGAGAACCTTGGAGATCACCCACAGGTTGCAAATTAGAGATTCAGATCTGGAAATCAATTAGGAAGGAAAGAGTAGACAAAGAAGACCATAATCAGCTTTGAAAGTTACCAAAAATCCCAATTGGACCGATTCACCACTTCTGGAAAATGAGTCCTCAAGCTCACTTTCATTTCAAGATCTAGCATTTCCAAAGATTGATGATGGTTTCCAATGGAGGATCATTATGGATTCTAGGTTGGAGAGATGCAACTAGCCATTGAACCAAGCCTAATGACTCCTTTCCTAAGAGATTCCATCTTCCATTATCATTCTAGTTTCTACTTAAAGGGAGGCACATGTATTCTTGTGGCTTATTAGGGTGATTGAAGATCTCTAAAAGTGAGTCATCATCAGTTTCATGTTTCATGTATGCATCCTATTCTAGCACATTAGAGTAGGGTTTCATTGAATTTTTTATCTCTTAATATTACGCACACTTAAGATTAGGACCTTCACACACATTTCCATTTCACATAGATATATTTTCTATCAATGTTTAACTTACAAACTAGGGGTTGACTGAGGAAAACCCCTTATAAACAAATCAACAGAACATTTTTTTTTGTAGATTTTAACAGCTTCAGATTTGGAAGCAAAGTTTTGAAAGTATAGGAAGGAAGTGTAAAGTGTGTCGTAGAAAAAAAGGACCCTTTGCTTGACATGGGAATATTTCATGATAAATTGACTTAATGAGGCCTTGATTCAGGTGTTGTGAGGCATTTTATGTATCCACACCAGGTCTTGGACCCTTACAAATTGAATAACATGCTTTTAACAATGTCTTGTAAAGGTGTTGTAAAGTCTTGTAAAGGACTTTCATGCTTTTCTAGACTTAATGAACTTATTTCTCCCTAATTCAATATTATAAAATGTATTTAAATACATCTTCATATCAATATAGAAGGTTTTTGAATTAAACTTAATGTTAAACTAGTGTTGTAATGTGTCTTGCACATTCACATTGGTTCTTGTGTCTTTCTAGGCTATGTGTACCTCATTTTAGTGTTGTAAAGTGTATTTAATCACACTTTCACATTGATTTTTGTGTCCCAATCCCTATTTGACATTCACATCATCATTAATAGGCCCCTATTAACCCACATTATGCATCTGAGGCTTTAATTGATCAAACACTTGACAAGGTTACATTTTAGACCTTATTTCCTTATTACCTGGCATCTGATCCATCAAGTTGGCCCCTATGGGACCTATTCACCATGTATGGTGAATCAATCCCATCCAGCTGGGACCCATTCACCATGTGTGGCAAATGAGTCCCATCCAGGTGGGACCCATTTTCCATGTGGGGTGAATGAGTCCCATTTGGTCCAATTTTGAACTTTGAGGGAGAAAAAAGTGAAATTTGAGTTTATTATTTCATCATGTTAGCCTGTGATGAGGTATTAATGGGTAAATTAGGAGAATTTCCTATAAATACAAGTCTTTTAACTAATTTTCACATATTTCTTATTCATTCTTCATTATTCATCCACCAATCTTCTCTTTCAAGTCAAGCAACTAAGGGTTTTAACATTACAATTCATTCAAGTTCAATTTGTAGTCTTTCAAGGGAAGATCCTACATGTTTTGTTGTAGAATTTCAAGATAAATCATCATGGAAAGGTAATAAACTCCATTATTGCATGCTTCATTCCATTCTTTCTATATTTTGGTTTAATTACCTAAAAGGGGTTTGACTTAGGCAAACCCCCATTCCCTAACATTCACCATTTTTCTCTTTGGTCTTGTGTGTATGCAGATTTAGATCTTTCAGAAGCTTGGAAATCATTGAAGATAAAGTTTCCAAGTTTTTCAAGTCTTCTCCATTTTCAAAAAGTCAAAATATCAACAAAAAGTGACTTTTTTCCCCAAATCTGACAGTTTTAGAAGCAGACACATGTAGGAAGCCGAAGTGTAGATTGGAAGCTCCAGAATCCACTCTTGAATAATAAAAAATTCAAGTGGAATCATTTTCCATGGGTGGAAAATGAGTCCCATTCCAAGGTCAGTTTTATGTTTTATGTATTTTCTGATACCCTTTTGTTAGAAATAGGTTTTGGCTCAGTTTGGCAGAACTGGGACTGATTCGCCCAAGATGGTGAATGAGTCCCTCCAAGCCTAAAAAATAGCATAAAAAACATTCCATAATCAATTTCCAGCCTCCTTCAAGATTTTAGGTGCACACTTCAAGTTTCATTCATTTTTGTTTAGCTTTATGTTCATTTCTAGTTCATTATTGCATTACACAACGTGTTTTCAAACATAGCCTAAATCCTAGTTTTGCATTCATAATCAGTCATATAGATCCCTTAGCTACATTTTTATTATCTCATTTAGATAAAACAACATCACACATAACATTATTTGAATGAACCCTATAGCATTTTTGGCCTAACTCTCTCCTTTTAGGTGAAAAACCCTAGAAGAGTAAGAGAAGTCCTAAGAGCCAAAAATTGACGATTCACAAAGATAGGAAAAAAAATTCAAATCCTTCTTTTTTAGAAAGGAGTATTGGGACTAAATCATGCCTCTAGGAATATGAGTCCTAGTATACAACTTTTTACCATTATTTTGTAGATCCTGATTTGTCAACATAAGATTGCAGATTCTGCCTAGATTCCTGTAGTAGGACTAAGTCGCCCAATCTAATGTATGAGTCCTAATGCACTTCAATTTTATTTTTTAGGGTTTTTAGATCTTTTTTAGATATCTCCTATCATTTTGGTACACTTTTGTTTCTCTCTGTCTAGTAATCTAGATTCATGTTTTAAGTTTCTAGGGTTTAGTGCATTAGAGTTTGCATTTCTCCTTTGAAGCTTCATTTTAATGGTGAACCCCCCTTTTAATCACACCTAAAGAAACCTCCTACTAGTCCTACCTAGTATTTCTCCCCTTTCCTCAATTGAGTCTCTTGGTTGAGGGAACTTGGTTTCCTAATGAACTGGGAGTGAAATAGGTCCCCTAGTTCCATCTCCCAAAAGGTGGAACCTTATTTCCTATGGTTCATATTAGGATGTGTATGAAATTTTTTGGTTTGAATAAAGCATCTTTGAAAGATGATTTTCCCCTTCCTAATATTGAAATGATAGTGAATTCCATTGGAGGACATGCTTTTTTGTCATTCATGGATGGATATTCTAGATATAATCCATTTTTTATTAATCCTCAAGACCAATACAAAAAAACATTTACTATGCCTTGGGGAAAATTTTGTTGGGTAGTCATGCCTTTTAGAATAAACAACATAGGTGCAACACATAAGAGAGCTATGAAATTGGTATTTCATGATTACATACATAAGGTTTTGGAAGATTATGTCAATGATATTCTAGCCAAATATTTAACTAGACAAGATAGTGAATATCCTTTAAAGAATATTTGAAAGAATGCAAAAATATAACATGAGATTGAATCCAAAAATGTGTGTCTTTGGTGTATATAGTTGAAAATTTTTAGGTTTTATCATATCCCACAGAGGCATTGAGGTGGGCACAAAAAAAATAGATGCTAGAGTTAACATGCCACCTCCTAGAAACATTTCTCAACTACGCACATTACAAATAATAATTTAGGCTATTTGTCATCTTGTATCATCCTTAGCAGATCAAACATTACCCTTTATGTAACTTCTGAAGAAAGAGTTTTAGTTCAATTGGAATGAGGATTGTAAATAGGCTTTTGAGAGTTTGAAATATTATCTTGCTACTCCACCTATTTTACAACCAACTATGCAAGAAAAAATGTTTATCCTTTATACAATAGCATCAACCCATTCCCTCGCAACATTGTTTGCTCAACAAGATGAAAGTGGTAAAGAACATCCTATTTATTACATTAGTCAAACTCTATTTGACTATGAGACACAATATATGATGATAGAAAAATAATTTTTGGCTCTCATATTTTCTACTAGTAAATTGTGACATTATGTACTGAATGCTAAAATCCATGTGATGACAAAATTCAATCCTTTAAAATAACTTTTCACTAAAATAGATTTATCAGGATGCTTAGGTAAGTGGGTTATGTTGTTAACTGAGTTTGATCTTAAATTTTTCTCTCAAAAGGTAGTCAAAGGAGAAGTCTTGATTGACCAATTAGTTGATGCTCCCTCTTCCCTAGCGTTACCTAATATAGACTCATTCCTTAATGATAATGTGTTGACTATTCAAAAATACAAACAAAATAGAAAAATAGAGTTTATAAATTCTAAAATATACATGTGCACTAGGTATTGATGTCCTTATTCCAACAAAAAAAGAATAAGTTAATTCAAATGCATAGAAAAAAAGTTATGCGGGCCAAAGTACAACTCTATCCAAATTATAATTACTCTAACTTGGAAAATTAATTAAAAAGAAAATATTCAACTAAAAATTATGAAATATATATTCACGCACTAGATATTGGGGTGACAAATCTGTATTTCAAAAATTAGAATTGTAACCCTTCTATAAAAAAATTTATGTTGGCCAAAGTAAACATCACTTTTTAATAATGTTTTTCTATAGAAAAAAATAAGTTATTAAAAATTACATAAAAGGATTTGCAATTTATTTTTAATTTTTTAAAAAAAGTATAATTACAATCTACACAAAAAATCTCACAACTCACTAGTTTCCTTCATCTCAAATTCTTAATGGTTTAGCTACTATAGGTGTAAGAAAGTGAAGATCTGGTGAAAAATGTTGATTTCAATGTCAAGTTTGGCCAAAAAGTGTAACCCATACTTTGATGTCTCTAAGTGTAGAAAACTATCTTTGGCACAATGATTATATGAATCCTACCTATAGGGAAGCCTATTCCCTTGTCTTACAACTTAAGCTTCCTATGCACAAACAACACAATAGAGTATGAAGCTTTAATTTTTGGAATACGTGTCACTTTAACATAAATGGATGGTACACCTCTTAAGAAGTCTATTATTACTACACATTTTCATTGGTACTATGTCTAACCTTCCTTCTTGGATAGTGTAAATATTAAAGCAGTGATGTTAGAGTTAGTAGATAGTATGCTATTTCTCTCGCATTGCTTCATTCTTGAAAAAAAAAATTGTGTGCCTTGAATATTAAAGTAATTACTCAAAATTAGTTTTGGGTTGTTACTTTGGACTTCATACTATCCAAGTTAATCTTGTATGTTCTATTAGATTAGATCTTTCTATGCATTTAATGTTCTATAGTTAGATCATAAGTGCATTTAATTTAAAATAACATACTCAATTATAATGTTGCATCTAAAGAAAATTAAAATGGTTTTAATTAGATCATGGATATATTTATTAAATAGTTTTGCAAATATTATTTGATAAATCACATTTCCATCTAACTTAAACACATAAACATAAGAAACAAAACATAAATGATCATATATATATATACAAGAAATTTTTAAGTATTTAAATATCCTCAAATATACAAAGCTATTATGGCTTGTGACTACCAGATCCCTCAGGACCAGGTGATCGCCTCCTATACAATAGCCTCCATATGCTCTTGATCTATGCCATCGCTCTACCTATAGCCTACCAACCTATCCATGTAGTCTCTCAAGCTCCGTTAGATCTCTAGATAATTCAAGCTCATCATAGAAATCCTGTAGTGCTAATAGCTCACCCATGGATTGATCGGCGCACCTGGTAGCCCTCTCGTATGCTCCTCTCAACCTCATGAAAGGATTGAACAGATTTGGATGTTGCTTCAAGATCGGTGGGGGCATGCAATCTGTATTGAAATCCTCATCTATGGGAAAAGAAAGAATAATCTCTATGGTATCCCATCAGTGGAGATCTTGTAGCTCTCTCACATATCCTACAAGATAGAAATCATAAAGATAATCAGTACACATCACGAAATACATATATATAAATAAAGAGAAAGAACATGAGTATAATCATAAACATAAATAATGTGTCATCACCTAGTTCTCCTAGGTATGTGTAGGATCATCATAAAAAAAATAGGCCCTTAAGTGGCGAAAAATTCAGAAAAATCAGAGTTAGGCAACTTCACGTAAAAATTTGAATAAGTTATCTATATTATTTCAAAAATATGTAAGAATATAATCTGTAGAAAATTGAATGTATTTTCTAAACTACTAGGTTTATTTTTAAAATATAATCAATTTGGTAAAATTTGAAATTTCAATGCAAATACTTAAATTTTAGGGAAAAAATAAGAAGTAGGTGTCTGTCGACCACTCTAACCACAATAAAATGATAATATTTTCTTATAATATTTTAGGTATAAGTAGAGGACTCATGTCACGATGTGATGCATACTTTTTTGTAATATTTTTCCAAGTAAATAATTAATTATGGATTTTTATTACAACTTTTAAAAAATATAAAATTGTATGTTTGACCACCTTAACTTGGTCAAAACTTCATGAAATTCATTTTTTTGTAATCCCATAGTATGTGAAGTATAGAATGTGACACATGTTTTTGATTCAAAAAATGTGATATCATTTGAAAGCTATATGTTTTTCAATCAGTCTATCAATCAGGACTTTAGTTGTACTTTGAATAGAAAATGAATAATAATTACTTATTAAATTCAAAGTAAAGCATAATTTATATGGGTGAAAAGTCGGGAATATCCTCTAAAAAACCCTTTTTATTTCATCAATTTTGGGTAAAAAAAAGTCGTCACTACATACCCACATACCCATCATATCGCCACTTTTTGGCCCATCATGATCCTACACATACCCTCCTAACTAATGTGTAGAAGGTATAGAAGATCCAATACCCTCTCCATGCTCATAAGTGCTAGAACATGCTACAACTACAAACTACAATCTAGTGACCCGAGAAGGAACTGAATCTCTCCACTTAGGGGCAACTAGATCCACACCTACTATATCACTTCCATCACTCATCAGCTATCTCTCCTCCTCCTCCTCGACATCCTTATCCTCATCCTCTTTCTTCTCGTCATAGTCTAAGTCCTTGTCATAATTCTCCTCCACCTCATCCGCAAATAAATCTACAACTTTGATCTTCTTGCTTGTCTCTTCATCATCATCCTTGTGATCTGGAAGAGGGTGTGCAAGAAAGTTGAGTCCACCTTTTGGCCAAAAAGTGGAAGTGTTTTCCTTGATTTTTAGAATTTATCAAATTTTACCTTAAAAATTGAAGTGCTTAGAGATGGAATCTTATAAAAAGTCACTAATCATAAAATGTAGTGCTCTGAGTCTAGTTTCCAAATATGTAATTTATTTCAATACCTTATTTTCAGGCCAAATTGAGTTTCAATAGGCATTTCAAAACCAATGCTTAAAAAAAGTCATTTTGTACCATACCATGCACGTACCTACATCCATATTTTGACTTAAATTATCGTATTTTTCTAAATCCTTTTGGGAAAAGTTTTATGACTCATTGAACCTTGCTCTTGATATTTTTTGTAATTTTTTATTGATTTTTTTTTTTTGTTAATTTTTTATTAGGCAGATTTGTTGTTTTGAAAAATCGTCATGTACGACATGCATAAGATGACCTAAACTTATCATTTTTTGATTTTTTTTTTTCAAATTGAAAAGAATTGTCTGAAGTTTGCTCTTGTGCAATCCATTTGTCAAAATGTTATGTTGATCAAAAGTTATTCAAATAGTAAAAAACTCCGATATTTAAAGTTTATGGACCAATTTTATTAGAAATTAATTGAAAATGCAAAAATAATTCAATTGCAAACAAATTATATATTTAGAAATCTGCATTGTTTGATCTAAAATGGGTTTTCATTTTGTCGTAAAATTTCAAAAAGGTCGCCACCATATGTCCAAAGTCAATATTTGCTTTGACATTGTTAGGCTTTCACCTATGTGTCAACTAGGGTTGAAGGCTTAGGTTCTGACTCAAAGCTATTCTCAACTCCAAAACTCTTTGGCAAACCCTACCACAAAACCAAATTACCTTTGAAAAACGGATCCCGGGATTATAACACTCCGGATCCCCGGTTAGGAATAAACGGGATCCCGTGTTATATTTGGGATCCCGCTTTTGTTTTCTAATCGCTGAGTAATGATCCCATTTATAACACGCAGATCCCGCATCTTCACAATGGCTCATGAGTGAATTTAATAAAATCCGGATCCCATTATGGAGCAAGATCCCGGCGATATAAACGGGATCGCGTTTGGTAATCGGGATCCCGTTTTGTTATAAACGGGATCGCGTTTTATAGACGGGATCCCGTTTTATAGACGGGATCCCGTTTTATATTATTTAAAAACACTGTTGACAATTACTGTCAACTCTGCAACTTTGCAACTTGACATGTACGGCCGAGAGCACTGAAAATCAATTATTTTTCATATGTTATTGTATTTACAGGTGGTCAATTTGATTTTTTGTTGATTTTATCAAAGGGAGCATCGTCTACACCATTTTTGAAGTGAAATTTGCAATATGGATTGAATTTTTCAAAGGAAGCATAAAGAGAACAATTTTTAAAGTGGAATTGTGGTTGTTTTCTATTTGTTTTGAGGAACACATGAAGAAGAATTTTGGCGTAATAGGTATTCAACTTCTAATTTGGATTCAATATTTTGAAGTATTTCACTATTAACATTCATCTGTGCTTGAGAATTTTATAATTATGGGAGATAAATTTCGTAATAAGAGAAGAAAGACATTGACTCCTCAAGAAGTTGAACTGACTAAGTAAATATAGGTAAACATTGTTTTGATATGACATATATGTACATACTTACAGAACTAAACATACTCTGTGTACTTCTATGTATCAAATATATATTCTATATATTTTTTTTGTTAAATGTGCATGTTTTCCTACTTTGAAACTTTATGTCTAATTCTATAATCACTAAATATCATGCATACATTATTGTTCTATTATGACCCTTTTAGACATCCCCTTAATTAACATGTTATATTATGACCCCTTTAGACATCCCCTTCTAAGACCCTCTAAGACATCCCTTTAATTAACACACATTCTATTATGACCCTTTAGACATCCCTCTTAAGACATCCCAAGACATTCTATTATGACCCTTTAGACATCCCCTAATTAACATGTTATATTATGACCCTTTTAGACATCCCCTAAGACATCCCCTTAATTAACACATTCTATTATGACCTCTTAGACATCCCCTACATTATCCCCTTAATTAACACATTCTATTATCTCTTTGCATATCCCTAAGACATATTATAAACCCCTCAAGATGATCCCCTTAATACATTCTATTATGACCCTTTAGATATCCCCAATTAACATAATATACATGACCCCTTTAGACATCCTCTTAAGACCCCAAGACATCCCCCACTACACATCTCATTATAATCCCTTTAGACATCCCCCACTAACACATTCTCCTATTATGACCCCTTTAGACATCCCCTTAAGACATATTATAACCCCTTAATACATCCCCTCAAGACATTCTATTATGACCCTTTTAAACATCCCCTTAATTAACATGTTCTATTATGACCCCTTTAGACATCCCCTTAAGACCCCTTAAGACATCCCCTTAATTAACACGTTCTATTATGACCCCTTTAGACATCCCCTTAAGACATATTCTAACCCCTTAAGACATCCCCTTAAGACGTTCTATTATGACCCATTTAGACGTCCCCTTAAATAACATGTTCTATTATGACCCTTTAGACATCCCCTTAAGACATTCTATTATGACCCCTTTAGACGCCCCTTAATTAACATGTTCTATTATGACCCCTTTAGACACCCCCTTAAGACGTCATTATTTGTTTTGACAACTTATAAATTAGTGTTAGATGAACCCTTACCCTGCCCTAAAATTAATCCTATCCCTAAGCCTTGTTGTATCTGACCCTAATTGAAACCTAACCCTAACTCTAGTTGTCTCCTAATCCTAACCTTTACCCAAAGTTTTATCCTATAACCCTAACCTTAATTCACAGAGAAAATTTTGTGGGTCATATTTCTATTTCTTATGTACATAGTTTATGTGATATTCTTTTTTTTTCTTGTTATTGACACATGGAGACAAGACTTTTATTCATTTTTCATACACAACACACAATCATGATATTCTAAATGGGGGAAACAATGATGAAATTAATTTTCCTTTGGATTGAGCTCCATATTCATCATTTTTAAAATTTATCATGTGTGTACACTACGTATTCATCACCTAATGGTTACAATTGTTTTACATATACACATTCTTATGTTATCATATAATTTATGTGATATTCTATTTTTTTTTCTTGTTATTGACACATGGAGACAAGACTTTTATTCATTTTTCATACACTACACACAATCATGATATTCTAAATGGGGGAAACAATGATGAAATTAATTTTCCATTGGATTGAGCTCCATATTCATCATTTTTAAAATTTATCATGTGTGTACACTACGTATTCATCACCTAATGGTTACAATTATTTTACATATACACATTCTTATGTTATCATATAATTTATATTTTTTCTAATGATTACCTCTTTCCTTAATTTTTAGTAGGAACACTTTTTTCCATTACTAGTGAGAAACTAATGGTTTCATTTTATAAATATGTACATTAGCTAATTATATCAATACCTTGTTAGATATCAATACATGCGTAAATTAAAATTTCAAACAATAATAAAGTCCATAATTTATGTAACATATTAAGTGTATGAAACCAATATATTAAGCACACATGAAATAAAGTCCAACAGAGTACATGATAAGTTACAAGAAATATAAAACATATAAAATCACATGTTTGTAGGTCATGTACTGTCTCTATAATCAAGAGACCTCTTCACACCATGCGGACTATGTGGATGACCTGAAACACTCTGTACATAAGAGAAAGATGAAATTAGATATAAGACAATAAAAAATAATTTAATGACAATTTTATTTATAATCGATCATAAAATTAAATTACCACCATCTCTAAATCTGGATGCTCTAGTGAGCCTGAAGAAACCTCTAAATTCTCTAAATCAGTCTACATAAACAAGACAAAGAAATTCGAAATTAGATGTACAACTCTACAATTATTATTTTTTAATTCAATTTAATTCAGAATTTATCATATTTTAATTACATACCGTATTCTGAGGTTGCACTGTGCTCTTCTCCAGACCGTCATGTATTGCTCAACTACGATGGGCCCCATGCTATAAAAAGAAAAAGAATATGTGAAAATATCATATTAATACGTATATATTCAATTTAAAATTTATAATTCACTTTAAATATAATAAAAAAATAAAATTACCATTTCATCTGAGGCCTGCTCTACATGTCCTCCTGGTGGTGTAACTATGTCTGGGTTAGGGCTGAAAGTTGCACCAACAAAGTCCTACAAGATCAAAATTAAAGCATGTACAATTTAATTAGGTTAATATATACATATATATTCAAGTTTGCACATTTTTTTAGAAAGTTTTGTAAACAACCTGGAAATCAGTGGCCTCACGAGTAACTGCAACATCAAATGTTTGCCCAATGCCCATTCTTATTGTGGTATCAACCTAGACATACATGTACATAGACATTTAACGCTTATAATATTTACAAGTGTACATGCATGCGTTTCATATATCTAGTGAATTCAAAACTCATAAAATTGTAACTATACTAATGCAAACTTTAAACAAATTTATAATATGAATGTACCTGCCCCTGATCTATGACGCCTGATAGTGGAGGGAGGTTGGACAATCCTCTTCAGAGGAATCCGACGTAGATGCCGATTTCATTGACTACCTAAACCAACATGAATATTTGAAACATATATGTGATTCAATTATAAATTTAAAACTCAAGAAATAATTTATGATTTCATATATAATTTTAAAAATGAAATCAAAATACCCCATAAGGGTTGCCAAGTATGACCGGTGTCAATATATAGTACTTGTGGTACGTATGATTGCCCTTGCATCAAAGTGTCATCTCTTACACCAAAAAAATTCCATTGTTAAAATGTATTGCAAACTTTTCTTGATATATATACAACCATAAAAATATTATAAATGAGTTCAGAGCATCTATAGATGCATATTTATACCAGGTCGTAGAGTGTCCTCGGTGATGTTCTCGCCACGAACTTCATAAATGAACTCCATGCTTAACATGAACTACCGCATCTCCCCTGCCCACCTGAATCCGTGTAGCCTCGACGTCTATAATGACAATTTGATGACAACTAGTATATATGGGGACGGTTCGACACTCCGAGCGCAGATTCTAATTCAGCTCCATAAAAACTCCTCCATCATCATCATCGTCTCTATGCTCCCCACTCGCTATCGCAGAAGCGTGCTGATCAAGGTCTCCTGCGAGTGTACTAAGGGAACCTAATGTTGAGACCAGAGCTTGATGATGTACAGGTGCAGGAATGGGAGGACCAAGAGCAACAACAAGGGGTTGTGCATGCATGGGGCACCAGGGATCAACCCTTGCCCCTAATCTCTATTGTGGCATGTTGCCACCAACACCCTGAAATGATCTAAAATCAAAATAATTGGGCTTTTGCCCCAAAACAAAATCTACATACAGTTTTCTCAAAAAATACAATGGGTACTCCCAATTAGCATGTGGGGAACTATCAACAACCATATACCATCGATCCCAAAATGTGCAGTCATTCAGGATGTAATGCGACCACCTCATGGATATTCTAGATTGTTGGGTGGAATGGGTTGTCGGGTAACGGGATCAAGAAAGTAGGGGGCTAGATGGGCTTTTGTTATTTTAAGGTCTAATATTTGTTTATAAGAGAGACCATCAGAATAAAATTGTCTCATTTGTTCTCTCTCTCATCGATGTCTATCAAGATCAGAATCGATCATCCTAATGGAATCAACAACGTTTTGCATTACAGATGCAAAATGTCTCACATGTGGTGCAATCAATGCTTGACTCTGCATAGCATTGATTTGTGTCTGTAAGGATGCAACTTGATCATTTATACGTGCTCTCAAGCGATCCTCATCAGATTCCATAGGTGCTGGAGGTGGCATATAAGGTGGAGGTGGAGGTGGAGGTGGAGGTGGAGGTGGAGGGGGAGGGAGGTCAAGGGGGGGAGGGAGGCGGATCTGGCTGTGGCTCAGGTGGTGGATTGATGATATCATCAATGTTAAAATCATCCATGATATATGCTTGATATAATGTGCACCTGCATTTAAAATCATACAAAATAGGACCCATGCGCATACAAAAATTAAGATCATATATAAATAATTGAAATAGGATGAGCAACATATATATTAAGCTCATATATTTAATTGAAATGCACATATATATACATTGATTGTTCAACTCAAGAGCATGTCCATACAAAATTAAAAATTAAATGTATGTACATGTACATTTAAAATAAAAAATATGATACATAATTTGCATGCGTACAAATCATTAAACTAAACTATACATACATACATATACAAATTTCAAAATTTAAGAACTATTATGCAAATTTTTAATACATGCACATACATACTAAACAATAAACTTGAAACATTCACAAAATCTCATTTTATGTCTTTAACACACACAATTTTTCAGCAGGAGAAATCATGATCTAATAGATAGTCATTAAATATATACTATTATATACTATTCATTATAAGTTCATAAATTCCACCAACTTCACAAATCCATGTCACTAAAAATATCCATATACAACCAAAATCATAAATTCATGTCACTAAAAATATCCATTTGGAACCAAATTTATAAATTCATCACACAAAATATCCATCGTTCACCAAATTTATAAATTCATAACCATTTAAGATCATTGTTTTAATTTATAAACTATTATGGCTCTCTGATAGAGATATTCATTTCTTGTGTTTTCCTTTTCAAAATTAGGAGTTCTCCTCTCCTCTAGCCATTGTCGATGCTCATCTACGATCCCATCCATAGCCCTGACAACATCAACAAGGGTTTGCATCCAGATGCAAACATCCTCACAGGAGGTGCGACACATTCTTCATTTTGAATAATGTTGATTTGATCTTGGATGGTTCTAGCGTAGCATTGATTTGTGCTTGCAAACGAGCATGCTCATTGATTTCAGGTGGTGGAGGTGGGGGTTACGAGGTGGAGTGGGCGGAGGTGGAGGTGAAGGTGTTGGAGATGGATGGCGTGGAGGTGGATTGCGAATATTATTGAATGGATCCATGAGATCTTCAAGATATGAGTGAACCTGCATTAGATTTGTAATTTCAAGATGTAAGATACATGTTTAGGAAATACCAAGTTAAACCATTCAATATAAATGGCCTTAAATAATTGAATACAAATGATAAAATTATATGTAAGCCTCATTTATATGTCTAAGGCACATGTTATTTGAATGAAAATACAATTAACTAAATTGATATTGTATAATCTTGCAGGATCTTATTATTGTTAAATTTGGTTGGGCCTTGGGCAACTTTGATCACCAAATTTTAAGAACTTCTTTAATCCCCTTAAGAAATGTCATATTGTCAACCCCTTAAGAAAATTGAATTACGATTTAGGGTGACAGGATGGCTTAAGGGGATTTACGTCTAGTGAGGTCCTAGGAGAAAATGGCATGGCTCAAATGAATAAAATTTGGTGAAGTTGCCGAAGGCAACCAAATTTCATTAAGAGCCTTTAAAGAAAAAATGATGGCTTTAGGGTTTAGGGTTTAGACTTTAGAGTTTAGGGTTTAAGGTAATAGGATAGCTTAAGGGGATCTACATGCTGCAAGATCCTAGGAAACAATTACATGGCATAAGGTAATGAAATTTGGTGGAGTTGCCTAAGACAACCAAATTTCATTAAGAGCCTAAGAAAAAATGATGGCTTTAGGGTTTACGGTTTAGACTTTAGAGTTTATTATTTAATTAGCTAAAATCCCCAAATCCTAACTTTTAATCAACCATTAAGGGGATAATCATGTCACATCCATAGCTTAAAATTAAAATAATTCCAAATCACCAATCCAAACTCAAACTAATGTAACTTACTTCCACTTCATCAAATCTAAAATGAAATTAATAATCTATCCTAGCCATCAAATCAATTAGACTAATCATAGCCATTCATTTCCAACTTAGACCTTCAATCCAAATTCAAATTAGCATTCAATTATTCCCATCTACCTAATCAAGTCAACACAAGCCCTCCATCAACCCAACCACCTACATTTAATTCTCTCTTCCCTCTCAAATTCAAATTCAAAAATTCTCTCATGATTCTAGTCCTCGATTCCAAAAAAACCTAGTCCTCCATTCCTTTCCCCTCAACTCTATAAAATAATGACATCCCCAAATGTTTCCATATGATAAAATTTGTATGTATATGTTATCACATTAGAGAACCAAAGAGCAACTTCAACACATACATTTAGAGCCATAAAAGAATGTTATGGAACATATTATGCTTCTCTAATCTTTCATTATTTTATTTACCTTTCATTAGAAGTAGAGTATTGAGTTTGCACTTGCATTCTTGGTCTAGAATTTCTCTTCTACACTAAGTACAAAAATATAATATTGGATAGCTTAGTATATATTTCTCTTCTAATATATATTCCCTAGTTCTCCTTATCCATATTTGAGTATCTTAGCATATGTGTAACATGACATGTTAATAATATATCTCATATAAATGTAGGGATGTGTCGCTAATGTCATCTTCAAACATATTTAACCAATAGGAGATACTATAAGGTATCCAATATAACTATACAACCTATACAGGTATGACATATGGTGACCTTTGGCTTTTTTTGATATGTCAAGGGTAGTTTTGCAAATATTAGTTTCTAGTGCTTTTGTGAGTTTTCACCACTTGTAAGTTTATTAAGCTACACTTTTGGGTTTTCAACCTAATAGGGATAAACCTAGTAGATTTTTTAGCTTTCCAGCCTAATGGAGATAAATCAAACCACATTTTTTGGTTTTTAGTTGCACCTATCAAGTTATTTGTTAGCTATTAAATTTACAAACATTCTAGGATTATAAGTCTACTATAAAATTTGATGTAAAATAGATTACACATTGAGCCCTATAATTTAATTACAACAATGAATAAATATAGCAACATTTAGTAGACATAATGAAAATCAAGCCATGATAGTAATATAGAGATAATATACAATGTTTAATATAGATAAGTTAAAGAATCATTTTACAAATATATATCTATATATTCACATCATTTTTGTTTTTTCTTTAGATTTCAAATATATCCACCAATCCTCCTTATCTTACATTAACATAAACTCAAAAAACATAGTGGACATGTACACACATATAAAACTACATTAAAATAGTGTTAGATCTTACAATTTTTCAAGGCTTAAATTTCATCCTCTTAGACGATCACTCTTACTAAATCATTGGCATAAATTAGATGCACACAATGGCACATTAAAGGTTTATTCCTCATGTTGGATTCCCTATTTTATATAACTATATCTTTATTATCTAATTTAAATATATCTAAGCACAAATTTCTTTTATGTAACACATTGATAATTTCAACTCATTATAAAAACCAAATACAAATTTAAAGGGGGTACACTATATTTATAAATAAGAATTTAAATACCATCCCTATCTCCATGGTGTGTCACTTGTTCACTAAAAAGCCCTTACATAAATCATCTACTTAGGTCAATCTTATCTAGATTTTTCTTAAATATTAATATTCATAAAATATGGCACAAAGCATATTGATGCATTTCTATCCTTCCACATAAATCTATATAGTATCAAAATATAGGTAATTTTATGGTTAAATTGAATCTCTCTTAATTGTCAAATAATCCATTATGATTGAGGATGGGTGGATTATTATCTAGGATATATATGTATCTGGAAGTGTTTCCAATTGGAATTGCTATAATTATACTTTTATGGCATTCTAGATATTCAAATAGTTTTCATAAATCTACCAAATAGACCCATTCTTGATATTGAACCTACATAATTTTAGGTATGTCCAATGAAAGATTAGGGTCTAGGGTTCATAAATTTCAATGCTTTAGTATTATGGGTTTAGATTTTACAGTTTAGGGTCTAGGGTTTAGCAAACTTAGGGTTTTAAACAATTTTTTTTGTTCCAATTCAATTTAGGGTTTCAGTTTTAAACAATTAGGGTTTTTAATGATTTTTTTCGTTTCAATTCAAACTAGGGTTTTCAAATTCAATTTTTTTCGCTTGATTTGAATTTAGGGTTTCAAAAAGCTCGATTTGGATTTGTAAATGCGATGTTTTATTTCATTTCGATCTCTAGGGTTTTGAAATGCAAATTTTTTTGTTTTGTTTCAATTAAGGTTTTCAAAATCAATTTTTTTTGGGTTTAATTGATCAATTTAAGATTTAAAAGTTAAAATTTGTTTCTAACATACAATTCAACGTTTTTTTTCTCAATTTTATTAAAAAATGTTTAAATTTCATTACAAGTTTTCATCTAATTTGCAAATATTGAATTCTAATATAACAATTAAAAAAAGCATTAAAATGTGACATAAATTGAAAAAAAACATGTAAATTAACGTATTTCTTTTAAAATTTCAATTCAAACTAAAAAAATGTGAAGAAGTGGCGTACCTATAGTTGATGTTGATGTTGCCGCTAAGAAATTCGGGTCCCGCTCACGAGGGAAACCGGGCCGCTTTTAAAAAAAAAATAACAAGATAAAATGGGATCCCGACCATATAACTCGGCATCCTGCTTCTATAAATCAAAGATCCCAGATTTTTTCAAATCGATCCTGTTTATTAAAAATCAGGATCTCGCTTGGCCCTCATTCTGGAAGCCGATGTGGAAACGAGAGAGAGATCCAAATTTTAAAAAGCTGATCCCGCTTTGTTCTAGGCCCCTGGATCCCGAACCGTAACGGGATCCCGCTTTTTAAAAATTGGGATCCCGTTTATTAAATCAGGATCCCGTTTCTTCGATGCCGATTTCAATTTTTTGGCTAAGGCAAAAAACTTCCACGTTTCGTGGACTCAACTTCTTGCACACACCCCACCATGGGTGGAAAATGAGTCCCTCTTGGCACAAAATTCAAAATAATTTCAAATTTCTTTTGAGTTTTTATTCATTAAGATCGAAGGTCGGCCTATGATGTTGTATTTTTGGGAAATTAAAACATAAGATTGTATAAATAAGTGTTTTTAATCCATTATAATGCCCATTCACCCATTCATTCAAGTATTCATTTAATCCATCATAGCATTCAAGCATTTTTCATCATTCAATCAAGCAATTATCAAGCATCTTGGAGCAATCATTGACATATCTTCATATTTCAACAAGGGTTTGGTAAGTTTATGACACTTGCATGTTATTTGTTCATCATTCCTTTCTTATTTCATTTCATTATCAAGGGTTTGATTACCAAATCAGGGTTTGACCAAGGCAAACCCCTATACCCTAACCCTTAACCATTTTTCCCCTCTTTGTATGTGTGTTTGTAGGTCTTGTAGGAAAATTTGTTAAAGAGATAGGTGCTGAAAAGTGGTAAACAAGTCATCAAAGCTATTCAACTCAAACAAGACCTAATTCAACCTTGGAGACATCATTCAGCCTGTTTTCTATAGATTTAGATCCATCAACCCTACAAGCAGACAAGTACAGATTTGGAGCTACAGAGTTGACTTCAAAATTTGTAGATTTTTGTAGGTGGACTAATTCGCCATTTGTAGCGAATCAGTCCCACTACTAGGCTGGAGAAAGTGTTTTCTGAGGTTTTCAGTTCCCAGCACCCTAAAACCTGTTTCAATAGAATTTAGCAAAAGAGGGACTAATTTTCCATTTGTGGCGAATAAGTCCTAGTGGTCATCAATAGTAATTTCTGAAACATTCTAGAACCTTCTAGGCTCAGAATTCTACCTCTAGGTGCATACCATTCAATCTCATTAATCTCTGTTTTCATTTGTTTATGTTTCTAGTTCATTTCTACATATCACACTGTGTTTACAAACACTTCAAATTTCTTAGGTTTTGCATAAATAATCAATCCATTTTATCAGTTTGTTGCATTTACGTCATTACATTTAGGCACATTTTCATTTTACTTGCATTAGTTTGAGTGAACCACCTAGATTTTGTGTGGGGTCTATCTCTCTCCTTTAGGTGAAAAACCCTAATTGAGCAAGAGAGTCATAATACCTACACCTAAAATCTATGGTTCATTTTGGTGAACCTGCATATTGAACATTATCTTTCTGATTTACATCTACATTTACATCCTAAGACTCATTGCATTAGCTTTTGCATTATTTTTGCACCCTAGGGTTTTCAAAATTGCATTAGTGAATATCTCATATAGATTTTATTTTTGCACTTCAAAACATTAAAAATACTAAAATTTTCCATCTGCATCCTTGTTTTGCATCAAAAAAGTACAAAAAACACTTTAAATTTTCTAAAAAATTACAAAAAAAAATTACCCCTAGACTCATTCACCACCTTGGGTGAATCAGTCCAATTGCACATTTTGAACGACATTTTCTAGCATTTTTTAGCATTTTTTGCATTATAGATTTTTTTTATTACATTATGTCATACTTTCCAGATTTTTTGTTTCTTGCATATTAGTTTTCTTTCATTCCTTGTCATCATGACCTTTTGCTTTAATAAGTTTTGGATGTCTTTGAAATCCTTAGTTGACATGTCAAATTGTGCCTTTGGTTGTGATCCTAATGACCTTGAGCTTCCTCGTGCTCCTTCAACTCCTCATGATTGTCCTCCTTGTGATGTTGACATCAATAGAGAAGATGATGACAGCATGAATAAGTTATTAACTGAATGCCTTAACAATATTGAAGCCAATGCATCCTTTTATCCATCTATGAAGTCATGAGACCTTCCTACAGTCTCACTTCCTGATATGTTTGGTTATTTACACCCTAAAACAAATGAAGGACCTAAGTTCCCTCCAATTGACCTAGTTCTTCTACACTACCACCTCTTCAACCATTCTATGATAACAAAGTTACGAACACACCAATTAACCTTGAAGAAACATATGGTAAGGGTTTTACAATCTTAAGCAAACAAGGATGTGGCACAACAACTGAACATGACATTCATTAAATTTTAGAATAATGATCAACTGATGAGAACACGACATGGTTAGGCTATCAAGATCCTCCTCATGGCAGCAAGCCTCCTTTTGAATACTAGAGACTTCATGATGATGGCATGATGATCTTTGATTCCTCTCCCGACTTGAATGTCCTCCTTCCACATTAACAACTCTTACAAAATTCCAATGACAAGGATGTTAGGATCCCCACGGGTCCTCTTCCTCCTTTAATTCATGAAAAAGGTGAATCTAGTAAATGCAAACGACCTTACAAATTGAAAAAACTAAATTTTCCTCTCCATCCACCACCTGAATGTGAAAGGAAACTACAAATGCTTTTAAATAGGGGTCTTATACTATTACCACCTTTAAATAGGTCAATCATCCATCATCAAGATTCCAATATACCATATTGCAAATACCATCATGTTCTTGGACATCACAATGCTGAATGTCAAACATTGAAAGACATACTGAGCAAGTATCACTTCACTGATACCAACTGTTATCCCATACTCCCATAGTCCAACCTTCTCATTTCTTCATGTGCAATAGTTGTAGAATTTTCCATTCTCACTATTGCATGACTTTTCCCATCACCTATCTTGGCTCATTCTTTCCTTGCACTCAATGGGGGCACAAAGTTGCTAGCCTTGTCCTAGTAATGCATTTGTCCTTGTCCCTTAACCATGTTGTTTACCCTTCCACTTATACTAATTGAGATTGGGAGTTGGATAACTTGTTTGATGTGTGACTTACATTTGCATTACTAGCCTTTTTACATTTTCATTTTCCTTTGATTGCATGTGTGTAATGTCATCCCTCATAGTGTGTGTTTAATGTTTTCTCTCTTTTTGCAAATTCCTCTATTTGTACCTCCATTCTTCTGTGTCGTACATCACTTTTGGTTTGTAACTTTTGTTTTGCGTTTTCCTCTTTAGGATGATGTAAAGCATTGAGACGCCCTATGTCTCTTCCATGTTGACCCAAAAGGTCCCTTTTCCTCTTTCTTTGTCTTTCCTTGTGCTTTCCTTTTGAGGATGATGCAAGGCATTAAGACCGAAATGTCTCCTTCATGTTGACCCAAGAGTCTTTCTTTTCCATTTTGCCTTTTTCTTTTGTTTTGAGTTTTCCTTTTGGGGATGACGCAAAGCATTGAGACTCCCTATGTCTCTTCCATGTTGACCCGAATGGTTCTTTTTCTTTTGTTTTCGCTCTCTTTGTGTCATTCTTCCAGTTCTATGTATTCAGGGCATGATGATAGTTTCTAGCTCTTTACAAAACATTGCAGCAATGAACATACTGACCCAAAATCCACATATCCCTTATGTGTTTGGTGTTTTACTTATTGGGGGAAACCCTCTCTTCTTTTCTTTTTCTATTTCTCTTGCATGATTCAACCTTACTTGAAAACATATGACTTGGCATAGGGGTTTTTCAAGTTCGCTCTCATGTCTTATTTCTTTTTGCATTTTTTATTTGCTACTTAAAAGTAATTTCTCACAAAACAATGTGTAGCAATTTCTTTCAATTGGGGGCATACATTGGCATTATCATTTCGCATTTTTCCTTTTTCCTAGTTCTTAGTGCACCCTTGTTACTTCATATGATGTGTTTGTTGCTTTGTGGATGACATTAGATGTGATGTCCTTCATAAATGTGATCTATCTTAGCATATTACATTCCTCTTAGTGGCCCGATGTGATGCACTGCATCCCCTAAGTTGTGAATATTATATTCTTTGATTGGTCCTCTCTTGGAGACATTAAACACAATTTTCCCTAAGTGATAAACCTCACATGAACTAAACAAGATTCCTTTGAACATTTTTTTCATTTTACATTTTTGCATTTTATATTTTGCATTTATATGGCCACCTTGCATAATGTAGCTTGCATGCCTATGGTGCCATCATGTTTGTTCATGAGTTATAAGAATACAAATATTTTCTTTTCTCATGAAGCACGAACCAAAATTTCCCTTTGTGACACCTTATTAAAGTTATCTAGAGGTATAACTTTGATATGGTTGAGTGGGAAGCCCATTCTGAGGCATGACTTTCCATATATCCACGTGTGTGTTTGTGAGTACATACTAGTCGAGTGTATGTTTCTCACCTTTTGGGCCTTCTCACCTAGCGGATAGCCATGAGTTCCATTGCCCCAAAGTGAGTATTCATTCTTCTTTTCAGACAAATAGCCTAGATTTGATCCACAACTAGCTAGACAAATGATCGAAGATTGATCTAACTTTTCCTTTTTCTCTTCCTTTTCTTTTTCTCTTTCATATGTGTGTTCCTTTGTTCTTATGTTTAGTTTTCCATGGGATCTTCATCCTAGGGGCTTGATCATCCCTCTTGATTGTTATTGTCTCATCTTGCTAGCATAAGTGCATTTGGATCCCTCTCGATATGCATGGCTACTTTAGTGTACGTTTGAAGCTATTTCATCCTCTCACTAAAGTGGGGGTTGAATGTACCATAGAAAAATGGATCTTTCGAAATTTTCATGGTCATTTAAGTTTTTTTTCCTATGATGCTTGGCCTATTTTGCTTGGATTTAATGTTGTAATGTAGCTTATACATTCACATTATTTCTTGAATATTTAAATTATTAAGACTTTATGATGTCTTGTAAAGGTGTTGTGAAGTGTTGTAACACATTTCTACACATTTCTAGACTATTCTTATTATAATTCATCTAAATATTCCCTTTTATCCCTTACCAAGTCTTAGTTTGAAGTGTTGTAAAGTCTTCTAACAAACTTTCATGCTTTTCTAGACTTTTCACCACTAATTACACCTATCTTATGCTTTATTTGGCCCCTTTATGCACTTATAGGCCTTAATTAAGCATTTTTTAATACAAACCCGATAAATAGCATTAAAAATAACTTAAATTAAGTATTTTTTAATACAAACTCGACAAATAGCATTAAAGAGAAATTAAATTAAGTATTTTTTAATACAAACCCAACAAACAGCATTAAAGACAACTTCATCCCCGACACCCACTTGCATGCCTTGAGTGGGACTCATTCGCCATGGGTGGTGAATGAGTCCCTCTTGGCACAAAATTCAAAATAATTTCAAATTACTTTTGGGTTTTTATTCATTAAGACCTAAGGTCAGCCTGTGATGTATTTTCAGGAAATTAGGGCATAAGTGTGTATAAATAAGTGTTTTTTATCCATTTTAACACCCATTCACTCAAGTATTCATCTAATCCATCATAGCATTCAATAATTTTTCATCATCCAATCAAGCAATTATCAAGCATCTTGGAGCAATCATTGACATATCTTCAGATTTCAACAACAAGGGTTTGGTGAGTTTATGACACTTGCATGTTATTTTTTCATCATTCCTTTCTTATTTCATTTCATTATCAAGGGTTTGATTACCAAATCAAGGTTTGAACAAGGAAAACCCCTATGCTCTAACCCTTAACCATTTTCCCCTCTTTGCATGTGTGTTTTCAGACCTCTTGTAGGTAGATTTGTCAAAGAGATAGGTGTTGAAAAGTGGTCAACAATTCATCAAAGCTATTCAAGTCAACAAAGACCTAATTCAAGCTTGGAGACATCATTCAACCCATTTTCTATAGATTTGGATTGGTCAACCCAAAAAGAAAACAAGTACAGATCTGGACACACAGAGTTGACTTCAGAATTTGTAGATTTTTGTAGGTGGACTAATTCACCATCTGTGGTGAATCAATCCCACTGCCAGGTTGGAGAAAGTGTTTTCTAAGGTTTTCAATTCCCAGCACCCCAAAACTTGTTTCAGCGGAATTTACCAAAAATGGGACTAATTCGCCATATGTGGTGAATCAGTCCCACTGCCAAGCTAGAGAAAGTGTTTTCTAAGGTTTTCAGTTCTCGGCACCCCGAAACCTATTTCAGCAGAATTTACCAAAAGTGGGACTAATTTTCCATCTGTGGTGAATGAGTCCCAGTGATCATCAACAGTAATTTTTGAAACATTCCAAAACCTTCCAACATCAGCATTCTACCTATAGACACTGAAATTTGGTTTAGGCCTGTGACTTCAATATTCTTCATAATTTGTATTCTTCATGGTCATGATTAAATAATGTCAATTATTTAATTATTCTTTATAGTCTTCATTTCTTCTATTAATTAAATAATCTTAATTATTTACTTAATTCACATTTTTCTTTATTCTATCTGATTAATTAAATAAATGCTTTTTATTTAATTATGTTACTAATTAACCTTATTCTTATCAAATTAAATAAATTCTTATTTAATTTACTCTTTATCATACTTCAACTATAATTAAATAAATTCTTTATTTATTTAATTATTCATTTAAAATCCCTTCATCACTTAATTAAATAAATATTATTTATTTAATTATTCTCCAAATATCGAGTCTTGAATTAAATGAATTATTTAATTCATAAATTTTGTTTTAACGCATTCCTCCATATTTTAGATAATTGTGTGAGTTATCTAAGTATTCACTTTGACTCAACTCGACATCTATTTTAATCGCTCAGTTAACTCTTGATTTAATGTCAGAGTGGCTTTCTCGAGTAATCTCTTCATCAAATCATTCAATCGTCCAGTTCTAACTCATTTGTGTGTACATGCGGATTAATTAAATATTCTTATTTAATTAATTAAACCTTGTGCGTGCATTCGAACAAGAGTTGCTTTAATCAATCTTTATCTTTGTCATGCAAAGATATTTCTTCTATTTTCGAATACCAAATTGAAGATTAAATCATTTATTTAATCTTTAATTCTATTTCTAATTTGTATCACTCATGTCACTACTGACAGTTATCAGAATGCATGTCTAATCAGTCAATCTCAACCGTCCGTTGATCTTTTGATCTTGGCCTATCATTCGAACAATCAATTTTCTATAAATTTATTTGTCATTCTTCATTCCAATCTCTCTCTCAAGATCGAAATCTCTTTTCGAATCTTGCGAGCACTTGTCTTGAATCTTCGATATTTTGCTAATCACTATCTTAGGCTATACTTGCACGAACTTACGAGAAATCTGAGGGAAATTATACTACACAAGCAAAATGGAGAAGGGCAATCGAGATGAACCATGGAAATACATTTGAAATTGGTGAGATTGTTTCAGTTTGTTTACATTTTACTTTCCTTTGTTCTTTGTTGCTTAACATTAGATTTGCATTTTAGATTTAGTATTGCATGTTTGCTTCTAATCTATTTCTTGTGCACTTTCTTGGCGTTACACTACCTCGAGGTTCATACCATTCAATCTCATTAAGTTTTGTTTTCATTTTTTTTAGTTCATTTATGCATATCACACTGTGTTTTCAAACACTTCACATTTCCTAGGCTTTGCATAAATAATCAATCCATTTTATCAGTTTGTTGCATTTAGGTCATTAAATTTAGGCATACTTTCATTTTACTTGTGTTAGTTTGAGTGAACCGCCTAGATTTTTTGTGGGGTCTATCTCTCTCCTTTAGGTGAAAAACTCTAATTGAGCAAGAGAGTCATAGTACCTTCACAAAAACCTATGGTTCAAATAAATAATATAGTTACAATACACTTGTATATAAAACCTTAACAAGAGTATCACCAACCAAATATTTGAAGAAGTTCTAACAACTAATTATATGTGCCAAACTTCCACAAGCCTCATCTCAATTCACATAATATATGATATATGTTAGTAAAAAATATGAGGGATGCAAATCGAAGTTTTGTTCCAAAAGATCTTTGTTTAAAGTTGTAGTCTCTAACCCCAGAGTTGGACCTACTAAGGCAACACAAGAAGGTATTTTTGATCTAAGATTAGTTGTAAATCAGAATAAAATAGTATACACACACAAGGTAGATAAGAATTCAGAGTTTTTTGTATTCATTATATCAATAATCATTCATTACATTCCTTTTATCTATATTATATTTAATCTTCTATACTATACTATTTTATCTTCTATTACTTTCTATTTTCATCTCTTATTGGTGGATAGATCTTTCTACATACTTATATTTACAATATGGGATGTAGCCCTTAGATAGTATTAGTGTAGAAAAATGTATCCCTTTACATTTTCACACTTGTTCGAGCCCTCCATTTTAAAACTTGGTTTATTTATGCTTTAATTGGTCCTATTTTACATCCACAAGCCTTATTAAATTTATTTTTCTAAGGATAATCTCCACATTTAACAAATGGAAAATCATAATCTAATGTTTGAGGATATGTGTTCCATATCTAGTAATTTGGGACTCATACACCACCTTAGGTGTATGGATTGTCCCACCTAGGTCTTGGGACCTAATTTTAAATGTTGCATCGAATGTAACACTTCTTGGAGTTTGTGTCCCAAGCTTTAGCCACTAGGACTTATACCCCCAACCTAACATATGAGTTATGCTTTAACTTGGACCTATTTTAAATCAAATTATTGACGGGATTTTATTATCCTAGTTCTGGTGTCAGCTTGTAATGTTGTAAGTTTGAAAATTTTGGCATAAACAAGTATAAATGCAAGGTTATTTCACATAATTTATCCTATCAAGCAATTTAACAATATCTAAGATTTCAATTATACAAGCATTATATCAAATTTATGATCAAGAGAGCATTCAAGAGAAAATCATCAAGCATTTGGAGCAGCATTCAAGATTCATGCATCATGTGTGTTTGTAAGCTAACATTTGTGATGTAGGTTTTCATGATTCAAGCAAGCATTCAAGACAAATCTTTAAGCATCCAATCAAGAGTCAATATCCACATCCATTGGAGCCATTTCACACAATTTTGTAGCCTTTATTTCAAGGGTTTGGTGATTTACAACATTGCATTTGTTCATTCATCATTCCTTCGTGCTATTTCATTTCATTTCAAGGTTTAATTACCAAAATGGGGTTTGACCAAGGCAAACCCCTATTCCCTAACACAACAACATTTTTCTCTCTTGATGTGTGATTGCAAATATAGGTGAATTGGATCTTGAAGATCCTTTGAATACAAAGTTGCAAAAGTTGTCAAAGTTGTCAAGAAGTTGTCATCTTCACAAAAACTCACCTACATATTGTAATTTAGACTTTTTGTACTTGAAGATCAGATAAGATGAAAGCTACAGAAAATCACTAGAGGCCACAAAAATATCAGTTAGACCCTAATACTAGGACTAAATCACCCCTCTAGGCGTATGAGTCCTAGTACACCCCTTTTGGCATCTTTCTATAGATCCTACACAATCACCAAAAGATTTCAAAGTCTACCTAGATTCCTGTAGCATGACTAAATCACCCTACCTGGCATATGAGTCCTAGTACACTTCAAAAGGAAGAATTTCAATGTTGCAGACCTTTTGTGGATTCCATCAATCCTCTAGGTTATTTTCTATTTCATTCCTATTTATCAATCTAATTTCATGTCTTTAATTTTCTAGGGTTTAGTGCATGATTGTTTGCATTCCTCCTTTGAAGCTTTATTTTAATTGTGAACCCACATATAATCACACAAGTAAACTACCTAATTCCTTCCCTCAATTGAGTCACTTGGTTGAGGAATTTTTGTTTCTTAATGAACTAAAGTGAGAAATAGGTCCCAAAGTTCCACCTCCCAAAAAGGTGGACACCTTAATTCCTTTGGTTCATTTTGGTGAATCCGATGTGAAAGAAACTACTTTAAAGTGGGGGAATGCATCAACACTCATGTTTTATTGTGTGATTTTCTTTATTCTTGTGATGCATCATTTTCTTGGTGGTGTCATTAGGTTTGATTTCCTCTGAGAGCATGATATTTCTTTTACTTTTCCTCTCTTAGAGACATTAGGCATGATATTCCCTAAGAGACCTTATATGAACTAAACAAAGTCCCTTCAAGAACAAATTTTTACTTGCATATTATTCATAAGCTCAAGGTTTCATTTTTTGGTACCTTATCAAATTTATCAGGAGGTATAGCTTTGGTATGGTTAGTACGTATGGGATCTGACCATAAGCATGACTCTCCCATAGCCACTTTCTTGTTTATGTGGGTGCATATTGGTCGTGTGTGTGTGTGTCCCCCTGGGGGCTCATCTAGTGGTATTAGATTCCACTAGCCTGTGTGAGCATGCATTTTTTTTGCATAGCATACATCATGTTCCACTTGTAAACATTTTTTTAGGACAAACAGCTAGGCTTGATCCACATCATGTTGGACAAACAATTGAGGCTTTATCCACCCCCCCTCTCTTTTTCTTTTTCTTTCTTCTTTATGTATTTGGCAATGTATACTTGTATCTTGTTGTTTCTTCTTACATCATTCACATGAGTGTTCTTTTGTGATTATGTTGGTTTTCCATAGGATCTTGATTCTAGTGGATTGGTCATCCCTCTTGATCATTGTCCTATCTCACTAGCATTGATACACTTGGACCTCTCTTGATATGATTTTTTCTACTTTAGTGTGAGTTTGAAGCAAGTTCCTCCTCTCACTAAAGTGGGGGCTAAATGTAGTGTAAAAAAATGTATCTCTTTGTATTTTCACACTTGTTTGGGCCCTCCCTATTAAAACTTGTCTTATTTATGCTTTAATTGGTCCTATTTTGTATCGACAAGCCTTATTAAATGTATTTTTTTAGGATAATCCTAACATTTAACAAATGGAAAATCATAATCTAATGTTTAAGGTTATGTGTTCAAGATCTAGTGATCTAGGACTCATATGCCACCTTGGTTGTATGGGTCCCACCGGGGTCTCGGGACCTAATTTTAAATGTTGCATTGAACTTAACACTTCTTGTAGTTTGTGTCCCAGGTTTTAGCCACTAAGACTCATATGCCCAACGTAGCGTATGAGTCTTTCTTTAACTTGGACCTATTTTAAATAAAATTATTCGTGGTATTTTATTATCCTAGATCTTATGTTGGCTTGTAGTGTTGTAATTTTGGGAAATTTGGCATAAACAAGTACAAACACAAGGTTATTTCACATAATTTCTCCTAACAAGCAATTTAACAAGATCTACGCTTTCAAGTATTCAAGAATTATAGAAAACTTATGATCAAGAGAGAATTCAAGGGAAAATCATCAAGCATTTGGAGCAACATTCAAGATTCAAGCATCATGTCAAAGTCTTCATGCATCATGTGTGTTTGTGAGCTAACATTTGTGATGTAGGTTTTCATGATTCAAGCAAGCATTCAATACAAAACTTTAAGCATTCAATCAAGAGTCAATATCCACATCCATTGGAGCCATTTCACACAATTTTGTAGCCTTTATTTCAATGGTTTGGTGATTTGCAACATTGAATTTATTCATTCATCATTCCTTCATGCTATTTCATTTCATTTCAAGGTTTAATTACCAAAACAGGATTTGATCAAGGCAAACCCCCATTCCCTAACACAACAACATTTTTCCCTCTTGATGTGTGATTGTAGATCTAGATGAATTGGAGCTTGAAGATCCTTTGAAGAAAAAGTTGCAAAAGTTTTCAAAGTTGTCAAGAAGTTGTCATCTTCATGGAAACTCACCTACAGATCGTAATTCAAACTTTTTGGACTTGGAGATCGAACAAAATGAAAGCTATAGAAGATCACTAGAGGCCAAAAACTATCAGTCAAACCCTGATACTAGGACTAAATCACCCCTCTGGGCATATGAGTCCTAGTATACTTCAAAATTCATAATTTTAGTGTTTCAAACCTTGCTTGGATTCCATCATTACTCCATGTTCTTTTCTATTTCATGAACCTATTTATCAATCCAATTTCATGTCTTTAATTTTCTAAGATTTAGTGCATGAGTGTTTACATTCCTCCTTTCAAGCTTCATTTTAATGATGAACCCCCATATAATCACACAAGGAAACTACTTAATTTCTTCCCTCAATTGAGTCACTTGGTTGAGGGATCTTGGTTTTCTAATGAACTAAAGTGAGAAATAGGTCCCAAAGTTCCACCTCCCAAAAACATGGACACCTTATTTCCTCTAGTTCAAGTATCCCTAGAGTATTATATCTTTCTAAACTCATATTCTAGAATTTTTTTTTTAGTTAGCCATTACATGTCTCTAGATTGGTGTGTGTACACTATTTTTGGTTAACAAGGTATGTGCAGGATCATGATGGGCCAAAAAGTGGCAATATGATGGGTATGTGGTTGACGACTATTTTTTTACCCAAAATTGATGAAATGAAAAATTGTTTTTAAAGGAGATTCTCAACTTTCCACCGATATAAATTATGCTTTACTTTGAATTTAATAAGTAATTATTATTCATTTTCGATTCAAATTATGACTAAAGTCCTAATTGATAAGCTGATTGAAAAATAGTTATAGCTTTCCAACGGTATCACATTTTTTGAATGAAAAACATGCTTCACATACTAAAGGATTAAAAAAAGAAAAATTGAATTTCATGAAGTTTTGACCAAATTAAGGTGGTCAAACATACGAGTTTTTATATTTTTTAAAAATTTGTAATAAAAAATTCATAAGTAATTATTTACTTGGAAAAAAATTACAAAAAAATATGCATCACATCGGGGCATGAGTCCTCTACCTATATCTAAAATCTTATAAAAAAAATATTATCATTTTATTGTGGTTAGAGTGGTCAGGACAAACACCTACTTCTTATTTTTTCCTTGAAATTTAAGTACCACTACATTGAAATTTCAAATTTTCACCAAATAGAATTTTTTTTTTTAAACAAACCTAGTAGTTTAGAAACTACATTCAATTTTATATAGATTATAATCTTACATATTTTTGAAATAATATAGATAACTTATTCAAATTTTTATGTCAAGTTGCCTAACTCTGATTTTTTTGAATTTTTTACCACTTAAGGGCCTATTTTTTCCATGATGATCCTACACATACCCAACAGCAAACCCTCTTCAAAACCTTGACTTTTCCTCAAGTCAACATTTCTTTGCTGGTAGCATTTATAAATATGTGCATCAAAGTGTGTGAAGGTGATCATTCCATTGTTTCTTTGTTATCTATAGATGATAGATGTGGGTATGGAGTTGCACTATTTATTTTTATCCTTCCAAAATAGTGGTGGGGATTTGAATGATGTGGTAAAATTGTCGAGCCTCATGGATGATACCAAAAAGATGTGTCAACCATAGATTGAAAAATTCTTTTATTTGATAAAACCATATTTGGATCTTATCCCTTTGATCTTGTAGGTGTTGATATTGATCATGGAGGTCTTCAATATTCACCTAGATAGTCCCATATATATCTTTGGTGGCATTATATTTTTGTGAGTTGTGTAGAATCTATGTCTCTAAGGTGTCCATATAAGATTTGGTAGAAGCTACAATGGTGGGGCATTGTAGACAGTATTAGAAAATCTGATTGATTTCCTTGGTTGTGCTTTTGATTGTGTTGAGATTAGTTTCTAATTGGGACTAGATAGTAGCACATTTGTTCCAAAATTAATCCATCTTCTTCTTCTAGAACCCTACTTGCACATCTTGTTTGATAGTATCCTTCTATAGGATGGCTTCTTGTAAGATTTCATCTATAAGCATCTTCAATTGTGTCGAAGGTTCTTGAGTAGAGTCCCCCTTCAACTAAGGAATTTTTTCTTGAATTTCCTTAACCATATCCTTTATTTGTTCAACATTTTCTACATTTTGTTTGAGGATTTCATCATGGGCTGTCTGATGAAATATTTCTCCTAATTGAAATTTTTGCAATGGTGAGATGTTCTCTATATTTACCTGTGTTCTCACTATTGGTAGCTAGAGAAATTGGAAATATGCTACTATTTGTATGTGTTTTTCCTTCACCAAGAAATCCTTTATAGGCTATATCAGAGAAGTTGTGGAAGATGAAGGTTCCTCTATCTAGAGAGGAGGTTTCTATACCAGAGAAGTATCATACTTTGCTTCTTCTTCATGTATTTTTTGTATGCTTCTGTAGTAGCCTTTGTGATGTGTCATTGTACCTTATGTTTGATCTCTAGTTTCTCTAACATAAGCGTGTCTAGGTGTTGCTTATATCGGATTTATTTTTCTTGTAACTCCTTTATCTTTTCTTTCTTGACGTCTGTGAGTGAAGGTTCCACCGTTTGGATAGCTAGTTTCTACAATTTCTCTTCTTCTCCAATTGCTTTCTCCCTTCGGATTTTGAGCGCAATAGCAATTTGATCTAGTAATTTACTTATGAACTCTTTTAAACTAATATGTGATGCTACCATATATCTAATCAATTCCCTTTCTGTAGTCTCCAAGTATTGATGGGAGGCATCTTAGAGTATGTTTGGAGTGTCTTGGAGAAAATTTTATGCTTGAACAATGTACTATATAACTAATCTTCCTCTAATAATGGTTTGATGGGCTTCCTGGTCCGAAAGATGTCTCTGATTTTGCCTCCTTTTCTTCTTTTTTCTTGGATTGAGGATCTACCTTTCTCATTGCCTATTGTTTCTTTTGTGCCTTTTTATTCTCTACGCTCATCTATAAGAGAGCCTCTATTGCTTCCTTTTGTAGAGGGAATTTTTTGGTGTTCTCTTTGGCTTCCTCTTTCTCGACTAGGTGCTTCTGTTTTCTATAAAATATGGAGTCTCTGATTGGAAGCTTCTAGATCTTCTAGGATTGGATTGAGGTGATCCTTTTGGATCCTCTGTATCCCTTGGTAGTATTTATGTTTGTTCCTCCCCTTTATGTTGTTCTGCAACTTTCTCTTTAACTACAGACTCCATGTATTCTTTTGCAGTGGGATGTCTTTCTTCCTTAAGGTCATTTGGAAGGATGAGCATGAAAACAACATAGGACTCCACTTTTGCATCTAAAATCTCTTATGGTAGTGGAGGAATCCATGAAATTCAAGGTTCTATTGCATCTATCATGATGAAATATTTTTGTACTAAGAAGATAATGGAATTTGGGTACTTATTTACCATGTTTTGGGAGACTCTTCACCAATCTTGCCTCTATTTTTAAAACATTTTGAAATATCCACCAAATACCTAAATATATGTCAGTTTATCTAGAATCATTTTGACATAGTCCTATATTTATGCCACTACTGTTTTGGTTGTCTCCCATACCTTTCCAAAAAAATGAGGGAGTTGGTTCATGAAATAGAATGTGAGACATGAGAAGAGTACTAATTGAAAATTGTACCTTGAGGGTTTTTTTAGATACATTTTCTAAGAGCTCCATCTTGAGAACTTCACACAAGTCAAATTATTTTTCTTGTATCACCATCTGATAGGCAGTGTGAATGGAAACTACAATGGAAAACCCTTCCTAGTTTGTATAGTAGACTTTATATGTGATCACTTTGGTGGAATACTTCACCCTAGGGTTGGTGATGTTGCTAATATCTAATCTTCTACCATCAAAAGTTATGTTGGTGAGATTGGTGACTTCGACATTCTTGATAACCTTCTTTAGAAAAATTTTCCCTTGTGCTATTAATTTGATAATGGCTTGGATGGCCTCCTTTGTGATGAGATAGGGTTTGTTGAGGTAAGGGAATCCATCATGTAGCCTACTAAACACTAATCAGGTCCATTCCTCCAACTTTGCAAAATCTGAGAAGTCCTTCCATATTTCCATTTTCTTCTTTGCAATATGGTCATGTTGAGATAGGTATGAGTTTGTTCCAATTTATATTAGCCTCAACTCTTTAAACTTTGAATGTTCATTTTTCCAAAGGTGTGTGAATGTATTTTCTCACATATTTTGTATAGATAACATCATTTGAAACTCTTTAGAATGCACCCTCTGGCTCTACAACCATCTCTTTAAAGGGGAATTTCTTGTAGTTAGGGTTTGGTTTGTCAATTATAGCAATGGGAGTAGGTGTGGCCATGATTACGAGTTGATATTTTAGTTAGGACATGGTAGCTAGGGTTTTCAAAAGAGCTAGATGCAATGGAGTGAGTGAATATTGTGAGAGCATAAGAGAGTTAAGTGATTGTAAAGGTGGGGTGGGGGCCTTTTATATAATTTCTAGGTTGGTATCATTAATTATTGTAGCCATTTATAGTCATTTCTTTTCCTTTTCTTCCCATTGATGTTTCTATTTTTCCTGACGTCTAATTTTTATCTACCTAGAGTATAATATGGTACGCTATAATACATTATAATATTATTTTCAAGAGTCTTAGTTTGTGGTTACGTGGTTTTTATTTTTTTTATTATGTCTAATATGATATCTTTCCCATTCTATATTATTATGATGTCTATTCTAGATAGCCATGTGTTTTGTTTTCAAGGTCTTAGTGATTGTGATGGTTTTCATCTATAGTTCCTAATATACTTATGATTGTAATATTTTCTTATGTTTTTCTAGATGTGTTTTAGTTTGGTTTTGTATAAAGAGTACTCTATGAAATCCATAAGGATTTCCTTTGATTCAATTTTCATAATACCTTCCTTTATGTTAAAGTATATGGAAATAGATCCCCATATTCTATTAATAAATTTCAATAACTAATTCTTCCTAGTAATCTCCTATTTTGGCTATTTTCAGGCTATCCATCAATTATTCAGTATGAATCTAAACCATGAATACTCAGCGGAATCCATAAAATCTTCAGGATATTATCTTTGGTTCATTTTCCATGCATGCTTCTAAGACTTCATCACTATCTATGTTGCAATCATCACTATTCAATTCTAGTTTTCCTTCATTATTTGGATTTTTCTCTTCTTCTTCCCTCTCCAAAAAATTGGAAATAGTGTAGAGGTTTTTAATGTCTTCCCCTTCATTATCTTGAGTTACTTCTTCTATATAGGATCTATCATTTGGTTCTCCTAATGGAATATGTTCAAATTTGATAATGTTTACAAATGAAATATCCTCTTTTTGACTGTCTACTATACCATTAGCATTGACAAACCATCTTAGTCCAAGTAATTCCCTAAAAATTATTAAATGGTTCTTTCATTTCAACCACTTCAAAATCAACCAATTTTTTAATTCATTTCACATTCACTTCAAAATTCTTCCAAGTTCCCAAGGTTTGCATTCTAAAACCATCGTCAAGACTTGTGTTCATTGGTATTTTTACTAGCTTAGGTCTCCCTAAATTCTCCCATGTGGTGGATGGAATGATATTTAGATCAACTCCTAAGTATACCATGACATATTTGACTTTGTGATCATTCTTAACTGTACATTTATCAATAATGGAACATTCTTCCTATTATAGTCTTCTAATAACCGATTGACCTACTTTTGTTTATTCTTATATTTTCCCCATTCCTTTAGTTTAGCTACTATATCCTTTTTTCTAGCCAGGGATGCAAGGTCTTTTAGTAGTTTAACTCCTTGTTTTGTAAAGCAACCTACATCTTCTTGTTGTTGTTGTATTATGTCTTGTTTGGCCTACTTAACCACCTTGTCCTATTGTTTTTATTATGTTGAAAGTGTTGTGGTTCCTCATCTTCTTCTTCTTCTTTTGAACTATAATATTCTTCATATGCATCTTCTACTATTGGCTTCTTTTTATTTTTGCTGGTATCAATACCTTTTCTAGTGACAAAATTTTCTTTCTTATTTCCTGTAGTTTTCTTGTTGTCAAGTTGTCTACAAGTAGTTCTTCAATAATATTTTTTATCAATCCTATTGTTGTTTCACTTTCAACAATCATTTTTAGCCTCTTTTTGTAGCATCGGTAAGCCTTGCTTTTGTAGAGTATCCAAGGAAGATTCCTTCATCAAATATTGCATCAAAATTTCCTAAGTTTTCTTCATTTCTTCTAATATAGCATTTTCTTCCAAACACTTTGAAATATTTGATAGTAGGAGTCTTTTCATACCATAAATCATAGGGAGTCTTTGAACTGTTTGTTCTTACATGCGCTCTATTAAGTATATAAACTACAATATGAATTGCTTCTCTCCAATAGACATCTGATAGATTTTCTTCATTCACCATTGTTCTTGTTGCTTCCTAAATTGGCCTATTCCTCCTTTCCACCACTCCATTTTGTTCAGGAGTACTGGGGGATAAAAAATATCTCTTTATTCCATGATTTTCACAAAAATAGTTAAACTCATTAGAGATGAAATCTCCATCTTTGTCAGTTCTTAAACACTTTATTTTCATATCCATTTCATTTTCAACCATAGCTTTAAACACCTTAAACTTTTCTAGAGCTTCTATTTTTTCTTTGAGAATAGTTACTCAAGTTATTCTATAGTAATCATCAATTAACAATATGAAATAATTGTCACCTTGAAAACTTCTTATTCTAGTCTAAGACCATAAAGGTCTGTATGCACTAACTCCAAAGGTCCAATAGTAGATTGTTCTTTGACTTTGAAAATCCTAGTTTGCTTCCCAATCTACCACTCCTTGCAAACTACATTGATAGGCTTTGTAATCTTTGGTAGATCTCTCACAGCTTGAATTGAATTGATCCTTACTAGGCCATCAAAATTGATGTGACACATTCTCCTATACCATAGAAAAATTTCATTAATTTGAGTCATAAAAAACCTACCATTAGCACCCTTAAGCTAATAAACATTTCCATCTATTCTTCTTCCTACACAATGACCAGAGTTTTGAAGCCTTTTCTAATCTCATAACCACCATTATAAAATACAAGATTATATCCTTTGCTACATATTTGACCTACACTTGGAAGATTATTCCGGAGACCCTTAATATAAATAAGATCATCTATATTATGCTTGCCATCATAACCAATTGAACCTTTTCCACATATCTTAGTAGATGTATCATCACCAAACTTAACAAGACCTCATTCAAATTTCTCAAGCTTAACAAACTTACTCTTATCACCAATAATATGATTTGAGCATCCATTGTCAATAATCCAGTAGTTTTTTTTCCTCTCTAGCATGAAAAGAAGTCACCATAGTTATATTATGACCTGCTTCTGAAGAAACTTCCTTCATACATCTCTCAGAGTTACCATATAATTAGTTCCAACATTTAGAGCCATGAACAAGCATCCATTTTCCTCATCATCAGGGAGAATTCAGTGATTGCAACTTCCATTAATACTATCTATGAGATGGCTATGAAGGGTGTAGATTATGATTTGTGTGAGTTTTTAAGAACACAATTTATTGAAAACCTATAGAAGACCAAGGACTCAAAGTACCCTTTCAAGTTTGGTACTTTACAAATGTTTTGAAGTTCTCTATTTTCAATTTTAGATAATGGTGTCATTCTATTATGCATAGGTGATGACCCGTTTACTATAAATGTATCTTGATATTTGCAAAGGCATCGATGCTCAACAAAAGGGTCAAACTGTCTAAACAAAGGTGTGGCTATACAAAAAAAAAATCCCTGAAAAACACACCTAGATGTCCAAAGGAATTTATATGCAAACAAAGGCGTCATTTTAATTATAAAAAAAGTGTCAATTTTTACAAAGGCGTCACATTGTCTGGACAAAGGCATCGATCTGTCAGAGGATCTTTGATGTGCAATTTGACCTAGATGTTAAAAAAAAATTGTGTTGATAAAACACATTAAACAACATTTAAATTGACTCAATTGGTTTTTTAGATTATTTTCATGTGTTCTTCTTCCATAGGATTGCACTAATTGGTCTCACAATAGTATTCATGATAAATAAATAAATGTCATTAAAAATAATCCTAGTTGTAGTGGTAGATTAGGTTTATCTTCTTATATCAGGCCCGCATAATAATGTAAGTCATCCCTTGAATGGACAACTAGAGTATGCCAAGTACATGACACCTCTTACCTTGGAAGGAAAATTTCCTTGCAAGGAGTTAATGTCACTTCAACAAGTGTCAACACATAGTGAGTGACTTAATGGGATGATGTTATTATCATTGCACCAATAATAAGTTGACGGTCTACAAATGGACTTTAGGATTCTAGATACAAGGCTCGTAATAGAGGTACTTTATAAACACCACCGTATACACAAATGTGATATGGTTCAATATCATCTCCTTGTGTTTGGAATCACCTAGGACCACATAGGAATGCTTGGCGTGTCATTAGTGGATTGAGCTATAGCTTTCCCTTTCACTCCTTTATATAGCCCACCAAAAAGAAATATGCTTGAGATCAAACCCTAGGTGATGAAATCCCTAGGTAGGCCTCCTAACAATAAAGGAATCCGATTAATGTTGTTATTTTGCATCACCCAAGATCACACAAAGCGCAAGGGGAGTGGTTGTGTAGACAACTCCTTTAGTGTTTAACAAGAACAAGTGCAAACTAGAGGCATTTCTCATCACCCAAGATCACACAAAGTGCAAGGGGAGAGGATACATGCTCTCTACCTTACCAAGCATATCAAGCATGACACACAAATTAATTTTAGTAACATGAAGGATTGAAATGTGTGGTTCATTTTTAAACACCAAATTGAAAGCGTGAAAATTATATTGTTCAATTTCATTGTACCAAAATGAAATGTTCAAGTTGTGTTGTTCAATTTTAATGCACCAAGGGAAAATGAATTCATTTTATGCACCAAATAAAATGTGAGGATTGTGTTGTTAAATTTTAATGCACTAAATTTAAATGTTAATTTATTTTAAAACACTAAATTTCAAATGTGAGTCTTAGATTATTTGAAAAATTTGCAAGATAAACATTAGTCATTAAATTTGTGTCTTCCCCCTTTGATTGTCAATTTCCTACAAACAATTAGCCTCAAAAAAATAGAAAATAGGAAACAACAAATAGTAAGGGTTATCCAAAAATATAGCTCAAATCAAATTGAACCCTAAAAATTAGCTCACTAATATACCTTGCAAAAGTGTTGAACTATTTAGACAAAGGTGTCGGACTATTCAAACAAAGGTGTTAGACTATCAGACAGATGTGTCAAACTACCTTCTTGCAAAAACATTAGTTTGTACCTGTAGCAGAATAGAGGAGGTCAAAAATAAAGGCATCGATGTACTTGTAGAAGCATCACCTATTGACTTGCAAAGGTGTCATGCTTTGAAAAAGCATTGCCCTATTACTTGCAAGGGTGTTGCATTTCTCTTGTAACTTGCAATGGCCAACAAAGCTCATGAAAAAGGATTAGTACAAGGATGTGGGGTCCTACCAAGCATGCCAAAATGTAATATGGTGAATTCAATTTATCAAATTATAGTAATGGAATTGAAGCAATTAACAAGATAAATGATCAACTAAATTCCATACTCAATGAAATTAGTCTAACATAGCTAAAATGATTCAATTAACATCAAATAAATCTAGAAATTCTAGACAATTGAAACAAATAACTAGTAAACCTACAATACCATTGGGGGATTAGTCTCAAAATGGATCTAGATTGCTCAATTTGGGCCTAATCCATGTTGTTTGTTGCAAAATATTGGGTTGAGGAATGAATATGATTCACATAATAAAATCTCTCAAATTACTGAGGTGGTGAGTAATGAATTAAAGAGAGTAAGTTTGCATTAAAGTTGTGAATCATTTTTAATGTAAAAGGATTGATATTTATAGATTTTTGAAACATTGATCAATGGTGAGGATTTAAAATCCTAATCAACAAATGAAATTAATTGAGGATATGAGTGTGGATCAAGAAATGGATCAAGGCTCAATCATCCTTGAAGGCATGGATAAAAGATTTAATCAAGGGTCCATAATCCATGAGTATTCAACAAATCCCTTAATTTTAGGAAATATGTTGGAGATATTATTCACAATGGAGGAAAGAATTTGAATTTGAAAAGAGAATATTCCTTATGCAAGTTAGAGGATTGGAGGAATAATTAGCTAATTAAACAATTTAGGAAAATCATTTAGTTGTGCAATTTAGAAGAATTGGGATCTTTAATTAAATAATTGTGAAATATTTAATCAAAGAGAGAAAATGACATTTAATTAAATAATTTTGACATTATTTAGTCAAATGAGGAGAAACTAGTATGAAGCTGATGAATTAATCAAATAGATCTAATTATTCAATTACTAGTGGAAAAAGATGAATTTAGTAAATAATTGGACATTATTTAATTAAATAGATGAAATAGGTGAATTATGAAAGCAATGGTGTTAGTAAATGAAATCAGGATATGTGATATACTCAAGACATTTTCAGGTGTCTACAGTTTTTTCTCCATCCATCTCTCTTCCTTCTCTACTTGATTTTTCTTTTTCTTTACCCTACTCTAAAACTTTTTGTCTCTTCCTTGCTTTGTATTTCCTCTCTTTCTTCCTCTCATGAAATTAATCTTGTTACACCATGGTTCATCTTCCCATTTCACTTTATCATTCTTAACTCCTACATATAAATTAGCACTGAAAAATCAAAGAAATCGATAAATTCTTTCTACGCATTCCCTTCACCTATTTGTTCTTCACTAAGTTCTTCTTCCTGCATAATGAAATTAATAACACTTTGTTGTACCTCATCTTGTAACATCTTATTGTTGCACTCCTCCACTTCTTTTTTTGCATATCCTTTTACTATTGTATTTGAAGAAAAATTAACTTTAACATCATCTTTGCAAAATGTAGGAAAATAACTCATTACCTCTATTTTTTTTCTTCCTCTATTGCTACAACATCTCCTTTTATGTATGCAACCTTCTCATCTTCTAATTTTATGCCTTCCCAAATATATATATCAACTGCTAACTCTTTTATTTCCTCATTCTCTTATTTATCCTCTTGCATTAGGATCTCTTCTCTTTTAGTGCCATATGCATGACACTCTACTCCATTTTCTATTTCACCTACATTCAAAGAAATGTTAGTAAATAAAACATGGGATTCATCTTTTACCATCTTTATTCCCTCTATCACTTGTCCTTGAAATAATTTCTCTAAATTCCTTATCTCCTCTTTCAATATGAGACCCTCCTCATCTTCATAAATTTCTTCATCAAATATAGGACTATCAAGGTCCTTTATCTGAATTGATACATCCATGCCATCTTTTGCTATTGTTTCATTATCCTCCAACATGAGGATTTCTCTCTTTCTTCCTTTGATGCCGCCTACAAATAAATTAATGTCAAAAATAATATGAAATTCATTTATATCTATTTTTTCTTCCTTTTTCTCTTTCCTTCTCCATTATTTCTTTATGCTTCTCTTATTTTCTTCCTTTCTTTCTATTAGGGTTAGTAGGTAGATATCTAATAGTTAAATGAAAATTTGATCAATAAAATAGAGAAATAAAACACACACAAAATTATAGCAAAAACAAAACAATGTAGAGAATTTAACGTGGTTCACCCAATCCGGGCTACATCCACAAAACTGCAACCATCCAAATGATTTTAGTATCCAATGTAAAACATATTACAATCTTGAACTAATAATTCCCTACTACAACCCCCATCCAAACCGCTTATAACAAGATTTTTAGAAGCTTCTAGAATTAGGGTTCTACAAAGTAAGGGTTTTCCTTTTTCGGTGATGAAGTGAAAAAATGGAAAAAAAATTCTCGGGGGCTGCTACCCCCGAACCCCAACGAGGATACATGAATAGTGTACAGTATAGCATGATCAAACACCACATATCAGCACTTTCTACTACAATTTTGTTTTCTTCTCCCACATGTTCTTCCTTCAACAATATTCCCATCATAGGTTTGTAATAATGTATTTTTTTATTCTTATTTTTTCTATCCTCTTTGCCAAATATCTATTTTTCCTCTTTCTTCTCTTCACTTCCCTCTTTCAAGACTATGTTATTATTTTCACATTTTCTTTTACCAATTTCAATCTCTTTTCTTTACTCCATCTCTATCACATCCAATCTAGCCTCAATTTTTTAATTCTTCAATAATAAATTTTGTAAACCTCTTTCCTTGTCATTATTCCCAAAATAAATTCTCACAAGTCTTCTCATGACCTAGCTCATCCTCTTCTTCAAAGAAATTTTATCAAACACTTTGCACACACACACACACTATACTATTTTCTCCCAATAGAAATTAAGGAAGATGCAACTCTACTCTTCCTCTACCCACTCTCTCTCAATGGAGGAACCTCGTACACCTTCTACCTAACCTCATTTCTATTGAAGGATAAAAAAACAAAATGAAAAATCTCACAACACAACCTTTTCAATGATCTTTCTCTTCATACTTATTGTAACACTTCCTAGCCAATCTTCCTACTCTAATACCATTTGATGTTGATCAAAGAACAAGAACCAAAATCAGACTGTTGATCTTCACAACCGCCACTCAAATATTTAACCTCTTCAAAAAAAAAAATACTCATAGAAAAACATATGAACCCAAAATGTTATGAAATTCAAATTATTTAAAATTTTACAAGTGTGCACAAAAATTTCTTAACAAACCACATTTTGGAAATTATTTTGAATATGCAAACCTCTTTTATTTATCTTGAAAACTTTCACAACAGAAGCTTCCACCTTCATCTACAGTAATACAAAATTGCTATAATTTTTCTACCAATAATACCATACTAATTTTCAATCCAAAATATCAAAATCCCATTTTTGAACACTTCTTTAACCCCTTCCTGCAACTCCTCTCCATTATATTATAAATTGACTTTTCAACTCCATATCATGTGTGGAAATATTTTGGAGGTATTTTCTTAAATGTAACTTCTAAATGAATTGATTATTCCACTCGTATTGTGACTTTTGCAATTTAAAAATTGTATCCACTCTCCAATTTTGAACACATAATGAATTTGAAATAGTATATGGGAATTAAAAACTATTAAGGGACTTAGCCGGCACGCGTAACATAGTTGGCTTGAGGCTATGGGATGGCTCCTCATGGTCTCAGGTTCGACTCGCTCTCGGAATTACCCGGTGGTTGTAGTTGTCGACATCGCAGACACCCTCAGGGACTAGTCTCACTCCCCCGCTCACCTCTATGTGACGCTCAGTGGGGGGCCACAGGGACACCCTGAGTTACCAAAAAAAAAAAAAAAAACTATTAAGGGACCCAATTTATATGTATTAATGACAGCCCCAAACTTGGGCATTTCACTTTTCCTTTTCCAACATTCAAACAATAAAAAATGTCTTTATAACAAATTTTGCTGCTCAATTTACAAAAGGATTTCTAAATTTAAAATAAATTCCTCCTATACCTTAGTCCCCTTCAAAAAATTAATATTTAGAGCATAAAATTCCCAACAAGACCAATAATTTGAATAAAAATCCAATTATGTTGAACCCAATGCTCAAAGGAGTGTCTGTAATTTTATTGAAAACCAAATAGAAAACAAAGGTTAGAAGTTAAAATATTTTTGATTATTCAAGATTTCTCAACCCCATTAGATGCTCCTACATCAACCTAAAAAAGGTTAGCTCATTAAAATTAATGGATTGTTGCAACTAGCATGTAGAGGATAACTCAATACATCTTCATGATTTAGCATGATTGATCATGATAGCTCCTTGCACATAATTGTTTCCTTCATCTTTATGTATTGCAAACTTGAACTTGATTTATGAAATTATTGTAATAATGCTACTAATTCTTCCCTTGACTACCCTTTACTAATTTGAGAATCTTTTATTTTCTTAATAGAATTTTAGCTCTAATTAGGATTTCAAATGATGAAAATTATACTATGTATTTATATATGCAATTCTTATAATTTCCTAAAAATTAAATGTTAATGGATTACAATTGAAATTAGAAATTCAAATAATAAATTACCAACACCAACATATCCAAATTTGGGGGAAAATTAGGTGGTCTAAGGCGTAATGTACCCTAGACTAGATCCACCTTTTTTCAGGGTCTAAAAGTGTCAGGGGAAAAATTTAAATACATAATTTGATTTCCCATGTTTGATTTTCCAAGAATGTTTATAAAATGGGAAATTAATACGTAATTAGATCCAAGAAAATAGGGGGAACAAAACCTAGTGTGTGTAGTGTTGAAAAATGTATCCCTTTACATTTTCACACTTGTTTGGGTGCTCCCTTCTAAAATTGGTCTTCTTTATGCCTTATTTGGTCCTATTTTGCATCCACAAGCCTTATTTAATGCATTTCTCTAAGGATGATCTCGATACTTATCTAATGATCAATCATAATTCATTTTTTTGGTTTGTGTGTCCTAGATTTAGTGATCTGGGAATCATATGCCACCTTGGGCATATGGGTCTCACCTAAGTTTTGGGGCCTAATCCTAAATTTGGCATAGAACTTAGCATTTCTTGAATTTGTGTCCCAAGCCTAGGCTACTGGGACTCATACGCCCCAACTAGTGTATGAGTCCTACTTTAGCTTGGACCTATTTTGAATTCAATTCTTGGTGGGATTTTATTTTCCTAGATCTGATATCGGCTTGTAGTGTTGTAATTTTAGGAAATTTGGAATAAACAAGTATAAATACAAGGTTATTTCACATAATTTCTCCTAACAAGATCTAAGCTTTCAAGTATTCAAGAATTCTAGAAAAATTTTGTTTAAGAGAGTTTACAAGAGCATTCAAGAGTTGATTATCAATAATTTGGAGCAATATTCAAGATTCAAGCAGCATGTCGAAGTCATTATGCATCATGTGTGTTTTTGAGCTAACATTTGTGATGTAGGTTTTTGTATTTCAAGCAAGTATTCAAGATCAAAGTTCATATCAACAATCAAGAGTCAAGATCTACATTCATGCTATCCATCTCACATAATATTGTAGCTTTTATATCAAGGGTTTGGTGACTAGTTGCAACATTTCATATTCTTCATTCATCATTCCTCCATTCTATTTCATTTCATTTCAAGGTTTGATTACCAAAATAGGGTTTGACCAAGGAAAACCCCTATCCACTAACAAAACAAAAAAAATTATCTCCTCTACATGTGTGATTGTATATCTAGGTGTTTTGGAGCTTGAAGATCCTCTGAAGACAAAGTGGCAAGATTGAAAAAATTTGTCAAGAAGTTGTCATCTTCACGAAAAGACACCTACAAGCCAAAATTCAAAGTTTCATAATCAAAGGTCAAACAAAAGAGAAGCTACAAAATATCACTAGAGGATACCTGAGTTTCAACCAAACCCTAATAGTGAGAATAAATCACCACCTTGGGCGTATGAGTCCCAGTATACCACTTTTCAACCATTTTTGTAGATCCTCGTTCGTGATTTGCAGATTCCAGATTCAATCCAAAACCCCAAACTAGGACTAAATTTCCCAGTCTAACATATGAGTCCCAGTCCACATAAAAATTCATAATTTTGGGATTGCAGACCTTGTTTCAGGTATCTCCAGTTTTCCAGGTGCCCCTCTGTCTATTCTCAGTTTATTATTCTAATTTTGAGTTTCATATTCTAGGTCATATAGTTAGGTTTTGCATATTGCTTTCATCTCTTTCTTTCTAAGTGTTTACTTTGTGTGCTTCATGTCCTAAAAGGTGGAGCACCCTATTTCCTTTAGTTCATTTTGGTGAACCTAATGTGAATCAAACACACAAACTTCTAATTTGGAGTACATTCCAGTCGTAGATCTAGTTTACATTATATCTTGCATTAGTTAATTTGCATTTAGGGCTTCTAAATCTTGTGTTAGTGAAAGTGCATATAGGTTGCATTTTTGCATCAAGTGCATCATTGAATTTGATTTGAAATCTATAATTACACATAGTCAAGACAATATACAAACCAAAAACTTTAACATTCACTCAAAATTTATTGAATTTAGTGTCAAAACCCTAATCTAGGACTCATTCACCATTTTGGGTGATTTAGTCCCAATACAGTTTGTTTTACCTAAGTTCTGGGAATTCTATGATGACTATTATTCACTATTTGAACCCTAAAAAAATCCTAATTGGCTCTCATACACCCCTCTGGGTGATTTAGTCTCGTGTTAGACCTGAAATTACATTTTATGACATTAAAAATCGTGTTTCTGTGTTTTTGCTTGTTGTTGTTAGATCTCTATTTCAGTTTACTGATTTTCTATTTTATTCATTTCATTGGATCTAGCTTAATTTGGTTTCATTTCAAGTGCATTTGTAAACATAAGAATCAAAATTAAAGAATATCATTCATCTTTTGTTCATTACATTTATCTTGCATTCATTGATTGTCCCTTGCATGAGCTTTACAACTTGATGTCCTATTGTAATACTATAGTGAGAAGTAGTTTGAGACTCATGTCATCCTTTAATAGCACACTCATCATGGATCTTTGGTTATCTAGATCTTTCACTCATAGTGTTGACACTAGTTCACTAGGTATGGACCATACCCTTAATAACTCTCTACCTTCAAGTAGTGTGACAGGTGTTGAAACAAGGGTTGCTAGTGTACCTCAAGAAAACATAATCCAAATCCATGAAGAATTAGCAAACCTACAACATCAAGTGAGTACTGAAAACATTTCCAACACTATTATTCCTACCATAGATAACATACACCACATGATTGAAAGTGAAGAAGGAATAGAACTTGCGCATAAACCTAGCTTAGATTTTTGACAAACTTACAAGTTGTGCTCCAACTCTGAATAATAATCAAAGTCAAGGAGGAACCCAAATTCCTCCTCCTACAACCATTTCCTCTATTCACACTTATACCAACCCTCAAGTTACCACAATGATGCAACCTACTAGTAATGTCATTCCTACCTTGGGTATTTCCACTAGCAATCCTAGTGTACCTTTGTTCCATCTCTTGTCATATCTCCTACCACTTAACCTCCCATAAGTATTCCATTCACTTCTCCCTCAAATGCATACACACCTTGACCATATTCACCTCCATCTCAAAACAAAACCAATGATGCCATCCTTAACCAACTCTTGCAAAATGTTTCATCCCTTCAAAAGAAAATTTCCACCATTTAATCAAAATGGCCAACCATCATACTATGTCAAAAGCAATCCCTTATCCATGGAGATATTGAGAACATTGATACCAAAAGGTATAGAGATTCCTAGATTTGAGAAATATGGATGAAAAGGAGACCCTTCTAACCTTGTTTCCACCTATGTTGCCTTATGCAGTGACTTTTTCCTTTAGGATAAGCTCTTGGCTAAGATTTTCCCTAGGTCCTTAAAAGATACCGCTTTAGAATGGTTTTCCTCATTACCGAATAACTCAATTCATTCATTCAATGAACTTGTTGAGGCCTCTATTAACCATTTCCAAGTGCACATGAATCTTAAGATGACATTAGTTGATTTGATGAGATGTAAGCAAAAGGATGATGAAAAGGTTAGTAAATTTATTCCATACTACCAAATGCTTTATTCCCACATCAACGTACAGATTCCCAATCCTCACCTTCAATGAATATTCATTGAAAACTGACAAACTAAGATACAAGATAAGCTTGGCATGATGAAATTCCCTTCTTTTGTACACTTGTGTACTACCCTTAGTGATTATCAAAACTCGATTAATAGTCGTGAAACAAAACCCACTTCCAGCCAACCTAAAAAGTCTAAATTCACAAACCAAAATAATTACCAAACTTTTAGAAAACATAATAAAGGCTTTCCTTCAACTTAATCCACCTCAACCAACTCAACATGTTGATACCCAAGTGGCTGCTATAAAGAAGACAACTTCTTTTACATTTTGGGATCCAGCTAGACAATTTACTCCCTTACCTGATACCCTCCATAACACAATGTTACAACTTCTAGAACAAAAATTTATCTCCTTGCCTCTCATTAAAACTCTCAATCTTATTGTCATTATCACCGGTAAAATGGACATGATACGAAACATTGTAAGCATCTTAAACATCTTGTGCAAGACCTCATTGATTCTAATCAACTTCAAATTAGAGGTGTTAATGATCAAGGAAATAAGTTTGTTTCCCCTCCTATTCAAATTTTGAAAATATATACTAACCCCATTGCCAAATCATAATATTTCATTTGTCAAAGCTAGTGAAAAACAAGAAGAATGATGTGATGAATGTTGACATGGATGATGACAACATGGATACTATTGAACAAGGTCCTATGGATACTATTGAACAAAGTATTGTGGATGGTATGGTTGTGTTGATCAAAACAAAACCTCATAAAGGGCCAAAATAAAAAGCCTCTTGACATTGCTTTCTCATCTAAAGATGTAATTAGAAATGTGCTTGATGGTCCTCTTTAAATAGTCGGTCAAATAAATGACAAGCCCACTAATGGGATATTAATTGATCCCATCTATGGAGAGGATGTGATCCCTGAAGAATTCTTACTTGTGCATGAACTCTATCAAGAAACATATGATAAACTAAAAGCATCCAAATAAAAATGCATAATGGTTTTGCTTACCCTACAATGGGATAGATCACCCTTCCTCTAAAAATCAAACTGAAACAATTAGATGACTCATTCTCTATCATCTCAATGTTGGATCGATTCCATGTGAAGCTTGGTTATCCATGGCTACGATCCATGGAATCCATCCCATCGGTCATACATAAATTTTTAAGGTTTCCCTTTTGACAATGAGATCTTTACTGTGCACCATAGTGGCTTTTTTCATTGGATTTCTTTTGGCCCAAACCTATGGAACCTATTAAACCTCGTGAGGACTTCTTTTTCAAATTCTACCAAAATTTTAAGGTAAAATTCATAGAAAAATAATCCCTTAGAAACATGCCTCAACCCATGATCAAGCCTCCTATCTTTGACAAAACTATGATTGAGCCAAAATACATTCCAAGTAACCAAGACCAACCTAAGATAGATCCTTTACCTATCTCCTACAAATGACCAAGAGACAACAAAAACAATCTCATCATGCCTCCTAAGATAACAACAAGTTTACAAAGCTAAAGAGAAAGTGGTTGAACAACCTCCCATGGTCCCTTCTATTCCTCCACTTAGGGAAGAGAAGAAACCTATGGTTGATAGACCCACTCCTACACAAACACAACTTGAAAACCTTATTAAAAGAAATAGAAATGTTGGAGAGCATAGGCATAGACGTCATGCTATTGCTCAAAGGTTAAACGAATAAAATAACAAAGAAAATCAACATCCACACTCAACTAAAGCAATACACGATGAGTCTCACTCTTTTCCACAACAAAAGGATCCTATATTGTGACCATGTACAAGAGCTAAATCCTTCTTTATACATTATCATTCAACCTTCCATTGTGATTAACTTAGATGATGATGATGAGATTACTAAAATTTATGAGGAAGTGCATAATGAGTTGAATACATTGTCTTCCTCTTCTATGAGCTTAAATGATAATTCTCCTAGGAAGAGTGTTGAACTTGGTGATGACCCCAATTCAGCACTTGTTGTTGTCCCTTTGGCTAGTTGTCCGCCTTTCATATACAATGAACAAGATTGGGATGTGGACAACCTACTGATATGTTGACTTGAAAGTGCCTTACTAGTCTTGTCTTTATTTTCTTTTTCATGCTTCTTTTATACGATTACATGTGTGTAATGTAATCCCCCATGTTGCTTTGTTTGGTGTATCTCTCTTTGTGACATTCCTTTATTTGTCTGTAAATTCTTCTATATGTCGTAAATCCTTTATATTTTCTTTGTCTTGTGTTTTCCTTTTTGGAATGACGCAAGGCGTCGAGACATTTAGGTTTTTTCCATATTGACCCAAAAGATTTTACTTTACCTTTTCTTTGTCTTATTTTTTCCTTTTCAGAGATGACGCAAGGCGTCGAGACATTTAGGTCTCTTCCATGTTGACCCAAAAGCTTTTCTTTGTTTTCTCTCTCTTTATGTCATTCTTCCTATTCCATGAGTATTTGAGGAATGATGACGTTTTCGAACTCTCTAAAAAAATTGTAGCAAAGACATACTAACCCCGAATCCATGGATCCCTTATGTGATTTTGGGATTTCATTTTGGGGGCAACCCCTTTTCATGATGCGGCTTTATTTGGAAACATATGACTTGGCATAGAGCTTTCTAAATACTCTCTTGTGTCCTCTTTATTGTTATCATTTATCATTTGCTACTTTAAAGTAGTTGCTCACAGCATGGTGTTTAGCAATTTATTTAAAGTGGGGGCATACATTGGCATTATTCTTTTGCATTTCACAACTCATGTTTCATTGTATAGTCTTCTTACTTCATGCGATGTTTCTTTCGCTTTGTGGTGGCCTTGGGTGTGATGTCCCTCAAGAGTGCAATCTCTCTTAGCATATTATATTCCTCTTAGTGGATTGATGTGACACATTGCATCCCTTAAGTTGTGAATCTTCTATTCTTTGATTGGTCCTCTCTTGGAGACACTAGGCACAATGTTCCTAAAATTAAGACCTTACATGAACTAAGCAAAACTCCTTTGAACATACCTTGCACTACTTTTGTATTTACAATAATTGTTATATGGCCACCTTGCATAACACTCTTTGCTTGCTTATGGAGCCATCTTGTTTTTTCATGAGTGTTAGTATACAAAGTTTTACTTGCCTCATGGATCCTATTGTTCATGTTGTGTGGCACCTTATCAAAGTTATCAGGAGGTATAGCTTTGGTATTTTTAGTGTATGGGAGCCTAACTTAGGCGTGAATTTCCCATAACCACTTGCTTGTGTGTGTGAACGCATATCAGTCGTATGCATATGTGTCTCACTAGGGGCTTAACTAGTGGACAACCTGAGGTTCCACTAGCCAGGTTGTGAGCATGTGTTTGGTTTATATAGTGGGCATCATCTTCCACTTGTAAACATTTTTGGACAAACAACTTAGATCTGTTCTACATCATGATGGACAAATGATCGACGCTTGATCCATCCCCCTTTTTTTTCTTTCTTCTTTATGTCTTTAACAGTGTACGCTTGTGCCTTGTTGTTTCTCCTTACATCATTCACATGTGTGTTCTTTTGTGCCTATGTTGGTTTTCCATAGGATCTTGATCTTGGGGGCTTGTGCAACCCTCTTTATCATTGTCATCCTATCTCACTAGTATTGGTACATTTGGACCCCTCTTGATGTGATTTTGTCTACTTTAGTCTGAGTTTGAACCAAGTTCCTCCTTTCACTAAAGTGGGGGCTAAATGTAGTGTATAAAAATGTATCCCTTTACATTTTTACACTAGTTTGGGCCCTCCCTTCTAAAACTAGGCATCTTTATGCCTTATTTGGTCCTATTTTGCATCCACGAGCCTTATTTAATGCATTTCTCTGAGGATAATCTTGACACTTATCTAATGACCAATCATAATTCATTTTCTTGGGTTGTGTGTCCCAAATTTAGTGATCCAGGACTCATACACCACCTTGGGCATATGGGTCCCACCTAAGTTTTGGGGCCTAATCTTGAATTTGGCATAGAACTTAGTATTTCTTGAAATTTGTGTCCCAAGCCTAGGCTACTAGGACTCATATGACCCAACTGGCATATGAGTCCCACTTTATCTTGGAAATATTTTATTCTCCTAGATCTAATGTCAGCTTGTAGTGATGTAATTTCAAGAAATTTGGCATAAACAAGTATAAATATAACTTTATTTCACACAATTTCTCCTAACAAGATCTAAGCTTTCAAGTATTCAAGCATTATAAAAAAATTGTGTTCAAGAGAGTTTACAAGAGCATTCAAGAGCTAATTATCAAGCATTTGGATCAATATTCAAGATTCAAGCATCATTTCGAAGTCATCATGCATCATGTGTGTTTTTGAGCTAACATTTGTGATGTAGGTTTTTGTATTTCAAGCAAGTGCATTCAAGATCAAAGTTCATATCAATAATCAATAGTCAAGATCTACATTCATGCAAGCCATCTCACATAAGATTGCAGCCTTTATATCAACGGTTTGGTGATTTGCAACATTGCATATTCTTCATTCATCATTCCTTCATTCAACTTCATTTCATTTCAAGGTTTGATTACCAAAATGAGGTTTGACCAAGGAAAACCCCTATCCACTAACAAAACATATTTTTTTCTCATCTACATGTATGATTGCAAATCTAGGTGTTTTGGAGCTTGAAGATCATTTGAAGACAAAGTTGCAAGATCAAAGAAAGTTGTCAAAAAGTTGTCATCTTCACAGAAAGTCACCTATAGGCCAAAATTTGAAGTTTTCAGACACGAAGATCGGACAAGAGAGAAGCTACAGCAGATCACTAGAGGATACTGGAGTTTTAGCCAAACCCTAATACTAGGACTAAATTGCCACCTTGGGTGTATGAGTTCCAATATACCACTTTTTAGCCATTTTATGTAGATCCTAATTTGTGAGTTGCAAATTCTGGATTTAGCCCAAAACCGTAAACAAAGACTAAGTCACCTAGTTTGGTGTATGAGACCTAGTTCACATTGAAAAATTCATAATTTTGGGATTGCAAACCTTGTTTTAGGCATCTCCAGTTTTCCAAGTGCCCCTCTATCCATTCTCCATTTATTATTCTAATTTTGAGTTTCATATTCTAGGTCATATAGTTAGGTTTTGCATATTGCTTTCATCTCTTTATTTATAAGCATTTGCTTAGTGGTTAGGCCCCCCTTGTTTAATCACACCCAAGGAGACCTAGTAGTAACCCTTTCTCTTAATTGAATCATTAGATTGTTGCTCCTAGGGTTTCCTTGAATGAACTAAGAGTGAAATAGGAAAGAAGGGATCCTTTTTCCCCTTTTGTGTGCTTCATCTCCTAAAAGGTGGAGCACCTTATTTCCTTTGATTCAGTGTTAAATTGTGAGGGAAAACATTTTTTGTCACTACAAATATAAACCTTAGAAATATTCTCACAATAGTTATCATACCTTGTCTCCCATTTGTTATTTCTTTTTCTCCTTGGTTTATATGTACATGATTTATTTGCATCAATAAGTGAAACACTTTCCATGAAAAATGGGTTGTTCTTATATCCATCAATGAAAAAATTTGTATTTTCTTCATAGAGATTTCTGTCATTTTTACTTATAAGTTTGGGTACCTCATGTGAAGCATTTAAATTGATACAAAAAATTATTGTTTTCTAGAATAATGGAAGTTTCAATAATACATGACATGTTTCTTGTGTTTGAGCATCTCTTTCTATATTTTTTTAGTAAGAAGTCTCTTATATGCTCGTGTAACTAAATCACTAGGGTTTTTAATATTTGCAAGCTACATCAACATTTGAAGATAATTTTTTGAAATCTTCTCTATTTCAATTGTATATTTGGCAATGTACTTGATTACAACATGTTTGGAAAGAATGAGTTGTCAATCTATATTTTCTCTTCATAATTGTAGAATATAATGATTGTGTGTATTTAATCAACCATCATTTCATGTAGACTCAAAAAAAATTCACATGTTTTAAGTCTCTCTAATCCCTCAAAATACAATTATCATAGATCATTGTACCTATAATTAATAATAACATATTTTAATTTCATTGGAAACATATATTATATTCAATTTGCACATAATAGTTTCAATGATTGAACCTCTTACCTACAAACCATTCATCCTCTTTTCTTATGTAAGCATGCACCTTCTCTACATATGGTGTATTATTCTACACAATGTAGGATCTCTTCATAGTCACGTTCCATATCTACTATCTAAGTTGTCTTGTTTTCCAAAAATATGAATGTTGTACAAAATTTAATAATGCATATCATTCAAAAATATAAGGGTTTATTTATTGCATTGAAACATAAAATTTTATATAAGAATTATTCTATAATTCTTTTCTTTATTTCACAGTTATTTTATTTTACTTTAGAATTATTTAAGAACTATTTATTATATACTAAATAGTTGTTTTATAATATATTTTTAATTATATGTCAACTATGTTTTTTTTTTATTTGTTTAACATTCTTCTCCTTAATGTCAATATATAACACCTCTTGATAGATTAATTTTTTTGCTAATATGTATTGAATTTTTTTAAAACTAAATAAAAAATCATAAATATAATCTCTCAAAAAATTTACATATTTTTTTTGAAATTTGAATATTACTAATACTCAATACATTTACTCAAAATAAATAATGCATTATCCATATACATACTAATATTGCTTTTGGTGTTGCCCCTCCTCATGAGGGTCATCGCACATCGTGAACATAGCCTCTTTTCTCATGAAAATCAAGAGAATCGCACATAGGCTTCTCCCCTTGTGAGAAGAGATTGTGGCTAGTAGGGTTGGTCATTAATTTCTCTTTGACACTCTACCTCTTCATCATGTATGAGAGCAATTTTTGGGTGCTCTACGGAAGGTGCTACTAGTTGGTTTAATTCCAACAAATTTTCTCAGTTAGCTCCTACTATCTGACTTGGTCATGTGAATGAAGCTTAAGATATACTAAAGAAAAGGGTATTGATGGGTGAGACCCTTCCATGAACACTTTGGACCCCATTGATGTAAGTGGTCCACCAACTGACTAAGATCTTCCTCCTCCTCACTTTGCTACTATTTTCGCCACTTAACAACTTTGTTTTATGATTTTATACTCTTGAATGTTTATGTTTTTTTTCTTTTTTTTTTTCTTTTTTTTCTTTTTGTTTCTCTTGAATGTTACCCTATCTAAACTCTAGATGTGTGACTATATTCACCCACCTTTTTATAAATACATAAAATTGTTTATTTATATTGCATCAATCCTTTCCAAACTTATTTTATGAATCATGTAGAACTTAAGTGGATGAATCTATAACTAAGACAACATTCACAAGAATCCTTATTTATTTACTCTGCTAAAATGAATATACAAAATGGTAAAATTCATGAGATAAAATTTGAATGTAAACTACACTACAAATACATAATACTACTTGTTTTAAAATATTTTTAAAAAACCTCAACAACACCCACTGATTTTTTTTTTTAAAACTACAATTCATGAGACTCCACCCTTAAAAATGTTTGAAAGACAACAAATCACTAAATGACAAATATTGAATCAAGATTATATTACATTTTGAAAGTGTAATTTCTACTTAGAGAGTACAATTTAATCTGTCCATAAATAATACACAAAATATCCTACATTCCAGCTTATTCATGACCTTATTGATTCCAGATTATTTTGTTTGAGGATCTTTTATCACAAAAATCTTTCAAACATCTTTTCTGATTTTACCTTAGAACTCAGAATATTTAGACCTGAATTCATGACTTTTTAAACATCTAGAATCTCCTTTATGCCGGCTAAACTCTGAAGACTTCCTACTTCCGTGGGGCTTAACACTCTAGACTGGTTAATAGCCATTTTAATCGTCTTTTCTTTGAAGCAAACCCAAAATAGTTGGAGGAGCGTTCACAACTGAGATAGAAAGGAATAGCAGGTGTATTAATGGTTATGGGGGACAATCGTTGAAAAACGATTACTACAAACCCAACGTCTATAACTCGTGCATTGACGATTTTACATTGAATGGGCGTCAATCATCTCGTCAAGCGTGACTTTAATAAAGCAGATTGAAAGTATGTAGCATTCTTCCATTGAATTCTTCAAACATTATGAAGTCGGTCACGTCTTAATCCATGCAAGCAGATTCTTCCATAGAATTCTTCAAACATTCTGAAGTCGGCCACGTCTTAATCCATGCAAGCTGTGACCATTTCGTTCTACAAACGTTGAGGATCAAGGATATCACGAGTCATTAAATGACAAATGTTCAGTCATGGTCATGTAATAACTCCATCAATAAAATCTAAATGTTATCTTCGATACGCACCTCCATGACATTATAATATGTGTTACACAGCATCAACCATTAAATGCTAAATCGAAGAAGACTTTACTTGCTTTTGTATTGTTATTTGCTTTCATTTAATGTGGGAGTGCAGATGGAGTAAAATAAAATAGAATTAGACAAAACATAATGAAAGTATAAATGATTTCATTAAATTAACTCTTATTGCATCATGATGAGGTGGTCGTGCTCATGGATGATTGGATGTGAATGCTTGTGCCAAAACATAAGGTTGCATTCAAGTTCATGTATGAAAATGGCTTAGGTTGAGGCCAATTTATAGATTTTTGGCTAAAGCAATGGATGGATAGGATTAAAAGATGAGATCAATGGATCATATTGGTTGAAAGTCATGGAGAGATGAGAGGATGACAAGTGTTCTAATATGGTTTGAGGGGATGGAGGGAGAGGGATTAAGGGGAACAATGGTGGATATTATCCTTGGGAGAAATGGATGTACAAGATGGAAAGAGTAATTTGCAGTGGTCCAGAGGGATGGGCAAGTACCTTGACCCATGTACAAAGGCTCATGCCTTGTGTACAAAGGGCCCATGCATTTGTACACATTAGAGGTTGTTAGAGATTTGATTGGGGGTTGACTAGAATTAGGTTGTGCAAGTGGGTGATTAAGAGATTAAGTGGATTAGTCCACTTAATAAAAAGTGGAGAAAAATCGGTAAATTAATTAAATAATTTATTTATTTAATTTTTGGGATGAAAATGAGGACATTTAGATAAATAAATAATTGAATTTATTTACCTAAGGTGTCCTATGAAAGGAAGATGATTAAATGATTTAGGCTAGAAATAGGTGTGGGTGAATAGTAATGAATAGTGATTTTATTAATTCAATAATAAAATATTATTTAATTAACAAGGAGATGAAAATGAAATAGTTAATTGAATAATAATGGTTGTATTCAATCAATTATAGAGGAAATAGTGATAATGACGATGTGTCAATTTTAGGTGTCTACAATTAGTAATTGATGAGAGAAAATACTAAATTTTATGACAAAAGATTATATTTTAATGGGTGAATATAGTGAGAATGATATGTGGATCACTAGGAATGTGGAAACCAACATCATATTTGACCAAATCATCAAGCAAATTTTGCAGCGAAATGTTGATGATACTAGTAGTGGTCACATTGAATTTGAAAACTTGTTGAAAAAAAGAACATGCCATGAAAGTTTTAGTTTGAATAGTTTATTCAAACTAAAACTTTCATGGCATTTTCTTTTTTTCAACAAGTTTTCAAATTCAATGTGACCACTACTAGTATCATCAACAGTTCTCTCTATATGAAAATATTCATGATTCTATTACAATCACTCATTGTGAAAGTGGTCCAAATTGAATACCTGAATCTAGATGCGCTTTGGTTATTTATTCTTAATGGACCTTCACCTACTACATTATATTCTCACTTTTACTAAAATAGGACATTATGAAGCCCTTGCTTTTCTTTTATAGATCTACATTTTTTTCCTCATTTGGGGATGTCATTTTCCAATCATAGTGTTACATAATGTCTCCCTTCATTACATAGAGTTAAACAACACATTGTGACATTGCTTAATATTGTGCAACGATAAGGAATGTTACAAGATATATAAAAAAGGGTAAAAACCATGTAGGTCTACACAATGATAACAAATGTGAATAAATAGAAAGTGTTTAAAATCCAAAAATACTGCTAGCCAATGGAAAGGAATGTTGTCCAAAATAAATAAATTGCTACAAAATAGTAGGAAGGCATTTCACAAGTCTATGTTAGTGCAACAACTCGCAACATTCCAAATCTTACATAATGATATAGAAAACAATATATAAAAAAATTGTTGTACCTTATGAATAGCTATTCTTTGTTTTTGATAAAGTAAGCAGTATTTTGAGGGTGGTGTACCCTTCAAAGAGAGCCACAAGGGCCAATAGAGTCCAAGATCAAAAAGCAACAAAACAAAACACCAAAGCACGAACTAATAGCACACGGACCAACAACAGACTAGCAGCAGACTAGCTAGTGTTCTCCCAATTCTTAGAAGTTGAACCAAATCATCGTCAATTCACTCCTGGTGGTCTTTAGCCTTCTTCATCTCCATCTCGTCCTTCATGATAGCCAACAAGGTACTGGTGACACAATGAACTAATTTGACCATGAAATGGGTCAAACCATTGAATTTTTTGTCCATTTTGTCCATTCTTTCTTTCAACACACCGAGCTCCTCCCCTCCACCCATAATGTAGTCGAGGTCATTCTGCTCAATATCCAGTGGTTCCGAAAAGTGAGAGGCTGAAACCTCCTTCTAAGCTTTACCCTTGTCAAGAATGGAAGAGGGACCTCTAATTTTCTCACCTTCTTCGCCTTCTAACACCTCTTCAACTCTGCTATCTTTGTTGTTTGACAGCTCCTCTTCAGTGTCCAAATCCCTAACTTGCATTTTTTTCTTGTTCTTTGCCAACCTTCCAGAGTGTTGAATATGGCATCACAACCAATAACCACAGTCTCTGCCACCACCGTGTCACCCAACGAGTCCTTGCTCATAACAGTTTTCCCTTTATTCGGAGACTCCTTCTCCTCCTTACCTTTCTTTTTCGGGCCAAGCTTACTGGGAGTCTTAGCAAGGGTAGACTTGAGATCACACATACTCACTGCCACACTGGTTTGGGTAGCTCCCTCAATAGCCTTAAGTTTTTTGGTAGCAGGTTTGGGTTTCTGAGAATCAACAAGGATCAGGTGACTTTTCTTGGCAGGGCCTTTGGATTCGACCAGAGATAAGTTGGTCTCGTTGCGTGGCTCAATTTCCTCAATTCGGGCGGTCGAAATGGGTTTCGGAGGGCATAAAGTCATATGAAAGTGGTAGAGTCTTAGAATAAGACCTTGGTGGAGTGGTAGGGGAGTGGGTTCATTAGGATTTAAAGCAAAAAAATCCACACATTTTTCGACTGAGTTTTCAAGGTCCATGAGTAGAAAAAAGGGAAAGCTCAGTAAAATGTTATGCCTAAGGTGATTTAACAAGGGAAAATGGTAGAAGTAATAGGTCTTGTACCTTCCTTCTAGCATGACATATTTCATCAACGCAAGACACGCCTAGTTCCACGGCTAGGGAAGAGCCTCCCATTCAAACATTGACTGGTTGCACACCAACTTCATGCCATAGCATTGGAGGCTCATCGCCTATGCAATCACTTCCTCATCCACCATAAAGGAGATGCCTCCCAAAGACACATGTCGATTCTTCCAAGAGTTGATGAATTGGGTCAATAGATTAGGGTCATGGCCTACAAGTCTCTCCATCAGAGGAGTAATGCCACCTTCAACACAAATGTTCCAGACAAGCGGATCCTTGTGAAACTCGTTGCAATTATCTGGCTCTATCCGCACCCTATCCCCCCCATGATTCTGCACTGCGCACAGTATAACTAGGAACCTTGAAATAATAGAAAGTTAAAGATAATAGCAAGGTGAAAAATCACCTGCACAATAAAGAATTTAAGCCATAAATGGAAATCTTTGGGAATCAAGCCTAAGGACAGGTCACACGCACGAGTTAATAATTTCTCGGAAACAATCTTAGCATAGGCTTTAATAAGGATTTCCTCACATAAACGGCTAAGAAAAAAGGACATGATCGGCAAGGAAGGATTTCCTTCCACATAAAAATATATTGAAATCTAGGCAAGATAGTCGCGGGGACATATTTAGAAATCTCTAAATTGATAGTAATTAGCGGTTGGTCAATTTTAGTTATACCACAGATAGAAGCTATGAGGCACGAAACCAAAATAGCTGATAAGGAAAATCCAAAAAGGAGCTTTGTCTCATAATTACAAGTCACATCAAATTTGAAAACATAGAATTTGAAACTCTGTGATCTTAAGAAAATCCCCATAAGGAGATTACGACAAGTACGGTCTAGCTTATTAATCAATCGGTACTTGTCACAGCAAAACATGGTTTCCTTTCTCCAAACGTGCTCCATTCTATAATTTGAAAAAATCCACTTGGTATCCATCCCATCAATACAGCTAATCATCCATCTCATCAAAACAATAAGACCACAAAGCCCAACGAAAAGGCTTGTGGACCCCCCAAGAATTCAACTAAGCACATGTTGTGTTTCCATCATGAGTCAAGTAAGGGCTTTGTTCCTTCACTATAATACTCTAAATATTTGGTGGAAGTAGACTTAAATCACGCTAGCATTTGGACAAATTCCAGTGAGAGCCAAAATTGGCTAAGGCATCAGCCACTTGTTTCCCCTCTCTATAAATATGACTGGCTGCCTTTAATTTTAATTTAGACACAAGAAATCTAATGTCAAGAAAAATATCCTTAGTGTTCCACCCCAACAATTTATCAAAATTTATAGCATCAATAATGGACTTAGAGTCACCTTCAATGTGCAAGTTCTCTATCCCCAAGGAAACAGCTATCTGTAAGCCCTTTAACATCACTCTAGCTTCCACTATCATAGAAGAATGGAGATCAATCCCCCTAGCATAACCAGCCACCAACTTTCCTCTGTGATCCCTGATAACACCTCCTATACTTGCTTTGCCCGAGTTTCCCTTAGTAGCCTCATCAAAGTTTAGTTTAAACCAGCCTCTGTCAGGGGGTTTCCAAATAGTGGCTCTCCTAGCTAAAATTTTGGAGTTGTCATATGAGTTGGCATCTAGGTTCTGATGCCAAGCTTTAGCTATGCTTATTTCCAACTCAATGGGACCTTTATTTGGGATTCTCCCTTTGAAGAGAGATATTTTCCCCAATGAGTCGAGCTCCTATACCAAACACCTCTTTCGGGTTCATCTCAGTGTTCCTGAAGATCCTATTATTCCTCTCTTTCCATAAGCACCAACATATAATGGAAGGAACTTGGTTCCATATTTCACTAGTTAATGGATGGGTAAAGGGTCTAGACCAAATCAAAAAAAAGGATGTGATGTCCTTGCACATAATCCATTGTATCCTCAATCTTCCAAAAGCCAACTCCCATACCTCAGCAGCAAAGGGGCATTGTAATAGCAGATGATCAACCGATTCTTCATTGCATTTACACAAAAAGCATCTATTGGAGATCTAGAATCCCCTTTTCCTTAGATTATCCTGAGTAAGAATTTTGTTATAACATACAGTCCACCAGAAAAAATTCACTTTCAGTATCATGTATCTATTCCAAACCTTTTTCCATAGATTATTGATTTGTTATTACATACAGTCTGCCAGAAAAATTTCACTTTCGGTATCATGTATCTATTCCAAACCTTTTTCCATAGATTATTGACCACCCCCTAATCAGCCAGTTGTTCATAAGAAAATTTAACAATAAGATCACCTTGATTATCATGGATCTAGAAGAAATCATCCTCACCGTAAGCGGGGGGTATCCTGGTGAGAGAGTAACTCCTGCAGCTTCATGGCTAGAAGACACAGATTAGGGGATAAAGGACAGCAAAGACTAATGTCATTCCATTTCCTAGCTCTCAAGGGTCCAAGAAGATAATCACTAATATATATACCAAACACTTGTTGAGCCTGACCCTTAAGAAACCTAAACTCAGAAGAATCCAAAGGAGATTCAAGCAACCAAGAATCCTCCTAGAATATGATTTTATTACCATTACCTATCTTCCAGTTAATCCCATTCTTCATAAGCTCTTGAAGACTGCAGATACCCTTCCAAACCAAGGATCCCGTAGAGTGGACCTCTGAAAGGCAGTCAATCAACAGTCGGTTCAAAAGGTATTTGGCATTCATTATTTCACACCAGTCCTTCCTATCCCTTAGATGATTTGTTGTGCAGTTGTTGCACACACGCCCCGCTGGAAGCACGGACCCTCTTTCGCTTTGGTTTTGGTTTCTTGGCCCTTTCTTTATGAGGCTTTATCTTCCATTGGCATGTGCTAAATGTTTTTTTTGATTGCCTAGGTGTCTCCCCTGAGTTATTCATTGAAGATCTTTGGTTCTAGATAAATTTTAGGTTTTTGCTCAAGTTCAGGATTTTCTACCCTAGTCAGATTTTCCTGGATCCTGCTTGGTCTATGGCTGGACACTGGTGTTCGGAGATTTTTGGTATTCGTGGATTTCTGCGTGGGCCAAATTTTTCTGGATTCTGCCCTGTTGTCGGATTCTCGGGTTTTCTAATTGTCTTGTCGAGCGCATTTATGTCTTCGTACATGCTTTGAAAGATGTATTTAACTTGATTTTTGGGATCTTTTATGCCATCATGCTTATTATTTTCCATCCTTTGAGTTGAGGACTGCATCCTTAGAGTTTTTTCTTTGAGTTTTTGATCCGATTTGGGACATTTGGGCTTGAATTGATCAATTTGGTGTCGATTTCTTATGTATTTTGGCCCCTGCACTTTGTGGACGCCATCCTATTCGCACTCATTGTTTCTGGGACTGATTTGGGCTTTACAATGGTATGTTCTCGATCTCCTTGCTTTTAATTGATGGTTGTGGATAAGCTTCGATCTTACTGGGATTCTTTGGGTTTAATTCTCCACATTATTTGGGAATTTTCATGATTAGGGTTGTGCGGCATTATTTTATTTACCACCTCCCAAGCAAATATAAAGGTCCTTTATCTATTTGCTTCTAACACGACTCACTTGAGAGTTGTGAGTAATCCCCTAGTCGAGAATTAGAAGTTGAAGTGTTTTAATTTTGAGCTCATTTGTGCCTTAATGGCGGATCTATAACGTTTAACTTAGGGTATCATCATTTATCTTGAGTGTACTCTCAAATTGGCTTAGAATGTTGAGAGAATCTATAGAAAACCCATATTAAGCTTGCCCCAGGCTTTAATCTTTGAAATTCATGATCAATTTGATGTTATGGGTAAGGTCACAGTTTCGTGTCACAATCCGAGTTTTGGCCTCAATCCAGGATTTTCCGTTAGCTTAGGACAATCCATCTTTGGTGGATTTTCGTGATCTCATCTGCTTTTCTGAAATCCGCTGTCATTTTCGGAGTTTCGTATATTCCGCGTATTTCCGTCAACCCCGGATTTTCCCGATCTCCATCGTTTTCCCGATTTTCTTTAGGTTCCCAAAATCTGCATTGCTTTCAAAATTTTACCTTATCTGTGGATTTCCTTTGACTCCAAATTTTCTCGAAGTCCTTGGTTCCCTATTTTTTCTTGGTTTGTAAAGTGTCTCTGCCTTCATGGAAATCTATCTCTGGCAGATTTTCCTAAAACTTGATGAAATGTAAGGAAATGTGGAATGGCATGATTTATTAATGATTTATGATGCATTTTGTGATTTATTCATGCTATCTTATGATCTCCTATGTGGTTTATTCATGGAAATGATCAGATTTAATTGATTTTAGGTGTTCTATTGATTATTTCGCTAGAATCTGTTTGGCCCAGAATTTCCTAAAATTCCTCCCTGGCTCAGATTCCCCGGATGGTTCTAAAGTCCGAAGTTTATCAAAAACAATAACACCTTGACTGTATGAGGCTTATTCTAACGGTGTTCTTATGGATTAACATTCTCTTTCCTATGGTTTTTATTATGATTTTCATGTTGAGTGCAAGCCGAATCTAGCAAGGAAGCAGCTGGGTCCTCAATGTCTGATGCAGAGAGGATTAAAATGGACATTAAGAGAAAGATCCCTGAGAGTAAAATCACTTATGTATGGTCAAAAGTGACTAATACAAATGTTGGCCTCTAGGATTATGAAGAATATAAAGGAAGAATGGCAACGGAGGATTCTCCTTTGGTGGCTAGAAGGATGATGGAATCAGGCTTGTCACATGTTGCTAGTTTCCCTTCTACAGTGCAGTGTTACGAGCTAGTCCTTGAGTGTTCCAGGCACTATGATTAGGACACACAAATAATTATTGGTCCTCAAGGGAGAGTTGTAGCAAATCTCAACCCTGTCTCCATTGCCCAAGCCTTTGATATGCCAGACAGGTCTCATGTGGTGGGATTCACCATGAAGGCAGCTCAAGAGTTCTACGATGAACAAACTGTGAAGTCACAATAGTTTATCAATTCTTGGTTGGAGAAGCCCAAGTCACACTACTCCAAGTTGCCTAAGCAGTTATTTAGAGCAAAGTTCAAGAAGGAGTATTATGATTCCATCACTCTTCTCAGCAGGGTGGTTGGATTGAAGAATGTTGGCATGTTTGATAATTGGATGTACCATGTGATTGTGAGGATGGAGCAAGAGAAGATTAACTACCATTAGACAAGGGTCATTAGTGAAGTAATTCATGAACAGTTGTCCAATGTGTTGCAAACAAAGACCTTCACAATGACTTCATATTTGGTCTATGCACTTGCAAGATTCCACCCCTATAAAGGATTGAGTACAAGGTGCACCTTTGGACAGGATATAATCTATGAGGTTTACCCTCAGTTGCATCTAGGAAGCTTGAGCTATAGAAGGGTGAATGATGAATTCACCATGCATATCACTAGGTTGCTTCAAGGTGCAGAGCATGTCAGGATTTCAGACCAAACTAAGGAACTCATCAAGAAATATGGGGCATGGTTTATTCAGTTCCCAACTTTCTCCTACATTCGGATTGATGGTTGCCAAAGAGCTCCATACCGACTTCCAAGATACCCTACCAATCACATTCTACTGTTGGAGGTCACCAAGAAAATCTGTGACTTTGATGCTATTGTCAAGAGAGATAAGCATAAGATTGGATTTGGCAAAGACTTCCCCTTGAGGATTGGTACTGGAGAGGCTTATCCTTCCATTGGTTCTGCCCAAGCTTCAGAAGAAGAAATGAGTACTCTTGGCTTGTCTTTCCACTCCAAGAGGTCCAAATTTGATATTATAGGAGAAGCTCAAAAGAAGGCTAGCAAAGAGTATAGCCATAAGGTAAATTTGGAGGACTACTGCACCAACTGCAATGATGAATTTGAAGTCAAAAAGAAGCAATTCTCCCAGCTTCCAGTTGAGTCATTTCGATTGTATAATGTAAAGGTAGTTCCTGACCAGTTGGAAGATGATGGAAACTTGATCCAAGATCATGCTTATGAGGCCATAAAAGATTGACCAATTAGTGATGTGGATTGGTTGGAGGAAAAGACAGAATTAAAACAACTAGTGGATCCGGTTATCAAATTTACTAGGATGTGGCTAAAGCATAAGCTATGGAAGCTGGAAAATAATGGTGTATAGTGCACCTACGCACTAATGGGAGATTTGGATCCTGACTCCAACTCTGAAGAATCTTCCGAGCAGGATTCTAAGGGCAAGGGTAAGTTGGATTCTCCTTTCAAAATCAAGATAAAAGGTGTTCAAGAAGTAGAGGCCCATGAAGCATAAAAACAGAGAAATCCAAAGGCCAAGAATAATTAAAGTTGAGGAGGAACCCAAATTCCTCCTCCTACAACCATTGCCTCTATTCACACTTATACCAACCCTCAAGTTACCACAATGATGCAACCTACTAGTAATGTCATTCCTACCTTGGGTATTTCCACTAGCAATCCTAGTACCTTTGTGGCATCTCATGTCATATCTCCTATCACTTTACCTCCCATAAGTATTCCTTTCACTTCTCCCTCAAATGCATATACACCTTGACCATATTCACCTCCATCTCAAAACAAAACCAATGATGCCATCCTTAACCAACTCTTGCAAAATGTTTCATCCCTTCAAAAGAAAATTTCCACCATAAACCAAAATCAAAATGGCCAACCATCATACTATGTCAAAAGCAATCCCTTATCCTTGGAGATATTGAGAACACCAATACCACAAGGTATAGAGATTCCTAGATTTGAGAAATATGAAGGAAAAGGAGACCCTTCTAACCATGTTTCCACCTATATCGCCTTATGCAGTGACTTCATCCTTAAGGATAAGCTCTTGGATAAGATTTTCCCTAGGTCCTTAAAAGATACCACTTTAGAATGATTTTCCTCATTACTAAATAACTCAATTCATTCATTCAATGAACTTGTTGAGGCCTCTATTAACCAATTCCAAGTGCACATGAATCTTAAGATGACATTAGTTGATCTAATGAGATGTAAGCAAAAGGATGATGAAAAGGCTACTGAGTTTATCTCACACTACCAAATGCTTTATTCCCACATCGACATAAAGATTCTCAATCCTCACCTTCAATGAATATTCATTGAAAACTTACAAACTAAGATACAAGATAAGCTTGGCATGATGAAATTCCCTTATTTTGCACACTTGTGTACTGCCCTTCATGATTATCAAAACTCGATTAATAGTCATGAAAAAAAACCCACCTCTAGCCAACCTAAAAAGTTTGAATCCACAAACCAAAACAATTACCAAACTTTTAGAAAACATAATAAAGGTTTCCTTCAAATTAATCCCCCTCAACCAACTCAACATGTTGATACCCAAGTGGCTGCTATAAAGAAGACAAGTTCTTTTACATTTTGGGATCTGGCTAGACAATTTAATCCCTTACCCGATACCCTCCATAACACAATGTTACAACTTCTAGAACAAAAAATTATCTCCTTGCCTCTCATTAAAACTCTTGATCCTATTGTCAATATCACCGGCAAAATGGACATGACACGAAACATTGTAAGCATCTTAAACATCTTGTGCAAGACCTCATTGATTCTAGTCGACTTCAAATTGGAGGTGTTAATGATCAAGGAAATAAGTTTGTTGCCCCTCCTAACCAAATTTTGCAAATCTTTACCAACCTCATTGCCAAATGATAATATTTCATTTGTCAAAGCTAGTGAAAACAAGAGGAATGATGTGATAAATGTTGACGCGGATGATGACAACACAGATACTATTGAACAAGGTCCTATGGATACTATTGAACAAAGTATTGTGGATGGTATGATTGCATTGATTGAAACAAAACCTCATAAGGGCCAAACTAAAAAGCCTCTTGACAATGCTTTCTCATCTAAAGATATAATTAGAAATGCACCTGATGGTCCTTTTAAATAGTCAGCTAAATAAATGACAAGCCCACTAATGGGATATTAATTGATCACGTATGTGGAGAGAATGTGATCCCTAAAGAACTCTTACTTGTGTGTGAACTCTATCAAGAAACATATAATAAACTAAAAGCAAGGATAAAAATGCATAATGGTTTTGCTTTCCCTATGATGGGATAGATCACCCTTCCTGTAAAAATCAGACTAACACAATTAGATGACTCATTCTCTATCATCCCGATGTCGGATTGATTCCATTTGAAGCTTGGTTATCCATGGCTACGATCCATGGAATCCATCCCATTGGTCATACATAAATTTTTAAAGTTTCCCTTTTAACAATGGGATTTTTACTGTGCACCATAGTGGCTTTAATCATGTCTCTTCCCATGGGAATTTTTCATTGGATTTCTTTTGGCCCAAACCTATGGAACCTATTAAACCTCGTGAGGACTTCTTTTTCAAATTCTACCAAAATTTTAAGGTAAAATTCATAGCAAAACTATCACTTAGAAACATGCCTCAACCCATGATCAAACCTCCTATCCTTGACGAAACTATGATCAATCCAAAAGAAATTCCAAGTAACCAATACCAACCTAAGATAGATCCTTTTACTATCTCCCACAAATGACCAAGAGACAACCAAAACAATCTCATCATGCCTCCTAAGATAAAAACAAGTTTACAAAGCTAAGAGAAAATGGTTGAACAACATCCCATGGTTCCTTCTGTTCCTCCACTTAGGGAAGAGAAGAAACCTAGACCCACTCCTACATAAACACAACTTGAAAACCATATTAAAAGAAATAGAAAAGTTGGAGAGCATAGGCATAGACGTCATGCTACTACTCGAAGGTTAAACAAATAAAATAACAAAGAAAATCAACATCCAAACTCAACTGAAGCAATACATGATGAGTCTCACTCTTTTCCACAACAAAAGGATCCTATATTGCGACCACACAAAGAGCTAAATCCTTCTTTAGACATTATCATTCAACCTCCCATTGTGATTAACTTAGATGATGATGATAGGATTACTAAAATTTATGAGGAAGTGCATAATGAGTTGAATACATTGTTTTCCTCTTCTATCAGCTTAAATGATAATTCTCCTAGGAAGAGTATTGAACTTGGTGATGACCCTAGTTCAGCACTTATTGTTGTCCCTTTGGCTAGTTGGTTGCCTTTCGTATACAATGAACAAGATTCTAGGATGTGTATGATCTACTGATATGTTGACTCGCATGTGCCTTACTAGTCTTGTCTTTATTTTCTTTTTCATGCTTCTTTTATATGATTACATGTGTGCAATGTGATCCCCCGTGTTGTTTTGTTTGTTGTGTCTCTCTTTGTGGCATTCCTCTATTTGTATCTACATTCTTCTATACGTCATAAATCCTTTATCTTTTCTTTGTCTTGTGTTTTCCTTTTGGGGATTACACAAGGCATTGAGACATTTAGGTCTCTTCCATATTGACCCAAATTATTTTACTTTATATTTTCTTTGTATTGTGTTCTCCTTTTGGGGATGACGGAAAGCGTCGAGACATTTAGGTCCCTTCCTTGTTGACCCAAAAATCTTTTCTTTTTTTTCTCTCTCTTTGTGTTATTCTTCCTATTCCATGAGTATTTGGGGAATGATGACATTTTCAAGCTCTCTAAAAACATTGTAGCAAAGACATACTAACCCCGAATCCATGGATCCCTTATGTGATTTTGGGATTTCATTTTGGGGGCAACCCCTTTTCTTGATGCAACTTTATTTGGAAACATATGACTTGGCATAGAGCTTTCTAAATACTCTCTTGTGTCCTCTTTATTGTTAGCATTTATCATTTTCTACTTTAAAGTAGTTGCTCACAGCATGGTGTTTAGCAATTTCTTTAAAGTGGGGGCATACATTGGCATTATTCTTTTGCATTTTACAACTCATGTTTCATTGTATAGTCTTCTCACTTCATGTGATGCGTCTTTCGCTTTGTGGTGACATTGGGTGTGATGTCCCTCAAGAGCATGATCTCTCTTAGCATATTATATTCCTCTTAGTGGTTTGATGTGACACATTGCATCCTTTAAGTTATGAATCTTCTATTCTTTGATTGGTCCTCTCTTGGAGACACTAGGCACAATGTTCCTAAATTTAATACCTTACATAAACTAAGCAAAACTCCTTTGAACATACCTTGCACTACTTTTGCATTTACAATAACTCTTATATGGCCACCTTGCATAAAACACTTTGCTTGCTTATGGAGCCATCTTGTTTGTTCATGAGTGTTAGTATACAAAGTTTTACTTGCCACATGGATCCTATTGTTCATGTATTGTGTGGCACCTTATCAAAGTTATCAAGAGGTATAGCGTTGGTATGGTTAGAGTATGGGATCTGAACTTAGGCATGACTTTCCCATAGCCGCTTGCTTGTGTGTGTGAGCGCATACTAGCCGCATGCATATGTGTCTTGTTGGGGGCTCAACTAGTGGACAGCCTAAGGTTCCAGTAGCCCTTGTGAGCATGTTTTTGGTTTATATAGTGGACATCATGTTCCACTTGTAAACGTTGTTGGACAAATAGCTTAGATCCGATCCACATCATGATGGACAAATGGTCAAGGCTTGATCCACCCCCTTTTTTTGTTTTTCTTTCTTCTTTATGTCTTTGACAATGTATGCTTGTGCCTTGTTGTTTCTCCTTACATGATTCACATGTGTATTCATTTGTGCCTATGTTGGTTTTCCATAGGATCTTGATCTTGGGGGCTTGTGCAACCCTCTTGATCATTTTCGTCCTATCTCACTAGCATTGGTACATTTGGACCCCTCTTGATGTGATTTTGTCTACTTTAGTGTGAGTTTGAAGCAAGTTCCTCCTCTCACTAAAGTGGGGGCTAAATGTAGTATATAAAAATGTATCCCTTTACATTTTCACACTTGTTTGGGCCCTCCCTTCTAAAACGGGGCTTCTTTATGCCTTATTTGGTCTTATTTTGCATCCACAAGCCTTATTTAATGCATTTCTCTGAGGATAATCTTGGCACTTATCTAATGACCAATCATAATTCATTTTTTGGGTTGTGTGTCCCAAATTTAGTGATCTAGGACTCATACACTACCTTGGGCATATGGGTCCCACCTAAGTTTTGGGGCCTGATCTTGAATTTGGCATAGAACTTAGCATTTCTTGAAATTTGTGTCCCAAGCCTAAGTTACTAGGACTCATATGCCCCAACTGGCATATGAGCCTCACTTTATCTTGGACCAATTTTGAATTCAATTCTTGGCAATATTTTATTCTCCTAGATCTGATGTTGGCGTGTAGTAATGTAATTTCAAGAAATTTGGCATAAACAATTATAAATACAACGTTATTTCACATAATTTCTCCTAACAATATATAAGCTCTCAAGTATTCAAGCATTATAGAAAATTTGTGTTCAAGAGAGTTTACAAGAGCATTCAATAGCTAATTATCAAGCATTTGGAGCAATATTCAAGATTCAAGGATCATGTCGAAGTCATCATGCATCATGTGTGTTTTTGAGCTAACATTTGTGATGTAGGTTTTTGTATTTCAAGCAAGCATTCAAGATCAAAGTTCATATAAATAATCAGTAGTCAAGATCTACATTCATGGTAGCCATCTCACATAAGATTGCAGCCTTTATATCAAGGGTTTGGTGAGTTGCAACATTGCATATTCTTCATTCATCATTCCTTCATTCTATTTCATTTCATTTCAAGGTTTGATTACCAAAACGAGGTTTGACCAAGGAAAACCCCTATCCATTAACAAAACATTTTTTTCTCTCTCCTCTATATGTGTGATTGCAGATCTAGGTGTTTTGGAGCTTGAAGATCATTTGAAGACAAAGTTGCAAGATCGAAGAAAGTTTTCAAGTTGTCATCTTCACAGAAAGTCACCTATAGGCCAGAATTTGAAGTTTCTAACTCAGAGATCAGACAAGAGAGAAGCTACAGACGATCACCAGAGGATACCAGAGTTTCAGCCAAACCCTAATACTAGGACTAAATCGCAACCTTGGGTGTATGAGTTCCAATATACCACTTTTCAACCATTTTCTGTGGATTTTGATTCGTGAGTTGCAAATTTTGAATTCAGCCCAAAACCCTAAACTAGGACTAAGTTGCCTAGTCTAGTGTATGAGACCTAGTTCACATCAAAAGTCATAATTTTGGGATTACAAACCTTGTTTCAAGCATCTCCAGATTTCTAGGTGCCCCTCTATCCATTCTCCATTTATTATTCTAATTTTGAGTTTCATATTCTAGGTCATATAGTTAGGTTTTGCATATTGCTTTCATCTCTTTCTTTCTAAGCATTTTCTTAGTGGTTAACCCCCCTTGTTTAATCATACCCAAGGAGACTTAGTAGTAACCCTTTCTCTTAATTGAATCATTAGATTGTTGCTCCTAGGGTTTCCTTGAATGAACTAAGAGCAAAATAGGAAAGAAGGGATCCTTTTTTCCCTTTTGTGTGTTTCATCTCCTAAAAGGTGGAGCACTTTATTTCCTTCAGTTCAATGTGAAATTGTGAAGGATGACATTTTTTGTCGCTACAAATATAAACCTTAGAAATATTCTCACAATAGCTATCATACCCCTTGTATCCCATTTGTTATCTCTTTTTCTCCTTGGTTTATATGTCCATGATTTATTTGCATCAATAAGTGAAACACTTTCCATGAAAAATGGGTTGTTCTTATATCCATCAATGAAAAAAATTGTATTTTCTTCATAGTGATTTATGTCATTTTTACTTATAAGTTTGGGTACCTCATGTGAAGCATTTAAATTGATACAAAAAAATATTTCTTTCTAGACTAATGGAAGTTTCAATAATACGTGACATGTTTCTTTCAATAATACGTGACATGTTTCTTGTGTCTGAGCATCTCTTTCTATATTTTTTAGTAAGAAGTCTCTTATATGCTCGTGTAACTAAATCACTAGGTTTTTTAATATTTGCAATCTACATCAACATTTGATGATAATTTTTTGAAATATTCTCTATTTAAGTTGTATATTTGGCAATGTACTTGATTACAACATGTTTGGAAAGAATGAGTTGTCAATCTATATTTTCTCTTCATAATTGTAGAATATAACGATTGTGTTTATTTAATCAACCATCATTTCATGTAGACTCAAACTTTTTTCACATGTTTTTAAGTCTCTCTAATCCCTCAAAATTGAATTATCATAGATCATTGTACCTATAATTAATAATAACACATTTTAATTTAATTGGAAACATATATTATATTCAATTTGCATAGAATAGTTTCAATGATTGAACCTCTTACCTACAAACCATTCATCCTCTTTTCTTATGTAAGCATGCACCTTCTCTACATATGGTGTGTTATTCTACATGATGTAGGATCTCTTATAGTCACATTCCATATCTACCTAAGTAAGTTGTCTTGTTTTTCAAAAATATGAATGTTGTACAAATTTTAATAATGCATATCAATCAAAAATATAAGAGTTTATTTATTACATTGAAACATAATTTTTTATATAAGAGTTATTCTATAATTTTTTTATTTATTTCATAGTTATTTTTATTTTACTTTAGAATTATTTAAGAACTATTTATTATATACTAAATAGTTATTTTATAATATATTTTTAATTATATGTCAACTATGTTTTGTTTTTATTTAGTTTTTATCTACATTGTTTAACATTCTTCTCCTTAATGTCAATATATAACACCTCTTGATGTAATAAGATTAATTTTTTGCTAATATGTATTGAATTTTAAAAAAAACTAAATAAAAAATCATAAATATAATCTCTCAAAATATTTACATAATTTTTTTGAAATATGAATATTCCTAATATTCAATACATTTACTCAAAATAAATAATGCATTATCCATATACATACTAATATTGCTTTTGGTGTTGCCCCTCCTCACGAGGGTCATCACAGGTCATGAACATAGCCTCTTTTCTCATGAAAATCAAGAGAATTTCTCATAGGCTTCTCCCCTTGTTGTCAGAAGAGATTGTGGCTAGTAGGGTTGGTCATTAATTTCTCTTTGACACTCTACCTCTTCATCATGTATGAGAGCAATTTTTGGATGCTCTACAGAAGGTGCTACTAGTTGGTTTAATTCCAACAAATTTTCTCAATTAGCTCCTACTATCTCACTTGGTCATGTGAATGAAGAATAAGATATACTAAAGAAAAGGGTATTGATGGGTGAGACCCTTCCATGAACACTTTGGACCCCATTGATGTAAGTGGTCCACCGACTAACTAAGATCCTCCTCCTCACTTTGCTACTATTTTCCCCACTTAACAACTTTGTTTTATGATTTTATACTCTTGAATGTTTATGTTTTTTTTCTTTCTTTTTTCTTTTTTTTCTTTTTGTTTCTCTTGAATGTTACCCTATCTAAACTCTAGATGTGTGACTATATTCACCCACCTTTTTATAAATACATAAAATTGTTTATTTATGTTACATCAATCCTTTCCAAACTTATTTTATGAATCATGTAAAAACTTAAGTGGATGAAGATATTACTAAGACAACATTCGCAAGAATCCTTATTTATTTACTCTGCTAAAATGAATATACAAAATGGTAAAATGAATGAGATAAAATTTGAATGTAAACTACACTACAAATACATAATACTACTTGTTTTAAAATATTTTTAAAAAAACTCAACAACACCCACTGATTTTTTTTTTGAAAACTGCAATTCATAAGACTCCACCCTTAAAAAATTTTGCAAGTCAACGAACCATTAAATGACAAATATTGAATGAAGATTATATTACATTTTGAAAGTGTAATGTCTATTTAGAGAGTACAATTTAATCTGTCCATAAATAATACACAAAATATCCTACATTCCAGCTTATTCATGACCTTATTGATTCCAGATTATTTTGTTTGAGGATCTTTTATCACAAAAATCTTTCAAACATCATATCTGATTTTACCTTAGAACTCAGAATATTTAGACCTGAATTCATGACTTTTTAGACATCTAGAACCTCCTTTATGCCAACTAAACTCTGGAGACTTCCTACTTCCGTGGGGCTTAACACTCTAGACTGGGTAATAGCCGTTTTAATCTTCTTTTCTTTGAAGCAAACCCAAAATAGTTGGAGGAGCGTTCACAACTGTGATAGAAAGGAGAAGCAGGTGTATTAATGGTGATGGGGGACAATCGTTCAAAAACGATTACTACAAACCCAAGTCTATAGCGCGTGCATTGACGATTTTACATTAAATGGGCGTCAATCATCTCATAAAGCAGATTGAAAGGTATGTAGCATTCTTCCATTGAATTCTTCAAACATTATGAAGTCGGTCACGTCTTAATCCATGCTAGCAGATTCTTCCATAGAATTCTTCAAACATGCTGAAGTCGGCCACGTCTTAATCCATGCAAGCTGTGACCATTTCGTTCTAGAGACGTTGAGGATCAAGGATATCACGAGTCATTAGATGACAAATGTTCAGTCAAGGTCATGTAATAACTCCATCAATAAAATCTAAATGTTATCTTCGATACGCACCTCCATGACATTATAATATGTGTTACACAGCATCAACCATTAAATGCTAAATCGAAGAAGACTTTACTTGCTTTTGTATTGTTATTTGCTTTCATTTAATGTGGGAGTGCAGATGGAGTAAAATAAAATAGAATTAGACGAAACATAATGAAAGTATAAATGATTTCATTAAATTAACCCTTATTGCATCATGATGAGGTGGTCGTGCTCATGGCTGATTGGATGTGAATGCTTGTGCCAGCAACATAAGGTTGCATTCAAGTTCATATATGAAAATGGCTTAGGTTGAGGCCAATTTATAGATTTTTGGCTCAAGGAATGGATGGATAGGATTAAAAGATGAGATCAATGGATCATATTGGTTGAAAGTCATGGAGAGATGAGAAGATGACAAGTGTTCTAATATCGTTTGAGGAGATGGAGGGAGAGGGATTAAGGGGAACAACGGTGGAGATTATCCTTGGAAGAAATGGATGTACAAGATGAAAAGAGTAATTTGGAGTGATCCAGAGGGATGGGCAAGTACCTTGACCCATGTACAAAGGCTCATGTCTTGTGTACAAAAGGCCCATGCATTTGTACACATTAGAGGATGTTAGAGATTCGATGGGGGTTGACTAGAATTAGGTTGTGCAAGTGGGTGATTAAGAGATTAAGTGGATTAGTCCACTTAATAAAAAGTGGAGAAAAATAGGTAAATTAATTAAATAATTTATTTATTTAATTTTTGGGATGAAAATGAGGACATTTAGATAAATAAATAATTGAATTTATTTACCTAAGGTGTACTATGAAAGGAAGATGATTAAATGATTTAGGCTAGAAATAGGTGTGGGTGAATAGTAATGAATAGTGATTTTATTAATTCAATAATAAAATATTATTTAATTAACAGGGAGATGAAAATGAAATAGTTAATTGAATAATAATGGATGTATTCAATCAATTATAGAGGAAATAGTGATAATGACCATGTGTCAATTTTAGGTGTCTACAATTAGTAATTGATGAGAGCAAATACTAAATTTCATGACAAAAGATTATATTTTAATGGGTGAATATACTGAGCTTGATATGTGGATCACTAGGAATGTGCAAACCAATATCCTATTTGACCAAAACATCAAGCAAATTTTGTAGTGAAATGTTGATGATACTAATAGTGGTCACATTGAATTTGAAAACTTGTTGAAAAAACTAAAAGCACATTAGGAGAACATGCCATGAAACTTTTAGTTTGAATGATCTATGAATGAATAGCTAGAAATGATTCAAACTAAGATTTTCATGACATGTTCTTTTTTTCAACAAGTTTTCAAATTCAATGTGACCACTACTAGTATCATCAACATTTCTCTCTATATGAAAATATTCATGATTTTATTACAATCGCTCATTGTGAAAGTGGTCCAAATTGAATGCCTGAATCTAGATGCGCTTTGGTTATTTATTCTTAATGGACCTTCACCTACAACATCATGTTCTCACTATTTACTAAAATAGGACATTATGAAGCCATTGCTTTTCTTTTATAGATCTACATTTTTTTCCTCATTTGGGGATGTCATTTTCCTATCATAGTGTTACATAATGTCTCCCTTCATTACATAGAGTTAAACAACACATTGTGACATTGCTTAATATTGTGCAATGATAAGGAATGTTACAAGATATATAAAAAATGGTAAAAACCATGTAGGTCTTCACAATGATAACAAATGTGAATAAATAGAAATAGTGTTTAAAATCCAAAAATAGTGCTAGCCAATGGAAAGGAATGTTGTCTAAAAAAATTAAATTGCTACAAAATAGTAGGAAGGCACTTCACAAGTCTATGTTAGTGCAACAACTCGCAACATTCCAAATCTTACATAATGATATACAAAACAATATATAAAAAAAAAGTTGCACCTTATGAATAGCTATTCTTTGTTTTTGATAAAGTAAGTAGCATTTTCAGGGTGTTGTACCCTTCACAAAGAGCCACAAGGGCCAATAGAGTCCAAGATCAAAAAGCAACAAAACAAAACACCAAACCAAAAATAGACACAGACTAACAGCACACAGACCAACAATAGACTAGTAGTAGACTAGCTGGTGTTCTCCCAATTCTTAGAAGTTGAACCAAATCATCGTCGATCCACTCCTGGTGGTCTTCAGCCTTCTTCATCTCCATCTCATCCTTCATGACAGCCAATAGGGTACTAGTGATGTAGTGAACTAATTTGACCATGAAATGGGTCAAACCATTGAATTTTTTGTCCATTTTGTCCATTCTTTCTTTTAGCACACTGAGCTCCTCCCCTCCACCCATAGTGTAGTCGGGGTCATTCTGCTCAATATCCAGTCATTCCAAAGAGTGAGAGGTTGAAACCTCCTTCTAAGCTTTACCCTTGTCAGGAATGGAAGAGGGACCTCTAATTTTCTCACCTTCTTCGCCTTCCAACATCTCTTCAACTTTGCTATCTTTGTTGTCCAACAGCTCTTTAGTGTCCAAATCCCTAACCTGCATTTTTTTTTGTTCTTTGCCAACCTACCAGAGTGCCAAATAATGGCATCGTAACCAATAACCACAGCCTCTGCCACCACCATGTCACCCAACGAGTCCTTTCTCATAACATTTTTCCCTTTATTCGGAGGCTCCATCTCCTCCATACCTTTCTTTTCTAGTCTAGGCTTATTGGGAGTCTTAGCAGGGGTAGACTTGAGATCACATAGGCTCACCGTCGCACTGGTTTGGGCAGCTCCCTCAATACCCTTAAATTTTTTTGTAGCAGGTTTGGGTTTCTGAGAATCAGCAGGGACCAGGTAACTTTTCTTGGTAGGGCCTTTTGATTTGGCCGAAGATAAGTTGGTCTCGTTGGGTGGCTCAATTTCCTCAATTCAGATAGTCGAAATGGGTTTCGAAGGGCATAAAGTCAAATGAAAGTGGTAGAGTCTTAGGATAAGACCCCGGTGGAGCGGTAGGGGAGTGGGTTCATTAGGATTTAAAGCAGTAGACTCCACACATTTTTTGACAGAGTTTTCAAGGTCCATGAGCAGAAAAAAGGGAAAGCTCAATAAAACTTCATGCCTAAGGTGATTTAACAAGGGAAAATGGTAGAAGTAATAGGTCTTGGACCTTCCTTCTAGCGTGACATATTTCATCAATACAAGACACACCTGGTTCCACGACTAAGGAAGAGCCTCCCATTCGAACCCTGACTGGTTGCGCACCGGCTTCTCATCACCCACAAAGTATTTGTCCATACTAACATTATCCTGGGTCTTTGAATGTTTAGGATGCTTCATGCCAAAGCACTGGAGGCTCGTCGCCTATGCAATCACTTCCTCATCTACCATAAAGGAGATGCCTCCCAAAGACACATGTCGATTCTTCCAAGAGTTGACAAACTGGGTCGACAAATTAGGGTCATGGCCCACAAGTCTCTCCATCAATGGAGCAATGCCACCTTCAAAACAAATGTGCCAAACAAGCAGATCCTTGCGAAACTCATTGCAATTATCCGGCTCCGTCCGCACCCTATCCCCCCCCATGATTTTGCACTGCACATAGTATAACCAGGAACCCTGAAAAAATAGAAAGTTAGAGATAATAGCAAGGTGAAAAATCACCCGCACAATAAGGCATTTAAGCCATAAACAACAATCTTTGGGAATCAAGCCTAAGGATAGGTCACACAAACGAGTTAATAATTTCCCAGTAACAATCTTAGTATAGGCTTTAATGAGGATTTCCTCGCATAAACGGCTAAGCAAAAAGGACATGATTGGCAAGGAAGGATTGCCTTCCACATAGCAAAAATACTGAAATCTAGGCAAGATAGTCACGGGGACATATTTAGAAATCTCTAAATTGATAGTAATCAGGGGTTGGTCAATTTTAGTTATACCACAAATAGAAGCTATGAGGCGCAAAACCAAAATAACGGATAAGAAAAAGCCAAACAGGAGCTTTGTCTCATAATTACAAGTCACATCAAATTTGAAAACACAGAATTTGAAACTCTGCGATCTTAAGAAAATTCTCATAAGGAGATCATGACAAATATGGTCCAACTTATTAATCAATCTGTACTTGTCGTCGAAAAACATGATTTCCTTTCTCCAAATGTGCTCCATTCTATAATTTGAAAAAATCCACCTGGTATCCATCCCATCGATACAGCTAATCATCCATCTCATCAGAACAATAAGACCACAAAGCCCAACGAAAAGGCTTGTGGACCCCCCAAGAATCTAGCTAAGCACATGTTGTGTTGTCATCATGAGTCAAGTAAGGGTTTTGTTCCTTCACTATAATACTCTGAATATTTGGCGGAAGTAGACTTAAATCATGCCAACATTTGGACAAATTCCAATGAGAGCCAAAATTGGCTAAGGCGTCAGCCACTTGGTTCCCCTCTCTATAAATATGACTGGCCACCTTTAATTTTAATTTAGACACAAGGAATCTAATGTCAAGAAGAATATCCTTAGTGTTCCACCCCAGCAGTCTATCAAAATTTATAGCATCAATAATGGACTTAGAGTCACCTTCAATGTGCAAGTTCTCTATCCCCAAGGAAACAGCTATCTGTAAGCCCTTTAACAACACTCTAGCTTCCGCTATCATAGAAGAATGGAGACCAATCCCCCCAGCATAACCAGCGACCAACTTTCCTCTATTATCCTTGATAACACCTCCTATACTTGCTTTGCCCGAGTTGCCCTTAGCAGCCCCATCAAAGTTTAGTTTAAACCAACCTCTGTCAGGGGGTTTTCAAATAGTGGCTCTCCTAGCTAAAATTTTGGAGTTGTCATACGGGTTAGCATCCAGGTTCTAATGTCAAGCTTTAGCTATGCTTATTTCCAACTCAGTGGGACCTTTATCCAAGGTTCTCCCTTTGAAGAGAGATATTTTCCCCAATCAGTTGAGCTCCTATACCGAACACCTCTTTCGGGTTCATCTCAATGTTCTTGAAGATCCTATTATTCCTCTCTTTCCATAAGCACCAACATATAATGGGAGGAACTTGGTTCCATATTTCACCAGTTAGTGGATGGGTAAAGGGTCCAGACCAACTCAAAATAAAGGATGTGATGTCCTTGCACATAATCCACTGTATCCCCAATCTTCCAAAAGCCAACTCCCACACCTTAGCAGCAAAGGGGCAGTGTAACAACGAATGATCAACCAATTCTTCGTTGCATTTACACAAAAGGCATCTATTAGGGATCTAGAATCCCCTTTTCCTTAGATTACCTTGAGTAAGAATTTTGTTATGACATATAGTCTACCAGAAAAAGTTCACTTTCGATATCATGTATCATTCCAAACCTTTTTCCATATATTATTGACCACCCCATGATCAGTCAATTGTCTGTAAGCAAATTTAACAGTAAGATCACCCTGATTATCATGCATCCAGAAGAAATCATCCTCACGGTGAGCAGGGGGTATCCTAGTGAGAGAGTAACTCTTGCAGCTTCATGGCTAGAAGACATAGATTAGGGGATAAAGGACAACAAAGACTAATGTCATTCCATTTCCTAGCTCTCAAGAGTCCAAGAAGATAATCACTAATATATATACCAAACACTTGTTGAGTTTGACCCTTAAGAAACCTGAACTCAAAAGAATCCAAAGGAGAGTCAAGCAACCAAGAATCCTCCTAGAATCTGATTTTATTAACATTACACATCTTCCATTTAATCCCATTCCTCATAAGGTCCTGAAGACTACAAATACCCTTCCAAACCAAGGATCCCGTAGGGTGGGCCTCTGAAAGGCAGTTAATCAACAGTCGGTTCAAAAGGTGTTTGGCATTCATTATTTCACACCAATCCTTCCTATCCCTCATATGATCCCAACCCACTTTGACCATAAGAGCTTTATTAGAATTAGAAATGATGGTTCTTATCCCAAGACCACCACACCTTTTCGGTTGGCAAACCTTGTCCCATTTAACTAGGGCAAGTTTCTTTTTCTCCTCAACGCCCGACCAAAGAAAAGACCCCTAGATTTTCTCAAATTTGTCAACAATATATCTACATATCTTAAATATGGATAAAAAATAGATAGGGATACCTTGAAGAACAGCAAAAAGAAGTTGAAGCTTACCAGCATGGTTGAGTAAAGAGGCTTTCCACCCAGCAAACTTCCTTTGAATCCTTTCAAAGATAGAATTCCAAAACTCAAGAGCAACATCTTTGATAGTTAGAGGTAGCCCAAGATAAACCAAGGGGAGAGAACCACTATGACAGCCCAAAACAACAGTCACCCGATTTTGCAGATTAGGAGTGTTGTTGAAGAAGTATATCATATTTTTATTGTAGTTAATGCATTGTCCAGAGCAAGCAGCATAATTATTGAGGCAATTTTTCTATTTCCTAGCTTCCATCACTGAGGCTTTCCCAAATAGAAAAGTATCATCCACAAATTGTTGAATCACTGTTGGGTCAAGAGTGGAAGCAGCCTTAATTTTTTTTATGGACCCCTCCGACAGCATATTAGAGAAGTTCCTGCTTAGCACATCCACCACCATTATAAACAAATAAGGAGATAGGAGATCTCCCTGTCTGATTGCTCTCCTAGCATGAAAAAACCCAAAAGAAGAGCCATTAACCAAAATAGAGTGCTTAACTATAGTAATACATTCCATAATAAGATTGATCACTAATTGATTGAAACCAAACTTAGCAAGAATTTTAGGGACAAAATTCCATATCACCTTGTCATAGGCCTTAGAAATGTCCAATTTAAGGGCCATTACAGCGTAGTTGCACCTATCCATTGAATGAATTAGATAAGCTATGAATGAATATTATGCAATGCTTAGATTTTTATTTTGTGGAAAATTTGACACAAGTAGTAGAAAATATATTGAATGAAATGCTCTAATACATTTATAGAAAAGAATCACACAACACACAATACAAAATGTAATGCGAATTAACAATTAAGTGTAATATTACCATGAAACTCACATGGAAAGGGAACCTAAAGATGAGTTGCACCCTCTAGCTTTGATATGTTTGCCATTTTTGAGAAACTGCCCTCTTCTAACAATTAATGGTGGATCGATCAAATGCAAATCCAAAAATTGCAAATTTACGGTGTGAGAAACAAATGAATACTTAATATGAGTGGATGGAGATTTTTTTGGCTTAAATAGAAATCCACATTAAATTTTGTGTCTCTAGGCCACAAACATGGTATGTTCTTCATAGATGTTTGCACTCAATAACTCTAAATCATCATATTTATGTGGGTGACTACATACATCTACACTAAATTGTTTATAATTGCATTAGCGATCACACCACACTTCCATAAATGAATGTCATTGCATTGATGATGCCATCGAATTGGGAAAAAAAAAATGTAAAATAGCAAGCGATCACAACAAAAATGATAACATTTTTGTCATATTGGGGGCAATCAAACTATTCTTTTAAAAAAATCAAATTAAAATGCTAAGCAATTGGCCCCAACTTAAAATTGGCTGCCAATCATATCAGGGCAGTTGCACCCAAATTGGAATAAACATCATGGAAATCGAAGTCTATTCTAAGAAAATAAAATATCTATGTCAAGGCAAATATGCTATATACAAAAACTATCACATTTGGGTGAACAAATCAGCAACGAAATGTGTACAAGTCATTAAGAGATGTTAAAATGCAGAAATTTGTCAATTGCCAATAAATTGCCTCAAAAAAAGTCCTGCTCCCTACAACTAGTAATTCACCTATGTGAACAACACTTGGATGCAATGCATACTAAATGGATCATTTATGCTCATGAGAGATAAGTTCTTATGAACCACCACTCATGAAAAATGGATCGATAAAGATTGAACCAAAAACTATACAGTTGAATATTTAACAAATATAAACATCAAATAAAAAGTAGGTCAATTTAAGTGCATGTTCCCATTGTGCACATAAGAAAATTGTATTAATGATAATATTTTTTTAATATTGTGATGCAATGAAGCAATGATTAAGATGGATTATCACCCTCCACCGAATGTAGAGTTGCCTATTCGGAAAAAACAGGGTGATCTTGGACTTAAGTGCATATTACTATTGCATACATAAAAATATTGTACTCTGTGATGAAATTTTGGAAAATAGCAATGCATAGAAGCAATGCAACGAGCAGATCATATCATAAGATTCATAACGATTAAGATGGATTGCACCAAGTCAAAGCAAAGTTTCCTCTTTTGGTCAGTAAGGCAGTTAAAGACAATTGTTGAGGAAAGCCACTAGCCATGTTCATATAAAAATTCGCACATTTCAGCGACACTCTGCAAAAGACCAATAAAGAGGCAGTAGCTGCCTTATTTTAAGAACTTCAGATACAATAAGTTGCGTAAAAAACAGTATTGACGCAATTTTTTTGGCAGTCTCGAAAGCAAACTTGGAGATAAAACAAAGTGGCCTTCATACTACCAAAATCTAAACAATAAAGAAATGCCTAATTGGTTATTGAAAATACATCATTAAAAAAAGCAGCGGAGGAAACCTGGAACAGATCCTCTTTGTTATTTTTATCAGCAATTTTGTAATTAACTAAACGGTTAATTCTTGTTTGATGGGAATTCAATTCCAAATGAGATCCATTCAGTTTCCATTTTGAGTATATTATGTTTTCTCTTTGTGAGGCCATATGCAAACTATGATTACTTTTAAACCAATAATAACGAGAAGCAAGTAGTAACTCCTATGAGAAGACATCCATGTGTTTTTACAACACAGAGAATAGAAAGGCAAATTACATATTCAAAGTGCCTGCTACAGCTTAAAGTAGAAAGCATCAAGCATCGAAAAATTTTGCATGGTTCATAATTCATATCATCGTCATGACTTGGTGAACAGAAACATAAATAATGTAAGTAAAGGTTGTCTTTTGGATGTGTCTGCTCTCCTCTGCACGAGTCTTTGTCTCATAGAATTGCAAAGCAGATTTCCAACAACAACGTGAGTCAGACACCTACAGTCACATCTGAACATACAGGGAGAACTCTGAAAGTTCTTCACAGTACAAGAGATATGTACAAATAAAAAGAATCCGTTTCAAACTTCTGATAACCTTCAGAAGCCTGAAATTATCGTAGTTACATTTTAAACATATGACAACCTCAGCAAATTTAACAAGTGTGCGGCCATCATAGATACTGATAATGTACAAGATGAAAAGACATTTCAACTCAGACTGAACCAATTCTGCTACCCTGAAAATGTCCTCCTCAACTGCTTTTGGCCGAGGGCGTTGTAACTAGCATGGTTTAGTCTAAGGAAAAGGTTTTCTTTCATAGAAACAAGATTAGATCAGCTCCAGGTTTTCACTTCATTCTTTTGGAAAATCAACAGATACTTGACCTTAATTCGGTTTGAGGCCTCTTACTGCTGCTGCAAAAATCTACGGATGGTCATTTAAAATAATATTAGTATTTTTCTCAATTGATGTGCCATGATTTTGTAAACATAATTTGAAAATATTAAAATAATATGAGCACTATAATAAATGGTCATACTCAATTAATACATTATTCTCCAATTGCAACAACACGGACCTCACCTATAGCGATTCTTTAACAGAAAAAAGGCTTTGGCTTCCAAGCAAAACATGTCTAGTTCTATTGTTTCTAAACTTTACCAGGCCTTCATATTTCATAACATTTTAGAATCACCATTAAAGTTGAGAACACCTCACCCTAGATGAAGAGGCTCTAGATTCGGAATGATTTGAATGAGCTCTGTCAACTTCTTTTCTCCTATATGTTATAGATCGATTTGATTGTGGCCTGCTATCTTCCTCATGCATTATTTCTTCTGGCACTGCAGCTGCTGCTGTAGCTGTTGCATTCAAATGAGATGACTTCACTAGGTTGGCCTTAGATGAAACAGCCTGTGATTTAATTTGGCCTGATTCAAGAAAGCCACCTTGCTCTATTGCCTTATCAGACCCAGTTTTACTTGATTCTGATTTGGTGCCTTGTTCTTTTTGCCTATCAGACTTGACTCGACTTGATTCATCCCTAGCATCTTGCCCTTTTCTTGTGAACTGTGTTGCAGCTGCTCGTGCTCCTGCAATTGCTGCGTCCAAACCAGGTGTCTTTACTAAATTCTCTGTTGATGAACTAATACGATTAGTGAGAGCTCCAGGCTTCAAGGAAAAGGAATTTGATGGATCTGGAAGAGCAAATTTTACAGGTAGCGGGCTCTGCATTGGCCTAAGGCCTCTCACTGCTGAGGCAAAAATCTGCCACAATTTTCTACAGTATCAAAACAATCTGCTGATTTTATAAGCCACAGTACTGATTGAGTCATAAAGTATAGTGACGTGCTTTAAAACAAAAAGCAAAATATCTCCTCGAACTGTACTTTTATTGTTTCCAAAATACCAGACATAATCAATATACAATCCTTCGAAAGAGATGAGAATTACCTTCCTTTCTAGGTTATAGACACCTTGATATCCTCGCATTTCAAAAGGAACCACTAATTTCTGCCACATAAAATCATGCAACCAGCATTCAGAACCACAAATAAACGAATTTTGAGGCAAGAACCAAAACAAACAGATGCAACGTTGCTTAGAAGAAGTCAAAGAATATCACCACTTGCATGATATTATCTCAAGCCAATCTGGTCATTTGAAGAAATCAAGCAAAGGCATATATGTAATTCAATTAGTTGCTGTGGATTGGGCAATTTATTTTAAAAAGTTGTTTTAAGTAAAATTTGTTGTTCGTCAAACTGTGAATGCCAAGATGTGAAGTGCTTGTTAGGTAGTGCAAAAGCAAGAAAACAAGGGTTTGAGAGCTTCAATACTGATGCAGTTGCAAGTTACAATAAAGAATGATAGAGAAATGTCAGAAGGTGATAACTTGTCATGATTCAGGGCGCTTGTATGCTGTTCAGGTCAACCAAAAATGAGTTTGTTTATCTCAACGTTGAGGGCATTGTTGAAAATGTTGACAGTTGTGATGTTAATTTAATGGAACTCTAAATTTTCCATCAAGCGGATCCTGGTATACAAAGTCCAGGGTAGGTTTCTAGTAAGAGTAAAAATAGGGGATTGTCTTTATAAGTCCCATTAAAGAGCCACTGAGATGATTATATCAAAATGTTGTCATTGATGTCAAAAAAGAAATTAGTTTGCTGATGTCAAGAAAATCGTTAATGGGAATTGAAAGTATGAAGGCCAAAGGCCACTAAATCACACCGCTCCAAGGGCAGATTTTATCCTATCAGTGGCAGCGATGACATTAGATAAAATTCATTTATTAATACTGGCCGACCCCCTCCATTTTGGCACCCTCCTTGTAATTTAAAAAATAAATTAATATTCCTTATGGGCCAACCCATGTCTAGCGCCAAGGAAAAAGAAATTAAATAAATTTAAATTTAAATTACAATGGGGCCACCCCCATCTTGGTGCCCATAAATAAAGGTATAAAGAAGCGCCTCCTTTGGGAAAAGAGATACGGTTTTTGAGTGAAGAGTTGCCTCCTTTCATGAAGTCGCCCCCTTTCAAAAGCTATAAATGAAGTTTGTGATTGGTTTTGAAGAAAGCAAGTGTGGAATAAAAGATATATAGAAGAGTATTGAAGAAGTATTTTCAAGAAGTCATAGTGTTCGTCTATTTAGAAGTTGGTGCCTCTCAATAAGAAGAGATTGGTGTCTCTTGCTAAGTTGGTGCTTAGCAGTGAGGATTGGTGTCTCCAGTGGGTTGATGACTACAAATATTTTGTAAGAAGTATTTGATTTGTGGCTGGATGTGAACAGTAGATCCAAGTAGTCCTTTTGTCCGTGGTTTTCTCCCGAAAGGGTTTCCACGTAAATCTTGTGTTATTCTTATGTCCTTAATTGTTGATGTCGTGTGATTGATATTATTGTGATTATTCATTTGAAAAATTAAAATTATCTTATATTGATTCACATCCTGCCCCCGCTCCCCTCCTCTCAGTATAAGTGTGTGTTCATCACAAAATTGGTTATCCTCAAATAAAGTCATTGGTGGTTCAAAGGAGAGATTGGAATAATGTGTCATGTAAGTTCATTTAGTTCAAAAATGGCAAGAGAAAATCCGTTCAGATAAAATCATATGGACTAGCAATTGCTGATAGAGAAACTGGTTATTTGTCCTATCCAGTCGTGTCTTAAGCATTTGAGAATCAAGTAAAGTGACAGGGTAAACCTCCAGGTTTTGCATGCAGTGTAGGACCAATGGCAGAGGATCAGTTATTGTCAGAAAGGAGTTCCAGAAAGATGCAGCAATATTTGTGTCATGATATTTTGATGTCCGTTATAGTGTATTTTAAAATTCGGAGAGGAGGAACCATTCGTATTGTATTTTGTTACTCTCATTAATGGAAGCATATATGATATGTTGCCTCCATTCCTGTCATGTGCTTTATGTGTGTGCATCTTCAATTTTGACAGTGGGACGGATGCAGGAAGATACAAAAAGACAAGGGAAATAAAAAGAAAGACTGCTTGGTTTGTACAGACCCAATGAGTGTTTGCAAGGAACTTAAAAATACAGATTGGAGAAAATTACAAATAAACTGAGAAACAATAGACTAATTAAAGCAGAGGACAATACACGTGACATCAGAACCATCACAGCTAAGGAACAGAACAATAGCAACAGAGAAAATCAAGAGAACAACAAAAACAAGTATATATCAATAAGTTTAGGAAAAAATGTGCAGGCAAGAATTGACATCAGAGAGCACAGAAAGAAAGAAATACAGATGGTTGGAAACATGGCGGCTAATAGAACAAGTGCAGAGAAGACTGTAAAAAGAACTCAAGGCAGCAGATTAAGAAATGATTAAACAGTGATAGATACCAGATAAAAGGAAAAATGTTATGACATCAAAAGCCATACTACCAGACGGGGAAGAGATGGAAAAACACGGGTAGACCAGAGTTGAACCCAGGTAGGACAAAAAGAAGAAAGAAATACAGATGGTTGATGAGTTAGGGTGTATGGAGGCTAATATAACACCGAGGGGGCGAAGATTGTAGAGTGAACCCAAGACAGCAGAACCAAAAAGTATTTGAGTCAGTGATAATTGTGAGGTGTAGGGGCAAGTGTGACGAATGCAAAAGTGATAATATAAGAAATATTGTAAGATGAATAAAAGATGGTAAAAAATGCTTGTCAGTCAGAATTGACATCAATTAGGAAAGAAAAATGGCATTTTGAAGGACAGCGATTGTGGATATAACCCAAGATGGCAAACTACAAAATAATTTGGCAACTGATAGATGTAAAATTGTAAATGAAGGGGAAAATTTTTATGACAGTAAACAACAAACTGTAAAATTCTTATAAGATGAATTTGAGTGAAGCTTTTACAGTGTGGCACAAAAGAACTATGAAAAAGATGAATCACAGCAGTGAAAGGCTATAATCATCTAAAATCAATCAACAAATAAATCATGGCATGACATGCAAGGAGACCAGTTCCAAAACTCCTGCATATACAATTTTACTATACAAATTGTGGTATTGCAAGGATGATTATTTATCAAGTGGACTCACTCTGAAGGACGAAAAATATTATATAACACAAGGAGCATATATTGGAACAACAAAAGGTATAAAAAACAATAGATCCTAAAGCTTTTGTAATATAGACAATTTGCATGTGCCACTAAAATCAGAAAATGCAGAACCCCAATTTGTTTAAAAATCAAGGATGTGATATTTTATGGTTGATTTCTTCAGTTATGGCTCAAAAATCAACAACTAATGGAAGCAATCACACAAACTGTTTACCAGATATTACATTCTTAGTCTCAGTTTTTCATTACCCCTAGATTCCCATATTCCTTCGGGGAAGTAATGTCAGGCCAACTTGAAAGTGAGAAGCAGCAGCAGATACACTTCAAGAAATAATCATTTTCAAAATCATGTGAAGAGAAATATGTTATATAAAAAGCTAAAGCAATTGTGTAATATTCCATTTGAATTCCCTTAGAACCAAATGTATTGTAAAACATTCTAAAGAATCTTTTCGAAACAAATTTGCTATACATGCTGTCAAGTGTTGAACAGAACATTTAAACAGTTCTTTCTTTATCCTTGAAGATGAATCAAGTACATTAACTTAAAGAAATGATGAATCCGGATGTTTTATAGACTCCAAAATGTGTATCAGAAACCGATGTGCTATGGAATTTATACAAGAAAGGCAAGAAGTGTTTTGCCCACAAGTACTGAGGAAAATATACCTGTGGATCCTCACAAAGCCAGCAGAAGTCTGTTTGTCCTTCCATACGTACCTGTATACATCACATGATGGTACATTTTCTTAAATCTCATCAAAATAAATTCAAATTGTAATGAAAATATATCTATAAATCAAAGTTTGATTTAATATTTAAAATTAAGTATTACAAAGGATCAGATACTTACACCATTTGAAAGTTCATCCCAGCAGACAAGTTCTTCACATTTTACGCATCCAACTACATTAACACAACCTGCAACCATAGTGCTATGGTTAGATATAGAAAAGCTGACATTTTTCATTTAAGATCTATGTTGCTGGTTCAGTTTTGGGTATGGCAGTTCAGCAAATTTTATTTACTGGGTTTCAATAAAGACAAAGGAAAATTGTGCAGTGGAAGCATCCAAATCAGAATATGTTGGTGCTACATTCCAATGCCTTGATGCCCCCTCCTTGTACACGACTTTCTTGTGTGAGACGAGGGGCAAGTTGGAATGCATATACACCAACTCCTTTGTCTCTTTCACTGCCAATCAGTTGTGCTTAATTGAGTGGATTAAGGAGTATGTACTTCAATTCTTCTCAGCTAAAAAGGAACTCGCAACCTATTGAGAGTCAAGACAAAGTCAATATATAATTTAGATTTTTTATGAATTTAAAAATAAATTATAAATTATAAAGCTAAAGGTTGCCAGAGAAAACTATGTCAAGAGATTACAAGGCCGTGAAGGTACCACCATGTATAAGTGTCCTTGTACTTGTCTTCAAGAGCATTATGGCTATCGCTTGTTGAAAGTTGTAGACCTCCCAAATTCACCCACAACTATGTCATTTATATCTAGATCATGGAAGAGTTTAGTAAATGTTGTCTTGTACCTGTCACTAAGTTCAATGTCTTTGCACGGTGAAACTCTGTTGGACAAAGAAATTATCTCCATGGTATAATACTTCGGGTAAAAGCAAAAGCAAGGAGATGTAGCAAGGTGGCCATCTTGTTCTTCCATTCAATAATAACACTTTCAACCTCCTTGAAAAATGTTCCTGAAGAGTTTTGCTCCTCTGCTATTATGCACTTTAATTTTTCGACCATGGTGTCAATTTTATCATATATTTCTTTCAAACAAGGCTGATTTATATCATTGAATCTGTCCATTCCATGGTAGGCTCAATGAAACTCCACATGTAGTCCACATAAACCCATCAATAATTGTTAAGGGCCAGCGCTTTCACTTTTTGGGCCCTATCTATTTTTAACTACTTTCATGCACCTCAAAGGTTGTTAATTACTATGGCACACAATGTATCTTGCATCCTCACGAGTCATCTCAAAAGGATTGTGTATGAGGTGAATCAAGTCTCAACAACCTAATATGGTGTTCAAAAATATAAAACAAATCAAATAAAATCTAAGTCAAACATCAACTACTACTCAACAACCTAATATGGTTTTCAAATATATTAAACAAATTAAATAAAATCCAAGTCAAAACATCATCTACTTTGTGTTTAAGTTTTATAAATTTATATTTAAAATTTAAAAAACAAAGTAGATAATGTAATATAAAAATGTAAATTAAAATTTCAAAACTGATCTAAATTGTATATATATATATATATATATAATTTCAAGAAATTACCTTCAAAAACTTCAACTTCGAGAAGGGCCTGAAAATCTAAGTTACTGGGTCCTTCATATTTGAACCAAGTACACGTGTGGGTATGGTTGTGGTATGGGTTCAGTTCGAGTTCGCCCTTGGGTACAGCTAGGGTACGGCCCGGGCGCCTGAGTTCTTCTGTGAAGGACCGACAAAGAACCCAAGCACCTAGGTTCTATGTGGCTTAATCTATGAAGGACCCACAAAGAATCCAAGCACTCGGGCAGTACCCTAGGCATACCCAACAAGAGCCCCACATTCTAAGAAGAGAAAAACATCAGTTACAAATTGGCCTATGAAAGTAGTATGACACCATCAATTACTAAATATGATATTGTTTTCTAATGAATTCCAACACAAATTTGATATTGTCTTGGCTGACCAGGAACTTATAACCGTCGTTTAAAAAAATTTAGGGCTATTGTTTCCAATTGAACACGTGTAGATAGCATTAATTGGTCCTCATGAGTACATCATTCCATCATTTACTCAACACGGCAACAGTATCCACGAATATATATAGAACCAAAGTGCACAGTACGAATTGAACTAATTAGTCTCCCGGGCAATACAATGAGCATATAGAAATAGTATCTATGGTTTCAGAATCTCCACAACGCACAGAATACAATTCCCCAGTACTTCGATTAATGATGAGCAAGGATACCAACTGACCCATGTCCTCTGTGAAGCAGCAATGGTAGTATTCCTGATTCAATGTGAATTGAATCCCCGTTCGATACTCCTCTAGCCAGCGCTATTGAATTCACCCGCTCAGATCTCCCTGAAAAACATCGACGGAAAAGAGTCTTAAGATGTCTACCGATGCCAACCGCAATCAACCAGCTCCCGACCCTGAGGGTAGTCGCCTTCTGAAGATGTTTCGTCCCTCCCAAGGGCGCTCGAACCAGTGGTTGTGATGTCGTCGATAGCCCAATAGAACTGAATCAGGGGACTCCGTGATGCTTAGTTGACAACTCGCTCAGACTCGACGTGCTACTTCCTTGGTGTCATCTTATTCCCGTGTGTTGGCTGCTCTTCCATTCACTGCCTCTGAAGATTCTCGTGTCCTGCGTGAAAGATCACACTAGCAATATACAATCCTCCTTGTCTTCGATTCTTCACAGGCTAGGTAGGAAATCGCCGCCAATGACTCAGATTGTTGATTCACTAAGCTGGGAACAATGCTTCTCAATTCGGTTGCAGGAGGTATCCATTCGCAGAGAAGAGAGTGTGTGGAACCCAACACAAACCCACTAACAGAGACTATGTCCTGTCAAGATCTTGACCAGCTACGCCACCAATTATTCGTGTCTTCATTCCATCATGATCAATAAGGAACCGGATCGGCTATAAATACTTTGCCTTTGAAAAGTCAACCAAAGAAATTTTATTTAAATTTAAATGTTATTTAACAATAATTTAAATTTATTATTTATTATTTATTAATTATTTAATATTATATTATTATTATTTAATATTGTTTTTAAATTTTTTAAAAAAAATCTCATTATTTATTTAATTTAAAAAATATTATTATTTTCAAATTAGCATTTAAAAATGCTCTTTTTCCGCCAATTGAAGAGAGGTCCCAAATTGGGGACATGACGCTCTCTCATTTGACCAGCACTATCGTAGGAGGGGGAAAAAGACAATGTTTGGGCCAGACTATAAATTTGACATCATTTGTGAATCAACACTAGATCTTCAACATTGACCTTCTACACCAGCATTGACCCTTGTTTGATTGACTCTTCTTAAATGTGGTTATCTAATAATGTTGACCAAAGAGCTTTGCTATACTTACTCTATTGACCAAAGATCTCTACTACATCGACAGCATTAACTTTTTTACCACTTACATTGACTATTTGTTTGTTGATCATGTTGCATTGAGTGCAATATTCTACTTTTCACCAAGTCATGATCAATATTGACCAAGAAACTAGTAAGGAATGTATTTTTCTTTGAGTTTTTATTTTGTCTATTATATTTTTTGGAGAATCAATTACTGTACTTGTGAAGTGATCATGAATTGAACTATTATAAGTTACTATGTCAAAATTATGTTGTATTCTATTTATTGGCAATTATGAGAATCATTGTTCTTATAATTTATATATATATATATATATACCCGTACCCAAGGAAAAAAAATTGTTGTACCATCATACCCGTACCCGAACCGGCAACTTAGCTGAAAATGGCTTGTGAGATGTAATGATTAATAGCCAACTTCTAAATCTCATTAGAAAAAGACTTGAAGCATAAGTTGGGAACTTGCATTACATGATGCTGCTTTTTAAAAGTTGGCAATAGCATAATAATACAAATAATAGTAAGGACTTGGTTTTAACAAACCATCTAACTTTAGCCTACTCAAAACAATTATTTGTTGGCCATGTATTCTAAGATATAATAATTTATCTAATATCACCACATAACGTCCAAACATCCCAAGTTTATCTCTAAATTTGTCAAATTTATATTTGCCAAGGGGTTTAGTCATCATGTTAGTCATCATGTCAACAACCTGCTCTTCTATAGGGCAATGATATAGACAAATGTCTTCATTATTGACCAACTAGGAGATGTAATGATCATGAACTTCAATATGCTTGTAGCATAATACACTAGATTCTTCACCATCTTGAGTACAACTGTGATTATCCCCGGAAAGTGAGGTTGGTGCTGTTTGGTCAAGTTGCAAATAAACCAATCTCCTTGCCAAATACGCTGCCTCACAACCTGTACTAACAGCCGCTTATATTCCACTTTCATAGAAGATAAAGCAATTATACATTGCAGCTTGTTCTACAAAGAAACTACTTTGGATCCAAGAGTAAAAAGCATAACAATTTATCGACTTTCTAGTATCAACCAATCCAGTCCAATCCGAATTAGTATAATCTCTAGAATGAAGTCAATAGATCCCTGATACAGAATTGTCAATTCAAGGATTCCTTTGACATAACAAAGAATGCATTTTGCAGTTTGTCAATGTTCTTGTGATTTGGACATAAATTAAGAAAAGCAGCTCACTGCAAAGCAAAGGCCTGATCAAGTGTTAATATTAGAAATCAAACTAAATACCAAATGCCAATACACTTATTCATTGACCAATGGAAAATTAATGTAAATTGAGAGTTTTATCCCAACTTACAAAGGTGTGGATGCCTAATTAAACTCCGTCATCTTGAACTTGTTTAGAAGTGAGAATGCATGCATGGTTTGTGATACAGAAATAACATGATCAAGTTGCCAAAATTCTAGATCTAAGGAAATGTAAGAGGCCCAGATCTGTTATGTTAAAAACAAAACAAATATCAGATTAAACTTGCTGTATATTATTGACCCCAATTTCAGTGATGGCAAGATCATCAACATATATAATCAAGATCACTGTCATTAACACTAATTTTGATATTGAGATTGAGATCATAATAACTTCTAAATCTTTTTT
>VDFB02047230.1:567121522-567158488 GCA_007258455.2 Sequoia sempervirens
AGTTTCAATCATCATGTTAAGGAATTAATATATCATGTTTGTTATTGTGCTAACAATTGTCATGTAGGGTTTATGATTCAAGCAAGTTTTTCAAGCAAGTTCAACATCATTCAAGCAAGATTCAAGAACCACATCCATTGTAGCCATTTCAAGCATATTTGCAGCACCTTATTGCTAGGGTTTTGTGAGTTGCAAAATTGTCTTTTGTTCATTCATCATTCTCCATTCATATTTTATTTCATTTTAAGGATTGATTTCCAAAATGAGGTTTGACTAAGGAAAACCCCTATCCACTAACCCAACAACATTTTTCCCTCTCCTTTCTATGTGATTTTTAGGTTTAGATTGCATATTTCATAAGGAGCAAGATTGGAGAAATTTTTTCAAGTGATCAAAGTTGTCAAAGTTGTCATCAAGCCTTGGAGAACCTTGGAGATCACCCACAGGTTGCAAATTAGAGATTCAGATCTGGAAATCAATTAGGAAGGAAAGAGTAGACAAAGAAGACCATAATCAGCTTTGAAAGTTACCAAAAATCCCAATTGGACCGATTCACCACTTCTGGAAAATGAGTCCTCAAGCTCACTTTCATTTCAAGATCTAGCATTTCCAAAGATTGATGATGGTTTCCAATGGAGGATCATTATGGATTCTAGGTTGGAGAGATGCAACTAGCCATTGAACCAAGCCTAATGACTCCTTTCCTAAGAGATTCCATCTTCCATTATCATTCTAGTTTCTACTTAAAGGGAGGCACATGTATTCTTGTGGCTTATTAGGGTGATTGAAGATCTCTAAAAGTGAGTCATCATCAGTTTCATGTTTCATGTATGCATCCTATTCTAGCACATTAGAGTAGGGTTTCATTGAATTTTTTATCTCTTAATATTACGCACACTTAAGATTAGGACCTTCACACACATTTCCATTTCACATAGATATATTTTCTATCAATGTTTAACTTACAAACTAGGGGTTGACTGAGGAAAACCCCTTATAAACAAATCAACAGAACATTTTTTTTTGTAGATTTTAACAGCTTCAGATTTGGAAGCAAAGTTTTGAAAGTATAGGAAGGAAGTGTAAAGTGTGTCGTAGAAAAAAAGGACCCTTTGCTTGACATGGGAATATTTCATGATAAATTGACTTAATGAGGCCTTGATTCAGGTGTTGTGAGGCATTTTATGTATCCACACCAGGTCTTGGACCCTTACAAATTGAATAACATGCTTTTAACAATGTCTTGTAAAGGTGTTGTAAAGTCTTGTAAAGGACTTTCATGCTTTTCTAGACTTAATGAACTTATTTCTCCCTAATTCAATATTATAAAATGTATTTAAATACATCTTCATATCAATATAGAAGGTTTTTGAATTAAACTTAATGTTAAACTAGTGTTGTAATGTGTCTTGCACATTCACATTGGTTCTTGTGTCTTTCTAGGCTATGTGTACCTCATTTTAGTGTTGTAAAGTGTATTTAATCACACTTTCACATTGATTTTTGTGTCCCAATCCCTATTTGACATTCACATCATCATTAATAGGCCCCTATTAACCCACATTATGCATCTGAGGCTTTAATTGATCAAACACTTGACAAGGTTACATTTTAGACCTTATTTCCTTATTACCTGGCATCTGATCCATCAAGTTGGCCCCTATGGGACCTATTCACCATGTATGGTGAATCAATCCCATCCAGCTGGGACCCATTCACCATGTGTGGCAAATGAGTCCCATCCAGGTGGGACCCATTTTCCATGTGGGGTGAATGAGTCCCATTTGGTCCAATTTTGAACTTTGAGGGAGAAAAAAGTGAAATTTGAGTTTATTATTTCATCATGTTAGCCTGTGATGAGGTATTAATGGGTAAATTAGGAGAATTTCCTATAAATACAAGTCTTTTAACTAATTTTCACATATTTCTTATTCATTCTTCATTATTCATCCACCAATCTTCTCTTTCAAGTCAAGCAACTAAGGGTTTTAACATTACAATTCATTCAAGTTCAATTTGTAGTCTTTCAAGGGAAGATCCTACATGTTTTGTTGTAGAATTTCAAGATAAATCATCATGGAAAGGTAATAAACTCCATTATTGCATGCTTCATTCCATTCTTTCTATATTTTGGTTTAATTACCTAAAAGGGGTTTGACTTAGGCAAACCCCCATTCCCTAACATTCACCATTTTTCTCTTTGGTCTTGTGTGTATGCAGATTTAGATCTTTCAGAAGCTTGGAAATCATTGAAGATAAAGTTTCCAAGTTTTTCAAGTCTTCTCCATTTTCAAAAAGTCAAAATATCAACAAAAAGTGACTTTTTTCCCCAAATCTGACAGTTTTAGAAGCAGACACATGTAGGAAGCCGAAGTGTAGATTGGAAGCTCCAGAATCCACTCTTGAATAATAAAAAATTCAAGTGGAATCATTTTCCATGGGTGGAAAATGAGTCCCATTCCAAGGTCAGTTTTATGTTTTATGTATTTTCTGATACCCTTTTGTTAGAAATAGGTTTTGGCTCAGTTTGGCAGAACTGGGACTGATTCGCCCAAGATGGTGAATGAGTCCCTCCAAGCCTAAAAAATAGCATAAAAAACATTCCATAATCAATTTCCAGCCTCCTTCAAGATTTTAGGTGCACACTTCAAGTTTCATTCATTTTTGTTTAGCTTTATGTTCATTTCTAGTTCATTATTGCATTACACAACGTGTTTTCAAACATAGCCTAAATCCTAGTTTTGCATTCATAATCAGTCATATAGATCCCTTAGCTACATTTTTATTATCTCATTTAGATAAAACAACATCACACATAACATTATTTGAATGAACCCTATAGCATTTTTGGCCTAACTCTCTCCTTTTAGGTGAAAAACCCTAGAAGAGTAAGAGAAGTCCTAAGAGCCAAAAATTGACGATTCACAAAGATAGGAAAAAAAATTCAAATCCTTCTTTTTTAGAAAGGAGTATTGGGACTAAATCATGCCTCTAGGAATATGAGTCCTAGTATACAACTTTTTACCATTATTTTGTAGATCCTGATTTGTCAACATAAGATTGCAGATTCTGCCTAGATTCCTGTAGTAGGACTAAGTCGCCCAATCTAATGTATGAGTCCTAATGCACTTCAATTTTATTTTTTAGGGTTTTTAGATCTTTTTTAGATATCTCCTATCATTTTGGTACACTTTTGTTTCTCTCTGTCTAGTAATCTAGATTCATGTTTTAAGTTTCTAGGGTTTAGTGCATTAGAGTTTGCATTTCTCCTTTGAAGCTTCATTTTAATGGTGAACCCCCCTTTTAATCACACCTAAAGAAACCTCCTACTAGTCCTACCTAGTATTTCTCCCCTTTCCTCAATTGAGTCTCTTGGTTGAGGGAACTTGGTTTCCTAATGAACTGGGAGTGAAATAGGTCCCCTAGTTCCATCTCCCAAAAGGTGGAACCTTATTTCCTATGGTTCATATTAGGATGTGTATGAAATTTTTTGGTTTGAATAAAGCATCTTTGAAAGATGATTTTCCCCTTCCTAATATTGAAATGATAGTGAATTCCATTGGAGGACATGCTTTTTTGTCATTCATGGATGGATATTCTAGATATAATCCATTTTTTATTAATCCTCAAGACCAATACAAAAAAACATTTACTATGCCTTGGGGAAAATTTTGTTGGGTAGTCATGCCTTTTAGAATAAACAACATAGGTGCAACACATAAGAGAGCTATGAAATTGGTATTTCATGATTACATACATAAGGTTTTGGAAGATTATGTCAATGATATTCTAGCCAAATATTTAACTAGACAAGATAGTGAATATCCTTTAAAGAATATTTGAAAGAATGCAAAAATATAACATGAGATTGAATCCAAAAATGTGTGTCTTTGGTGTATATAGTTGAAAATTTTTAGGTTTTATCATATCCCACAGAGGCATTGAGGTGGGCACAAAAAAAATAGATGCTAGAGTTAACATGCCACCTCCTAGAAACATTTCTCAACTACGCACATTACAAATAATAATTTAGGCTATTTGTCATCTTGTATCATCCTTAGCAGATCAAACATTACCCTTTATGTAACTTCTGAAGAAAGAGTTTTAGTTCAATTGGAATGAGGATTGTAAATAGGCTTTTGAGAGTTTGAAATATTATCTTGCTACTCCACCTATTTTACAACCAACTATGCAAGAAAAAATGTTTATCCTTTATACAATAGCATCAACCCATTCCCTCGCAACATTGTTTGCTCAACAAGATGAAAGTGGTAAAGAACATCCTATTTATTACATTAGTCAAACTCTATTTGACTATGAGACACAATATATGATGATAGAAAAATAATTTTTGGCTCTCATATTTTCTACTAGTAAATTGTGACATTATGTACTGAATGCTAAAATCCATGTGATGACAAAATTCAATCCTTTAAAATAACTTTTCACTAAAATAGATTTATCAGGATGCTTAGGTAAGTGGGTTATGTTGTTAACTGAGTTTGATCTTAAATTTTTCTCTCAAAAGGTAGTCAAAGGAGAAGTCTTGATTGACCAATTAGTTGATGCTCCCTCTTCCCTAGCGTTACCTAATATAGACTCATTCCTTAATGATAATGTGTTGACTATTCAAAAATACAAACAAAATAGAAAAATAGAGTTTATAAATTCTAAAATATACATGTGCACTAGGTATTGATGTCCTTATTCCAACAAAAAAAGAATAAGTTAATTCAAATGCATAGAAAAAAAGTTATGCGGGCCAAAGTACAACTCTATCCAAATTATAATTACTCTAACTTGGAAAATTAATTAAAAAGAAAATATTCAACTAAAAATTATGAAATATATATTCACGCACTAGATATTGGGGTGACAAATCTGTATTTCAAAAATTAGAATTGTAACCCTTCTATAAAAAAATTTATGTTGGCCAAAGTAAACATCACTTTTTAATAATGTTTTTCTATAGAAAAAAATAAGTTATTAAAAATTACATAAAAGGATTTGCAATTTATTTTTAATTTTTTAAAAAAAGTATAATTACAATCTACACAAAAAATCTCACAACTCACTAGTTTCCTTCATCTCAAATTCTTAATGGTTTAGCTACTATAGGTGTAAGAAAGTGAAGATCTGGTGAAAAATGTTGATTTCAATGTCAAGTTTGGCCAAAAAGTGTAACCCATACTTTGATGTCTCTAAGTGTAGAAAACTATCTTTGGCACAATGATTATATGAATCCTACCTATAGGGAAGCCTATTCCCTTGTCTTACAACTTAAGCTTCCTATGCACAAACAACACAATAGAGTATGAAGCTTTAATTTTTGGAATACGTGTCACTTTAACATAAATGGATGGTACACCTCTTAAGAAGTCTATTATTACTACACATTTTCATTGGTACTATGTCTAACCTTCCTTCTTGGATAGTGTAAATATTAAAGCAGTGATGTTAGAGTTAGTAGATAGTATGCTATTTCTCTCGCATTGCTTCATTCTTGAAAAAAAAAATTGTGTGCCTTGAATATTAAAGTAATTACTCAAAATTAGTTTTGGGTTGTTACTTTGGACTTCATACTATCCAAGTTAATCTTGTATGTTCTATTAGATTAGATCTTTCTATGCATTTAATGTTCTATAGTTAGATCATAAGTGCATTTAATTTAAAATAACATACTCAATTATAATGTTGCATCTAAAGAAAATTAAAATGGTTTTAATTAGATCATGGATATATTTATTAAATAGTTTTGCAAATATTATTTGATAAATCACATTTCCATCTAACTTAAACACATAAACATAAGAAACAAAACATAAATGATCATATATATATATACAAGAAATTTTTAAGTATTTAAATATCCTCAAATATACAAAGCTATTATGGCTTGTGACTACCAGATCCCTCAGGACCAGGTGATCGCCTCCTATACAATAGCCTCCATATGCTCTTGATCTATGCCATCGCTCTACCTATAGCCTACCAACCTATCCATGTAGTCTCTCAAGCTCCGTTAGATCTCTAGATAATTCAAGCTCATCATAGAAATCCTGTAGTGCTAATAGCTCACCCATGGATTGATCGGCGCACCTGGTAGCCCTCTCGTATGCTCCTCTCAACCTCATGAAAGGATTGAACAGATTTGGATGTTGCTTCAAGATCGGTGGGGGCATGCAATCTGTATTGAAATCCTCATCTATGGGAAAAGAAAGAATAATCTCTATGGTATCCCATCAGTGGAGATCTTGTAGCTCTCTCACATATCCTACAAGATAGAAATCATAAAGATAATCAGTACACATCACGAAATACATATATATAAATAAAGAGAAAGAACATGAGTATAATCATAAACATAAATAATGTGTCATCACCTAGTTCTCCTAGGTATGTGTAGGATCATCATAAAAAAAATAGGCCCTTAAGTGGCGAAAAATTCAGAAAAATCAGAGTTAGGCAACTTCACGTAAAAATTTGAATAAGTTATCTATATTATTTCAAAAATATGTAAGAATATAATCTGTAGAAAATTGAATGTATTTTCTAAACTACTAGGTTTATTTTTAAAAAAGAATCAATTTGGTGAAAATTTGAAATTTCAATGCAGTAGTACTTAAATTTTAGGGAAAAAATAAGAAGTAGGTGTCTGTCTGACCACCCTAACCACAATAAAGTGATAATATTTTTTTATAAGATTTTAGATATAAGTAGAGGACTCATGTCACGATGTGATGCATATTTTTTTGTAATATTTTTCCAAGTAAATTATTAATTATGGATTTTTCATTACAACTTTTAAAAAATATAAAAAATCGTATGTCTACCCACCTTAACTAGGTCAAAAATTCATGAAATTCATTTTTTTTGTAATCCTACAGTATGCGAAGCATAGAATGTGACACATGTTTTGGATTCAAAAAATGTGATACTGTTTGAAAGCTATAGATGTTTTTCAATCAACCTATCAATCAAGACTTTAGTCATAATTCAAATAGAAAATGAATAATAATAATTTATTAAATTCAAAATAAAGCATAATTTATATTGGTGGAAAGCTGGGAATCTCCTCTAAAAAGCCTTTTTATTTCATCAATTTTGGGTAAAAAAAAGGTTGTCAGCCACATACCCTACACATACCCATCATATCACCACTTTTTGGCCCATCATGATCCTACACATACCCTCCTAACTAATGTGTAGAAGGTATAGAAGATCCAATACCCTCTCCATGCTCATAAGTGCTAGAACATGCTACAACTACAAACTACAATCTAGTGACCCGAGAAGGAACTGAATCTCTCCACTTAGGGGCAACTAGATCCACACCTACTATATCACTTCCATCACTCATCAGCTATCTCTCCTCCTCCTCCTCGACATCCTTATCCTCATCCTCTTTCTTCTCGTCATAGTCTAAGTCCTTGTCATAATTCTCCTCCACCTCATCCGCAAATAAATCTACAACTTTGATCTTCTTGCTTGTCTCTTCATCATCATCCTTGTGATCTGGAAGAGGTCCTACATAGCCTATAGGTTGATCGATATAAAATATTAGAGATAGTTGTGTTGTGGCCCAACACTCCTCATATGCATATGTAGCACCCAAATCATCAGGTTTAGAGACTGGGGGCATGTTGAGATCCACATCATCTAAATCACTAGACACAACATCCTCGACTGTGAGCCATCTCATATCTCCAGGTCCATGGGAACTCTGCATTGATCATCTAGGGAAAGGTTGTAGTGTTGGTGGAATCTGTATCTATCCAAACTACCTCATGACACGATCATAGTAGAAAGGTCTCACTACATAGTCATGCTTTCCTAATAAATATTGGTCCCTTTGCATCCTATTCAACTAGTGTGTCTCATCTATCCACTGAGGTATTAGCTAATAAGGTCTCCATAAGATCTCCTCCTGATCAAGACGGTCAAACGTGACTCTCTAGTATAATAAATCCCCTTACTATTATGCTTGTATAAGCAGCTAGCTAAAGGAGTGTGGGTAGCCCATAGCACTAACAAAAGGAAATCATGTTGGTCTAGTACATGTGATATGCTCTAGGCACCTGTAGTAATGGAAAAAGTATCCCTTTTCCTTACTTAGTTTGGGAATAATTATTTAATGATAAAATGGACTTAATGGTGCGTTATTTAGAGTATTGTAAAGTGTTTTCTTACACTTTCACACTAATCTAGGAATTTTTTAATTAATTGAGTTTAATTAGAGCTTAATTGGCCCCTTTAATTCAAATACAAGCCTTACTTATTACATTTTCTAGAGGATATATCTTGACACATTAATAATGTTGCATAACATTTAATTTGGCAAGGTTTGAGTCCTAGGATAGTGACCTAGGACCAATTCGCCACTGAGTGAATGGGTTCACACTATGTCCTAGGACTCCCTTTTTACATAGTATTTTACCTCCTCAAAACTTGGTCTTAGAAAACTATGTTAGGACCCATTCGTACAAGGTGGCGAATGGGTTCTCCTTACCTAGTACATCACTTTTTATACTTATTTGTGGTGGGATTTTAGTGATTTTGAATCCTAGATCTGATGTTGGCTTGTGTTATTTGAACTACATGATTAAATCTTAAGTTTAGTATAAATATAAGGTGAATTTACATAATTTGATCCTAAGACTTTCAAGCAATAGAGAGTATATTCACAAGAGCATTATAGAGAACTTCAAGAGTGATTACAAGGCATTCAAGGGAAAATTATCAAGGTTTTATTGCACCAATCAAAGGCTATATCATTGTATCAAAGACATAGTGCATCATGCATGTAGTTGAGCTTATGCGTTGATGTAGCATTGAGGATCCATTTACAAGATGCATTGTTTCACATTATATTCAAAATTAAGATCTACATTCCTTATAGTCACTTCATGCTAGATTGTTGATTTACATTCCAAGACTTCATCCAAGGTATCATTGTTTCATGTCTCATGTTTCATTGTTTCATCATAAGGTTTAATTACCCAAATGGTGTTTGACCAAGAAAAACCCCTATTCCCTAGCAATCAAATTTTTTTCTTTTCTCTTCATGTGTCATTGTAGGTTTTAGATTAAAGATCTTTGAAGAACAAGATTGGAGAAAAGTTGTCAAGATTGAAAATTTGTAAAAGTTGTCATCTTTGTTGCAAGATCATAGAAAGATCTCTATAGATTTTATTTTTGACTTTTAGGAGCCGAACACCAGGGATTTGAGAGTGCAAACATCAAGGAACAGGACCCAAAAAGTGATTTTCAAAAACGGTAACAAGGAAACATTCTCCATTGGGTGAATGAGTCCTTAGTGACCCCCCAAACAACACTTTTTCAGCAAGGTACACATTATTTCTACATCTTAAAACCTCCCTTATTGTTTCTATAATAGTTAGGTTTTTTTTTTTTATATTGATTTGCATCATATGTTGCACATAATTGTATGTTTCATTAAAAAAACTATTGGGTTATCATCTTGACAAATTCATCTTGATAAACCCCATTTTAATATGAAACATAATGGTGAACCCGACGTCTTGAGCATTGTAGTTTTTTTATTTGGATTTTTTTTTTGTATCTTACATTATATCTTGCATTCATTTAGATTGAATTAGATCTCATTTAGGGTGTCTTATTTTGCATTCAAATTTGGATCTCATAGGGATTTAGAATTGCATTGATTATAAATTTGGATCTCATAGGGATTTAGAATTGCATTCAAATTAGTCATCTTGCATCATATAAACTTGCATTAGAAAATCAAAACAAAATTGCATATCAAACCAGGTCTTTTAGTTCATCATTTTATCACATTTCCAACTTTCGTTTCACTTTTCATTTTCAAAAAAATAACCCTGAAACTTACTATAGAAAACTCAATTTGAATACAACTAAAAAAGATGAAAATTAGTAAAAAAAATTGTTTCAAAATCCAAATCTAGGACCCATTCCACATAGGGTGAATGAGTCCTTGTTAGGGATACTAGGACAATAGGTTTTCAAAGTTCATAAGCTTCAATATCAGATTCAAAGTTTCTCGGAAAAACATACCAAGACACATTCACCACTGAGCTAATGAGTCCTTGGAGGCCTACAAAAACCAACTTTTCTAAGCTTTTTTGTGGTTTTATATACTTCCTAGGCTTGCTAGTAGCGTACTGTATTAGTTTGGGAATTTTCTAAAATTTATGTTTTATGTATCTAGGTCAAATCCTCCATTTAGTGTAGTCATTTTTAAAGTATTTCAAAAATAATTTCAGTATTAAAAATTTAAAGATTTGTAGGAAATTTTTTTATATAATTTAGATAGATTAATTTTTCATGTTAGCATGTTTTCTTTTCAAGCATTTAGTGTTCATATAGTGTCACATGGCTTGTATGTTTCTATATTCCCTACTCATGAGCATAATCTAGGAAAAGAAAATAAAACCTTTGACAAGCATGTTAGCTACCCTTCTAATATCTATCAAATTTGTAAGAATGTCATAACACAAGAGGATGCAAGAATAGATAATCATGAAAATCATAGTTGTTCTTCTCCCAATACCTCTCCTATTAGTGATGAAGGTATCTTGGTGAAAGAAGATGCAATCATTGAGAATCATGAAAGCCTTGTTTCTCCATCTCCTTCTCCCCCTCGGGAATATATTATAATACAAGAAGATGAGATAATTGAAACTACTTTACCTACTCTCCATTCATCTCCCAACACCTTCCCTACTTGTGAGAATTCTTTAGTGAGAGAGGGCATAATCATGGACAATCATGAAAATCACATTTTTGAATAGGCTATGTTGGTGCTAAGAGATATAATGATTGAGAGTTATAGAATTATTTCTCTCTTTCCTAATGTCCCTAACATTTGGAAAGGTCTATTTGAACAAAAATATTCAATCATTGATAAGCCTGCAAATCATAGTTGTTCTCCTCTTGATGCCTCCCCTTTTTGTGATGAAGTTACTTTACAAAATATAATCATGGAATGCGATAGCTCTCTTACTAGGGTATATATTATGACACAAGAGAATTAGACCTTAGAGAAAAAGGATGAAATCTTGTACAATCATAACAATCAAATTTGGCCTTCTCCTAATGTCTCTCCTAATTGTGAAGAAAATCCAATCTATGAGAGTCGTGAGAATCCTATTTGTTTATGTCCCCTAGGGAAAACATTGATGAACAAGAGAATTCCATCATTTATAAGAAATAAAATCCAACCATTGATAACTTCCTTACTTGTGATGAAGTCATATGAGAAGAACCAACCTTTGAATGTCATGAACATCTAGTTTGTTGCTCTCCTAAAAAATCTCCTACTAGGGAAGATATCATGGTGCAAGAAAATAAGAACATTGACACATGTATTTAAAACAATAGTGATGTGGCTTCCTTAGAAGAAGATGATGAAGTGGCATTATAATCCCCTCTTCTAAGAGATCATGAAAATAAGGACAAGAATTTTGATGTTATACACATTAGATATCCCTTGAAGCAATATCCCAAGCCTAAACTTATCATTTATCCACCCTCACAACAACTGCAAGATCAAAATAAACTTGTCCTTATCTTAGAATCACCTGAAAGGGTATGTGCAATATCATGGGGGTCTAAAAGTGGCGATGTGAAAAAAGACATTTTTAACACGCCCAAAAATGTGAAATTTCCGCTTTCACTTTTTCTAGGCTTGGGTGGAAAGTACTAGTCCTAAACCTAATACCAACCCAAAATAGATATCCATTAGAAACAGATATCCATCTCAAAATGGATATCTGTTTAATTTAAATCTAAATTTTTAATTCCATCGGGTCTGGGCCCAACCAATTTTTTTATTTTATATATTATAATCTTTTTTAATATATTTATCATAAATTATATGGGAATTAAATTAAAAAACATTCTAATAATGTTTTTTCTAAAAAAATTATTATACTATTTGTTAATTTAATATTATATAATAATATATATTTAATATATTATAATATTATATTTTATTATAATATTTATATAATATTAAATATAATATTAAATCTATTATAATATAATATTAGATTATTATATAATATTAGATTATATTATAATAGAATAGAATATTATATTATTATATAATATTACATTATATAATATTACATTATATTATAATATATTATATTATACATAATATAACATAACATAACATAACATAATATAATATAATATAATATTATTATATAATATTTTATTATTATAAAGTATTATGTAATATTAGATTATATTATAATATAATAGAATATTGTATTATTACATATTATTACATTATAATATAATATTATATTATAATATAATATAATATTATTATATAATAATATATTATTTTATAATAATATAATATTATATTATATTATGTATAATATATAATATAATATTATATTATATTATATTATATTATAATATGATAATATAATATGCAATATAATAATAATATATAGTATATTATTTATATTATATATATTATATTTATATTATATAATAATATAATATATAATATTAATATATTATATATTATATTATTTATAATATATATATATATAATATAATATAATATATATATATATATTATATTATAATTAATATAATATATAATATAATATAATATATATTGCATATTATAATGTAATATATATTATATTTTTATATTATACATTTCAAAAAAATGCTGCCAATTAGTATATAGTCAGGTCTCAGACTCGACCATGTATTAAAAAAATGATAAAACAAGAAACATATATCCATTTTGAAATAGATATCCATTTCTTGTGTTATAAATTAAAGAAGAAGAACCCAAGACTTCATATTTAGCTCATTGTGCCTGCTTTATTTTACTAGCCAACTTGGATATCTTTGCAAGGAATTATTTTGCTCAAAATCAATCAAATTTCAAAGGTATGTTTTGATTTTTATGTTTTTATTCAAATATATATTCTTTGTGCAATTTTTTTTTTAATTTTAGTCAAAAATAGGGTAAATTTGATAGGTTTTTAATTTTACTAAAATCATTGTTAATTTTGAATTTTTTTATCAATTAACAGGCTTAAAATGGATCAACATGAAAACCATAACCCCACACAAGATGAAAACCCTTACCCCACAGAAGATGAAAACCCTCCAAATCCTCTTTCATTGTGACCATTATTTCCAAACCAGAACGTGCCAACAATACATGAATATATTCATAGAAATTTAGATCAATTGAGAAATGTATGTCGAATCTATGAGACATTCACTGAGCTATCAAACATGAAAAGCACATTGGAAACAATCATTTCAAATGTTGAAACTTTGGAAACTCAGCACAATATATTTGCACAGTGGTGAGAGGAACAAAGGAAAGTTTATGTCGATGGGTTAGGGTATGTGGGATCATCATGAAAAAACAAGCCCTTAAGTGGCGAAAAATTATAAAATATCAAAGCTAGGCAACTTGACGTAAAAATTTGAATAAGTTATGTATATTATTTCAAAAATATGTAAGAATAGAATCTGTAGCAAATTGAACGTAGTTTCTAAACTACTAGGTTTATTTTATTTTTAAATCTATTAGGTAAAAATTTAAAATTTCAATGCAGTAGTACATAAATTTCAGGGAAAAAATAAGTAGGTGTTTTTCTAACCACCTTAACCACAATAAAATGATAATACTTTTTATAAGATTTTAGATATAAGTAGAGGACTCATGTCCCGATGTGATGCATATTTTTTTGTAATTTTTTTCCAAGTAAATAATTAATTATTATTTTTTTATTACAACTTTTAAAAATATAGAAACTCGTATATCTAATTAACTTGGTCAAAACTTCATGAAATTTTTTTTTTTTAATCTTGTAGTATGTGAAGCATAGAATGTGATGCATGTTTTGGATTCAAAAAATCTGATACTGTTTGAAAGCTATAGATGTTTTTCAATCAACATATTAATCAGGACTTTAGTCATAATTCAAATAGAAAATCAATAATAATTATTTATTAAATTCAAAGTAAATCATAATTTATATTGGTGGAAAGCTGAGAATCTCCTTTAAAAACCTTTTTCGTTTCATCAAATTTGGGTAGAAAAAAGTCATCAACCACATACCCTACACATACCCATCATATCACCACTTTTTGGCCCATCATGATCCTACACATACCCGTTATCATATGATGAGGTGAGGGCACTTGATATTGACAAAACCCAATTAGCCTAGTCATTCATCAATCATAGAATATGACAGCTTGTTAATGTGCAAAAACCAAAATTTTCAATTAAATAGTGCACCCACAAAGGTATATTAGATAATTTCTGGAGACATTGGTGGACGGTTTTTGATAAACCACCCAAAAACAATCTTGATGTCCCTCAATATTTTCTCTAAAAATTATATACTGAGTTTGTGCTAGGGAAACATGTCAATTACTATGACATACAATATTTCTAGGGTGTTGGTAGAGGGATGCCACAAGATAGACCTAGAGCATGCCGAGTCACCCAAGTTCATCCTGCTTTGCCTATTGTTGCCATGACTCCACTACCTTACCCTGATATTGCTTTAGATGTGGGGACTTTGAGCATTTATGCCTTACATTCATTGAGTGATCTGGTCATGGAGAGCCATCATGTTGCACAACCATTTGACTGTGCATCCCATCAAGACAGTGTTGCACCTAATACATCCCAACATGATGGTGGTACACTTGCTGCATTAGCTCCCACTGGTACACCATCCTCTTCAAGACATATTTTTTTGCCTCATCATTGCATGATGTGCAACAATTTATGTTTTGGTCCTCTCCGACAGTCCACTGAGGCTTCCATAGACACATCTGACTATGAGGTTCATGATATGTCAGATGTAGGAGTTGATACAGCACAAAGTGGACCATTTGTAAGAGAGACATCAACTAGCAGGGATGATATGGGACAACCGATAAGACTTAAAGTAATTTCATAGTGTGTTTTATGTAAATTCTTTCATATTTTATGAGAGATATTTGTAATAACATATGTTTATGTGCATGAATCTTTAACAATTGCTAACATAGGAGTAGATGTCGCAAGTGTGGGAGGCTATGCATACTGCCATTTCATTTTCCCTAGAGAATCACTATACGGTATTATTTAAATTGTTGTTTTAGATGTTAATTTTTGAAATCTATTATGTTTAAATGCATGTACTACATATATTGATAGTCTAATGCAATCTTGTCTTTTTATGTAGCAACTTGGTTCCTATACAACCTTGTTGATTGGTTCTGACCCATTGGATGAAGTTTAACAATAGGTGTATATATTTTCTATTCTTGACATTATGAATATATGTGCATGGGAATTTAAATTGTGTTACATTCTTGTCATTTTTAATATAGGAAACCATCTTAGCCAATTCATCCACTATGAGCTCATCTAGTGTCATAGCATCACAACAGGTATGTGTTTATTTTATATTGTAGATATTTACATTTAGATAGGAATAGATATGCGTTTAGTAGATATGATTATTTTTTCAACAATTATATGTTAATTTGTATTATTTTTATTTTATCTGTTATAGTCCTCTACTTGACTCAACATTATGACAAGTGTGAGACCATTACTTTATACGAGGACTTTCGATTGTCCTAAAAGACAATCATATGCAGACCATCTTGCAGAAAAGAGAGCAACGATTGAGGTAAACAAGAATTGCATTATTGATATAATATAGTACATGTATACTGATTTTGATGTTAAATTCATAATTTATAAATGATAGTATATAAGTTTCTATTTACTAGTCTATCTTGTTAACCATTCACATAATTAATCTAATTTTGGTTTGAATTGTTATTGTGCAAGAAACTTTAGAGCAACTAACTTCTTTGAGGAGGCTCAATTTTGATGGTTAAACACAGGGTTAGGATATGATATAGATTGATATGTACTTAGGTTTTGATAGATATTGAGATGGCATATATGCCACATTTTGTAAAACTTGTTCTAGGTAGGCATATGCCAAATTTGTATATGCACAAACTCAATTATTCTACATTTTGATATATAAGAACTGACATTCAATCTGATTTGTTCCTTGTGTGCTTGTCTTTCTACTTTGAATTTTCAAAATGGAATGTATAATTATCTTAGAATGGTTTAAAGTTATGATTGATAATGTATGTTATAGATTAACGAAATTGCATTTCAATAGAACTTATGAATTATAATTATTAATCCATCTATGTTAGAGTTCATTCATATTAAGGTTCACATACATTACATTCCATGAGATCATATTTTTTTGATGAGTTTTTTCAAACAATTCATTTCCTTTTCTATTGTACCACATTTTTCATACATGTCTACCAATACATTTTTATAAAAAAACTAAATTTGAGAATACCCATGATTTCAAGCTCTGTTGAATGAATTTACATTTGACATTATTTTGTTTCTTGAACTCACGTAATGAAGTGGGAAGATTATTTTTATTTCAAAAGAAGTTAAAATTAATGAAAAATGGATACAACTTAATGAAATATATGTCATGTTGCAGTGTTCATTCAAAAGTAATATAATCAACTTGATAAAAATCAATGTCACTCAATGTTCATTCAAGGTTAATAACATGTAAAAGGTATAAAATCATCTTGAATAAGAATAACTATCTTCCAACCATAGGGGTTTGATGCAACCTTGAAATAGAGTCCTTACAACTCAACAAGATACATGTTCATTAGATTGCTCATGTGAAACCTATACAATAATCACGATCAGCAATAAAGACATAACTCAACCATGATGCAACAATTAAATAGACCAAATGAGTGTGATAATACCATTAAACAAACTAAGTTCAACTCCATGACATGCATGTTATTTGACCTTTGACTTGCAATTTTTATTATTATAACATGCACAACAATGAATGTTGCTAACCATAATGCATCAATAAGAAAACTAGGCATACTATATGGGCTTTATGCACACTAGTCATAATGCACACTTCACACAAAATAACCAACATTGATATGATATTTTCATATATGTCAATCAACCTTGAACCACACCAAACTTTCTATATCGCAATTTTTGTCATATATACCATTGAATCTAACACAATTGAGGCTTTGTACTTGGTAAGAATTTGTGTAGGAAAATAAAGTGAGAGATGAAGGTTAAGGTGGATTTGAACAAATTATTTTTTGTCCTAAGCATTGAAAACTCTATCAAACAAAGGGATCTTGTTTTCCTAAGCGTTGAAATTGAAGCAAAACAACTGTTGACTAAAATTAACCACTTACAAAAGGAATGAAAAGATAAGAATAAGATTTTATCGTCAATGAAAAGGAGGTTAGTATTGTCTAAAAATAGTTCCACTGTGTGTGGATGGGTACGTTTACGCTAGGTATGGCCCTATTTTGAATTGAAACTTGCTGAAACAGTTAGAGCTACATTGGACCGATGATATCCCTTAAGAGTCCAAAGTGCAAAAAGACAACAATCTTTGATGAGCTATTACTCAAAGAATGTGACACTTAAAAAATATTTTTTTGAGGCTATGGGATAATGTTGTGACAATCTTCAATAATCTTTCTCGGTTTTTGCTATCTTGGACCTGTGTTTTTTCGTGGTGACGAGTTTTTCGTTGAGGAAAAAGTTGTCAGATGCAAGTAGTGTAAAATTGCAAAGTGGTGCAACTTTTGTTCTGCAACTCATACAACCAAATGACCTATTCCAACATGTTTGTATGGGTATTTTTATGCTAGGAATGGTCCTCTTTTGCACCCAAACAAACTGAATCAATTTGAGCTACATTTGACCAACTATTTCCTTTAAGAGTCCAAAGTGCAAAAAAAAAAACAATCTTTGAAGGGCTATTACGCGAAAACCATGATGCTTACAGACTCTCCATCTGAGGTGAAAAGATAGTGTTGGGAACCTCTTCAATAACCTCTCTCATTTTTTTCTATCTTAAAAGAATTTTCCTATGGTGACGAGTTTTTAGTTGAAAAAATAAGTTGTCAAATGCAAGTAGTGTAAAATTGTAAAGTGGTGTAACTTTCGTTCTGTAACTCGTATGACCAAACGACCCATTCCAACATGTCTAGATGGGTACATTTACACTAGACCTGTTCCTCTTTTGCACCCAAACACGTTGAATCACTCTGAGCTATAGTGGACTGACGATTTCTCTTAAGAGTCCAAAGTACTAAAAGATAATGATTTTTGATGGGCTATTTCTTAGAAACCGTGATGCTTACTGACTCTCCATATGAGGCTATGGGATTGTGTTAGGACACTCTATAATAACCTCTCTCAGTCTTTGCTATCTCAAAGGTTTTTTCCCATTGTGACAAGTTTTTAGTTGAGGAAAAAGTTGTCAGATGTAAGCAGTGTAAAATTGCAAAGTGGTGCAACTTTCATTATGTAACTCATACAACCAAATAGACTATTCCAACATGTCTAGATGAGTATGTTTATGCTAGAAATAGTCCTATTTTTCACCCAAACATGTTGAACCATTCTGAGCTACATTGGATTGATGATTTCCCTTAAGAGTCTAAAGTGCTAAAAGACAATAGTCTCTGATGGGTTATTACTCGAAAACCATGATGCTTAAAAATTCTCCATCTGAGGCTACGAGATTGTGTTGGAACACTCTACAATAAACTCTCTCGATTTTTTCTATATCAGAGGTCTTTTCTTGTGGTGATGATTTTTCAGTTGAGGAAAAAATTGTCAAATGCAAGTAGTGTAAAGTTGGAAAGTGGTGCAACTTTTGTTTTGCAACTCGTACGACCAAAAAAATCATTCCAACATGTCCAGATGGGTAATTTTATGCTATTAATGGTCCTCTTTTGCACCCAAACATGCTAGACCACTTAGAGGTACATTGGATTGGCGATTTCCCTTAAGAGTCCAAAGTGCTAAAAGAAAGTAATCTTTGACGGGCTATTACTCAGAAACTGTGACGCTTACAAAGTCTCCATCTAAGGCTATGGGATTTTTTTGGACCCTCTACAATAACCTCTCTTAGTTTTTTCTATCTCAGATTTGTTTTCTTATGGTGATGAGTTTTCAGTTGAAAAAGTTGTCAAATACAAGTAGTGTAAATTTGGAAAGTGCTACAACTTCGTTTTGCAACTCGTATGACCAAACAGATTGTTCCTACATGTCCATATGGATACGTTTACGCTAAGAATGGTCCTCTTTTTCACCCAAAAACACTGAATCACTACGAGCTACATTGGATTGGTGATTTCCCTTAAGAGTTCAAAGTGCAAAAAGCCAACAATCTTTGATGGGTTATTACACAAAAATTATGATTCTTATAGACTCTTTGTCTGAGGCTATGGGATTGTGTTGGGACCCTTTACAATAACCTCTCTTGGTTTTTTCTATCTCAGAGGAATTTTCCTGTGGTGATGAGTTTTCAGTTGAGGAAAAAGTTGTTAGATGCAAGCAATGTAAAGTTGCAAAGTGGTGCAACTTTTGTTCTGCATCTTGTACGACCAAACAAAATATTCCAACACAATTGGATTGGTACATTTATGCTAGGTATGGTCCTCTTTTGCAGCCAAAAACATTGAACCACTCTGAGCTACATTGGATCAACAATTTCCCTTAAGAGTCCAGAGTGCTAAAAGGTAACAATCTTTGATGGGCTATTACTCAAAAACCATGATTCTTACAAACTCTCCATTTGAGGCTACATGAGTTTTTTGGGACCCTCTACAATAACCTCTCCTAGTTTTTGCTATCTCAGAGGCATTTTCTTGTGGTGACAAGTTTTCAGTTGAGGAAAAAATTGTCAAATGCAAGGAGTATAAAGTTGCAAAGTGGTGCAACTTTTGTTCTGCAACTCATACAACCAAATGAGCTATTCCAAAATGTATGGATGGGTACATTTATGCTAGGAATGGTCCTCTTTTGCACCCTAACACATTGAATCACTCTGAGCTACATTGGACTGATGATTTCTTTCAAGAGTCCAAAGTGGTAAAAGGAAGCAATCTTTGACGATCTATTACTGAGAAACCATGTCATCTAGAAACAATCTGTTTGACTCTATGAGATCATGTAGGGCCCCTCTATAATAACCTCTCTCAGTTTTAGATATCACTAAGGTGTTTGTCTACAGTATCGAGTTTTCAATCAAATGGGTCATATGAATGCGATGTAAAGGTGCAAAGGGGTTCATTTTATTCCTTGCGAATAACTGAAAAAGTGAATATTTACTCAAATACACTTAAGTAATGAACTACACGCATGAGTACAAAGTATACACATGAAAACACATAGGTCGTAAAATATACATTGGAATACTCATTAGTGACAAAGTATACACATACATTATAAAGTATACACTTGAATAGATGTAAAGTATACACAATACATATGATATTATCATTCAAGAATTGCTATCAAATATAGGATTTACAAAATGCCACATAGGCATACAAAAAACAACCCTAATATAGTCATTTCCCAGTAGGGGAAGGAAATAAATCATGTGTTGCCTTCACAGTCGGCACAGTTTTCCACAATAGGAGCATGTTGACATTTTGGAGTGACAAGAACCTATATAAACCATCAAGGTAGCAGTTAAACTACATACAATAGAAAAGATGCTTCAAATAAAAAATCTATATTATTCTAAACAACCTAAGTGATGATAAAATGGTAATGCAAAATAGAAAAGATGTTTAGAATAACAAATCTATATTATTCTAAACAACCTATTTGATGATGAAATGTTAATGCAAACTATAAAATACACTTACAATAAAAAATATATATTATTCTAATCAACCTAAATGATGATGAAATGGTAATGCAAACTATTAAATATGCTTAGATTAACAAATCTATATTATTCTAATCTATCACATACCTCTGTCAAAGGATTAGAGTTGGCTATTGTTGTAGCAGCTCCATGATCAATCGTGCTTGGAACATTGCAATATACTTCGAATGAGAAATATATATGGTCACAATAGAAAAGATTCTTAGAATAAAAAATCTCTATTATTGTAAACAACCTAAATGATGATGAATTGGTAATGAAAACTAGAAAATATTCTTAGAATAGAAAATCTATATTATTCTAAACAACCTGAATAATGAACCTTAGTAGATAAAAAATATCAAAATGTGATGAACAATATCATACCTGTCCCATACAACAAATGATTTGCTACTCAAGTGTGCCTAAAGGGTCATCTATTACCCTTAGAGTTTCTAGTAATGCTTCATGATCGACACTACTAGTTATCCATAATTTTTTTGTTTTTGGTCTAGCATGATGTCTAAATAACTTAGCATTTGTTGCTATAACAAGGTGCAAATACATGAGAATGGTTTTGTGTTTTTCATAATCTTCAAATGTAGGTATTTCATTCTTTCTAATCATATATGTTCGCAACCAAGTTTCAAAAATAATAATTGAACCTATATGATCATAAGTTTTCTATCGACATCTAAATATACTTAGAATAACAAATCTATATTCCATCTAAACAACCTAAATGATGATGAAATATTAATGCAAACAAGAAAAGATGCTTAGAATAAGAAATATATTATTCTAAACAACCTAAATGATGTTGAAATGGTAATGCAACCAAGTTTGAGAAACAACGACTGAACTTGTAGGATACATGAACCCATCATCATCTGTCATCAATTGTATTAGAATTTTCTTTCCCTCTACACATTGTTCCAGCCAATATTCTGATCCCTCTTCATTCCCTCACGGTGCTACAATTGCACAGACATGTCCTGGTTCTATAAGATCTAAAAGATGCTTGTAGTCAAGTGAACTTTCCATTACATCTTCTAATGAGGATTGTGCTATAGATAAAGGGGTTAGGTACTTTGGAATCCATGTATCTACCCACTCACTTGAATCACACTAATCCCAGTCACACTAAATATAATTTAGAGAAAAAAAAGCCATCTCTCATGTCCATATGGTCCATACACTCACATTTGAGATTTGAAATGAATGCATCTTTGAAGAATCTCTAATTGTTTGACATTCCATTTGGTCTCCCATTGTGACCTCCTCAACCAACCAAAATAATCTACACACTTGTGATTCAAGTGTCCCTCCTCGTGATAGTGCATAAGTGCACCAATCCATAATAGAACGTGCATCACTGAATGTTGGACCACCTCTAATATTCATATGTTCCTTAACCAAAGATCTCTTCGCACTTGCACCTGTGCCGTCATACTCTCCTTTTCCATGCCCAACTTCAAAAAAACTCCAAATATGTGGTACACCCCTCTTTATATGCATCCTTCTCAACCAATAAAACATGTGAGCATTCTTGAATTGTCCTATGCAGTTATTTGACCAAATCAGATGTTGGCCCATTGTAATTCCTTTTCCATGCAAGAACTCAATTTTTTTTTCAAAATAATGTTGTACAAACTTAGATGAATGAGATCTATCATCACTCATGTAAAAATGGTACTCCCTGATTATCTTCCTATCCTCTTTTATACTAACAGGGGCATGCCCATATGTTATGTGGACAAAAACAACAATTTGAATAGAATTATAATATTGTGATTGAACTTCATTTTGTGGTTGCAATGTGTAATTTTCAGCAAAACTGTAATGCCCTGTCTTGTAACCTAAGGAATGTTGCATTTATCTATGTAAGTGTAATATTTTTTTTTTTAAAGTGTTAATGTTAACTTAATTAATTGCATACATTCACTAAGTTACGCAACGTTACACTACATGAGATTCCATAGATGACTTTAGTATTTAGCATTGCATATATTTATTAACATAAACCTAAAAATAAACATTGCATAACATTTGAATTCCATTCATGATAGTATAAAGTTAAAATAAGATTCTTACATTGCATTTGAAATAATATTACAATACTCATTCTTCAGATGAGGTAGATCAAATAATAAATTACAATTACATATTTCAAATGTTCACCTCACAAACAATTGAGGAATGTTACAAATACAATATTTCCAATGATGCCATAAAGAAAGTACATATATATCCAAGTACGAGCTCTCCATCCATGAAGCTCTCGTTGCCATGATCATAAACTGGGGACCCAACGGAGTAAGGAGCATGTTCCACCCAACCATGTGGTACCCGTAGGTCCACCCCCCATGCTAGGAGATAGTAATATGGTTACCTAGACATAACCTATTCACCCTAGACACAAGTACATAACTAACTAATGGTTACATTGCTTCCAGAATTAAGACAATCAAATGTGCTAAGTACACAAGGTAAACTATTATTTTAGGTGGAGTGTCATCACAATGTTGCAAAGGTTACCCTGGTGTTTCTTCCTAGGTTCCGGCCCCCAACTTGGGTTACCCTGGTAACCTCTTATGAAACCCGGCCCCATTTGCAAACTATTGTGGAATCAAATATCTTTTAAAGTAAAAAGATATCAATTTGCCATTCCAGGCCTTCTCAACTTATACTCAAGACTGAACTAGCTCTAGAGTCTATAAGCGAGGCATAATAATCTTATTAAAGATTTTAATCTAACTACTATGTTGTTTAGTTATCACTGACTTACTAACTCTTTGTAAGTTACCTAGACACCACTTTGTGTGCCGGCCCTCACACAGAGCCACTCCCCTAAACATAACAAAGGAATTCTAAGTTTCCCTAACTAAGGTATACAAGGTGCACAAAATTCAATCATGTAATAACAAACGACACACAACGGTCATTAAATCTTTATTCATAAATTCCAGGTGTCAAATCACCATACTATAACATGTGGACTACCCTAGTCAACTCAAGGTTTGCATTTCAATAATAACAACACCCTTACTATATAGACCATTTTGGAAGACTTGTTCATCTAATACATTCCCAATTTTCTAAATAAATGAAAATACTATATAAGGTAAATCAGGAAAAATAAACATCTCCTATTTGGATTTATTAAATCCAGTAAAACAATAATTTGAAGTATAAAATTAATCTTCTAGGATTTAGTTCAACTTTCATACAATACAAAAATCAAATCTATAATTTGCTCAATTTCATAATCACATAATATAATAAAATCTACATAAACTCAAAAATAACAGATTAATCTAAGTACAAATAACTTGTTATAATAAATTGATTATTCAAAATTTATATTTAAATATTCAATAAACTTATTTTAAAATAATCCATTATTAACATCAAATAAATATATATATATATATATATATATATATATATATATATATATATATATATATATATATATATATATATATATATATATATATATATATATATATATATATATTCGTATTAAAAGAAATCGAATTTAAATTTTATAACACGAAATTTAAAATCGAAGCAAGTGAAATTTTTAAGTGAAGCAGGGGTTTGTATCCATACAACCACGGGCAGTTTAGAAAGTCTTTTTTTTTAACAGTCGCCGGCTCCCAATAAGGGCGCCGACCTGTGTGGTGGGGCGGCGTTGGGGCTGCTCCCACTGTCACCTCCCTTAGGGGCGGTGGCTGTGGGAACAGCCATAGCCTTCACCCACCGTTGCCTCCCTTAGGGGCGGCGACTGTGGAAACGGCCGCTGCCCACTCCATAAAATAAAATCTGAGGGTTTAATCCCTCTAGACATTTGGATTACGAATTTTGTTTTTAAAAAATTCTATTTTTTTTAAATAAATCACCCAATTTTGCCTGTACGGCGAATACCATGAATTTCAAAATAAAAGCTTCACAATTCAATTTATATATGAAAGTATATATATATAATATATATATACAAATTCAACAAAAATTTTAGAAATTTCTACAGAGTTTTTATTTTGGAATAAATTTTCAACAGGGTTTCAATGGGGAAATTTGGGGAAATTGTAAAATTTCAACAGGGTTTCAAAGGAAAATACGCACAACATTTCCAACCAAATTTTAATTTACCCCAAGAGGTTTCAAATTCATTTTTCCTTTTTAAATGCTTTCCCTTCACAAAATTTAACTCAAATATTTTCTACAAAGAAGGAAGTTTTCAGAAACCAACAAATCCTTACAAAAAAAGAATACAGTAAACAATTTTTTTTTCGAGAAGTACATGGATTTTAATAAAATAAAATTTCTTTTCACAGACATTTTTTTTTTCAAAAGCAAACAAATTAAAAACACAAGGGAAATACCTGTTTTCCTTAGCTTCAAAAATCTGTCTAGTGAAGAATAGCTTTGCTTGTAGCTTCCAAAGCCTTTCCCGAACACAAATTCCCAAATATGCGAAAATATCAACCAGAGAACTTCCTAAAAAATACAACAGTACTAAGGAAATCACAAATTCTTTCAAAACAATTTTAACAGCAACCTATTCTTTCAATTTTCGTGAAGAAAAGATAATCCTCTGTTTTTCCCCAAATCCCAGATAACCTCTGAGAAAATCCTCCACCCAAAAAGGAAATTAACTCAACTAGCACACATGTCTAGAAGAAACAAATATCTTTCAACAACCTCATGGCAATCATTCATTTCTTCCTTATCAAAATTTAGATGCCTTTTTTTAAAGAATTTAAATTTTCAATTTTCAAAATACAAATTTCCCACATAATAATTAATTTAAAATAAAATCTATTCACACAATTAAAGCAATTTTAATTTAATTAATTAATTAGTTTAATTAAATGAATTTAATCTCAATGATTAAATTATTTAACCAAACAAACTAATTAATTAATTAAATAAAATGTAAAACTTTATTTCCAACATTTAAAATTAATTTAAATCAACAGTAAATTAAAGAATAACAAACTATCATAAAATTGACAAAATTTTCCTTTCAAGCAATTGATCCAATCAGGGACAAACAGGACAACTAGAGACTCCAAACTAAAACTGACGATGTACTGTGACTGGGTTTAAGACTAGACTAGGATAAACCATGTTACTACCTCCCAATCAACATTTCTGTTGAGTCTTGACACACTCAGACCTGAGTAACTAGGTGGAGTCGGTGTCATGTACCTGCAATCTTGCAACCAAACAAATAACATGCATATATATAATCCATTGTACAAACACACCGTGCGGAGAAAATCACGGAAATCATAGGGCACTCGCAAGCGAGTGATGCAGCTCCGTTCTCCACACCAATACACGTCACATCAGACTAACAAATTAAATAACAGTTAGTCCATCATAAACATATATATAGCAATAACATCTGAAGGAAACATCTACGCTATAACAAAGCATGTCAGAAATTAATTATCACCATACAATGTATCAACATATCAAAAGTGAATCCATTGTCGCTCAAAGTCAGCGATCAAAATATCCAAACCAAAGTACCAAAGTCTAACAGTGTGAAAACATGCAAACAGAAAACATCAGCATAAATGGAGGGGTACTACATCCTCCCCCCCTAGGATCAGGCTTGCTCCTGAAAGCCTGCGAACAAATAGGGATAAAGTTCCCTCATGCATGTCGCATCCTCCCAAGTAGCAGAAGCCTCATGGCTAGGATCCCATTGGACCCTCACCTGATCAATGTCTCGACCCCTGAGATCGAGAGTCTGGTGATGTACAATGGCCACGGGCTCCAAAGCCAGCTGCCCGTCCTTTACCTGTAACACATTCCAATCAAGTACATGAGAAATGTCATGATGATATGGTCTAAGAACTGATACATGGAAAAAATCATGAATACATGACAAACTGGGTGGTAAGGTGAGTCGATACGCCATAGGACCAATCCTCTCTAGGATTTCAAATGGCCCAATGAAATGAGGCGCAAGCTTAGAGCCTTTTCCATAATGGATTGGACTCTTTCACAGTCGCACTCAAAGAAACACTCTATCTCCAACTACAAACTGTCGGTCTATTCTATGTGCATCGACATACTTCTTTTTCCTATCCTGTGCTGCTATCAAATGTTCTCTAATATGGTCAACCTATTGCTCCATGTCTCGAAGCATCTCAGGACCAGGTAATACTCTATCCTCAAGTCAATCCCAACTCAATGGAGTTCGACAAGGACATCCGTATAATTCCTGAAATGGTGGCATACCTATGGAACTCTAATATCCGTTATTGTAAGCAAATTATACTAAATACAGATAATCCTCCCAATGTGACTGTTGGTCCATTACGTAAATTCTAAGCATATCCTCTAATATTTGATTAACTCTCTCCGTTTGTCCATCGGTTTGAGGATGATACACTGAACTAAAGTTCAAATGTATACCTAGAGCATGTTGTAATGAAGTCCATAGGGCTTATGTAAATACGTGATCTCTATCAGATATAATCCTACGAGGAATCCCATGCAATCTAACTATGTCCTCCATGAATATCCTAGCTACGGATGAAGCATTATATGATGATCGTACTAGCGAAAAATGAGCTACCTTAGTTAATCTATCAACAGTTACCATAATGGCATCATGTCGACATGATGACGTAGGTAACCCAACAATAAAGTCAAAAGATATAATATCCCATTTCCATTCAGGAATGAGATGTGGCTGCAATAATCTAGTGGGATGTTGATGTTCAACTTTGACTCGCTAGCATTCAAGACATCTTGATACATAGTCAGCAATATCACGTTTCATACCAGGCCAGAAATACAATTGCCGAAGATCCGCATGCATTTTCTTAACACCTGGATGAGCTGAGTACGGAGCTTGATGTGCTTCATTCATAATTAATGTACGAAGACCCACAAAATGTGGTACATAAATATGACCTAAATGCCGTAATATACCATCTGGTTCAAGGATATACCCTGCAAACCGACCTTCTAAAGGTTTACTAGATTCAATCTCCAACTTTACTTCCTGATACAATCTATCAATAGGAAGTGCTGCTAATATTTGACCTCTTAAATCTACTTCAAGAGTAGTAGCAGAGATCTCATGTCGATGACGACTAAGAGCATCAGCCACTATGTTCTCTTTTCCTTGAACATATCTCACTTCAAAATCGTACTCACACAAGAACTCCATCCACCGTCTTTGTCTAGCGTTCAAGCTAGGTTGCGTAAAAATGTATTGTAGACTACGGTGATCAGTATGAAGTTCGAAATGGTGACCCAATAAGAAATTCCTCCATCGAACTAATGCATGCACTACTATAGCAAGTTCTAAATCATGTGTGGGATAGTTTAATTCGTGATCCTTGAGTTTACGAGACTCATAAGCAATCACACGCCCATCTTGCATCAGAACTGCTCCCAAACCCTCTAAAGATGCATCCGTGCAAACCACAAAATCCTTAGTAGGATCAGGAACAATTAATATAGGCACATTAGTCAACTTTTCTTTAAGTGTCTGAAAAGCCAACTGACACTGCTCTGTCCAAACAAACTTCTTCCCTTTTCTCTGAAGAGAAGTAATAGGATGACCAATTCTAGAAAATCCCTCAACAAACCACCTATAATAACTAGCTAGACCCATAAAACTATGCACTTCACCTACATTAGTAGGCACGGGCCAATCTACAATAGCTTGAATCTTTGAAGGATCCACAGCAATACCTTTTCCAGAAATCACATGTCCAAGGTATTTTACCTCAGTTTGAAAGAAGTCACACTTCTTCAGGTTTGCATACAATTGATTTTCCCTTAAACATTGCAATACCTGTCTCAAGTGTTCTTCATGCTCCATGTTTCTTGAATAGATCAAAATATCATCAAGAAATACACGGACAAAGCGATCAAGGTATGTACGAAAAACACCATTCATTAAACTCATAAATACTAATGGTGCATTCGTTAACCCAAATGGTACTACTGTGAATTCGTAGTGCCCATAACGAGTACAAAATGTAGTTTTATGAATGTATGCTTCAACAATTTGCAATTGATGGTAACCATATTTCAAATCAATTTTAGAGAACACATTAGCTCCCTTGATCTGATCGAAAAGATCATCGATTCTAGGCAATGGATAACAATTCTTAATCGTAACCTTGTTCAATTGACGATAGTCAGTGCATAGTCTAAGTGATCCATCCTTCTTCTTTACAAAGATAACAGGTGCTCCCCAAGGAGACACACTTGGACGAATAAAACCCTTTTCTAATAGTTCCTCTAATTAGATACAAAGTTCCTCTAACTCCTGAGTCATCATTCTATATGGAGCTATAGATATAGGCTCTGCTCTAGGAACTAGGTCAACTCTAAAATCAATATCCCTCTTCGGTGGCATTCCAGGTATATCATCAGGAAACACGTCAGTGAATTCCCTAAGAATAGGATGATCATCAAGAGATATCTCTCGACTCTCACCTTCTTCCAAATCAGTAACTGTTGTTGCAAACAGTTGACAACCCTGACGAAGACATCTCTTTAATTGCATAGTAGATATCATCCGCAAAGAGATAGGTCTTTGTATACCTATAATTTCCAGTTTCACACCTAAATCATTAATGCAACTAACCGTCTTAAGTCAACAGTCAATCAAAGCATGATGAGATGCTAACCAATCTATACCTAAAACTATATCATACGATCCTAAAGGTGTAACATGTAGATCCACTAAGGTAGTTAACATACCAATTTTAAGTTCACAATTATGTACAAGGTTCTCTACTGCTACTTTCACCCCAGAGGCTAATTCTACCTACCACTTACCACCTTGCTTTACCGCCACAAGACCACATCGCTCAACGATGGTAGGTGAAATAAAGGAGTTAGTAGCTCCGGAATCAAAAAGAATTGAAATACTAACACCATGTAACTTACCTGAAGTCTCGACCACTGTGTTTTGGTGATCGGCTTGGTGGTCATTAATTGCAGCATAAACTGTATGTGATCGTCCTACATCACCCACTATAGGCTATGAGACTGTAGGTTGAGGCCCAAAACCTGAAGAACATCTCATCGGACATTGCCTAGCATGTGTCCCTGCTAACCACACGAGTAACAATCAGTGCCCCTAGCGAATCCTCTGCCACCAGAAGGTGCATTGGATTGCTAGAAACTACCTCTACTGATAGTAGACTGAGCACTCTGAGCAGGCTGATCCTGTTTATTGTGCTTGTTGTGCCACCAGTTGCGGTTCTTTCCGGACTACAGGCTATTACCTTGTTGTGGTTGTGGATTATTATTCTTTTGAGGTGTACGTTGCTACTGCTACCCACCCTTTGAGGGTGTCTGTTGGTTCTTAGAGGAACCCTCTGTCTATGCCTATCCACCCCATGGACTAAAACCTGCTGCAGGAGCACTACCAATCTGTACTCCTGTGTGACCACCTAACGCCATAACAAGGTTCTCTTCCACTATACGAGCCTTCTCCATAGCAACTTCCATAGTATTTGGCTGAAAGACTCTGACTCCTCCACTAATGCGGGTGTTGAAACCCCTGATGAAGTGCTGAACCAACATAGACTCATCATCGCCATTACCTGCATACTACTTAAGTTCATAGAATCTACATTCATATTGCTCAATAGATAGAGCCAACTGATGTAAATCATCAAACTCGTCAGCCCGTCGTGGCCTCCAGTGTTTCGATAGGAACTGAGCTCTAAACCTCTCCAGGAACATCTCCCAAGACACTGACACAATATCTAAGTGGAGCTTCTACTCCTCCAGGTGCCACCAAGTAGAGGCGAATCCTCTCAAATGCATGATAGCGCATCTCGCTTGGGTATTGCTACCGTAAGGGTGCATGGCGAAACATCTACCCAAGTCCAATAGCCAGGTCTATGCCTCTAAACCACCTCCTGTACCATCAAAAGTAGGAGGGCGTGCCCTCAATAAATCCCACATGTATCCTACAGTAATAGCATCCTGATGCACTGCATCATCTACTCTCCTTGGAGATCTATCACAATCTCTAACTACCTCCTGCTCAACTTCCTGTCTAGGTCCAAGACGAGCTAGGACCTCTAATAAAGGGCGTATTTGTGAACCATCTACTCCTGACTGTTCAGGATTTTGTCCCTCATTCCTCTGATCCAACTGCTCTGCCTGATCACTTTGATGAGGGCTCAGAGGGGGAGTAACCTGAGGGATTGGCCCTCAGCCTCCACCTTGACCTCTGTCGTGACCTCTACCACGTAGCCTAGGCATGATCCTACACATAACAATGATGAGTCTCAGATACTAATCAACCAAGGCTAACAGATAGTGACACTACGTACTAGGTCAACCTAATGGGCTTGCGATTACCCAGAGCATCCAGTTTTAGAAAACCTTCACTCTGATACCAATCTGTAATGCCCCGTCTTGTAGCCTAAGGAATGTTGCATTTATCTATGTAAGTGTAATAAATTTTTTTTTAAAGTGTTAATGTTAACTTAATTAATTGCATACATTCACTAAGTTACATGACGTTACACTCCTTGAGATTCCATAGACGACTTTAGTGTTTAGCATTGCATATATTTATTAACATAAACTTAAAAATAAACATTTCATAACATTTGAATTCCATTCATGATAGTATAAAGTTCAAATAAGATTCTTACATTGCATTTGAAATAATATTACAATACTCATTCTTCAGATGAGGTAGATCAAATAATAAATTACAATTACATATTTCAAATGTTCACCTCACAAACAATTGAGGAATGTTACAAATACAATATTTCCAATTATGCCATAAAGAAAGTAAATATATATCCAAGTACGAGCTCTCCATCCATGAAGCTCTCGTTGCCATGATCATAAACTGGGGACCCAACAGAGTAAGGAGCACATTCCACCCAACCATGTGGTACTCGTAGGTCCACCCCTCGTGCTAGGAGATAGTAATATGGTTACCTAGACATAACCTATTCACCCTAGACACAAGTACATAACTAACTAATGGTTACATTGCTTCCAGAATTAAGACAATCAAATGTGCTAAGTACACAAGGTAAACTATTATTTTAGGTGAAGTGTCATCACAACGTTGCAAAGGTTACCCTGGTGTTTCTTCCTAGGTTTCGACCCCCAACTTGGGTTACCCTGGTAACCTCTTACGAAACTCGGCCCCATTTGCAAACTATTGTGAAATCGAATATCTTTTAAAGTAACAAGATATTGATTTGCCATTCCAGGCCTTCTCAACTTATACTCAAGACTGAACTAGCTCTAGAGTCTATAAGCGAGGCATAATAATCTTATTAAATATTTTAATCTAACTACTGTGTTGTTTAGTTATCACTGACTTACTAACTCTTTGTAAGTTACCCAGACACCACTTTGTGTGCCGGCCCTCACACAGAGCCACTCCCCTAAACATAACAAAGGTATACATGGTGCACAAAATTCAATCATGTAATAACAAACGACACACAACGGTCATTAAATCTTTATTCATAAATGCCAGGTGTCAAGTTACCATACTATAACATGTGCACTACCCTAGTCAACTCAAGGTTTGCATTTCAATAATAACAACACCCTTACTATATAGACCATTCTAGAAGACTTGTTCATCTAATACATTCCCAATTTTCCCAATAAATGAAAATACTATATAAGGTAAATCGGGAAAAATAAACATCTCCTATTCGGATTTACTAAATCCAGTCAAACAATAACTTGAAGTATAAAATTAATCTTCTAGGATTTAGTTCAACTTTCATACAATACAAAAATCAAATCTATAATTTGCTCAATTTCATAATCACATAATATAATAAAATCTACATAAAATAAAAAATAACAGATTAATCTAAGTACAAATAACTTGCTATAATAAATTGATTATTAAAAATTTATATTTAAATATTCAATAAACTTATTTTAAAATAATCCATTATTAACATCAAATAAATAAATATATATATATATATACAAAATATATATATATATTTGTATTAAAAGAAATCGAATTTAAATTTGATAATACGAAATTTAAAATCGAAGCAAATGAAATTTTTAAGTGAAGCAAGGGTTTGTATCCATATAGCCGAGGGCAGTTTAGACTGTCTTTTTTTTTTTACAGTCGCCGGCTCCCAATAAGGGCGCCGACCTGTGTGGTGGGCTGGCGCTGGGACTGCTCCCACTGTCGCCTCCCTTAGGGGTGGCGGCTATGGGAATGGCCACAGCCTTCACCCACCGTCGCCTCCCTTAGGGGTGACGACTGTGGGAACGACCACTACCCACTCCATAAAATAAAATTAGAGGGTTTAATCCCTATGAACATTTGGATTTCGAATTTTGTTTTTAAAAAAATTTGTTTTTTAAAAATAAATCACCCAATTTCGCCTGTACGACGAATAACACGAATTGCAAAATAAAAGCTTCACAATTCAATTCATATATGAAAGTATATATATAAATATATATATACAAATTCAACAAATTTTTTAGAAATTTCTACAGAGTTTTTATTTTGGAATAAATTTTCAACAGGGTTTCAATGGGGAAATTTGGGGAAATTGTGAAATTTCAATAGGGTTTCAAAGGAAAATACGCACAACATTTCCAACCAAATTTTAATTTACCCCAAGAGGTTTCAAATTCATTTTTCCTTTTTAAATGCTTTCCCTTCACAAAATTTAACTTAAATATTTTCTACAGAGAAGGAAGTTTTCAAAAACCAACAGATCCTTACAAAAAAAGAATACAGTAAACAAATTTTTTTTGAGAAGTACAGGGATTTTAATAAAATGAAATTTGTTTTCACGGACTTTTTTTTTTTTCAAAAGCAAACAAATTAAAAACACAAGGGAAATACCTGTTTTCCTTAGCTTCAGAAATCTGTCTGGTGAAGAATAGCTTTGCCTGTAGCTTCCAAAGCCTTTCCCGAAAACAAATTCCCAAATATGCCAAAATCTCAACCAGAGAACTTCGAGAAATATACAACAATACCAAAGAAATCACAAATTCTTTCAAAACAATTTTAACAACACCCTATTCTTTCAATTTCTGTGAAGAAAAGATAATCCTCTGTTTTTCCCCAAATCCCAGATAACCTCTGAGAAAATCCTCCACCCAAAAAGGCAATTAATTCAACTAGCACACATGTCAAGAAGAAACAAATATCTTTCAACAACCTCACGACAATCATTCATTTCTTCCTTATCAAAATTTAAATGTCTTTTTTTAAAGATTTTCAATTTTCAATTTTCAAAATACAAATTTCCCACATAATAATTAATTTAAAATAAAATCTATTCACACAATTAAAGCAATTTTAATTTAATTTATTTATTTATTTAATTAAATGAATTTAATCTCAATGATTAAATTATTTAACCAAACAAACTAATTAATTAATTCAATAAAATGTAAAGCTTTATTTCGAACATTTAAAATTAATTTAAATCAACAGTAAATTAAAGAATAACAAACTATCATAAAATTGACAAAATTTTCCTTTCAAGCAATTGATCCAATCAGGGACAAACAAGACAACCAAAGACTCCAAACTAAAACTGATGATGTATTGTGACTGGGTTTAAGACTAGACTAGGATAAACCATGTTACTACCTCCCAATCAACATTTCTGTTAAGTTTTGACATGCTCAGACCTGAGTAACCAGGTGGAGTCGGTGTCATGTACCTACAATCCTGCAACCAAATAAATAACATGCATATATATATAATCCATTGTATAAACACACCGTGCGGAGAAAATCACGGAAATCACAGGGCACTCGCAAGCGAGTGATGCAACTCCGTTCTCCACACCAATACATGTCACATCAGACTGACAAATTAAATAACAATTAGTCCATCATAAACATATATATAGCAATAACATCTGAAGGAAACATCTACGCTATAAATAAGCATGTCAGAAATTAATTATCACCATACAATGTATCAACATATCACAAAGTGAATCCACTGTCGCTCAAAGTCAGCAATCAAAATATCCAAACCAATGTACCAAAGTCTAACAGTGTGAAAACATGCAAACAAAAAACATAAGCATAAATGGAGGGGTACTACAAAAACCAACTACATATATAATAGTTTTGATGGGGAAAGAGTCCTTACACATCCTGAATTGTTGATCCAACCACTGTGACCTGTGGCTATGCTTTGCATACTTATAGAAAATATTTTCTTAAAATTTGAAATAAAAGCAGCAATACTTATCTCTCTTTGAACCAAATCACATCTAGAACCCTCACCTCAACTCTTCAATGTGTATTTGACTATCTCAAAAAAAAGATTCTCAACAATTTTTTTACCAAAATCATGATTGCTATCCTCATGAAAGCATGTTAGAAACTTCAATAAACCACCACATTGCAAACACATTTCATTTAAACAATAATTTGTATAAAATAAGAAACCATCAACTCTAATGCATATAAATGAATCTAACAACTCCCTAGATGACTTGGGAAGTTGCACTACATGACAATCCTACAACATTTCGTTAGTATGTATAGTAGAACAAATATGGCATAATAATTCATGATACACTAAAAAGTCAACATGGTATTTACAACATGTATTACGAACATTAATAGGTACACAATAAAATGGATTGCAATCTACTCAAAATACCTTTGTGAGATTTGTAAATTTAGATGTTCTTGACAAAAAAATTTGACTACATTCCAAAAAATGTTTAGGATGTCGTGTACAATCTTGATTACCAATTTGTAACTTTAAAACATCATTTAAATTCAGTGATACTCTAGAGTGAGAATTCCAATATCATTCAATTTGTATCTTTACATTATCAGTTATCTTTTTATCAACATGTGGAAGCCTCCCAATAAAATCCCATGTATCATTTTTAAGAGCACTATCGAGTATTCCTCTTCTTGAGAGTGCTCTATTCAATGTTTTATGATTTAAGTTAAAATCAATACAAGTTTGTCTCATTAAATGAGCCTTTCTCAAATGATGTCTTACTAGTGAGGTTATGATCACTCTTCGAGCAACCCTTTTATCTTGTTCCTTACTAGTCTTTTCAATAGAGGTTAGAGCATTAAAAATATTTTTTACAATAAGACTATTTTTTTCTAATTTTTTTGTGAGATGAGTCTTCAAATTTTTACTAATGGTCTCATTTTGTAAATCTTAAGTAACTGCACAAAAAATTTGACATTGTTCAATTAATTTCTTCTCAGAAAATAATTCATTGAACATTTTGGTAGCCCACAAACGAACTTTTCATTGCAGCCCTTTTCCTTCAAGATTATCAATTATGTTCTCATCTATTTCAGCCAACCATTTAGGGGCTCTTTTGTAATTAAGTGTGTTTTTTATTATTATTTTTATTCTAGGTAAGTACTATCAAGTCGAAAGCTCCCACAAATATGAATCCAAAAAGAGAACAAATGCATGCCCTAACGAGAGGGTGCAACATAAAAGGACCCAAAAAATGAATAGTCCAAGCCAAAAGCTTACATGATAAACATTAAATCTATTTCTTTGCAGATCCAAATGCCATTCGAGTAGAAGAAAGAGATTTCTTCCACCTAACTTTAGTCCAGTCTTGTTCTGACTCAGACACTATATAAGGATCAGTACACTCATGCCCATTCTTCACTGTATCATTGCAGATGGCAGCAAGAGAAAAGGTGGAAACATCATCCTTACCAAGGAGGCTTGGTTGTGTGCTTTCTGGAGAAGACATGTCAACATTGGCAGTGCAAGCATCCAAACATTTATCTTGCGAAGTGGGCTCATGAGGGGAAGATGAAGTGTTTGCCTCCACCAATGAAAGGGGAGAATCTACCATGCAAGCAACCTTCAAGTTGTGGGACAGAGTAGGAACCGAGCTCTGAGAAGTGGAAGAGGGAGGAGTTCTAGTCTTTGTAGGAGGAGAAATGGAATAGTGGCATGAATTAGAATCCTTCCACCATGACGGTTTACAAATAGGCACATCATTGGCATGCACCCTAGCATGTCTTCATTGACATTGAGCAAAACCATGGTTTGTGGAAAAGAAAAATCTACACCTGAATGCTATCTTTTCATTATCTATTGGCTGACACCAATGTCTCTTTCCAACTTTGAGATATATATCTACCAAAAGACCTTTTGGTACATCCATCTCCACACATAAAATGAGAA
>VDFB02047230.1:567165788-567183737 GCA_007258455.2 Sequoia sempervirens
CAAGTTGTAAAAATCAACATCACCATTGGTATCCTCATCAAAGATAATTTTCTGATGATATGGACTAGCAAATTGCATTTTATTATCTACATCCACTTCATAAGATTCTTCATTAGAGGAGCATTCACTGTTAGCAACATTAGAGTCACCCCTAATCATAAGTACAACATCATCATCCTCATTTTGTTGACCATAGTCCTCAAGTACATCATCCTCTACTTCAACCATCTAAGCTACTACACATTGCTAAGAAGAATATGGAATTTCGTAGATCATGCACCATGGGGTATCTTCAAGAAAATTCCTTGAATTGTTTTGCATAGGGTCTGGAGTACCTTTATGTTGGGTGTTTCTCTAATTATTTAGAACAAGCTTCCCATTATACCAATTAGTATTATATGGGTGGTCTTGGAACCTAGGAGGTCTTTCATTCCTTTGGTTATTTTTAGGTTGAGCCTTTTCTTGCTTCACAATATTATCATCGATGGTCTTCATAAAACTATAAAGCTTGTCCTCAATAGTTCCCCCTTTATCACCTGAACTCTTATCTTCCCTTTTTGAACTCTTAAAGAGTTTTGGATCATACCTTCTATCAACCTTTCCAGTTGCTCTACTAATATTTTCAATATTCTCTACCATTTTAAAGACATCCCTTAATGATTGAGGAATCTTATCTAGCAAGCAATAACTCATTTTTGCATCAAATGAATTGCAGTAATTTAGCAAACATACATGATCATTTAATTGCAGATGAGGAGGAAACCTTTTCCTAGCCTTTTGGAACCTTGTGTTGAACTCAACAATAGATTCATTTGAACCTTTAATAATATTATTAAATTGATTCAATAGAAAGCTTGAATCGGTCTTGTCACCATATTGTTCTCTAAAAACCCTCTTGAATTCCTCCCAAGAGCCAATGCTTTCAGCAGGAAAACTTCTATACCACTCTCGAGTATCTTCAATGAGAGACTGCATGAACAACTTCATCATGAAATCTTCTACCTCCACCTCAAAATCATCCATAAAATTAGTGAATGCTTTGAGATGGTCTTCACCACTCAAGGCATTATTTATGGAGAATTTGACTTGAGCTAGCCTAAAATCCTCAGGGAATGGGTTAGGGTAGCCAGGTATTCCAATGAAACACAATTGTTGGTATCTGTATACTTGGAGTGGCCTCCTAGTACATTGATCCCTATGATCATCTATGTCCTCAACATCTCTCTTGATGTCAGAGTGGCTACTATCTTTACCCTTCCCACTTTCATCATCACCTTCCCCTTTCTTACTTCCCTCATCTTCCTCAAAATAGGAATTATCATTCTTATTTTTTGCTCCACCACCACCTCCTCTAGGAGTGTGTCCATCAGACTTCTTCTTATGTGAATCATCATTAGTATGTCTAGAACTTGAATATTTTGGGGTAGTTGTGGACATTTTTAGAAAAATAAATCTTCCTAGCCATCTTTGCATTTGAAGCTCTTATTTCATCTTTCTTCAAATCTTCTTGCAACTTTTCATTCTACAATTTTAATTTCAATAACTCAAGATTTGGAGGTGTAGTGGATGGAGTTGGATCAAATTTGTCTTTATGTGGGGATTTCAAAAGATAGGGTATTAGTATTAGTATTGAATGTAGTTTTCTTGGGTTGGTCAATGGGTTTCTTCCCATGATCTACAAATTATGTTTTCATAGCATTAACAGGAGGATCTGAGGTTCTAGTAGTTAAAATAGATGTCGTGTAGGTATCAATAGTTGAGATTCCCATTGAGACTATTGCTTCAAAAATATCATTGGTCATCTTAGAGGAAAATTTAAAAAGATTTTCCTCAAAATTTTTATGCCTAGCAGCATCTTCTCTCATTTTTTCCACATTTTTCCTTCTAGCATCTCTCTCATGTTGTTTAGCTCTAATCCTATCTTCCCTCTCTTTTAACTCCTTCATTCTATTTTCTTCTTGTTCTTGAAGTATTAGCTCTTCCTCTTCTATAGCTTTTATGTCTCTATCTATATCCTCCTCATCTTCTAGAACATCCCCGTGCTCACTTGGGGTAGGAGTAAAGTAGGGTTGGTCAATAGGGTCATCCTCAAGAGAAAATTCAGTTGTTTCATCAAAAAATTTAACTCTTGGCTTAAAGTTCTTTCCATTAAAAATGGAGCTAAGTACAGGAGTTCAAATCTCAAAGAACTTATTCTTTCCCCAAAACTCCCACCTATCCTCCTCTCTTGAAATATTAAGCTCATTATCAAACACTTGTTTGACTGGAAAAATTCCTTGGTCTATGTTAGACCCTTAAACCTCATGTCCTTCTTCATTGATACTAGAACTACTTACATCAATATTGAAAGTAGGAGATGCATCAGTAGGGGAATCAACATACTTGATTTAGAGTGTTTCTTGTCCCATTCGAGTTGCTTTTGTTTTATAGGTTCAAATTCTTCCTTCTGCTCAGGGTGCTTCTTCGCATAACTTCTAGTCTTGCTCATGATGTTGAGTACTACAAAATCATTGTTGTTATTGTCCTTTTGAGAACTGATCTTTGTACTACTATTAGAGAACTCATAGTCTCCACCTAGAATACTAGGAAATAGAAACTGATTGCACTTTGATTGTGTACTTGTTACTTCAGAAAATACTTTAAACATTACATGACACAAGGTGGTACAATAGAACAAGATTTGACACATAAAAATTAGTATGATGGGACTAATGCAATAAAATTTAAAACCGATTATTCTTCAAAAAGAAAAGAATATCATAGTAAACAACTAACTCTGATTGTACCAAATCTGAACTAGAGACTTGGACTTAGCTAGTCCCCAGCGAAGTCGCCAATCTGTTGGTTATTTTTCAAAAAACTAAACTATTCTCTAGAGGTACCTATGGAATTTTCCATTTCCAATGATCAGTAATTCTAAAGGGATTGGCCAACGAATGACTAAAATATACAAGACTTATATTCTTACTCTTTGGGCTCTGTGAAACCTAGGAGGGTGATCCCATAATGTATACTTACATACCTCGCACAATTATAATCAAATACATTGTTAATGACAGATATCTTTCATAAAACTATTCAATATAATGCATCAAATAAGTTGGAAACTTATTAATCAATGTCATATATATTGCACATGAGAAGGTGGAACTTCAACACAAAACAACAATGGTAATATCCACTTTGATAATTTGTAATTTAAAAAGTGAGTAGTTAATGAATCAACATAGAAACTTAATCACAAGTACTTTGCGCAAACCAGTGCCTTTATCCCAAGCACAAAGTAAACATCAATCGATGCGACCTGATAAAAAATTAAACAATAGCACCTATAACCTCAAGAAACCTTGCATTACAACATTCCTCTATGAAATTCATGATTATTACTGCTTACAACCATCCTAGCACCTAGTTCTTGCTAGTTATTAATCTCACCCAAGCACTTACAATATTTCATTGAATCAATAATCAAGCATGAAATTAAACATCCATCAAGAAATGATATAGAGAAATGAAAGAAATCTTGGATTACTCTCACTCATAACTCACATAACACATACAAGGAGAGATAATAGCCATGAAACTAATATTACTCTATATTTTAAATGCTATACTATTATCGAAATTACATGCATAACAATGAACTCCAAAAGAAACTTAAGACAAATAATATAAAACTTGCTTAGTATTTTCTTGACAATTTCATAGTGTTAATTCAAAAATTTCAACTAACTCCTATTTCTGGCCCTAAATTATTTCTTATAGAGATGAAAGAGCAAAACAAGCTTTAGGCTAGGAAGCACACATGTCAAAATTTCATTGGACCACTGCAACAATATGAATTTTTTCAGTTAGACTCAAGTCTTTAGGTGGAAAGCATAAACATGAGGAAAAATTGACCTCAACTCATTGTAGAAAAAAGGTCCCACCTCAAAAGACATCAATGGTTTGTTACAATAGCTTCAAGATATTCCCCACACCAAAAAAATGCCAACCGTGGGAAAACTAGATAGCAAAAATTGCGTAGCAAGACAAGGAAAACAAATAAAAAGTCAAAATTATTTTATCCATATTAGCACCATGTACTACCCATCTCAAATTGAGGAGAGAACAATATTTTACCATGTTTTATCAAAAGCCTAATCTGTACTATATTCAAGCTATATATTGTTCTCTCCTATCCATTATTTATCTTGTTGCACTGTCAAAAAATGGATACTTTTCATTTTCATGGTCTTTTTAGGCCTGTCCTCTTGATGTTGGATCTATTTTTCTTTGATTCATTGATGTAATGTGGCTTGAACATTCACACTAGAGCTTTAAAATGCATTTAGCAATGTCTTGTAAAGGTGTTGTAAAGTGTTGTAAGATACTTTCATGCTTTTCTAGACTTAATGAGTTCATTTCTCCCTAATTCAACATTATAAAATATGTTTAATAACATTATCACATCAATCTAGAAGGTTTCTGAATAAAAATTAATATTAGACTAGTGTTGTAATGTACCTCACACATTCACACTGGTTCTTGTGCCTTCCTCAGCTATATGGACCTCATTTTAATGATGTAAAGTTTATTTAGTCACACTTTCACTTTGAATTATGTGTCCCAAGCCCTATTTTAAATTCACATCATCACTAATAGGCCCCTTTTAACCCACATTATGTATTTTGAGGCTCAAATTGATCAAATACCACACAGGTTGCATTTTAGACCTTATTTCCTTATCTCTTGGCATCTGTGTTGTCAAATTGGCCCCTATGGGATGCATTCACCATGCATGGAGAATCAGTCCTATCCAAGTGGGATCCATTTTTCATGTGTGGAAAATGAGTCCCATTTGGCTCAATTTTGACCTTCGAGCTAGAAAAAAGTGAAATTTGAGTTTAATATTGCTTCATGTCAGCCTATGATGAGGTATTAATGGGTAAAATAGGTAAAATTTCAATAAATATAACTCTTTTAACTCATTTTCACATCTCGTAATCTCTTATAATTCATTCATCCTCCAATCTTCCATCTCAAGTCATGAAACTTAGGGTTTTATCATTTCATGGCATTGAGACATCAATTTTCAGTCTTTCAAGGGTAGATCCTCCATGTTTTCATCGCATACTTTCAAGATCAATCATCGTGGAAAGGTAATAAACTCCATTGTTGCATTTTTCATTCATTTATTTCATCATTTTGGTTTAATTACCTAAAAGGGGTTTGACTTAGGCGAACCCCCATGCCCTAACATTCACCATTTTTCTCTCTTGTATTGTGTTTATGCAAATGTATATCTCTTGGAAGTTTTTAAATCATTGAAAATCAAATTTCTAGGTTTCTCAAGTCTTATCTTCATCATCCAAGTCAAAATATTAATAAAAAGTGATTTTCAAACCCGTAAATTAGAGTTTTGAAAGCGAACACTTGTAGGAAGTTAAAGTGTAGATCAAAAGCTTTGAATCCCACACTTGAATATTTAGAAATTCAAAAGTGGACTCATTTTCCATCAGTGGTGAATATTTCCCATTTCCAAGTTAGTTATGTGATTTTTGCATTTTTTGGCATCCTTTTGACAGAAACAAGTTTCAACTCAGTTTACTAGAACTAAGACTTATTCATCCAGAATGACTAATGAGTCCCTCTAGGCCTGAAAATCAATATCAATAGTGTTTTAGAAGAAATTTCTAGTCTCCTTCAAGCTTTCAGGTGCACATTTCAAGTTTCATTCAATTATGCTTAGTTTTGCATTCATTTTTAGGTCTTTTTGTATTACACAATGTGTTTTCAAACATTTCATATTTCATTAGTTTTGCATGTGTAATCAATCAATTTATTTAATTTATTATATCTAGATCATTCCATTTATTCCTAATAACATCACAAATTTCCTAATTTGAATGGACCCTTTAGCTTTTTTGGCCTACCTCTCTCCTTTTAGGTGAAAAACCCTAGAAGAGTTAGGGAGTCTTGTGGTGCCAAAAATCTATGGTTCATTTGGGTGAACCCAATTTTTGAACATCTTATTTTCTAATTTGGAGTCCATTCTCATCCTAATCCTAGCTTGTATAGGATTTTCATTAGAGTTGCATTGGTTAATTTACATCTAGGGTTTCAAATTTTTGCATTAGAAAAAAATGCATTTAGCTTGCATCTTTGCATATAATTTCTTTAAAAATATCTAAAATTATGCATATCCATCTTAGGTCTACATCATACAACATTAAACACATAAAAAACCATTCAAAATTTCCTAAAATTTTGCAAAAATCTAGTACTGGGACTCATTCGCCATGTTGGGCGAATCAGTCCCTGTTTAGATTTTTGACTATCTATTACTACATCAAAAACCTCATTTATGTGCTTCCTAAGCCTCCTGGTATCATATAGTATAAGTCTAGAAACTTTTTGGAATGTTGATTTTATGCATTTAGCTCAAAAACATCATTTTAGATTACTCATTCTTCAAATCACTTCATTTGCACACATCCTTATGTATCTGAAAATGCTTCCATTTCTACAATTTTGCATAACATTGATAAAAGTACTTTTCACTTTTGCATATACAATATTTCTATTGATTAAGCTTTGAATTATTTTGGTAAATGTACTTTTCATTCTTGCATATACATTGTTTACATTTTAAGGTCTTGCATACATTAGATAAGAGTGTTTTTTATCTTTGCATATACATTGTTAATATTGTTGAAACGTTGCATGAAATGATTACACGTGATTTTCATTCTTATTCAAACAATCCTAGTACCTTACATATTTAGACATGTTAAAAAACATTTCTTATCCCCTCCCTATGAGAGTATTTTAGTGAAAGAGACTACAACTTGGGCCATTCCTAACGATCATACTTTTTCTTCTCATAATATCTCTCCTCTTAGTGATGAAGATATTTTCATAGAAGAATAAATTAATGAGAGTTTTGAGAATCCTATTTGTTTCTCTCCTTTTCCCTCTCTTAGGGGACAAAACATTCACAACCAACATAGCACAATCTTAGATGATCTTGACATCATAATTTATTTTTCTCCTAGTATTTCTCCTTGTTGTGAAGATGATACTTTGTTGTTAGAAAACCTATTTTGTGAAGATCATGAGATTCTTAGTTGTCCCTCTTCACCTCCAAAAATTCATTGTAAACAAGACAATACAACCATAGGTAATCATGATAACAACATTTTTCCTTCTCCTAGTATCTCTCCTAGTTTTGAAGAAGATACTTTGTTGTTAAAAAACACAATTAATGACAGTCATGAGAATCTTGGTTGTTCCCATTCACCTACTTAAACCCTTCTTGCGCAAGTCAGTTTAACCATTGAACATTCTCTTACTTGTGATGAAGTCCTTTTAGATGAACCAACCTTAGAATTTCAAGAAGATTCGGTTTGTAGTTCTTTTAAAAACTCTCCTCGTAGGAAGGATATCATAATGCAAGACAAGAACCAAAATAAAAATATGGAATCTCACTTGCTAAGGGATGTTAACATTATTTAACCTCAACTCATCCTTTACCCTCGTTCACATAAACCTCCACCTCAAAACAAACCTGAATTTTTCATATACCCACCTCAGACTAATGTATCACAACATCTGAGTTATAATACTGTTGCTCATACATATAACACTCATAATAATCTGCAACCACTACAAACAACCCCACCCGCTTTACCTTTACCCAATCCGCCCTGTGCTCCTCGTTACCTCCCACACACAAAGGAGTATGATCTTGTTGAATAGTTAAACAATACTCCTACAAATATTTCCCTTTGGGATTTACTTCAAAACTCACCAAATTACCACACTATTCTTCAAACAGCCTTAAAAAAAATTGTAGTTCCTCTTGGTACAACTCCGAATGACATCACGACTTTAATCCATCAAATGATTAAAACAATCTAGACATCACTTTCCACCAACATGAGCTCCCTCCTTAAGAGTTGCAAAAACAAAGCGACGCTTTCATGATCATTGCTCAATACAATCAAATAGGGATAAAGAGAACCCTTATTGATAATGGTTTTCCCCTTAATGTGTGTAGTGTGAATCTCCTTAATAGATTGTGTGTTGAAAAGTAACAAATAAAACCTGATTCTGTATCTATTTAGGGATTTGATCACAACAAAGTAACCGCTCGGTGTAATCACTTTTCCTATTACAGTTTGGGTGGCTAGTTTGCAAACTCCTATTCATGTAATGCCTTATGATCTTTTGTATAATATTATTTTAGGAAGATGATGGATTCCTGAGATGAATGCATTTTCTGCATCCCTTCATCGTATCATGAAATATGTCCATAATAATAACATTTATCAAGTTGAAATAGACCCTAAGCCTAAAATTTGTTTTCACCTTGAAAAAGGAGCTACAAGTACTCTGAAAAAATTGATTCCAACATCCAATATACACCCTCTTGAAATTGGAAAAAACAATGAGGAATCAATATGTAAATTATTTGGTGATGATTGGGGATCCTTATAATTCACACAATCATTTATGGGTGAATACATATTCACAAAAAAGTAAAATGAGAATAAGACCAACCAACCATCATGTCAACACACAGTATGAAAGACCTTTCGAAAGCATCTTCCTACACTAATTTAGACATAGAAGAAAACCATGATGAACAATCACCCAATCCAAAATTAATGAAAAAGATTTATGGAAAAGTTTATGAGATTATGAAAGAACTTGGATATAGTGGAAAAGGATGTGGTACTCACAAACAAGGTATCTACAACCGTATAGATCCTATCACACAACAAACAACTCATGGTCTTGGCTATTGTCCTGTGATAGAAATCACCAAGCCTTCCCTCAACATCAACACTCTCATACAACATACTCCTATATCACCCTTAATAGTCATCCATCTTGAACTCCTCAACACTAGTCTTGAACATCATCCTATAATGGAGAGAACAAGATCTCACAATCCCAAGATCATTGCATAAGTATGGCATCTATTACTAAGCAAGATGTATCTTTGATGCAAACCACAAGACCACCTTTTACCATTGATCAAGAGGGTATCTTATCGAGACTCCTCCAATATCACTTGATCACCTTTCCTCCTAGAACTTGTAAGACATATTATTCTAAGACTTCATTCTGCAACTATCATAGAGTTCATGGTCACTCCAGTAATGAATGTAATGCTTTGACTCATAAAATCCAACATTGTTCAGGAGTTTGGTATGCTTCCCTCTGTGGGGGCACCTAATTCCTCTAATTAATACCAATTTTCACTCTCACCTACATTGGATCATCAATCGTTTCGGCTCACCTTTGTCTTGCACTCATTGGGGGAATGGGGTTTAGTAGCCTTGTCCTCATATGTCACTTTTCATTTCCTCCTTTGGCTAGTCGTTAACCTTTCATGAAAACATAAGAGAAAGGTTGGGATGTAGATGGCATGCCTTAAGTTGGCTTGCATGTGACATACTACCTTATTCATGATGTAGCTTCTTGAAAACATAAGACTTGGCATAAGGCTTTCTGAGTAAGCTCTCATGCTCTCCTCCTACTTTAAAGAAATTTCTCACAGTAATGGTGTTTGCAACTACTTTAAAGTGGGGGCATACTTCATCACTCACATTTCATTGTGTGATTTTATTTTTCTTTTGATTTCCTTTCTTGGAAGAATTGGGCACAATGTTGCTCAGGATGAGACCTTGCACTTGTCCTCTCTTGGAAACAATATGAGATTTTTTTCACTTATCCTCTCTTGGAGACATTGAACATGACGTTCCCTAATATGAGACATTGCACGAACAAATAAAAATCCCTTTGAACAATCCTTACACTATTTTTCATTAACAATGTCTATGAGTTTCAAGCATAAAAATTTTTGTTTACCTCATAGAGCTCAAAAATATCTTTTTGCTTGTGGTGCCTTGTAAAATTTATTAGGTGGTATAACTTTGATTTGGTTGAGTAGGAATCCCACCTAGTGGCATGAATTTTCCCCATAGCCACCTTTATGTTTGTGAGTGCATACCAACTAGGATATGTATCTTACCTTTTGGGCTTTCTCACCCTGCAGATAGTCAGATTTTTGTGGCCCCAGAGTGAGTATATATCTACCTTCTCACCCAAAGGAATGATTGGATATTGTGGTTGTGTTGTTGATATGTGGTTGCCATTGAATTCAACACTATTAGCATTAATTCACTAGAAGTTGTATATGTTGAGGATATTGGGAAAATTGTAATAAGAAGTATTGTAGGTTGTCAGTGGTGAAGTGAAGTTCATTTTGTCGGTGAGTTCAGTTCATTGGTATTCAAAGGTTGTGGAATAAAGGGTTTCTTGTTGAGTATATCTAGTTTATACATGTCGAGTTTCAGATATCCGCATGAAGATTTGATCGAGTTATGAAGATTTGTATTCTGACAGTTTTTCTGTTACTTTTGTTTGTGTTCCTGAATGAAGATCATGTGATTTTAGTAAGCTTAGTTGTTGTGGATTCTTCTCTGGTGTTTCATAATTTTTTTGGATTTTTCTAGTTCATGCTCTATATGTGTTGCACGTCTGCATTGCTCATTATGCTCATGATATGATATTTTGTCTTGTGTGTTCATATTTTTCATGTTCCTTTCCGACAAGGTGTTGAAGTGTGTTGTTGATCTTCGAGGAGTAATTAATTGGAGTGGTTCATGTTTGAGGATGTTATTTTGGGTCTTAACTATGGTATGGCAAACTTTGGTTGATTCACATGAATAATCTTTATTGATCTGATCTAACTATTTATATTCTTTTTATTCTTTTGTTCGAGTTGACTTATAGTGATGTAATTTCTTGTTGTGGATATATAAGAGTGAATTTTTTATCATTTGAAGAGGTACATGAGAAGGGAAAGAAAAGTGTGTGATCCCTATGTGTGAATATTGTTCAGATCACATGAAGGGAGAGTAGAGTGTGAAGAAGAGTGAATAAGTTTTCATGTGTTTAATTGGAACTGTAACTAGGCATTAATAGATGCTATTTTCTCAATTAAAAATCTAATGGATTTAATCAGAACCTTTCTGTAAGACAGTGTGTCTTCCTTTGTAATTGATTATTGAGCTCTAGGTAGTGTGCCTGAATGCATGTGCATTCCCCATTTGTATTTCTTATACTTTTAGTAGGGTATAATCTTGTGGACAAACCTCCACAATGGTTTTTCCCCTAACAGGATTTCCACATAAAAATCTTGGTGTTATGTGTGTTTTTGATTTGTTGTTCATTTATTATTTCATTGATATTGATCAGATCTGAGAATAAGGATTAATAAGTTTTAAATTTTGTGACAACTAATTCACCCCCCTCTTAGTTTTCTATCCTTGTGTTGCTAACAATTGGTATCAGAGCTAAGTTCCTTGGAATAAATTTAATAGCTTGAGGTGATTCGAGATGGCGACTTATAAGAAGGATAGTCCTAGATTTGATGGAAAAAATTATTTCTTATTGAAGACTCGAATGGAGTTCCATCTAAGATGCATAGGTGAAACCTATTGGAGCATTACAAGTAATAGGTATGTTATTCCATATTATGGTCCTACTATTTATGTTGAGATCAGGGATGTTGAGTATAATATCAGGATTAAGGAAGCATTGTTGAGTGCTTTGACTGATACTAAGATGACAAATGTGATGGAGCTGAAAACTGATTATGAGATCTAGACAAATTTGGAGACCTTGTATGAAGGTGATACTAATGTGAAGATTGATAAGCTACAAATTCTGAAAGGGAAATATGAAAAGTTGAAAATGGGTGATGATGAAAATGTTACTACTTTCATGCAAAGAGTGAATGAACTTGTGTGTGGTATCAAATTTGCTAGTGGATAGATACACGAATCAAATATTGTTGCTAAAGTGCTTAGATCCTTGCCCGATTCTTACATAGTTAAAGCTAGTGCTATTGAAGAGCTCTGGACTGTGACAACTATTACTAGATATATGTTGATTGGCAAGCATACTGCTTTTGTGTTGAGTAAATTTGGTGATGCCCTTCCTAAGGTTGAATCTGCATTTAAGGCTACTACTTCTGGAAGAGATAAATAGATATATGATATAGGTGAAAGTTCATCAAGAAAGACATTCAAATATGAGGATGAAATGAAACAACTTGACGAAGAAGAAAGAGATCAAGAAGAGCTTAAATAATTGATTGTGAAGAGAGAAGTCAGAGGACAAGGTAAGTATAAGGGAAATTTTCCTATTAAATGTTTCTCTTATAATAAAATAGGTCATTTTGCATCAATGTGTCTTAAGAGAGTTTCCAAGCTAAGATATAACAAGCCTAAATTCCAAAAGAAGTGTTACTATGCTATTGATGAAGGTGTGATAGATGATGAATCTAATAAAGGAAATGCAAGTAAAGATGAATTTTTATTTATTCCTATCAAGGAAAATAATCTTGTGTGTATTGAATCTACTAATTGTACAAATGTGGACAAATCCCTAGCTACTCAAGTTTAAGAGAAAAATGAATAGGTAATGGACAGTGGTTGTTCACATCATATGACATGAGATAAAAGTAAGTTTTTGAGTTTGGAAAAGTATGATGGTGGTGTTGTGACATTTGGTGATGACAAAGCTGGTGTGATTCATGGAAGAGGATGTATTTATTTTGATGTTAAGCATAATACTGATGATGTCTTGTATGTTGAAGGTTTGAAGCATAATATTTTAAGTGTTGGACAAATGGTTGATAAGGGATACAATCTTTAGTTCAAGGGTGGTAAGTGTAAGATATTGGAAAATTATGGAAATATGATTGCATCAGGTACACAAACAAAAGGTAATATTTTTCACTTGAGTACTGTTAGTAAAACTTGCTTGATTGCTCAAGTTGATGAAAGCTGGTTGTGGCATAGGAGAACATGTCATGTTAACTTTGATAATATTGTCAAGATAATTTCTACTAAGGTTGTGAGACATCTTCCTAAGTTGATGAAACCTACTAATTCCATATGCAAATAATGTCAATTGGGGAAGCAAACAAGAATTTCATTTCAGAGTAAACAACAAAATTCAAATGGATTGTTGGATCTTGTGCATACTGATTTGTGTGGTCCTACTAGAGTCAGAAGTTTACAAGGTTATGGGTATTTCATGTTACTTATTGATGATTATTCGAGAAGGATGCGGGCTACTTTCTTAAGGGAGAAATTTGAAGCTTTGTAAAAGTTCAAGATCTTTAAGGCTAGAGTTGAGACAATGATAGGTCTGAATATTAAATGTCTAAGATTAGATAGAGGTGGTGAATTCACTTCTGATGAGTTTAATTCTTTTTGTGAAGAACATGGAATAAAGAGAAAATTATGTACACCACAGACCCCTCAACAAAATGGAGTTGTGGAAAGGAAGAACAAAACAATTTTAGATGTTGCTAGAACCATGATGTTGGAAAGAAATTTACCTCATATCTACTAGAGAGAAGTTGTGAGTACTATTATATACACACTTAACTGGGTACAAATCAAAGGTGATATTGGTAAGACATCTTTTGAGCTATGCACTGGTCAAAAGCCTACTGTTAGATATTTCAAAATCTTTCGAAGCAAGTGTTATATCAAAAGAGATGAAGATATAGGAAATTTTGATGCTAGCAGTGATGAAGGAATTTTTTTGGGTTATTCTACTAATAGAAAGGCCTGCCGGTGTTACAATAAGAGATTGAAGAAAATGGTTGAAAGTGAAAATGTTAAGGTTGATGAAGACATAGTTGTACCATCTAAAACCTATGGATATAATCCTGATGATTAGAATGACAGTACAAACCAAGGAAAGCTAGTTCATACTTCAAATCAAGTGCAAATAATCCTGGTGAATCAAGAAGATCAAGAAGAAGGAGAAATTGGTGAAAGAACAGAAGTGAGATTAGAAGATCCTGAAGTTGAAGAACATTCTAAGAAGACTTTGAGGTATCTAAGGTTGAATCATTTAGAGAATCAGATCATAGGTGATAAGAACAAAGGTGTCCAGACTAGGGGAAAGATTGTTGAAGAATATTATTTGATTTCAAAGACTGAGCCTAACAATGTGAATGAAGCATGCAAAGATGAACATTGGGTTGAAGCAATGAATGAAGAAATACATCAAATTGAAAAGAATGATACATGGATTCTTGTTCCCATACCTAAGGATAAAAATGTAATTGGAACTAAATGGGTCTTTACAAAAAAATTGAATGAGCAAGGTGAAGTGGTTAGAAACAAAGCAAGACTGGTATGTAAGGGATATTCACAGATGGAAGGTATTTATTTTGAAGAAACATTTGCCCCTATTGCTAGAATTGAAGTTGTGAGATTATTTCTTTCTTATGCTACGTACAAAGACTACAAGGTTTATCAAATGGATGCTAAGTCAGCTTTTCTAAATGGTGAGTTGGAAGAAGTGTATGTTGAACAAACTGATGGATTTTAGTTGATTGATTAGGGAGATATGGTTTCTCAGTTGAAGAAAGCATTATATGGACTTAAGCAAGCCCCTAGAGCCTGGTATTCCAAATTGGATAAGTACTTGGTGAAGCTCAGATTTAACAAACGTACTACTGATAGTAATCTATATTTCAAGATTTATCATAATAAAGATTTGATTGTTGAAGTTTTGTTGATGATATCATATTTGGAGGAGATGATAGCTTGTGCATGAAGTTTGTTGATGAGATGTAGAATGAGTTTGAGATGTCAATGATTGGAGAGATGAAATTATTCTTGGGATTTCAAATCACTCAGTTAGATAAAGGGATCTTTATATATCAATCCAAGTATGTGAAAGAATTGATGAAGAAATTTGGTATGGTAGATTAAAAACTAGTTGGTACACCCATGGTGACTAGATGCAAGTTGACAACTGATGATGATTCTCTGAACAAAAATCAGACTAGATACAGATCAATGATTGGTGGATTAATTTATTTGAATCAAACTAGGCCTGATATCATGAATGTTGTATTGTTACAAGATTTCATGTTGATCCTAAAGAATCTCATGTGACTGTTGTGAAGAGGATTTTCAGATACTTGAAAGGGACAATTGATTTTAGGTTGTGGTATTCTAAAGATGATGATATTACTTTGAGTTCCTTTACTGATGTTGATTGGGCAGGAGATGTGAATGATAGGAAAAGTACTAGTGGTGAGGCATTTTTATTGGGAAAGAAGTTGATTTCATGGTTAAGAAAAAAGCATAATGCTATTTCCTTATCTACTACAAAGGCATAATACATTGTTGCTACTAATAATTGTACTCAAGTATTTTGGATGAAGCAAATGCTGAAGGATATCAAAGTTGTGTATGATGAGCATATTGTTATATTCTATGATAACTCAAGTTCTATTAACATTTATAAGAATCCAGTGTTGCATTCAAATACCAAGCATATGTCTATCAAGCTTCACTTTTTGAGGGAGAAAGTAAGTGAAAAGGAAGTCAGAATGAAGATATGTGATTTTAGTAAGCTCAATTATTGTGGATGCTTCTTTGGTATTTCATAATTTTTGTGGATGTTTCTTGTTCATGATTTATTTGTGTTGCATGTCTGCATTGTTTTTTTTGGTCACGATCCAAGATTTTCTCTTGTGTGTTCATGTTTTTCATGTTCTTGGCCGACAAGGTGGTGAAGCGTGTTGTGGATCTTTAAGGAGTAATTAATTGGAGTGGTTCGTGTTTAAGGATGTTATTTTGGGTCTTAACTATGTTATAGCTGACTTTGGTTGATTTGCATGAATAATCTTTATTGACCTGAGCTGACTATTTATATTTTTTATTCTTTTGTTGGAGTTGACGTATAGAGATGCAATTTCTTATTATGGATATATAAGAGTGATTTTTTTATCATTTGAAGAGGTACATGAGAAGGGAAAGAAAAGTGTGTGAGTCCTATGTGCGAATATTGTTCAGATCATACGAAGGTAGAGCAAAGTGAAGAAGAGTGAAGAAGTGTTCATGTGCTTAACCAAAACCATAACCAGGCATTAATAGATGCTATTTTCTTAGTTCAAAATCTAATAGATTTAATTAGAAGCTTTTTGTAAGATAGTGTGTCTTCCTTTGTAATTGAGTAGTGAGCTCTAGGTAGTGTGCCTGAATGCATGTGCATTCCCCATTTATATTTCTTATACTTTTAGCAGGTTATAATCTTGTGGACTGAACTCCACCATGGTTTTCCCCCTAATAGGGTTTCCACGTAAAAAATTTGGTGCTATGTGTGTTTCTGATCTATTGTTCATTTATGCTTTCATTGATATTGATCAGATCTGAGAATAAGGATTAATAAGTTTAATAAGTTTGAAACTCGGTGACAACTGATTCACCCCGCCTCTCAATTTCCTATCCTTGTGTTGCCAACAGGACCACCATGATTTCTGTCACCCCAGAGTGAGGATACATTTTCTTTTTGGACAAACAGTCTAGATCTAATCCACAACTAGCTAGACAAATGGTTAAAGCTTGATCCACCTTTTCATTTTCATATTTCTCTTTCTTGTTGTTATATGATTATGTATCTTGATTGGTTTGACTTAGGATCTTGGATCCTAGGGGCTTGACTGCCTTCTTGATCTTTGTCATTCTTTGTCATCTACATTTGTACACTTGGATCTCTCTTGAATGTCTACTTTAGTGGGTAAGTGCACCAAGATGGTTCCTAAAAAGGGGGCTTAAGTGGCCACTTTTTTCTAAAATTAGGAAAAATTGACCTTGGACGTGAAATTGAGGATAGTTACACTCAAAATGTTGAGATGGAACAAAAACAAGGATTGAAGTGCTCCTAGTCTACTTTCTAAACTACTAATTTATTTTAAAAATGGTTGAGATTAAGGGGTTCAAAATAAGGACATACACAAATTGGTGCTATTTTTGTTAGAAAAACATAACATAGCAACTCTTGTATGACCCTACCATGGTGAACTTTTTTGTAGTATTTTTAAAATCACTACAGTCAAAATTTAGCTAATAGTATGTAGTTGATGCATGATTTTTCTAATAATTTTTTAATGAATATTTGATTTTTTACTAATTTTCTAAGTGGGAACTTCTTGAAAAGCAAAAAAAATTCCGTGCTCCCCTTAAAAATTTTGGAAAGTAATTGATTTTTTTAAAACTTGTAGAATGGAGTCTACTTTCTAAAAATGTATTTTATTTGAAATTTTGTTGAGCGGTTAATTTATAATGAAAAAACACCAAAAACTATTTTTTGGTAATAAAGAGACATACAAACAAAAGAAATTATGGATCAAAGGTTTAACATTGTCAGAAAGTGAAAAAAATTACATCGTTAGATAGATAAGATAGAACCTAACATTACCCATGTGTTTGATTTTGTCGATATTGAACTAGATGCAATCTTGATGGTGAGCATGAACCCAATTATGAGAAAAATTGTAGAATTTGCAAAAACACGTCTCTAGTCATTGGGAATGCCCTCCAATCCTTTCGGTTGGTATTCCAAGGAAAATACCAATGCTAAGGCTCAGGGATTCCCAAAGAAAAATATAAGGCGAGCAAATTATAACATGATCACGTTATATCTTACTTTTGGCATGGTTTTTTGCTTCTTTAGGAAACATATCAAGAAAGACATAACGCGAGCACATTATAACACACTCGCGTTATGTCTTCCTTTATGTTAAATGCCACTCTATTGAATGTATGTTGATATATTTGTATGTTTGTATGTACATGTAGGTTGGTGTGTCATGTATGTATGTATGTATGCATGCTTGTATGTATATATGTATGCCTATATGTATATAAGATTGTATCTACACATGTATGTATGTATGCTTGTATGGATGTAGGATTTTATGTACATATGTATTAGTCTTGTATGTATTTATGTATGTCTTTAGAGGGAGGGAGAATTTTAAGAGAGAGAGAGAGTTGTCTAGGTAGGGTGGGATGGGGAGAGGGAGAGAGAGTCCAGAGAGAGGGAGAGGGGGTGGAAGTGAGAGTTTAA
>VDFB02047230.1:567183837-567356424 GCA_007258455.2 Sequoia sempervirens
AGAAACAACAATGTATTATTCCTCTATAGTAGATAAAGAAATAGCAGTCTACTTTTTGCTTAACCATGAAATCAACTTCTTACCCAAGAAAAATGGTCCACCACTGGTAATTTTCCTTTCATTCACATCTCCTACCCAATCAACATAAGTAAAGGCACTCAAAGTAAGATCATCATCTTTAGAATACCACAACCCAAAATCAACTATCCCTTCAAAATTATCGAGAAAATCCTCTTCACAATAGTCACATGAGGGTCTTTACGATCAAAATGAAATCTTGTAACAATACAACATTCATTATATCAAGCCTAGTTTGAGTCAAATAAAGTAATCCACCAATCATTGATCTGTATCTAGTCTAATTTTCATTCAGAGAATCATCATCAGTTTTCAACTTGCATCTAGTCACCATGGGTGTACCAACTAGTTTTTAATCTACCATACCAAATTTCTTCATCAATTCTTTCACATACCTAGATTGATATATAAAGATCCCTTTATCTAACTAAGTGATTTGAAATCCCAAGGATAATTTCATCTCTCCAATCATTGAAATCTCAAACTCATTATGCATCTCATTAGCAAACTTCATGCACAAGCTATCATCTCTCCAAATATGATATCATCGACAAAACTTCAACAATCAAATCTTTATTATGATCAATCTTGAAATATAGATTGTTAGGCTCAATCTTTGAAATCAAATATTATACATTGTTAAGGGCTCGGAGTCTTTGAAATCAAATAATATTCTTCAACAATCTTTCCCCTAGTCTGGACACCTTTGTTCTTATCACCTATGGTGATTCTCACAGATAGTTCAATATGAATTACCTCGAGTCTTCTTAGAATGTTCTTCAACAGGGCTCTTGATCTCCTTATTTTCTTTCACCAATTTCTCCTTCTCTTGATCTTCTTGATTCACCAGAATTATTTGCACTTGATTGAAGTCTAAACTGCTTTCCTTGGTTTGTACTATCATTCTAATCATCAAAATCATATCCACAAGTTCTGGATGGTGTAGCTATGTCTTCATCAACTTTGACATTTGCACTTTCAACCATTTTCTTCAATATCTTATTGTAACATTGGTAGGCCTTGCTTTTAGTAGAATAATCCAAAGATATTCCTTCATCACTCCTACCATAAAACTTTCCTATATCTTCATCTCTTTTGATATAACACTTGCTTCCAAAGATTTTGAAATATCTAACAGTAGGCTTTTGACCAGTGCATAGCTCAAAAGATGTCTTACCAATATCACCTTTGATTTGTACCTAGTTAAGTGTGTATATAATAGTACTCACAACTTCTCTCTAATAGATATGAGGTAAATTTCCTTCCAACATCATGGTTCTAGCAACATCTAAATTTTTTTTGTTCTTCCTTTCCACAACTCCATTTTGTTGAGGGGTCCATGGTGTAGATAATTTTCTCTTTATTCCATGTTCTTCACAAAAAGAATTAAACTCATCAGAAGTGAATTCACCACCTCTATCTAATCTTAGACATTTAATATTCAGACCTATCATTGTCTCAACTCTAGCCTTAAAGATCTTGAACTTTTACAAAGCTTCAAATTTCTCCCTTAAGAAAGTAGCCCGCATCCTTCTCGAATAATCATCAATAAGTAACATGAAATACCCATAACCTTGTAAACTTCTGACTCTAGTAGGACCACACAAATCAGTATGCACAAGATCCAACAATCCATTTGAATTTTGTTGTTTACTCTGAAATGAAATTCTTGTTTGCTTCCCCAATTGACATTATTTGCATATGGAATTAGTAGGTTTCATCAACTTAGGAAGATGTCTCACAACCTTAGTAGAAATTATCTTGACAATATTATCAAAGTTAACATGACATGTTCTCCTATGCCACAACCAGCTTTCATCAACTTGAGCAATCAAGCAAGTTTTACTAACAGTACTCAAGTGAAAAATATTACCTTTTGTTTGTGTACCTGATGCAATCATATTTCCATAATTTTCCAATATCTTACACTTACCACCCTTGAACTAAAGATTGTATCCCTTATCAACCATTTGTCCAACACTTAAAATATTATGCTTCAAACCTTCAACATACAAGACATCATCAGTATTATGCTTAACATCAAAATAAATACATCCTCTTCCATGAATCACACCAGCTTTGTCATCACCAAATGTCACAACACCACCATCATACTTTTCCAAACTCAAAAACTTACTTTTATCTCATGTCATATGATGTGAACAACCACTGTCCATTACCTATTCATTTTTCTCTTAAACTTGAGTAGCTAGGGATTTGTCCACATTTGTACAATTAGTAGATTCAATACACACAAGATTATTTTCCTTGATAGGAATAAATAAAAATTCATCTTTACTTGCATTTCCTTTATTAGATTCATCATCTATCACACCTTCATCAATAGCATAGTAACACTTCTTTTGGAATTTAGGCTTGTTATATCTTAGCTTGGAAACTCTCTTAAGACACATTGATGCAAAATGACCTATTTTATTATAAGAGAAACATTTAATAGGAAAATTTCCCTTATACTTACCTTGTCCTCTGACTTCTCTCTTCACAATCAATTATTTAAGCTCTTCTTGATCTCTTTCTTCTTCGTCAAGTTGTTTCATTTCATCCTCATATTTGAATGTCTTTCTTGATGAACTTTCACCTATATCATATATCTATTTATCTCTTCCAGAAGTAGTAGCCTTAAATGCAGATTCAACCTTAGGAAGGGCATCACCAAATTTACTCAACACAAAAGCAGTATGCTTGCCAATCAACATATATCTAGTAATAGTTGTCACAGTCCAGAGCTCTTCAATAGCACTAGCTTTAACTATGTAAGAATCGGGCAAGGATCTAAGCACTTTAGCAACAATATTTGATTCGTGTATCTATCCACTAGCAAATTTGATACCACACACAAGTTCATTCACTCTTTGCATGAAAGTAGTAACATTTTCATCATCACCCATTTTCAACTTTTCATATTTCCCTTTCAGAATTTGTAGCTTATCAATCTTCACATTAGTATCACCTTCATACAAGGTCTCCAAATTTGTCTAGATCTCATAATCAGTTTTCAGCTCCATCACATTTGTCATCTTAGTATCAGTCAAAGCACTCAACAATGCTTCCTTAATCCTGATATTATACTCAACATCCCTGATCTCAACATAAATAGTAGGACCATAATATGGAATAACATACCTATTACTTGTAATGCTCCAATAGGTTTCACCTATGCATCTTAGATGGAACTCCATTCGAGTCTTCAATAAGAAATAATTTTTTCCATCAAATCTAGGACTATCCTTCTTATAAGTCGCCATCTCGAATCACCTCAAGCTATTAAATTTATTCCAAGGAACTTAGCTCTGATACCAATTGTTAGCAACACAAGGATAGAAAACTAAGAGGGGGGTGAATTAGTTGTCACAAAATTTAAAACTTATTAATCCTTATTCTCAGATCTGATCAATATCAATGAAATAATAAATGAACAACAAATCAAAAACACACATAACACCAAGATTTTTATGTGGAAATCCTGTTAGGGGAAAAACCATTGTGGAGGTTTGTCCACAAGATTATACCCTACTAAAAGTATAAGAAATACAAATGGGGAATGCACATGCATTCAGGCACACTACCTAGAGCTCAATAATCAATTACAAAGGAAGACACACTGTCTTACAGAAAGGTTCTGATTAAATCCATTAGATTTTTAATTGAGAAAATAGCATCTATTAATGCCTAGTTACAGTTCCAATTAAACACATGAAAACTTATTCACTCTTCTTCACACTCTACTCTCCCTTCATGTGATCTGAACAATATTCACACATAGGGATCACACACTTTTCTTTCCCTTCTCATGTACCTCTTCAAATGATAAAAAATTCACTCTTATATATCCACAACAAGAAATTACATCACTATAAGTCAACTCGAACAAAAGAATAAAAAGAATATAAATAGTTAGATCAGATCAATAAAGATTATTCATGTGAATCAACCAAAGTTTGCCATACCATAGTTAAGACCCAAAATAACATCCTCAAACATGAACCACTCCAATTAATTACTCCTCGAAGATCAACAACACACTTCAACACCTTGTCGGAAAGGAACATGAAAAATATGAACACACAAGACAAAATATCATATCATGAGCATAATGAGCAATGCAGACGTGCAACACATATAGAGCATGAACTAGAAAAATCCAAAAAAATTATGAAACACCAGAGAAGAATCCACAACAACTAAGCTTACTAAAATCACATGATCTTCATTCAGGAACACAAACAAAAGTAACAGAAAAACTGTCAGAATACAAATCTTCATAACTCGATCAAATCTTCATGCGGATATCTGAAACTCGACATGTATAAACTAGATATACTCAACAAGAAACCCTTTATTCCACAACCTTTGAATACCAATGAACTGAACTCACCGACAAAATGAACTTCACTTCACCACTGACAACCTACAATACTTCTTATTACAATTTTCCCAATATCCTCAACATATACAACTTCTAGTGAATTAATGCTAATAGTGTTGAATTCAATGGCAACCACATATCAACAACACAACCACAATATCCAATCATTCCTTTGGGTGAGAAGGTAGATATATACTCACTCTGGGGCCACAAAAATCTGACTATCTGCAGGGTGAGAAAGCCCAAAAGGTAAGATACATATCCTAGTTGGTATGCACTCACAAACATAAAGGTGGCTATGGGGAAAATTCATGCCACTAGGTGGGATTCCTACTCAACCAAATCAAAGTTATACCACCTAATAAATTTTACAAGGCACCACAAGCAAAAAGATATTTTTGAGCTCTATGAGGTAAACAAAAATTTTTATGCTTGAAACTCATAGACATTGTTAATGAAAAATAGTGTAAGGATTGTTCAAAGGGATTTTTATTTGTTCGTGCAATGTCTCATATTAGGGAACGTCATGTTCAATGTCTCCAAGAGAGGATAAGTGAAAAAAATCTCATATTGTTTCCAAGAGAGGACAAGTGCAAGGTCTCATCCTGAGCAACATTGTGCCCAATTCTTCCAAGAAAGGAAATCAAAAGAAAAATAAAATCACACAATGAAATGTGAGTGATGAAGTATGCCCCCACTTTAAAGTAGTTGCAAACACCATTACTGTGAGAAATTTCTTTAAAGTAGGAGGAGAGCATGAGAGCTTACTCAGAAAGCCTTATGCCAAGTCTTATGTTTTCAAGAAGCTACATCATGAATAAGGTAGTATGTCACATGCAAGCCAACTTAAGGCATGCCATCTACATCCCAACCTTTCTCTTATGTTTTCATGAAAGGTTAACGACTAGCCAAAGGAGGAAATGAAAAGTGACATATGAGGACAAGGCTACTAAACCCCATTCCCCCAATGAGTGCAAGACAAAGGTGAGCCGAAACGATTGATGATCCAATGTAGGTGAGAGTGAAAATTGGTATTAATTAGAGGAATTAGGTGCCCCCACAGAGGGAAGCATACCAAACTCCTGAACAATGTTGGATTTTATGAGTCAAAGCATTACATTCATTACTGGAGTGACCATGAACTCTATGATAGTTGCAGAATGAAGTCTTAGAATAATATGTCTTACAAGTTCTAGGAGGAAAGGTGATCAAGTGATATTGGAGGAGTCTCGATAAGATACCCTCTTGATCAATGGTAAAAGGTGGTCTTGTGGTTTGCATCAAAGATACATCTTGCTTAGTAATAGATGCCATACTTATGCAATGATCTTGGGATTGTGAGATCTTGTTCTCTCCATTATAGGATGATGTTCAAGACTAGTGTTGAGGAGTTCAAGATGGATGACTATTAAGGGTGATATAGGAGTATGTTGTATGAGAGTGTTGATGTTGAGGGAAGGCTTGGTGATTTCTATCACAGGACAATAGCCAAGACCATGAGTTGTTTGTTGTGTGATAGGATCTATACGGTTGTAGATACCTTGTTTGTGAGTACCACATCCTTTTCCACTATATCCAAGTTCTTTCATAATCTCATAAACTTTTCCATAAATCTTTTTCATTAATTTTGGATTGGGTGATTGTTCATCATGGTTTTCTTCTATGTCTAAATTAGTGTAGGAAGATGCTTTCGAAAGGTCTTTCATACTGTGTGTTGACATGATGGTTGGTTGGTCTTATTCTCATTTTACTTTTTTGTGAATATGTATTCACCCATAAATGATTGTGTGAATTATAAGGATCCCCAATCATCACCAAATAATTTACATATTGATTCCTCATTGTTTTTTCCAATTTCAAGAGGGTGTATATTGGATGTTGGAATCAATTTTTTCAGAGTACTTGTAGCTCCTTTTTCAAGGTGAAAACAAATTTTAGGCTTAGGGTCTATTTCAACTTGATAAATGTTATTATTATGGACATATTTCATGATACGATGAAGGGATGCAGAAAATGCATTCATCTCAGGAATCCATCATCTTCCTAAAATAATATTATACAAAAGATCATAAGGCATTACATGAATAGGAGTTTGCAAACTAGCCACCCAAACTGTAATAGGAAAAGTGATTACACCGAGCGGTTACTTTGTTGTGATCAAATCCCTAAATAGATACAGAATCAGGTTTTATTTGTTACTTTTCAACACACAATCTATTAAGGAGATTCACACTACACACATTAAGGGGAAAACCATTATCAATAAGGGTTCTCTTTATCCCTATTTGATTGTATTGAGCAATGATCATGAAAGCGTCGCTTTGTTTTTGCAACTCTTAAGGAGGGAGCTCATGTTGGTGGAAAGTGATGTCTAGATTGTTTTAATCATTTGATGGATTAAAGTCGTGATGTCATTCGGAGTTGTACCAAGAGGAACTACAATTTTTTTTAAGGCTGTTTGAAGAATAGTGTGGTAATTTGGTGAGTTTTGAAGTAAATCCCAAAGGGAAATATTTGTAGGAGTATTGTTTAACTATTCAACAAGATCATACTCCTTTGTGTGTGGGAGGTAACGAGGAGCACAGGGCGGATTGGGTAAAGGTAAAGCGGGTGGGGTTGTTTGTAGTGGTTGCAGATTATTATGAGTGTTATATGTATGAGCAACAGTATTATAACTCAGATGTTGTGATACATTAGTCTGAGGTGGGTATATGAAAAATTCAGGTTTGTTTTGAGGTGGAGGTTTATGTGAACGAGGGTAAAGGATGAGTTGAGGTTAAATAATGTTAACATCCCTTAGCAAGTGAGATTCCATATTTTTATTTTGGTTCTTGTCTTGCATTATGATATCCTTCCTACGAGGAGAGTTTTTAAAAGAACTACAAACCGAATCTTCTTGAAATTCTAAGGTTGGTTCATCTAAAAGGACTTCATCACAAGTAAGAGAATGTTCAATGGTTAAACTGACTTGCGCAAGAAGGGTTTAAGTAGGTGAATGGGAACAACCAAGATTCTCATGACTGTCATTAATTGTGTTTTTTAACAACAAAGTATCTTCTTCAAAACTAGGAGAGATACTAGGAGAAGGAAAAATGTTGTTATCATGATTACCTATGGTTGTATTGTCTTGTTTACAATGAATTTTTGGAGGTGAAGAGGGACAACTAAGAATCTCATGATCTTCACAAAATAGGTTTTCTAACAACAAAGTATCATCTTCACAACAAGGAGAAATACTAGGAGAAAAATAAATTATGATGTCAAGATCATCTAAGATTGTGCTATGTTGGTTGTGAATGTTTTGTCCCCTAAGAGAGGGAAAAGGAGAGAAACAAATAGGATTCTCAAAACTCTCATTAATTTATTCTTCTATGAAAATATCTTCATCACTAAGAGGAGAGATATTATGAGAAGAAAAAGTATGATCGTTAGGAATGGCCCAAGTTGTAGTCTCTTTCACTAAAATACTCTCATAGGGAGGGGATAAGAAATGTTTTTTAACATGTCTAAATATGTAAGGTACTAGGATTGTTTGAATAAGAATGAAAATCACGTGTAATCATTTCATGCAACGTTTCAACAATATTAACAATGTATATGCAAAGATAAAAAACACTCTTATCTAATGTATGCAAGACCTTAAAATGTAAACAATGTATATGCAAGAATGAAAAGTACATTTACCAAAATAATTCAAAGCTTAATCAATAGAAATATTGTATATGCAAAAGTGAAAAGTACTTTTATCAATGTTATGCAAAATTGTAGAAATGGAAGCATTTTCAGATACATAAGGATGTGTGCAAATGAAGTGATTTGAAGAATGAGTAATCTAAAATGATGTTTTTGAGCTAAATGCATAAAATCAACATTCCAAAAAGTTTCTAGACTTATACTATATGATACCAGGAGGCTTAGGAAGCACATAAATGAGGTTTTTGATGTAGTAATAGATAGTCAAAAATCTAAACAGGGACTGATTCGCCCAACATGGCGAATGAGTCCCAGTACTAGATTTTTGCAAAATTTTAGGAAATTTTGAATGGTTTTTTATGTGTTTAATGTTGTATGATGTAGACCTAAGATGGATATGCATAATTTTAGATATTTTTAAAGAAATTATATGCAAAGATGCAAGCTAAATGCATTTTTTTCTAATGCAAAAATTTGAAACCCTAGATGTAAATTAACCAATGCAACTCTAATGAAAATCCTATACAAGCTAGGATTAGGATGAGAATGGACTCCAAATTAGAAAATAAGATGTTCAAAAATTGGGTTCACCCAAATGAACCATAGATTTTTGGCACCACAAGACTCCCTAACTCTTCTAGGGTTTTTCACCTAAAAGGAGAGAGGTAGGCCAAAAAAGCTAAAGGGTCCATTCAAATTAGGAAATTTGTGATGTTATTAGGAATAAATGGAATGATCTAGATATAATAAATTAAATAAATTGATTGATTACACATGCAAAACTAATGAAATATGAAATGTTTGAAAACACATTGTGTAATACAAAAAGACCTAAAAATGAATGCAAAACTAAGCATAATTGAATGAAACTTGAAATGTGCACCTGAAAGCTTGAAGGAGACTAGAAATTTCTTCTAAAACACTATTGATATTGATTTTCAGGCCTAGAGGGACTCATTAGTCATTCTGGATGAATAAGTCTTAGTTCTAGTAAACTGAGTTGAAACTTGTTTCTGTCAAAAGGATGCCAAAAAATGCAAAAATCACATAACTAACTTGGAAATGGGAAATATTCACCACTGATGGAAAATGAGTCCACTTTTGAATTTCTAAATATTCAAGTGTGGGATTCAAAGCTTTTGATCTACACTTTAACTTCCTACAAGTGTTCGCTTTCAAAACTCTAATTTACGGGTTTGAAAATCACTTTTTATTAATATTTTGACTTGGATGATGAAGATAAGACTTGAGAAACCTAGAAATTTGATTTTCAATGATTTAAAAACTTCCAAGAGATATACATTTGCATAAACACAATACAAGAGAGAAAAATGGTGAATGTTAGGGCATGGGGGTTCGCCTAAGTCAAACCCCTTTTAGGTAATTAAACCAAAATGATGAAATAAATGAATGAAAAATGCAACAATGGAGTTTATTACCTTTCCACGATGATTGATCTTGAAAGTATGCGATGAAAACATGGAGGATCTACCCTTGAAAGACTGAAAATTGATGTCTCAATGCCATGAAATGATAAAACCCTAAGTTTCATGACTTGAGATGGAAGATTGGAGGATGAATGAATTATAAGAGATTACGAGATGTGAAAATGAGTTAAAAGAGTTATATTTATTGAAATTTTACCTATTTTACCCATTAATACCTCATCATAGGCTGACATGAAGCAATATTAAACTCAAATTTCACTTTTTTCTAGCTCGAAGGTCAAAATTGAGCCAAATGGGACTCATTTTCCACACATGAAAAATGGATCCCACTTGGATAGGACTGATTCTCCATGCATGGTGAATGCATCCCATAGGGGCCAATTTGACAACACAGATGCCAAGAGATAAGGAAATAAGGTCTAAAATGCAACCTGTGTGGTATTTGATCAATTTGAGCCTCAAAATACATAATGTGGGTTAAAAGGGGCCTATTAGTGATGATGTGAATTTAAAATAGGGCTTGGGACACATAATTCAAAGTGAAAGTGTGACTAAATAAACTTTACATCATTAAAATGAGGTCCATATAGCTGAGGAAGGCACAAGAACCAGTGTGAATGTGTGAGGTACATTACAACACTAGTCTAATATTAATTTTTATTCAGAAACCTTCTAGATTGATGTGATAATGTTATTAAACATATTTTATAATGTTGAATTAGGGAGAAATGAACTCATTAAGTCTAGAAAAGCATGAAAGTATCTTACAACACTTTACAACACCTTTACAAGACATTGCTAAATGCATTTTAAAGCTCTAGTGTGAATGTTCAAGCCACATTACATCAATGAATCAAAGAAAAATAGATCCAACATCAAGAGGACAGGCCTAAAAAGACCATGAAAATGAAAAGTATCCATTTTTTGACAGTGCAACAAGATAAATAATGGATAGGAGAGAACAATATATAGCTTGAATATAGTACAGATTAGGCTTTTGATAAAACATGGTAAAATATTGTTCTCTCCTCAATTTGAGATGGGTAGTACATGGTGCTAATATGGATAAAATAATTTTGACTTTTTATTTGTTTTCCTTGTCTTGCTACGCAAGTTTTATATTATTTGTCTTAAGTTTCTTTTGGAGTTCATTGTTATGCATGTAATTTCGATAATAGTATAGCATTTAAAATATAGAGTAATATTAGTTTCATGGCTATTATCTCTCCTTGTATGTGTTATGTGAGTTATGAGTGAGAGTAATCCAAGATTTCTTTCATTTCTCTATATCATTTCTTGATGGATGTTTAATTTCATGCTTGATTATTGATTCAATGAAATATTGTAAGTGCTTGGGTGAGATTAATAACTAGCAAGAACTAGGTGCTAGGATGGTTGTAAGCAGTAATAATCATGAATTTCATAGAGGAATGTTGTAATGCAAGGTTTCTTGAGGTTATAGGTGCTATTGTTTAATTTTTTATCAGGTCGCATCGATTGATGTTTACTTTGTGCTTGGGATAAAGGCACTGGTTTGCGCAAAGTACTTGTGATTAAGTTTCTATGTTGATTCATTAACTACTCACTTTTTAAATTACAAATTATCAAAGTGGATATTACCATTGTTGTTTTGTGTTGAAGTTCCACCTTCTCATGTGCAATATATATGACATTGATTAATAAGTTTCCAACTTATTTGATGCATTATATTGAATAGTTTTATGAAAGATATCTGTCATTAACAATGTATTTGATTATAATTGTGCGAGGTATGTAAGTATACATTATGGGATCACCCTCCTAGGTTTCACAGAGCCCAAAGAGTAAGAATATAAGTCTTGTATATTTTAGTCATTCGTTGGCCAATCCCTTTAGAATTACTGATCATTGGAAATGGAAAATTCCATAGGTACCTCTAGAGAATAGTTTAGTTTTTTGAAAAATAACCAACAGATTGGCGACTTCGCTGGGGACTAGCTAAGTCCAAGTCTCTAGTTCAGATTTGGTACAATCAGAGTTAGTTGTTTACTATGATATTCTTTTCTTTTTGAAGAATAATCGGTTTTAAATTTTATTGCATTAGTCCCATCATACTAATTTTTATGTGTCAAATCTTGTTCTATTGTACCACCTTGTGTCATGTAATGTTTAAAGTATTTTCTGAAGTAACAAGTACACAATCAAAGTGCAATCAGTTTCTATTTCCTAGTATTCTAGGTGGAGACTATGAGTTCTCTAATAGTAGTACAAAGATCAGTTCTCAAAAGGACAATAACAACAATGATTTTGTAGTACTCAACATCATGAGCAAGACTAGAAGTTATGCGAAGAAGCACCCTGAGCAGAAGGAAGAATTTGAACCTATAAAACAAAAGCAACTCGAATGGGACAAGAAACACTCTAAATCAAGTATGTTGATTCCCCTACTGATGCATCTCCTACTTTCAATATTGATGTAAGTAGTTCTAGTATCAATGAAGAAGGACATGAGGTTTAAGGGTCTAACATAGACCAAGGAATTTTTCCAGTCAAACAAGTGTTTGATAATGAGCTTAATATTTCAAGAGAGGAGGATAGGTGGGAGTTTTGGGGAAAGAATAAGTTCTTTGAGATTTGAACTCCTGTACTTAGCTCCATTTTTAATGGAAAGAACTTTAAGCCAAGAGTTAAATTTTTTGATGAAACAACTGAATTTTCTCTTGAGGATGACCCTATTGACCAACCCTACTTTACTCCTACCCCAAGTGAGCACGGGGATGTTCTAGAAGATGAGGAGGATATAGATAGAGACATAAAAGCTATAGAAGAGGAAGAGCTAATACTTCAAGAACAAGAAGAAAATAGAATGAAGGAGTTAAAAGAGAGGGAAGATAGGATTAGAGCTAAACAACATGAGAGAGATGCTAGAAGGAAAAATGTGGAAAAAATGAGAGAAGATGCTGCTAGGCATAAAAATTTTGAGGAAAATCTTTTTAAATTTTCCTCTAAGATGACCAATGATATTTTTGAAGCAATAGTCTCAATGGGAATCTCAACTATTGATACCTACACGACATCTATTTTAACTACTAGAACCTCAGATCCTCCTGTTAATGCTATGAAAACATAATTTGTAGATCATGGGAAGAAACCCATTGACCAACCCAAGAAAACTACATTCAATACTAATACTAATACCCTATCTTTTGAAATCCCCACATAAAGACAAATTTGATCCAACTCCATCCACTACACCTCCAAATCTTGAGTTATTGAAATTAAAATTGTAGAATGAAAAGTTGCAAGAAGATTTGAAGAAAGATGAAATAAGAGCTTCAAATGCAAAGATGGCTAGGAAGATTTATTTTTCTAAAAATGTCCACAACTACCCCAAAATATTCAAGTTCTAGACATACTAATGATGATTCACATAAGAAGAAGTCTGATGGACACACTCCTAGAGGAGGTGGTGGTGGAGCAAAAAATAAGAATGATAATTCCTATTTTGAGGAAGATGAGGGAAGTAAGAAAGGGGAAGGTGATGATGAAAGTGGGAAGGGTAAAGATAGTAGCCACTCTGACATCAAGAGAGATGTTGAGGACATAGATGATCATAGGGATCAATGTACTAGGAGGCCACTCCAAGTATACAGATACCAACAATTGTGTTTCATTGGAATACCTGGCTACCCTAACCCATTCCCTGAGGATTTTAGGCTAGCTCAAGTCAAATTCTCCATAAATAATGCCTTGAGTGGTGAAGACCATCTCAAAGCATTCACTAATTTTATGGATGATTTTGAGGTGGAGGTAGAAGATTTCATGATGAAGTTGTTCATGCAGTCTCTCATTGAAGATACTCGAGAGTGGTATAGAAGTTTTCCTGCTGAAAGCATTGGCTCTTGGGAGGAATTCAAGAGGGTTTTTAGAGAACAATATGGTGACAAGACCGATTCAAGCTTTCTATTGAATCAATTTAATAATATTATTAAAGGTTCAAATGAATCTATTGTTGAGTTCAACACAAGGTTCCAAAAGGCTAGGAAAAGGTTTCCTCCTCATCTGCAATTAAATGATCATGTATGTTTGCTAAATTACTGCAATTCATTTGATGCAAAAATGAGTTATTGCTTGCTAGATAAGATTCCTCAATCATTAAGGGATGTCTTTAAAATGGTAGAGAATATTGAAAATATTAGTAGAGCAACTGGAAAGGTTGATAGAAGGTATGATCCAAAACTCTTTAAGAGTTCAAAAAGGGAAGATAAGAGTTCAGGTGATAAAGGGGGAACTATTGAGGACAAGCTTTATAGTTTTATGAAGACCATCGATGATAATATTGTGAAGCAAGAAAAGGCTCAACCTAAAAATAACCAAAGGAATGAAAGACCTCCTAGGTTCCAAGACCACCCATATAATACTAATTGGTATAATGGGAAGCTTGTTCTAAATAATTAGAGAAACACCCAACATAAAGGTACTCCAGACCCTATGCAAAACAATTCAAGGAATTTTCTTGAAGATACCCCATGGTGCATGATCTACGAAATTCCATATTCTTCTTAGCAATGTGTAGTAGCTTAGATGGTTGAAGTAGAGGATGATGTACTTGAGGACTATGGTCAACAAAATGAGGATGATGATGTTGTACTTATGATTAGGGGTGACTCTAATGTTGCTAACAGTGAATGCTCCTCTAATGAAGAATCTTATGAAGTGGATGTAGATAATAAAATGCAATTTGCTAGTCCATATCATCAGAAAATTATCTTTGATGAGGATACCAATGGTGATGTTGATTTTTACAACTTGGAAGCAATTGAAGATGGTGTTTCATTAAGAAGACCCTTAGAAGAGGAGATTACAAAAGTATACTATAGTCTTGACCACTCAAGCTAGAAGTTCCTATCATTTGAGGAATAGAACTGTTGGAGGTGAACACAAAAGTACTACTGGTATTTTGATCAAGGAGTAGAATGCCAAAGGCAACGAACAAGAGCTCGATGGAAAAATAGAAACAGTAAAAGCTAAAAAGGGTAGGGGAGGTAAAATTTGGGCCAAGAGAGTAGAAAAGCTGAAAACCACTCAAGGACACAAATCCCCTGCTGAGAAGATGAAGACATAGAAGAAAAATATTGAAGTCACAAGGAAGGATGATAAGCACAACATTGAGGCAACAAAATATCAATAGAAAGATAGTAGCAATGAACAAGGTATGCTCCCAATCAAACTACCCAAGTATACTCATGTTGATATGTTTCAGTTACTTAGCCAAGTTAAAGTATTTGTGCCTTTTCTTGAAATGATGAGAATAGAGAAACACAAACAAAAGGAAGTCACCCTTATCAATGGTGCTACTATGACTTGTAATGACTTAATGGTTCTCACTCCACCCAAATTGAGTGAAAAGGATAAGGGTAAGGAAGTAGAGGGAGAAATTACTTAGATTCCCCATATTTTCCTTGGAAACTTTGTAACTACTTGCCTTGATAAGATAGACCCATTTTTCCTCACCTTGATGGTCGGGGTAAATTTTATAAAAAAATGTATTATCGATTCTGGAACATCCAACAATATCATACCAGCCAAAATCATGGATGCACTAGGGTTGAAAGTCGATAGCACTCATGGAAAATGTTATGCGATGAATGCAATAGAAGTCCCTATCATAGGTGTAATAAATGAACTTCCCTACATGTTAGTAGCCTAGCCCAGTAGAGAATTCAAAATGAGTGTGGTAGTAGTAGATATCCCACCTAATTATGGGATGACACTATCCTAGAATTAGAGCGCATCTATGGGAGATAGTATGCAGTGTGACATGTCTTATGCCACATTTCCCATTGATGGTAAGAATCTTCAAGTGATGAGAGAACCAAGGGTACCACATATGTTGGAGCATATTCCTAAATATGACACAATTATTTTCATAGATACTTATATCAATGAGTTCAAAGTAGAATAAGTACCAAGAGAGGTTGAGAGGTGCCATGTACCTATAGAAAATGAAGTTTCGAGAGTATCTAACAAAGATAAACTATGGAAAATGTACTTTGATGGTGCAAGTTCCAAAGAAGGGTCTAGTGCAGTGATTTTATTGGTATCACCTCCTGGTAATACTTATAAGTTATCTTTTAGATTGTCTTTTGTCTGTACAAATAATGTCGTAGAGTATGAAGCCTTATTATTGGGATTGAGACTTGCTAAAAAGCATGGAATAAGAAAGCTAATGGTGATTGGTGATTATGAGCTTGTGATATCCCAAGTGAGACCTAATTATGCCTACAAGAATAGCCAATTAAAGCAATACACAAATGTTGTTTGGGATTCCATTGAGCAATTTGATGCTTTTGGGATTGATTGTATGTAAAGAGGATAGAATAGAGTAGTTTATTTACCTGCTAATATTGCATTTAGACTTGATAATATAACTTTCATAGGAATCTCTAAGGTTGAGATAAATACAAGGCCATCCATCCTTGGAAATGTATAAAACTAGTAGATTTTTAATGATGGTGAGAATATTCTCAGATTCCTAAATTGTGCTGATAAATATGAAGGTCAGGAGATCAACCTTGGTGGATTTGTTGAGAATACTGATGGGAAAGACATGATATTTAGAAAAGAGGTCATTTAGTTAAAGACATAAAATATCCAAGGGTCTTGTAGCTCTTGAAAGGGTGTTTGATGATAAAGATAAAAGAAAAGCCAAGAAAATTGCTGCTCACCTAGAGGACCTGGAAGAAGTAAATTTGGGGACTAAAAATTCCCCTAAGAAAGTTTATGTAGGGAAGAAGATGGAACCAAAGGTAAAGGAAATGTTAATTTTGTTACTCAAAATATATAAACATGTCTTTGCTTGGTCATATGATGACTTGAAAGCTTATAGAGAGGAATTATTTCAGCATGAGATTCCTTTAAAGGATTATGCTAAACCTTTTAGGAAAAAGAAAAGACCAATTAATCCTACTTTGGTTCCCAAGATGCAAGAGGAGCTGGTAAAGTTGAGAGATACTAGTATTATAAAACCCATTAGACACTCTTCATGGGTATCCAATCTAGTACCAATAAGAAAAAAGAATGGTGACATAAGATTATGTGTTGATTTTAGGAACCTAAATGTATCCCCATTAAAGGACAATTATCCATTGCCAAACATGGAAGCTATGTTATAGAAGGTGACTAGATATGAGCTACTATCAATAATGGACAACTTTTCAAGTTATAATCAAGTAAAGGTAAAGGAGTATGAGCAGTATAAGATTGTATTTACTACTCCTTGTGGTACCTACATCTATGTTAGAATTCCTTTTGGCTTAATGAATGTAGGTGCCACTTTTCAGAGAGCTATGGATGTAGCTTTTTCTAATTTTATTGATTTATTTATGGTTGTATAAAGATGACCTAACCAATTACTCCAAGAAAGAGGAAGATCATTGTATGCATTTTGAAAAAGTATTTTTCAGGTCATTAGAATATGGGATATCCCTGAATACAAAGAAATGTTCCTTTGGGGTCACTGAGAGAAAATTTCCAAGGCACATTGTGTCTAAGGAAGGAGTGAGAAAACACCCTGAAAGAGTAGCAACCATAGAAAAGATCCCTCAACCAAAAAATGTCAGGGGAATTCAATCATTTTTTCGACAAATAAATTTTTTAAGGAGGTTTGTGACTAACTTTGCAAAGATCACAAGACCTATTTCCAAAATTTTGAAGAAGAGAGAAAAGGTGCTTTGGAGTGATGAACCTAGTCAAGCTTTCAAGAAGATTAAACAAGCTATCAAAGAGGCTCCAATTTTGAAGTCTCCCGATTTTTCCAAACCAATGCATATTTTCACCTTTACCTCTTTTCATACCATTGTTGTTGTTCTATTACAAAAAACTGAGGAGGGTTTTGAAAAACCTATTGCATTTTTTAACAAGTCTTTACAAGTTGTAGAGTTGAAGTATGACACTACTGAGAAACAAGCATATGCTTTGGTAAAGGATGTAAATAATCTCAACACTTATCTACAAGGGGCTACTATTATAGCTTTTGTACCAAGTACTGCTATGAAAGAAATTTCCACTCAGAAAGAGACAACATGAAAAAGGTGTAGATGGATCAATATGATCCAAGAATAACATTGATGTTTAGATTACCAAATTGGTAAGAGGATAGGGCCTAGAGAAGTTAATGGAAGAGCCCAATTTGGAAGCTAATCAAGCCAATCAGACTAAAGTGGTTGATGTTGCACTTGTCTATGATATGCAAACATGTGGATGGTATAGAAAAATTGTCCAATGCTTACAGACTCTGTAGTGTCCTACAGACATGACTAGAAATGAGAAAATAACATTGAAAATGCATTCCATCAAGTATGTGACTATTGAAAATGAATTGTGGTGGAGAAACTAGATGGTGTACTTCATAAATGTGTAGATGGAAAGTAGGTATTGGAACTCTTACAGGAAATGCACAATGGGGTGTGTGGTGGTCATTACATGGCAAAGACCACTGCACACAAGGTTTTAAGAGCTAGATTCTAGTGGCCTATTGTTTTTAAGGATTCTCATAATTTTGTTAAGACTTGTGATGTTTGTCAAAGGTTTTAAGGGAGGTTGAAGTTCTCATGAAATTTATCACTTAGGCCTATGATAGTTCAAGCCCCCTTCCAACAATGGGGAATTGATCTCATTAGAGAGATACAAGCAAATTCTTGTGGAGGCCATGCATGGATCCTTGTTGCCACTGATTATTTTACCAAGTGGGTGGAAGAAATACCCATGAAGAAAGCAACAAGCAAGGTGGTAGTGGATTTTCTATTGAATAATATTCTTATTAGATTTGGAGTCCCTAAGAGGATTATCTTAGATAATGCTATGTGTTTCAGGTCTAATGAATTCAAAGATTTTTGTGAGAAACATGGTATACAAGTCTCTTACTCTTTGCCTTATCATCCTCAAGGAAATGGTCAAGTTGAATCTAGCAATAAAATCTTGATGAAGATCATCAAGAGAGTGATGGAGAGAAATAAAATGGTTTAGGACTCAAAGCTAAAATTGGCACTCTAGGTAGATAGAGTGACTATGGAAAAGGCTACTAGTTATTCTCCATTTGGCTTAGTATATGGTCTAGATGCTAGATTGCCACAGAATAACCTGCTCAAGATGTATAGGTTCATGAAAGAATATGATAAAGAAACTTGTGATGATATGCAACATATAATAAATAATCTAGTGCAATTGGATGAAACTAGAAGAGAAGCTCAAGTTAAAAATATGAAGATGCAGTTGCAAGTTAAGCATCTACATGACAAGAGAGCTTCTCCCAGAAAGTTTGAAGTGAATAGTATGGTGTTATCCTAGAATACAAGGGCTCTAGACAAGGGAAAGCATGGGAAATTTGAAGCATTATGGATTGACCCTTATTTGATAGCTAGTACACATGAGGAGGATTCATATTTCCTTCAAAGCTTAACAGGTGACCTTTTTGAACTGCCAGTACATGGACAGTTCTTAAAGCCATACTTCTCCTAAGTATGTTATTTTCCATGTATGTATAGGTTTTGTACATTATGTATATAGGTGAGTTTTATTTTGTTGTGTTTTCTTTGGTCCTACTACCTAGTCAGGGTAGCTCCCTAGCTTTGGTCCTCTTGTTTTATCCCTATTTCTAGTCTGCTTCAACCTAAGATTCATAAGATCTCACCATGTGTGCAAGAGGCATATGTCCTCAGTTGGAGCCACTGATGGAACCTAAAAAAAATTATTTTGTTCCATCTTAAACCCTTGTTACTTTTGAATGTAGGGTTGATATCTAAGGGTTTAGGATTTTTTTTTCATAAATGCTTGCAATGTTCTATTATGTTTTTGACTTCCCATTTCTTGTTGCTAGTCATTTTAAAAACATTTTATGTCATTCATTGTCATCTAGTAACCGGTCCCTCAAAGCCTAGGTCTGAGTCTCATAATTTTTATAAGGTTAAGTAGAGGGCCCCTTTATAGCCTTTACATCATTTACATTTCATGACTTAGAATTTTTTGAGCCACTTCTCTCATATCATCCAAGAGCATACCCTCCATTTAAACAACTTATAAAGAACATGCTTATAGGTTTTCACCTAAGTCCCATAAGCCATCTTACCTTATCGCTCATCGCTGATCTCTCTAAACGTGTATATCCCGAATCGGCAATGAGTGATGAGTGGTATTTCTTTGTTTTCACTCATGGAAAATAGTTGTAGGAACTCTTGTTATGATTAGCTATGTGTGATGATCATTGTATTGTTGAGAGATCACTTATAGCTGATGGATTTTGAGCCTTGAGTATTGTAATAGCGATAAGTGATGTCCTCCGACCTGATGTTCTTATCACTCATTATGGATGGTAGTAAAATGATAGATTTAATTTAGCAATGAGTGATGTAAAGAATTTCCCTTACATCACATATCGTGGATATTTTTTGAATGCTAAGTTCTATATTAGCGATATGGAATACACAATGTCATTAAGAAGATCTCTCATCGCTAATTTCTTGCAAATTGTATGAGGAGAATTAGTGATGAGCAATGTCCTAATTTTTAATTTTTTTTATCGCTCATCACAAATTCATTCTAGAGATTAATTTCTAAAATGGTGATGAGTGATGGAGTTCTATGTCTGAATTTTATTTCACTAATATGATAAGATCTTATGTGCGATGTATTTTGTACCATTGATTTTCATGCAGGTGTACATGTCTAAATCTGATTTCTTCACTATATCTCCCATCACTAATAGGATCCAAGGAAAACATTTTGGATTAGTGATGTGTGATGGAAAGATTAATGTGATCAAAGATGGGTTATAGATCCAAGAGCTAAGATTTCATTGCATGAAATACTTACATCACTGATGAAGCCGATGAAGGATGAGGTATATCAGTGATAAGCACTGACTATTGCATGAAGAGGCAACTTGGTAGAATCCTAAGGACTTCATATAAAGCAAAGAAGAAAGTAGTGAGATGAATTGATAACCATTGATATATTTTTAAAGCTAAGTGATCAATGATCAAGGTGTTGGTTATTTTTTAAGAACCAAACTAATCTCTAGAAATATGTATGGACTTTGCCATTTCCAATTATTAGTATTTCTAAAGGGATTTGCCAATGACCAAATAGAAGATTTAAGACTTCTATTCCTACTCTTTGGGCTCTGTGAAACCCAATAGGGTGATCCCACAATGTATACTTAGATACTTTACACAATTACAATCAAATACATTGCCAATGATAAATATCTCCCATAAAATCATTCAATAATATGCATCAAATAAGTTGGCAGCTTATTAATCAGTGTCATATATATTGTACATGAAAGGATGGAACTTCAACATGAAACAAAAACAATAGTATCCAATCAACAATTTATGATTTAAAATTTGAGTAGCTAATGAATCAACGCCAAAAAATGAACCACAAATACTCTACATGAACCAATGCCTTTATTCCAAGCACGGAGTCAATATCTTTATATGTGACCTAATAAAAATTTAGGCAATAGCACCTATATCCTCTAGAAACCTTGCATTACAACATTTCTCTATGGTGTTTACAAGTATTACAACTTATAAAAAATCCTAGCACCCAATTCTTATAAGTTATTAATCTCACCCAAGCATTTACATTAATTCATTGACTCAATAAGAAAGCTCATGAAACTAAACATCCATCAAGAAATGATGGAGACAAACAAAAGAAATCCTAGATTACTTTCACTCATAACTTATAGAAAGTATACAAGGAGAGACAATAGCCATGACACTGATATTACTTTGTATTATAAATGCTATATTGCTATCAAAATTACATGCATAAATATGAACTCCAGAAAAACTTAAACCAAAAACTCTAAAACTTGCTTCATATTGTCTTTACAATTTCACAATCTTAACTCAAAATTTTCAACTCGGTCCTACTTCTAGCACTGAATTCCTTGTTATAGAGACAAAGGAGCAAAACAAGCTTCAGGCCAGAAAGCACACATGTCAAGATTTCATTGGACCACTGCAACAAAATTCTATTTTCAATTACACTCGAGTTTTTAGCTAAAGAAAATAAGCATGAGGAAAAATTGACCTCAACTCATTGTAGAAAATAGGCCCCACCTCAAAAGACATCATTAGTTTGTTACAAAATTTTCAAGATATTCTCCATGTGCTAAAAAAATGCAAACCATGGGAAAACCAAAACTACAAAACTTACGAAGCAAGACAAGGAAAGTAGAGAAAAGTCAAAATTCATCTATGCACATTAGCACCACATGCTATCCATTTCAATTTGGGGAGAGAATAATATTTTACCATGTTTTAACAAAAGACTAATTTGTACTATATTCAGGCTATGTATTATTTTCCTCCTATCCATTATTCATCTTACTCATTAATCCCTACACAAATTTATTTTGTGTATTTCTCCAACCAAGTATTATATTCTTCCTCAGTGGGCCACTTTACATTCAACAAATCCTACACCTTAGTAATGTAATGAGAATATATGGCGTCAATTAAAATCCTAGCCTCTTTAACAAATATGTCCATCTTTGTTTCAATTTCCACCATTGTATCAATATGTGAACTGAGCAAGATGTAATCAGTGATAGTCAAGGTCATCATAGTTGTTGCAATCATCCCTCCCAAATCTTTATTCCAAGTGAGAAAATGGATGGAATTCACCCTTTGAACTCAATATCTGAGGCATACTAGGTTCCTCCATCTCTTTGAATATTTTCAACTTAATTTGAAGTTGTAAGCCTAACTTTATGTGGAAGAAAGTTCTCATTAATTGAGTCAATGATTTGCAAAATTTTATGAATATTAGTAAGTTCCATGGGATCCTCTTGTATTTTGGGGACCATTTCCTTCAAAGCACTCACCCTAGTAATTCAATTATTCCATTCAATCTTGAAAGCCTCTTGTACTTGTAGATACTTAGTATTTTCCTCATGAATATTCTTATAAGTGTCCCAAACATCATTGGCCTTGTGGACCAACTTGGTCACCCTATGCTTCAATACATCCTCAAAAGTTTCATTTTCCACCTTGACTATTTTAAGTTTGTCCTTCCTAACATCTTCTTCTCAAGAGTCAATTTTCCATTTAAATCATCAATTCTTAAGGCCAAGGTTTCCCTATCCTTTGTAGACAAATCAAATGAAGAAGCAGATGGTTGAGTTATTTTCTTCTGAGTAGCCTAAACAGTAGCTCTCATCTTATTTAGTTCATCTAGTGCCTTATTGTACTCCTTAACCAAAGAATCATATTTTTTCTAAGAAATATGTGTAGTATCCACACTAAGCTTTAAAATAAGGATAGTTAAATCAGCTACATGGATAGGAGTTATGTCAGTAGCTCTTTTCACCACCAAAGAACTAATAACTTCTTGTATAGTTCTAGCAACATCATTTTTACCAGTATTAGGTGACATATTCCAAATTGCAAGAGTATGCAACTTTGGGCTATATCTAGAACCAAACACTTTATCCTCAAATTGATCTTGAGATATTAAAGCTTGAGGGTCTCTTCTCACTGCATCATATGCTATGACAACAATGATAGTACGTCCTAGAAATAACATAATTCCACTATCCGTGACAATTTTTCTAGCCTCAGTGGGAGTAATAGCTTCAATTTTAGCTCTAATTTTCTCTTCCTCTACTTTCTCAGCTTCCTCCTGATGAGAAGGTTCAACATTAGCTCAAACCGATTCAAGTCTCTCCTTTATCTCCTTAATCCATTGTTGAATCATAAACTCCTAAAATTCCTTGGACTACACAAATTCATCATCAACTAGAAACTTATCACACTCCCTAATCCTTGGATCATCATCACTTTCTCTATCATATTGCCATTTGACAATTATGTCTCAGGGAACATTTGGACTATGCATTTCTTCAATATGAGGAGGAGGAAATTTCTACTACACCTCCTCATTCCTTGGCACATGTTCAGCCATTTGTTCTTCTTTGACCTCTTGAACATCAATAGGCTGCTTTGGGATATCCATAGCTTGTTGTTGTTTTTCCAAGGAGCTTATGCTTTATCAACAACCTCCCTTACCCTTAATTTAAACTCTCCACATTGATAATCCCTTAGCATAATGAAGGTTCTCTTTAGGGGGTTTTCAATTACATTGTATGGACTTATGTAAAAGGCATTCCTTTTCTTGATTCTTTCCTCAATGTTCATTATAGTTGTGCATTCCTTCTTTATGGTCATGACAACCTCATCACTTGTTAGATTTCTTAACACATCATTTGTGTACAAGAATTCATGAGGCATTATTCCTAAGCCCTTTTGATTTCTCTTTCCTGCCATAAATCCCTAAAGATAAAAAATTATAATCTCATTAATAGGCATTCTAAGATTATTCACCATAATTCCCAAATTTTCATACCCTTCAGGGGTAGTGACTTTGAAGTAAGAAAATTCACATTGGGGACATACCACAGTACCTTTCCTAGGATTTCCCAACATCTCATAATCCATGACAAAAAATTTCAACGTGAGTTCCATACAAGCCAATCTATCTGAGACGTATAGGGGTAGACAATGAGGTGCCATTCTAGCTCCATAGGCTCTGATCAAAGTATATTCAGAATGTAAAAACCAATCTGCCTAGTTATGTGTGGCTTTTGATCTTGATATATCTTTTGGGTGCATGCTACTTCTTATCTTTGGAGAAAGCTTGAATATAGGTGCCACACCCAATGTTTCTAAGATAGGATATCTTATAGTATTAGTGAACAAGATATAATTGGAATTGGAGCACTCCTAATCCCAAATGTATGTCTACATCTATACTAGTAGAACATTATTTTCACTATCCCTAAGTTTTAGATCTAATTTTATTTTCCATTCATAATCACCCTCCCATAAGAGAATGTGCATCAATAGAGAGTAATGGGGGAAATATAATGAGAGAAACTCCTTTTTTAGATTAAAGAAATCCTCATGCATCTGTTCAACAAGAAAATTGGCATAATCAAAGCCAGTATTTTGATTATGACCTTGTATATCCACCACCATCACCAAAAAAATAGGGGCTCTCCTAACCTCAAAATCTTGAGCCAATACTTGGTTTAAGCAATAATAAGTGTTCTTGAAGTAATCTTCAAACTCTTCACATTCAAAAGGCTCAACATCCTTAGCAGTGAATTTCCCTTGCTCCTTCAATGTCACACAAGTAGTCTTTCTTTGTATGCATATTTCCTCTTCTCATACTCAGCATACAACTTAGCATGCCTAAAATTTGTTGTATAATTGGGATTTAATCCAAATACATCTATCATCTTATTCGTTGTTATCTCCAAAATTATATCAACATTTTCTCTTTTGATTGTCCTGTACATAGGGTTATATTGCCTAGCTAGTTCCATCATTAAGTCCACTTCTACAAACAGAATCAAGACCACCAGCTTTCCAAGGTTCAACCCCCATAGATAACATGTGGGTTTGCTATAATGTCACCTATTGAAAGCATACTGGAACAATTTCCATCCACTCTAAGGTTGGGTTTTTTCACCAATTTCACCAGTACTATCAATCAACCTAGTGGTCATGGAAACTTGACCTATGAGTCTTTTACCAATTCGTGACCCTCCTTTAATGTCTCCAGAGGCCTCTTGTAAAAAAATTTCCATTTCTTTCTTTGCACTCCTGGACCTAGTGGTTGTTGCAGGAGTACCTGGCGAAGGGTTGGAAACTGCCAGTGACTTAGAATTAACCTCAGCTAAAACATCTTGAGTTTTAAGTCATTTAACCCTCTTCTATTTTGGTTTCCTCTCTAGTCTAATACTTGATTCACTGGGCTCCAGGTCACTCATGTTTGCAATGTAATAGAACTAGGGTTTACAATTTATTTCAGTAAAAAGAAACCCTTCACAATTATGAGAGCACAAATCACTACTATTGAATAGAACATGTTCCTCAAAGACTATCCAATGCTTAATCACAAAATTGAAGCTATCAGTAATGAATAAATAGATAATTTCCCAATTTCTTATCAGATCTCTAAGGTATTCACCTCAATACTTTAGCTAGAAGGAGATATCAGGTTTGCTTATTCGGGTGAATGCTATCCCACATTTGCTACTAGTAATTTTTTAAGCTTCCCTCACAATTTCTTAAGCTCCTGGTATCCCTTCTACTAGCTAATGAGTCCAAGTGCATGATCAACTAGGTATCTACTCTCTTTTATGGCCAAGAGAGAGGCATGCCACCCTTAATGCTTGATAGTAAGTTTGTGTGAGAAAACTAACAATTAGGCATTTAGGTTTAAACCCTAATCATTTATCATTAACCTTTAAAACTAAATCAATGGTTATCAGTTCATCTTGCCATCTTTCTCTTTGCTCTATGCAAAGTCGTTAGGATTGTGCCACGTTGCCTCTTCATGTAGTAGTTGTCGCTTGTCACTGATATACCTCATCTTTTGCTAGCTCCATCAATGATGCAAGTGTTTTATGTGATGAAATCTCGGCCCTTCGATCTACGACCTACCCTTTGATCACGTTCATTTCCATCACTCCTCGCTAATCCAAATTCACACCTAGGATCCTATTAGTGACATGAAGCATAGTGAAGGAATCAGATCTAGACAGGTATACCAACATGAAAATCAATGGCATAAAAGGAATCACAAATGAGATGTACTTAGATTAGCGAAAGAAACTTTTAAAATAAGGAACTCTATAGCTCATTGCTAATCAAGGTTGAAACCTTTAGAATGGATCAGCGATGAATGATAGAAAACATTGGGCCATCATTGATCACTAATTCTCCTCAAATGGTTTGCTAGAGATTAGTGATGAGAGATCATCATAGTGCCATTACATATCACATATTGCTAATATAGATCTTAGCACTTTAAAAAAATCCATGAGATGTGATACAAAGGAAACCCATCTAATCGCTCATCACTAATTTGAATTTATCATTTCATAACACATCTATGATAAGTGATTCCCTCATTAATACAAAGGACATCGCTCATCATGTATTCAATTTAAGAGTTCCACAACTATTAGCGATGAGTGATATCAAAAAGATACCACCTCATCACTCACTGCTAATCTAGAACATACACTTCAAAAGTAATCAATGATGAGCAATAAAGATAAAGGCCAACAAAACTTAAGTGAATATTTTTAGGCATGTGCTCATAAGTTGTTTTAATGGAGGGGACCCTCTAGGATGATACAATAGAAAGGACTCAAAAATTCCTAAGCAATTATAATGCAAAAGACGTAAAGGCCAAATAGGCCTTTAACTTAACTTTATAAAAATTAGGATTCTTGTACTTAGGATTGGGGAAGCGGTTACCAAATGAGAATGATAAACATAAGAAGTTTTAAGATTATTGGGCACAGGTAATAAGGAGTCAACATTAAAATATAACATTACAAGTGTTTTATGAAAGATGAATCCTAAACCCTCATATACAGTCCTATGTCTAAATGTGACAAGGGTTTAAGATGGGACAAATTTTTTTTGCATGTTCCATTAGTGGCTCCGAATGGGGACATATGCATCTTGCAAGAATAGTGACATCCCTAGAATCTCAAGTTGAAGCAGACCAAAAAGTGGATAAAAACAAGAGGATCCAAACCAAGGAGCTACCCAGACTAGGTAGCAATACCAAAGCAAACACAAAAAAAAGAAAACACACCTATATACATAATATACAAAACCTGATCTTACATGGAAAATAACATACTTAGAAGTATGGCTTTAAGAACTGTCCATGTACTAGTAGTTCAAAAAGCACACATGTTAAGCTTTGAAGGAAATATGAATCTTCCCCATGAGTGTTGGCTATCAAATAAGGGCCAGTCCATAATGCTTCAAATTTCCCATGCTTTCCCTTATCCCGAGCTCTTGCATTTCAGGCTAACACCATACTATCCACTTCAAATTTTCTAGGACAAGCTCTCCTATCATATAGATGCTTAACTTGCAATTGCATCTTCATGTTTTTAACTTGAGCTTCCCTCATGGTCTCATCTAAGTACACTAGATTATTTATCATGTGATGTATATCATCATATATTTCTTCATCATATTCCTGCACAAACTTATACATCTTGAGCAGGTTATTTTGTGGTAATCTAGACCATACACTAAGCCAAATGGTGAATAACCAGTAGCCTTTTTCATAGTCACTCTATCTTCCTAGAGTGCTAATTTTAGCATTGAGTCCCAAGCCTTTTTGTTCTTTTCCATAAATCTCTTGATTATCTTCATCAAGCTCTTATTACTAGACTTAGCTAGACCATTTCCTTGAGGATGGTAAGGCGAAGAGTAAGAGACTTGTATACCATGTCTTTCAAAAAACTCCTTGAATTCATTTGACCTGAAACACATCGAATTATCTAAGATAATCGTCTCAGGGACTCTAAATCTGATAAGAATATTATTTAACAGAAAATCAACTACCACATTTCTCATTTCCTTCTATGTGGGTATTTTTTCTACTCATTTCATATATTAGTTAGTGGCAACAAGAATCCAAGAGTGGCATCCACTAGATTTCTCTGGTATTTCTCCTATAAAATCAATTCCCCATTGTTGGAAAGGAGCTTCAACTATCATGGTCCTGAGTGGTAAATTTCCTGAAAACCATTGACAAGCATCACAAGTTTTAACAAACTTGTGAGCATCTTTAAAAATAGTAGGCTACTAGGATCCATCTCTTAAAATCTTGTGCAATGGTCTTTGCTAGGTAATGGCCACCACACACCCCACTATGCATTTCTTGCAAAATTTCCAATCCCTGCTTTCCATCTACACACTTAAGAAGTACACCATCTAGGTTTCTCAACCATAACTCATTGTCAATAATCACATACTTAATGGCATGCAATTTCAATTTTCTTTTATCATTGTCAGCCATGTTAGTAGGACACTACAAGGTTTGTAAATACTAGATAATTCTTCTATACCATCTGCATGTTTTCCTATCATAGAGAGGTGCAACATCAATCACTTCAATATGATTAACCTGATTAGCCTTCAAAGTAGCCTTTGCTATTAACTTGGCTAGGCACTGTCCTCTTACCAATTTGGTAATCTAAACATCAATGTTAAACTCATGGATCCTTTTGATCCATCTACACCTTCTACCGGTTGTCTCTTGTTCAGTAAAAATATCTTTCACAACAACACTTAGTACAAAACCTATGATAGTAGCCCCTTGTAAGTAAGTCCTAAAATTCTTTACAACCTTTACCAAAGCATATGCTTATTTCTCAGTAGTGCCCTATTTCAATTCTCCACCTTGTAAAGATTTTCTAAAAAATGCAAAACATCGTTCAAAACCTTCCTCATTTTTTTGAAGTAAGAAAACACCAATGGTATGAAAAGAGGCAAAAGAAAAAATGTGCATTGGTTTAGAAAAATTGAGAGACTTCAAAATTAGAGCCTCTTTAATAGCTTATTTTATTTTCTTGAAATCCCGACTAGGCTCTTCACTCCAAAGCACCTTTTCACCCTTCTTCAACATTTTGGAGATAGGTCTTGTGATTTCAGTTGAATGCCCTTGACGGTTTTTTACTGAATGCCCTTGACGTTTTTTGGCTGAGGAATCTTGTCAATGGTTGCTACTCTTTTAGGGTCTATTCTTACTCCTTCCATGGACACAATGTGCCCTAACAACTTTCCTTCAGTGAACCCAAAGGAACATTTCTTTAGATTCAAAGATATCCCATATTATAATAACCTGAGAAATACCTTTTCTAAATGCATACAGTGATCTTCCTCTTTCTTGGAATAAGTGGTCACACCATCTTGATATACAACCATAAATAATTCAATAAAATCTGATAAAGCTACATCCATAGCTCTTTGAAAAGTGGCACCTACATTCATTAATCCAAAAGGCATCCTCACATTAACATAGGTAGCCCAAGGAGTAGTAAATGTAGTCTTCTATTACTCAGACTCCTTTACTTTTACTTGATTATAACCTAAAAAAAATGTCCATCATTGATAGTAGCTCACAACCAGTTACCTTTTGTAACATAGCTTCCATGCTTGGTAATGGATAGTTTTCCTTTAATGAGGATACATTTAGGTTCCTAAAATCAACACATAATCATATGTCACCATTCTTTTTTCTTATTGGTACCAGATTAGATACCCATGAAGAGTGTCTAATGGGCTTTATAATACCAACATCCCTCAACTTTAACAACTCCTCTTGCATCTTGGGAGCTAAATTAGGATTAACTGGTCTCTAATTTTTCCTAAAAGGTTTTGCATCATCCTTTAAAAGGAATTTCATGCTAAAGCAATTCCTCTCTGTAAGCCTTCAGGTCATCATATGACCAAGCAAAGACATGTCTATTATTTTTGAGTAAGGAAATTAACATTGCCTTAACCTTTTGCTTCATCTTCTTTCCTACATAAACTTTCTTTGGGGAATTTTCAATTCCTAAGTTTACTTCGTCTAGGTCTTCTAGGTGAGTAGCAGTTGTTTTGGCCTTGTTTGTATCTTGACAATCAAAGACCCTTTCAAGAGCTACAAGGCCTTTGGGGATTTTATTTATTTTTAATTGAATGAAATCTTTACCAAACATTGTGTCCTTTCCATCAATATTCTCAACAAATCCACCAAATTCAATCTCCTAACCTTCATATTTATTAGCACAATTTAGGAATCAGAGAATATCCTCATCATCATTAAAAATTTGAGTTGTATACATTGTCAGGGATGAACGGCCTTGTCTATATCTTGAACTTAGATATTCCTATGAAAGTTGCATCATCTAGTCTTAATGCAATATTAGCAAGTAAATCAGCTACTTTATTACATCCTCTTTCCATTTAGTCAATCCCAAAAGTGTCAAACTACTTAATGGAATCCTAGACAACATTCTTGTATTGCTTCAGTTTGTTATTCTTGTAGGCATCTTAGCTCTTACTTGGGATATCACAAGCTCAGAATCACCAATCACCATTAGCTTTCTTATTCCATGCTTCTCAGTGATTCTTAATCCTAATAATAAGGCTTCATATTCTGCCACATTATTTGTATAGAAAAAAGACAATGTAAAAGAGAACTTATTAGTATTTCTAGTAGGTGATACTAATAAAAATTCTGCACTAGATCCTTCTTTGGAGTTTGCACCATCAAAACACATTTTCCATAGTCTGTCTTTATCACACAATCTTGAAACTTCATTTTCTATAGGTGCAATACACTTCTCAACCTCCCTTGGTGCTTCTTCTACATTGAACTCACCAATATCAGTATATATGAAAAGAATTGTTTCATCTTCAAGAACATGCTCCAACATATGTGGTACCCTAGGCTCTCTCATTACTTGGACATTCTTACCATCGATGGGAAATGTGACATAAGACATGTCACACTACATACTACCTCCCATATATGCACTCCATTTTTGTGATAACAACATTCCATAGTTAGGTGGGATATCTACCACTACCACACTCATTTTAAATTATTTGTCAAGGTAGGCCACCAACCTATAAGGAAGCTCATTTATCACACCTATAATAGGGACTTCTCTGGCATCCATAGAATGACCTTGCAATGAGTGTTATCAACCTTTAACCCTAGTGCATCCATTATTTTAACTAGCATGGTATTGTTGGATGCGCCAAAGTCAATGATACAATTCTTTATAAAATTTCCCCCAACCACCAGGGTAAGGAAAAATGGATCTATCTTATCAGGGCAAGTATTTACAGAATTTCCTAGGAAAATATGAGGAATCTTAGTAATTACTCCCCCAACTTCTTTACCTTTCTTATCCTTTTCACTCAATTTGGGTGGAGTAAGCACCACTAAATCCTTATAGGCTATAGCATCACCATTGATAAGGGCTACTACCTTTTGTTTATGTTCTTCTATCCTCATCATTTCAAGAAAAGGAACACATACTTTAACTTGGAAAAGTAACTGAAACATATCAACATGATTATACTTGGGAAGTTCAATTGATGACATACCTGGTTCATTGCTATTATCTTTTTGTTGATTTTTTATTGCCTCGGCCTTGTGTTTAGCATCCTTCCTTGTGGCTTCAAGAGCTTGCTTCTGTGTCTTTAATTTCTTAGCAAGGGATTTCTATCCTTCAATATCTTCTGGCTTTTCTGCTCTCCTGGCACAAATTTTATCTCCCCTACCTTCTTTATATTTGATTGCTTCTACTTTTTTATCAGGTTCATGTTTTTTTCCTTTGGTGTTTTGTTCCTTGATGAATAGACCAGCAGGACTACCTTGTTCATCTCCAATGGTTCTATTCCTCAAATGATAGGAACTTCTAGCTTGGGAAGCTAAGACTGCATTGTATTTTGTAATCTCCTCTTTCGAGGGTCTTCTCAATGAAACACCATCTTCAATTGCCTCCAAATTTTAAACCATAACATCACAATTGACATCCTCATCAGAAAGAATTTGTTGATGATATGCATTAGCATCTTGCCCTTGATTATCTACATCCACTTCATAAGAACCTTCATAAAAAAAGAACTCACTATAGGAAACATTAGAATCTCCCATAATCATAAGTACATCACCATCCTCATAATCTTGCCAATCATAGTCTTTGGGTATGCCATCCTCTACTTCAACCATTTGTGCTACTACACATTGCTGCAAGGAATGTGGCATTTGGAAAGTCATACACCAAAGAGTATCCTCAACAAAATTCACTGAATTCTTTTGTAGAGGGTTTGGAGGAACTTGTAGATAGGTAAAAAATAGGTTTATAGTTGAAAACAACAAACTAAATAAATCCTATCAAGCACATGAAGCACAAACTAGAATGAAAATGAAAATAAACAAAGGAAATGAAAACTGATTCTCAAACTAGACTTGATTGACCTCCATGGCTCTTCTCCACTTGCATGAGAATGCAAGATTTTGAAGGATTGATAATGGATGAATGTTGGGTGCTCATTCCTGCAACATAATGAGCTAACGAAAATGACAAATGGAGAATGATAGATAGAGATGGATGGAAGATTGAAGAATGATTTTGATAGAGTGAGGATACTTGATGAATCAACCCCTTAAATGGATTGTGAGGGGCTGTATTTATAGAGCCTTGATGTGGACAGAGATAATATTTGATAAGATTTGATAAGGATTTGATTTTTGACAAAAGAGGAAATACAACGAGATGAGATAAGATTTTAAAAAGATAGAAAGATTTTGATTTATTGTTTTAAAGGAAATAAATCCTAAAAATATGGGAAGGATAATGAAATGATAAAATTATTAAATAATGACAAAGCATTATCTAATAAAGGATAGGTATGATGTGGAAAGATAATTAAATAATATAAAATTATTATTTAATTATAGAAAAAGGTGAAAAAGATAATTAAATAAATACAAATTTATTTAATTATAGGAGAATATATAAATGATTAATTAAATAATTAAAATAATTATTTAATTATAGAGGATAAATGGTCATGAATAATTAAATAAATAAATATTTATTTAATTATAAAAGAATAGATTAATGACTAATTAAACATTTAAAATAATTATTTAATTAGAGAGGATAAATGGTCATGAATAATTAAATAAATAAATATTTATTTAATTATAAAAGAATAGATTAATGACTAATTAAATAATTTAAATAATTATTTAATTAGAGAGGATAAATGGCCCTGAATAATTAAGTAAGTAAATATTTATTTAATTATAGAAAAGGGGATTATGGATAAATACAAAATAAATGAAATTAGTTAAATAAATAAGATTTATTTAACTAATTAGATGATGACATGGGTACCTAGGGAAAATCATGCCACAAGATGTCTAAATGATGTGATGTTGTGACAAGGTATCATAAGAGGGCATTTTTGGGTGTCTACATTTTTCCTCTCTTTGAGATGATGTTCAAGATCATGAGATTTGTGTCGAGTAACATCATTTCAATGAAGCTAAGGTATGGATATAGGAAAATAGATGATGATAGAAAGATAGGATGATGATGGTGATGGGGAAAAGGATGATGATGATGATGGATGCCCCCTCGAGAGGATAGGTGGGTTAGACAAACATGAGTATTCTCTTGAAAGGTAATGAAATGATAGAGGGATAAAATGAATGATGCAAGATAGGAAGTGGATGAAGGAGATGAAATGATGCATTGTGTTGCAATGAAGGTGAGAAACCATGATGTTTGATATAGCACTAGACGTTATGCACCAAGGTATAAGGACCAAGGTGATGATGTGTCTCATGCCCCAACGTAATACAACCTTGTCTAAACTTATGAGCAAGTAAACTTAGAGCATTAAAGTCCTAATGCATAAAAGGTATGATATGACCTTAGATGTAAAGGATAGTGCAAAAAGCTACTCCAACATACACAAGGTATGAATATTAGTTGGAATGATATGGATTTGATACAAATGCAAGATGAAATGATAACACAAACAAGAAAGCAAGCATGCATGCACAAATGATTAAAAAACAAACAAGGTATTGCATCTTTCAAGTTGTAAACCATTGATTGATTGATTGATTGATGATGATAGTGTTGTCATTGCAGGGAATGATATATCCCTAAATCAACACAAGGATGACTGATTGACTGATTGATTGGTTGATTTGATTTACAAAAAGATTAGGAGAAAGACCAAAGGATGTGATTGGATAACTTTACAAAATTGATTGACTTGATTGTTATGGATTAAGGATTGACTTGCATTTGGATTGTTGCTTGGAATGATTGAAGATGATTGATTTGATTTCAAGAAGTGGTTTGGAATGATATGATGATTGATTTGATGATTTTTCTTTTTTTGGGATTTTTTTCCTTTTTTTGTATTTTTGGGGATATTTTGATTTTTTTGGATTTTTGAAATGTTTTAAGAGTGGATTAAAATTTGGGTGTTTTAAGGTGTCAGTGGATTAAAATTTGGGTAGCCTTTGTGCTAGATACCAATGACAAGGGGAAACAAATTCTAGGTGCAAGGAGATAAATCAGATTGATGGATGAAAGGGTGGGTGATAGGATAAGGGATAAAAGACTCATGATAGATGGATGGATGGAATGGATGTATGCATCATAAGAGAGCAAAGATGTGATCTCCAAAGACTATGTCGCATAGGAATAACATGCCCCATTCTAGGTACAATACTCATGATTGTTCATGACAAAGCTTATGACAATAGGATAATGATAGGCTTGTTTGGAAGGATGAGGTATATCAAAATATATCCAAAGAATGTTTCAACACTTTTCCCCTATATCTTCATCAAGATCAAAAGGAGAAGGGTGGATAAGTGGACTTAATATGATAGGTTTGTATGATGGCTAAATATGGTAGGTAGGATGAAAATGATAGGTTGGATAGATAAGACATTGCCCCCAAGTCTAAGTGACATAGAAGATCAACCTACACATGACACTTGATTTCCATATTTTCATCATGGTACTTATCCAGGGCACCTGTTTACTAGGTTTTCACCGTTGGACAAAGGGATTTCTCCTCACTTTTTTTTTTAAAAACTTTTTTGACTCTTTGACTTATTGGATAGGAGAAGGGGAATATGGATAGGAGGTACTCAAGTGTCTAGTTCCATGAAAGGTGGTAGTCCCACTAGAGATGGATGTCATTGCATGGACCATGTCAAATGTCATTATACTCATAGATGTTGGTAATGGATGATATGAAAGGGAGATGGAGTAGGTAGATGATGGATTATGATGTGGATTATGGAGGAAAATAGTAGATTATGATGTGGATTATGAAAAATATGAATGGGGAGGCTTAGCCAAAAGAATGGACCATAGGAAGTCGATGGGGCAGATATGTAGGATAATGAGTGAAGGGTGAGGAGATGGATGTGTGTGGAATTGTTGTGAAATGGAAGGGACCCATGACCAATGGTTGCACACATTGTGATAAACGTTGAAGCTTTTGATGTGGATGGGATGTAGAAAGCAATGGAGATGTTTGCTTAGGAGGTGGTAGATGTAGTGCTTTTGGTACCCACATAGACAATATTTTTATGATTTTTGTTTGAATTGTGGGCTTTTTGTAATTTTTGCATAGAATGTGGATTTTGGATGGAAGGGGATGGTTGTGATTTTTGTGATGTAGATGCCTCATTTGACTTGCTTTCCTTTTCCTTAGGGAGCCAAACCATTTTAGATTTACCTTTTACTTTTGGAGGTATGGGCTTATATAAATTTTTAGATGTATTTTTCTTTGATTCTTTGCTTTTGTGCCCTAAGGCATGAGGACCCTTAGGATTTTTGGCTTTATAGATAGAGGCATTGAATTTTTTTCTTTTGAATCCCATGGGTATGGTGGAATGAGTGGAAGCTTGATGTTTAGACAATGTGTGCATTTGTTGGTCATGATAAAAAATGTTAGGGTATAAATGGATAAATGGTTAAGAGGATTGGATGGTAGGGATGTTAGGTGTTGGGAGTAATGGTGGTAGATTAGATGGAGGGATATTAGGATTTGGAAGTAATGGTGGAAAAGTGGATGGTGGAAGGTGTATGGTCACATGATTTTGACATTTTTAGGATGATGGTGGTGGAATTGCAACATATGTTTTAGGGATGTGATAGGCTTCATGATGGAAAGTGGACTTAGGATGCATGGAGGAAATACCAACATCTTGAGATTGGTGTCCTTGGGGTGTATATCCAAGGCCATAAGAGTGTGGAGGGACTTTGACATGGATGGTATCCAAAATAACTTGTTCATGAAGGTCTAAACCTTTACCTTGGTGGTTCATGTTTTGGAGTGTGCAATTGACAATGGGACTAGGTGTAGGTGGAACACTAGACACAAGTTCCTTATTGGATGGAGAAAATGAGACAAGGGAAGATAATAGTTGTTGTTGTTCTAAGGAGGAACATTCATGAATGAGGGTGGAAATACCAATAGGATATGATGGAGGACTTGTAATGGGGTCGATAGTGGATGATGGGGGATCATTAGAATCTTGATTAACATTGTGTTCACTTAGATCCAAGGTATTTGTTTGATTTTATATGTGTGCTTGGGAGGCATATGTCTCATCAAGGAAAGTGGATGTTGATGGATCATGGGTAGGGCTAGGTAGGGGGTGGATAGGAGCAATGGAGGTTTCTTGCTCATTGATAGGTGAAGGGAAAGGCTCTTGAACATGGAATGCATAAGGTTTTCTAAGAGGATAGTCATGGCCTTCTTGATCATACATAAGATCATAGAGGGGAGCTTGATCATAAATAGGACCAAGTATTTTATGAGTGGGGTCATTAGATGGGCCTAAATCTTGATTAGAATGAGAGGTTAATGTTTCCTCATGCTTAGGATAGTGATCTTGACATAACTCTTGGATTGTTTGAATGGAAGTAGTATAGGATGACTCTTGAATGGGCTCAACATGTTCTAGATGGTCAACAACATAGAGACATGATGGAGGTTGGCTTGAGCTCAATGGGAGAGACTCTTGAATAGGCTCAAGGGGGAGACTACATGAAGGGGTTGTAAGAATGGGCATGGTGTTTGAAGACTCTTTGATAGGTTCAAACATGTGAGTGGATGACATGGCAATGTTTGATTCCTTGCTAGTAGCCCTTGGGTCACATATGTTGCAGGTGGATGGGTGGATTTGGGTAATTCCATACGTTTACTCTTGAAATTTTTGAATTTAGGGCATAGAGATGATGAAGGATTAGATGATGGTGGGGTTAATGAAGAGTTTGATTGGTTAGAAGGTGTAGAGGATAATGGATTAGGAATAAGACATGGTGACTTTAGGATAGGATTTTGATTGGAGAGTGGTATGATAGTGTTATAGGGTGCATGAACTAGATTGGTATTCCCCTTGTCAAATGGAACATGAGAATTAAAAGGCTCTTGAATCTCTTGCTAAGGTGGAGTTTGGCTCACATGTGCTTGTTGTGGGATGAATTGATGGGTTTATGTAGGATTGACATGGAAGAGGTGGGATAAGGTGATGTGGAATTGTTATGGAAGGATGTGGGATAAGGTGATATGGAAATGTTTTGATAGGTAGATGGACTAGATTGATATGGAATGGAGGGAGATGCCACATAGGAATGAGGTGGAATTGATTGGTGTTGAATGAATGGAGGATGATGTGTTTGTTGGGTTTGACAAGTGGCTATGAGATATTGGGCTTGCACTATGAGATGTTACATTTGAGATGACTTCCTTATTTGAATTTTTTGCATCAAGTCATGGATTCCTTGAATGATTTGTTGGTATGTAAGGATCATGTTGGCAATATTATGGGTATTTGTAAGGTATGTGGCCTTTTTTACCCAAAATTGGTGAAACAAAAAGGGTTTTAGAGGAGATTCTCAGATTCCACCAATATAAATTATGCTTTAATTTTAATTTAATAAATAATTATTATTCATTTTCTATTATAATTACAACTAAAGTCCTTAGGAGGTGATTGAAAAACATCTATAAATTTCAAATGGATCACATTTTTGAATCCAAAACATGGTCACATTCTATGTTCACATACTATAGGATTAAAAAAGAAAAATAAATTTCATGAAGTATTGACCATGTTAAGGTGGTCTTTTTCTATATTTTTTAAAAGTTGTAATAAAAAATTCATAATTAATTTTTTACTTGGAAAAAATTTACAAAAAAATATGCATCACATCTGTAGTCCTCTAATTATATATAAAATCTTATAAAAATATTATCATTTTATTATGGTTACATTGAAATTGGAAATTTCAAATTTTCACCAAATAGAGTATGAAACTGATTCTATTCTTATATATTTTTGAAATAATAGGAACATATTTTTCTAAATATTTTGCCATGTATTTTTCCATGATGATCTTGCATACCCATTGGTCTAAGGGTTGTGGTGCTTGATAAAGTGATTGGAGGAGGTCTTGGAATTGGGGTACTAGGTCTTCTAATGTTGGCATGGTGTAAAATGATGTTGATGGGAGAGATGATGATTAGGATATGATGTGGAATGAAAAGATTGGATGATTTGGATGAAGTTTTGGGAAGGTTATGGATGGTTAGAATGATATGTTTATGTGTTGGTGTTTATAGCTTGATATGGAAATTTGCAAACAAATGATTACACATGTACACACATGAATCACACATGCAAGACACATAAGCAAGTTTGAATTTGAAATTATGAATGTGATGATTAAGCACACACTTGAAGAAGACACATCAACAAGTCCTAGAACTAGTCAAGTGGGTATGGCCAATTAGGTCTTAAGCTAGGGGTAGCTATTATGGAAAAAATAGGCCCTGCAAAAAATTCAGAGGTTGAAACTACGTAAAAATTTGGCTATCTATATTATTTCAAAAATATGTAAGAATTTGAAAGAAAAATCTTGCCACACAGCTAGGAGAAAGGGGTAACCCACCCTTCACCTTCACTTCCCAAAGGTATAAAGTTCTTTGGGGCTTAGCCATAGAGTGACAAGATTTCTCCCAAAGGAGCGTGTCTTTTGATTCACACTCAATTGGAGGTCGTCCCTTGGAGGCGTGTGTGCTCCAAGTAGGCCTCCTACAAAAGGTATGACAAAAGAAAACCAAGTGAGGTGTTTTGGAGGAAAAACACACTTGATTCACACTTGTAGTGACTAATTTCCCTTATAAATGAAATGTGTGTAAGAAAAAAATGTGTGAATTAAGAAATGAAAGCACTTGTTATTTTTAATCCAAATCCAAATGTGTAGGAAGACAATGGTTAATTTTAGACTCGATTTCAAAATGTGATTGTAGACAAAATTTGTTTTAAGAGCCCAAATCCAAATGTGTGACAAACAAGATTAAGAAATGAAAGCTATAATGTGTGCACCTAATTATTCACTTTCCAATTTGATGTTGTGACTGATCCCCATGTTGCTATAGCTCCTTCAATTCACCTACAAGCCACAAAATCAAGAAATACCAAGTAAACTTGCATAGAAGAAAGCCATGTGAAAAAGAGGAATTATAATAAAATCCAATTAATATGACTTGATACAGCTAAGTGAATTGCATAAAAAAGAAAATTCAAAAGATTTCATGCACTTTTAAAAAATAATTGTCGAAATTGGATAAAAAATGCAAAAGATATAAGCATTTGAAGTTCGCATACAAGTTTGACTTTGACTGAAAAAAATACTAAAAATGATACATTCACCTGAAATGGTCTTTGCCACTGCGTAGTTCACTAAGTCAGCTTTCCAACACTTTTTGAATTTTGAAAATCTGACGTATTTTGCAAAAGTTATGCTCATTTTAGTAAAATTACTATTTTATAAAAATGCATCTAAGAAAGGAGATAGATTAAACCCCTAAACGCCTAAATTTCAGCCCCCACATGACCAGAGGCTGTGACTGAGTGTTCGGTGTCTGTTTATCATGGCCCATGGTCTCCCATATGACAAGGGATTAAAGACCCTGAAATTTTTTTTAAAAAAAGTTAAATTTTTTTAATAAATTAAATAAACTTAAAAAGAGAAAAGTAATCATAAAAACTTTAACTCTAAGTTTAAGCGCTTATACTCTAGCCATTATTTAAAGCTTATGTTTAAAAAAAGAAAGGAATGCATGATTTTTAGCAACCTGTGCAACCATGCAAAAACAAGTGTCGTGGGTTGTGTATTGAGTATACACAAAAAATATTGACCAATACTGTCAAAAGGAAAACGTTGCAGCTACATATGCATAAAAATAGTGCAATACACACAAGTTTTATTTTAAATGTATATATATATATATTTGCAACAAAACCTTGAATATATATTTGCAACAAGAGGGTAGATTTTTGTGTATATATACTTTTGGTGTTTAAATTATTTTTTAACATGAATAACTTCCAATAATGACGCAAACTAGTGTGTATATATTTGTAAAAAGAAAACAAAATACCTCAAATCTATGTGCATATATTTGTAGCAAAATTTTAAAATTATATCCAATATATATATATATATTTGCAAGCAAAAAAATTAAAAGAAAACTTCAAAAATTTCTCTGCAAGTAAAATATGTCAAGTTATATGTCAAAAGTTGTCTCTCAGCCCTTGTGATCACAATGGTGAGACTATTTTTCTGATTTAGGACTCCTATAAAAACTTGATCTCCAAGCCCTCTTTAGAAAAACCCTCAACCTGCAAAATCAAACTCACAAAGGCTCAAAAGAACAAGGGTTAGAAAGTCAGGTTCACCAATGTAGATAGGGAAAAATCAGATTTAGTTGAAAACAACAAACTAACTAAATCCTATCAAGCATCATGAAGTACAAACTAGAATGAAAATGCAAATAAACAGAGGAAATGCAAACCGATCCTCAAACTAGACTTGATTGACCTCCATGGCTCTTCTCCACCTACATGAGAATGTGAGATTTTGAAGGATTGATAATGGAGGAATGTTGGGTGCTCATTCCTATAGTATAATGACCTTATCAAAATGACAAATGGAGAATGATAGATAGATATGGATGGAATATTGAAGAATGATTTTGAGAGAGTGAGGATACTTGACGAATCAACCCCCTAAATGGATTGTGAGAGGCTGTATTTATAGAGCCTTTATGTGGACGAAGATAAGATTTGATAAGGATTTGATTTTTGACAAAAAGAGGAAATACAATGAGATGAGATAAGATTTTAAAAAGATAGAAATATTTTGATTTATTGTTTTAAATGAAATAAATCCTAAAAATATGGGAAGGATAATGAAATGATAAAATTATTAAATAATGATAAAACATTATCTAATAAAGGATAGGGATGGTGTGGAAAGATAATTAAATAAATGAAAATTTATTTAATTATAGGAGAATAGATAAATGACTAATTAAACAATTAAAATAATTATTTAATTAGAGAGGATATATGGTCATGAATAGTTAAATAAATAGATATTTAATTAATTATAAAATAATAGATTAATGACTAATTAAACAATTTAAATATGTATTCAATTAGAGAGGATAAATGGTCATGAATAATTAATTAAATAAATATTTATTTAATTATAAAAAAATAGATTATGGATAAATAGGGAATAAGTGAAATTGGTTAAATAAATAACTTTTATTGATCTAATTAGATGATGACATGGGTACCTAGGGAAAAGCATTTTACAAGATGTCTAAATGATGTGATGTTGTGACAAGGTATTGTAAGAAGACATTTTTGGGGGTCTACAGAACTTTATTTTGGGTGTTTCTCTAATTATTTAGGAAAGGCTTCCCATTATACCAATTGGTATTGTATGGGTGGTCTTGCAACCTAGGGGGTCTTTCATTCCTCTGATAGTTTTTAGGTTGAACCTTCTCTTGTTTCACAATCTTATCATTGATGGTTTTCATAAAACTATAAAGCTTGTCCTCAATGGCCCCCCCTTTAGCATCTGAACTCTTGTCTTCCATTTTTGAACTCTTGAAGAGTTTTGGATCATCTCTTCTGCCAACTTTACGAGTTGCTCTACTACTATTTTCAATATGCTCTACCATTTTCAAAGCTTCCCTTAATGACTGAGGATGCTTATCTAGAAAATAGTAGCTCATTTTTGCATCAAAAGCATTGCAGTAATTTACCAAACATAGAGGATCATTTAATTATAAATGAGGAAACCTTTTCCTTAGCCTACGGGAACCTTGTGTTGAACTCAACAACATATTTTTTAGATCCTTTAACAATATTATTAAATTGATTCAACATAAAGCTTGAATTAGTCTTGTCACCATACTTTTCTCTCAAAATGCTTTTGAATTCCTCCCAAGAGCCAATGCTTTTAGCAAGAAAACTTCTATATCAATCTCGTGCATCCTTAATAAGAGACTGCATTAACAACTTCATCATGACATCTTCTGCCTCCACCTCAAAATCATCCATAACATTAGCAAATGCTTTGAGATGGTCTTCACCACTCAAAGCATCATTTCGAGAGAATTTGATGAGAGAAAGCCTGAAATCTTTAGGGAATGGGTTAGGATAGCCAAGTATTCCAGTGAAACACAATTGTTGGTATCTATCTACTTGGGGTGGCCTCCTAGTTCATTGATCCCTATTCTCATCTATGTGCTCATCATCTTTCTTGCTATGAGAGTGGCTATTATCTTTACCCTTTCCACTTTCACCATCAACCCCCCCTTTCTTACTTCCCTCATCATCTTCAAAATAAGGATTATCATTCTTATTTTTTCCTCCACCACCACCTCCACTAGGAGTATGCTCGTCAGATTTCCTCTTTTGTGACTCACTATCGATATTTCCAGAGCTTGAAGCCTCTGGAGTAGATGTGGATGTTTCAAGGAATGCAATCTTCCTATCCATTTCTACATTAGAAGCTATTATTTCAACTTTTTTCAAATCTTCTCGTAACTTTTCACCTTCCAATTCCAATCCTTAATATCTCAGGATATGGAGGTGCAATATATGGGGTTGGGTTGATTTTGGCCTTATGTGTGGGGATTTCTGTAGATGAAGCATTAGTATTAGTATTGGTATTGAATGTAGTTTTCTTAAGTTGGTCAACAGGTCTCTTCCCATGATCTCGAAATGATGTCTTCTTAGTACTAATAGGAGGGTCTAAGGCTCTAGTAATTGAGACATATGTTATGTAGGTATCATTAGTTGAGGCTCCCATTGAGACTGTTGCTTCAAGAATATCATTGGTCATCTTAGAGGTAAATTTAGAAAGATTTTCCTCAAAATTCTTATGCCTTGAAGCTTCTTTCATCTTCTCTAGATTTTTCCTTCTAGCATCTCTCTCAAGTTTCTTAGCTCTAATCCTATATTTCCTCTCTTTTAATTATTTAATTATTTTTTCTTCTTGTTCTTGAAGCCTTAAAGCTCTTCCTCCTCTATAGCTTTCATGTCGTTATCTATGTCTTCCTCATTTTCTAGAATATCTGCATGCTCACTTAGGGTAGGCGTAAAGTAGGGCTGGTCGACAAGGTCTTCGCCAAGAGAAAAATGGACTAGCTAATCAAGAGATTTACCTCTTGGCTTAAAAGTATTTCCATTAAAAATGGAGCCTAGTCCAGGAGTTGAAGGATCTGAGAACTTCTTATTCTTTTCCCAAAACTCCCACCTATCTTCCTCTCTCTAAATATTTAGCTTACTGTCAAACACTTGTTCCACTGGAAAACTTCCCTAGTCTATATTAGACCCTTGAACTTCATGTCCTTATTGAAATTAGGAGATACATCAAGAGGGGAATTGAAAGACTTACTTGATTCAGAGCATTTCTTGACCCATTCAGGCTGCTTTTCTTTTGTAGGTTTAGATTCTACCTTATGCTCAGGGTGCTTCTTCACATAACTTCTCATCTACCTGATAATGTCAAATATTGAAAAATATTTCTTCTTGTCTTCCCTTTGAGAAATAATCTTTACACTGGTACCTGAGAACTCAAAGTCGCCACCTAGAATACTGGGAAACAAAATGTGACTGCACTTTGATTTTGTACTTGTTAGTTCAGAAAATATTTTAAACATTACCTGACAAAAAGTGGTAGAATGGGATAACACTTGGCACATAAGAATTGGTATGATGGGACTAATGCAATAGAATTAAAACTGGCTATTCTTCAAACATCAAAGAATATCACAACTAACAACGAACTCTAACTATACCATATTTGAACTAGAGACTTTGGACTTAGCTAGTCCCTAGTAGAGTTTCCAATCTGTTGGATATTTTTTAAGAACCAAACTAATGTCTAGAAATACCTATGGAATTTTTTGTTTCCAATTATCATTATTTCTAAAGGGATTGGCCAACTAATTAATAGAAGCTGCAAGACTTCTATTCCTACTCTCTCGGCTCTGTGAAACCTGGGAGGGTGATCCGACAATGTATACTCAGACAATTCACACAATTCCAATCAAATACATTGCTAATGGAAGATATCTCCCATAAAACCATTCAATAATATGCATCAAATAAGTTGGAAACTTATTAATCAATGTCATATATATTGTGCATGAGAGGATGAAACTTTAACATGAAACAAAAACAATAGTATCCACTTGAGAGTTTATGATTTCAAATTTGAGTAGCTAATTAATCAATACTAAAAAATGAACCACAAATACTCTGCATGAACTAGTGCCTTTATTCCAAGAATAGAGTCAATATCTTTATATGTGACTTGATAAAAATTTAGACAATAGCACCTATATCCTCTAGAAACCTTGCATTACAACATTTCTCAATGACATTCACAAGTATTACTAATTATAACAATCTTAGCACCCTATTCTTATAAGTTATTAATCTCACCCAAGAATTTACATTAATTCATTGAATCAATAAGCAAGCAAGAAACCAAACATCCATCATGAAATTATAGAGACAAACAAAAGAAATCCTGGATTACTTTCACTCATAACTTATAGAACGCATACAAGGAGAGACAATATTACTCTATATTATAAATGCTATATTTATATCAAACTTACATGCATAAATATGAACTCCAAAAGAAACTTAAAAAAAAACTCTAAAACTTGCTTCATATTGTCTTGACAATCTCACAGTGTTATCTCAAAATTTTCAACATGCTCTGGCTTTTGGCCCTAAATTCCTTCTTATAGAGATGAAGGAGAAAAACAAGCTTTAGGCTAGAAATCACACATGTCAAGATTTCATTGGACCACTACAACAACATTCTATTTTCAATTACACTCAAGTCTTCAAGTGAAGCAAATAAGCATGAGTAAAAATTGACCTCAACTCATTGTAGAAAACATGCCCCACCTCAAAATAAATCATTAGTTTGTTACAATAGTTTCAAGATATTCTCCATGTGGTCAGAAAATTCCAACCATGGTAAAACCAAAATAGCAAAACTTACAAAGCAAGACAAGGAAAGCAGGAAAAAGTCAAAATTCACCTATCCACATTGGCACCATGTGCTATCCATTTCAATTTGGGGAGAGAATAATATTTTACCATGTTTTATCAAAATCCTAATCTGTACTGTATTTAGGCTATGTATTATTCTTCTCCCATCCATTATTCATAGTACTCATTAATCCCTACACAGATTCATTTTGTGTATTTCTCCAACCAAGTATTATATTCCTCCTCAGTGGGAAACTTAACATTCCACAAATCCTGCACCTTAGTAATGTACTAAGAATATCTGGCTTCAATTAAAATCCTGACCTCTTTAACAAATATCTCCATCTTTGTTTCAATTTCCACCATTGTATCAATATGTGAATTGAGCAAGATGTAATAGGTGACAGTCAAGGTCATCATACTTGTTGCAAGCATCCCTACCAAATATTTCTTCTTGGTGTCAAATGGATGAAATTCACCCTTTGAACTCAATATTTAAGTCATATAATGTTCCTCCATCTCTTTGAATATTTTCAACTTACTTTGAAGTTGCAAACCTAACTTTCCACGGAAGGTAGTTATCTCATTAATTGAGTCAATGATATGAAAAATTTCAGGAATATTAGTAGGTGCCTCAAGATGCTCTTGCATTTTTGGGACCATTTCCTTCAAAGCACTCACCCTAGTAATCCAATTATTCCATTCATTCTTGAAAGCCTCTTGTACTTGTAGATACTTTGTATTTTCCTCATGAATATTCTTATAAGTGTCCCAAACATCATTGGCCTTGTGGACCAACTTCGTCACCTTATGCTTGAGTACATCCTTAAAAATTTCATTTTCCACCTTGAATATTTTATTTTTGGCCTTCCTAACATCTTCTTTCTCAGGAGTCAATTTACCATTTAAATCATCAATTCTTAAGGCCAAGGTTTCCCTATCGTATGTAGAAAAATCAAATGAAGAAGAGGATGGCTGACTTATTATCTTCTAAGTAGCTTGAATAGTGGATCTGATCTTATTTAGTTCATCCAAGGCCTCATTGTAATCCTTAACCAAAGAAACATATTTTTTCTGAGAAATATGTGCAGTATCCACACTAAGCATTGCAACATGGGCAGTTAACTCAGCTACCTACATAGGAGTTATGTTAGTAGCTCTTTTGACCACAAAAGAACCAATAACTTATTCTATAGGTCTAGCAACATCATGTTTACCAATATTAGGTGCCATAGACCAAATTGCAAGAGTATACAACTTTGGGCTATATCTAGAACCAAACACTTTATCCTCAAATTGATCTTCAGATATTAAATCTTGAGGGTCTCTTCTCACTGCATCATATGCTATGGTAGCAGTGATAGTACATCATGCCAATAACATAATTCTACTATCCTTGACAATTTTTCTAGCCTTAGTGGAAGTAATAGCTATAATTTCAGCTCTGATTTTCTCTTCCTCTACTTTCTCAGCTTCCTCATGATAAGAAGGTTCAACATTAGCTCGGGTTGATTCAAGTCTCTCCTTTATCTCCTTACTCCATTGTTGAATCATAAACTCTTGAAATTCCTTGGACTACACAAATTTATCATCAGCTAGAAACTCATCGCACTCCCCAATCCTTGGATCATCATCACTTTCTCTGTCATATTCTGATTTGACAATTCTGTTTGGGGGAACATCTAAACTATGAGTTTCTTCAATATGAGGAGGAGGAAATTTTTGATTCACCTCCTCATTCCTTGGCACACGTTCTTCCATTTTTTCCTCCTTGACCTCTTGAACATCAATAGGTTACTCTGGGATATCCATAGCTTCTTCTTGTTGTTGTTTTTCTAGGAGAACTTGTGCTTTATCAACAGCCTCCTTTACCTTTACTTTAAATGCTCCACATTGATAATCCCTTAGCATAGTGAAGGCTCTTTCTAGGGGGTTTGCAATTACATTGTATGGAATTATATAAAAGGAATTCCTTTTCATGATTCTTTCCTCAATGTTCATTATAGTTGTATATTCCTTCTTTTTGGTCATGAAAACCTCATCACTTGTTAGATTTATTAACACATCATCTATGTACAAGAATTCATGATGTATGATTCCTAAGCCATTTTGCTTTCTTCTTCCTACCACAAATCCCTCAGGATCAAAAAATCTAATCTCATTAATAGGCATTCTAAGATTATTCACCATAATGCCCAACTTTTCATACCCTTCAGGGGTAGTGACTTTGAAGTAAGAAAATTCACATTGGGGATGTACCACAATACCTTTCCTAGGCTTTCTAAACATCTCATAATCCATGAAATCAATTTTCCACATGAGTTCCATAAAAGCCAATCTTTCTGAGACATACAGGGGTATACAATGGGGTGGCACTTTAGCTCCATAGACTCTGATCAAAGTATATAAAGAATGTAAAAACTCATCTACCCAGTTATGTGTGGCTTTTGATCTTGGTATATCTTTTGGGCACATGATATTTCTAATCTTTGGAGAAAGCCTAAATATAGGTGCCACACCTAATGTTTCTAAGATAGAATATTTGATAGTATTAGTGAACAAGATACAATTGGAATTGGAGCACTCCTAATCCCAAATGTATGTCCGCATTTGTACTAGTAGAACATTATTTTGACTATCCCTAAGTTTCAGATCTAATTTTATTTTCCATTCATAATCACCCTCCCATAAGAGCATATGCATCAACAGAGAGTAATGGGGGAAATATAAGGGGAGAACCTCCTTTTTTAGATTGAGGAAATCCTCATCTAGCTGTTCAACAAAAAAATTGGCATAATCAAAACCAGTATTTTGATTATGACATTGTATATCCGCCACCATCACCAACAAACCAAGGGCTATCCTAACCTCAAAATCTTGAGCCAATACTTGGTTTAAGCAATAATAAGTGTTCTTGAACTAATCTTCAAACTCTTCATGCTTAAAAGGCTCGACATCCTTAGCAGTGAATTTCTCCTTGCTCTTTCTATGTCGCACAAGCAGTCTTTCTTTGTATACATAATTCCTCTTCTCATACTCAACATACAACTCAACACACCTAAAATTTATAGTATTATTGGGTTTTAACCCAAATACATGTATCATCTTATCCTTTGTTACCTCCAAAATTATATCACCATTTTCACTTCTAATTGTCCTTTCCATAGGGTTATAGTGCCCAGCCAGTTCCATCATTAAGTCCACTTCTACAAACACACTCGAGACCACTAGATTTCCAAGGTTTGACCCCCATAGATAACATGTGGGATTGCTAGAATGTTGCTTGTTGAAATCACACTGAAACAATTGCCATCTACTCTGAGGTTGGGGTCTTTCGCCAATTTCACCAGCACTATCAATTGACCTAGTGGTCATGAAAACTTGACCTATGGGTCTTTTCCCAATTCGTAACCCTCATTATTTTATGTCTCAAGAGGCCTCTTGCATAATTTTTTCCACTTCTTTGTTTCTACTCCCAGACCTAGTGGTCATTACAAGAGTACCTGGTGAAGGGTTGGACAGTGCCAGTGGCTTAGAATTAACCTCAACTGAAACATCCTGAGTTTTAAGTCGTTTAACCCTCTTTTGTTTTGGTTTCCTCTCTAGTCTAATACTTGATTCACTAGGCTCCGGGTCACTCATGTTTGCAATGTAATAGAACTAAGGTTTACAATTTCTTTTAGTCAAAAGAAACCCTTCACAATTATGAGAGCACACAACACTATTATTGAATAGGACAATTTCCTCAAAGACTATCTAGTGCTTAATAACCAAATTGAAGCTATCAGTAATATACAAATAGATAATTTTCCAATTTCTTATCAACTCTCTAAAGTATTCACCTCAATACTTCAACTAGAAGGATATATCATTTTTTCTTAGATGGGTGAATGCTATGCCACATTTGCTACTGGTAATTTCTGAAGTTTCACTCACAATTTCTTCAACTCCTAGTATCCCTTCTACTAGCCAATAACTCCAAGTGCATGATCAACCAAGTATCTACTTTCTCTTATGGCCAAGAGAGAGGGATGCAACCCTTAATTCTTGATAGTAAGTTCACTCAAGTTAATTGACAATTAGCCGTTTAGATTTAAACCTCGATCGTTGATCATTCATCTTTAAAACTACATCAAAGGTTATTAGTTCATCTCACCATCTTGCTCTTTTATTTATGTGAAGTCATCAAGATTTTGTCACATTGCCTCTTCATGTAGTTGTTGTCGCTTATCACTGATATACCTCATCCTTGTCCAACTCCATTGGTGATGCAAGTGTTTTATGTGATGAAATCTCAGCCCTTGGATTTGAAGGAAACAAAAAAAATTATGCAAGAGGCCTCTGGAAACATAAAGGAAGGAGGGTCATGGATTGGCAAGAGACCTATAGGCCAAGTTTTCATAACCACTAGGTTAATTGATAGTGTTGGAGAAATTGGTGAGAAGCCCCAACCTCAAAGCAGGTGGAAAATTTTCAAGTATGCTTTTAACAGGTAGTATTCTAGTAAGTTTGCATGTTACCTATGGGGGTTGAACCTTGGGAAGTTGGTGGTCCCAAATTTTTTTGTAGAAGTGGACCTGATGATGGAACTAGCTAGACACTATAATCCTAATGACAAAAAAATTAGGAGTGAAAATTTTGATGTGATCTTGGAAAGGATGAAAGATAAGATGATAGATGTATTTGAGTTAAATCCCAATTATACTATGAACATTAGGCATGTTGAGTTATATGTTGAATATGAGAAAAAAAAATTGCATACAAAGTGAAACATCTGGTTCAACATAGAAAGAGCAAGGATAAATTCACTGCTAAGGATATTGAGCCTTTTCAGTGTGAGGAGTTTTTGGATTTTTTTAAGAACACTTATTAGTGCTTGAACCAGGTGTTGGCTCAATATTTTGAGGTAAGGATAGCTCTTGATTTATTATTGATGGTGGCAGATATCTAGGGTCATAATCGAGACATTGGTTTTGATTATGCCAACCTTGTTGTTGATCAGATGCATGAGGATTTCCTCAATTTGAAAAAGGGGGTGCTCTGTTTATATTTCCCTCATTACTCTCTACTAATGCATATTCTCTTATGGGAGGGTGATTATGAATTGAAAAGGAAATTATATTTGAGACTTAGGAATAGTGAAAATAATGTTTTACCAGTACAAACATGGAAATACATTTGGGATCAAGACTACTCTAATTCTAATTACATCTTGTTTGCTAATGATGTAATATATGGTTTCCTAGAATCATTGTGTGTAGCACCTATTCATAGGATTTCTCCATAAATAAAAAGTATCATGCACCCAAAAGATGCACCAAAGTCTAAAGCAACACATAATTGGGAAGATTGGTTTCTTCATTCTAAATATACTTTGATAAGAGCCTATGGAGCTAAAGTGGCACCTCATTGTCTACCTCTATATGTCTCAAACAAATTGTATTTTATGGAACTCATGTGGAAAATTGATTTTATGGATTATGAGATGTTCAGGAAGCCCAGGAAAGGTGCTCTAGTACATCCCCAATTTTCTTTTACTTACTTCACAGTCACTGCCCCTCAGGGGTATGAAAAGTTTGGCATCATGATGAACATTCTCAAAATGCCTATTGATGAGATTAGAATTTTTGATCTGGAGGGATTTGTGGTAGGAAGGAGAAAAAAAAAACTTTGGAGTCATACATCATGAATTCTTATACAAAGATGATGTATTAAGAAATCTAACAAGTGATGAGGTTGTCATGACTAGAAAGAAGGAATGGACAACTATAATGAACATTGAGGAAAATATCATGAAAAGGAATGCCTTTTATATAAGTCCATATAATGTAATTGCAAACCCTCTAGAAAGAGCTTTCACTATGCTAAGGGATTATCAGTGTGGTTAATTTAAGGTGAAGGTGGAGGCTACTGATAAAGCACAAGTTCTCCTAGAACAACAATGGAAATGACAAGCTATGGATATTTGAGAGCGGCTTGCAAATGTTCAAGAAGTCAGGGAGAAACAAATGGAAAAACATGTGCTAGGAAATGAGGAGATAGAGAAGAAATTCCCTCCTCATATTGAGGAAAATCATAGTTCACATATTCCCCCTGACACAATTGTAAAATGGAAATATGATAAGGAAAGTGATGATGATCCCAGGATCAAGGAATGTGATGAATTCCTCACAGATGATAAATTTGTTAAGTTCAAAGAGTTTCAGGAGTTTATGATTCAACAATGGAGTAAATATATAAAGGAGAGAATTGAATTAGCCCAAGCTAATGAAGGCCCTTCTCATCAGGAAGAAGCTAAGAAAGCAAAGGAGGAAAATGTCAAGGCTGAAATTGCTGCTATTACTCCCATTAAGGCTAGGAAAATTCTCATAGATAGTGGAATCATGATGTTACCAGGATGTATTATCACTACGACCATAGCATATGATGCAGTAAGAAGAGACCCTTAGGCTTCAATATCTGAGGAGCAATTTGAGGATAAAGGGTTTGGATCTATATATATTCCAAAGTTGCATACTCTTGCAATTTGTTCTATGACACCTAATACTAGTAACCATGATGTTGTTAGGCCTATTGAGGAGGTTATTGGTTCCTTAATGGTCAAAAGAGATATAGATATAACTTCTATCCAAGCAGATGAATTAAATACTCATGCTTCCATGCTTAGTGTGGATACTCCATAGATTTCTCATAAAAAATATGATTCTTTGGTTAAGGAGTACAACAAGGCCTTGGATGAGCTAAATAAGATGAGAGCCACTGTTCAAGCTACCAAGAAGACAATAACTCTACCATCCTCTTCTTCACTTGATTTTTATACACATGATAAGGAGACCTTGGCCTTAAAAATTAAGGATTTGAATGATCAGTTGAATAGAGAGAGAGAGAAACTATCAGAAAGGAAAAGCTTGAAACTGTTAAGGTGGCGAATGCAATATTTGAGAGTGTGTTAAAAGTATAGAGTGACCAAGCTGGTCCATAAGGCTAATGATGTTTGGGCCACTTATAAGAATATTCATGAAGCAAACAAAAAGTATTTACAAGTACATGAGGCTTTCAAGAATGAATGGAATAATTGGATTACTTAGGTGAGTGCTTTGAAGGAAATGATGCCCAAAATGAAAGATCCTGAGGTACCTAATAATATTCCTAAAGTCTTGCAAATCATTAACTCAATAAATGAGATAGCTACTCTCCATGGAAAGTTAGGTGTGCAACTCCAGAGTAAGTTGAAGATATTTAAGGAAATGGAGGAATGTGGTATGCCTCGAATATTGAGTCCAAAAGGCGAGTTGCAGCCATTTGACATTTGGAAGGAAGATTTGGGAGGAATCCTTGGAGTAGCTATAATGACATTAACTATCACCGACTACATCTTGCTCAATCCAAATATTGATACAATGGAAGAGATTGAAACAAGGATGGACATATTTGCTAAAGAGGCCCGGATCTTGATTGATGCTAGATATTCTCAATACAAGTTACTAAAGTGTGGGGTTTATTAAATGTAAAGTGGCCCACTAGAGAAGAATATATTACTTGGTTGGAGAAATACATAGAATGAATCTATGTAGGGATTGATAATCAAGAAGATAAATAATGGATAGGAGAAGAACAATACATAGCCTGAATATAGTACAAATTAGGCTTTTGATAAAACATGGTAAAATATTGTTCTCTACTCAATTCGAGATGAGTAGCACATGGTGCTAAGATGGATAAAATATTTTTGTCTTTTTATTTGTTTTCCTTGTCTTGCTTCACAAGTTTTGTTGTGTGGTTTTCCCATGGTTGGCATTTTTTGGGTGCGTGGGGAATATCTTGAAGCTGTTGTAATAGACCAATGATGTCTTTTGAGGTGGCACCTTTTTTCTACAATGATTTGAGGTCAATTTTGCCTCATGTTTATTGTTTCCACATGAAGACTTGAGTGTAACTGAAAAAGGAATATTGTTGCAATGGTCCAATGAAATTTGGACATGTGTGCTTCCTAGCCTAAAGCTTTTTTTTCTCTTTCATCTCTATAAGAAAGAATTTAGGGCTAGAAGAAGGAGTTAGTTGAAAATTTTGAATTAACACTGTGAAATTGTCAAGACAATACTAAGCAATTTTTAGAGTTTTTTTCTTAAGTTTATTTTGGAGTTCATTGTTATGCATGCATGTAATTTTGATAATAGTATAACACTTAAAATATAGAGTAATATCAGTTTGATGGCTATTATCTATCCTTGTATGCGTTATGTGAGTTATGAGTGAGAGTAATCCAAAATTTCTTTCATTTGTCTCTATCATTTATTGATGGATGTTTAATTTCATGCTTGCTTATTGATTCAATGAATTAATGTAAGTGCTTGGGTCAGATTAATAACTTGCAAGAACTGGGTGCTAGGATGGTTGTAAGTAGTAAGAATCATGAATGGCATAGAGGAATATTGTAATGTAGGGTTTCTTGAGGTTATAGGTGCTATTGTTTAAATTGTTATTAGGTCACATAGATTGATATTGACTTCTTTCTTGGGATAAAGGCACTGGTTTGTGCAAAGTACTTGTGATTTAGTTTTTGTGTTGATTCATTAACTACTCATTTTTTAAATTACAAACTCTCAAAGTGGATATTACCGTTGTTTTTTGTTGAAGTTCCACCTTCTCATGCAAAATATATATGACATTGATTAATAAGTTGCCAACTTATTTGATGCATTATATTGAATGGTTTTATGAGACGTATTTGTTATTGACAATGTATTTGATTATAATTGTGTGAGGTATCTAAGTATACATTGTGGGATCACCCTCCTAAGTTTCATAGAGCCCAAAGTGTAGGAATAGAAGTCTTGTAGCTTTAATTTGTTTGTTGGCCTATCCCTTTATAAGTACTAATCATTGGAAATGGAAAATTCCATAGGTACCTCTGGAGATCGGTTTGGTTCTTAAAAAATAACCAACATGGTGAAAGAAAGCACCAACCTCTAGGGAAGCTCATTCTTAAGAGTAGGAAGCTCGAAGCAAAACCAAAGTGTAGGAACAAGATGATAAAGTGATCATTCTGAATATATGGAAAAGTTACTACATGTTGTCCTTATTCAAGTTATTATTGTAGGGATAATAAAAAGATGAAACACTCGAAGGAAATCATTGTGTAGATGAAGGTTACCCTTTGTTCACTTTGTTTGCAATTCTCTTACCAGTCACCATATTCCACATGCCTTGATGTGATTCATCAATTGGATTTCCTCTCATGTATTTGTCTTATCCTACGTGTGTCTTGCTTCTATAAAATGCCAAGGGATACTTCTTTTTATTTTTAAGTTCAAAATTTGTGGATGTCAGAAGAACCAAAACTTCTCTAAGTTTTGTTCCTTTTTCCTATTTTCCGAACCATTAGCAAGAAATATTTTGAATTCTAAAAAGAGTATATAGCCATATTGAAACTAAAAATGTTAAAAAATTAATTGATACATCAAATGGTTTGTTAACTACAATTGCTTCGAAGAAAATCTTAAGGTTTTGTAGGAAGATAGGCGAGAATGTTGAGACATAGAAATATGGCACCGAAAATTAAGAAACAACATTGAGGAGTGATCATTCTTTTCACACGTGGAAGACATTAGTGAAGAGAAAGAGTGGGAAAATTTAGCAGGAGACACGTGATTTTCATTCCAAACTAAAAATCCACAAGCTAAAAGGGGAAATTTTCTTGATTTCATGCAAGATATAGAGTATCACATTTTTACTTTTTCTCTCTCTGATAACAATATAAGTTGTGGTATTTCTTGGTATAACAAATCTCAAAGTGAAGATAAGGCCAAAGACACATAAATTTTTGGAGAATAAAATCAAGAAATGGACACAGTTATTCATGGAACTAAACAAAGTAAAGAAGAAAACTAGGAACGAAAACTGAAAGAAGGTAGAGTAATGACAAATCATTGAAAGTGTGTGTGATCGACCTTTAATGAGGTCATTTTCATACATGTGAGCCAATTTATTAGTAAGTACGCCTTTGAATTTACATTTGTTAAATGCAATTTTTTTTAAAAAAATCATTGCTATAGGACATTTGAAATTTATTCTAGTGAATTCAAGGATAAACCTGTTGTAATTCATACCAAAAAAGTAATGAAAATAGTTATTGACCTTAAAATAAATTGCTTTGTTAGGTTTAGTAGTTTGTTAGAGTAAAGTTCTGGTTAGTTAGGATTAGTTTTCTTTAGTAGGATTTGTTGTTGTTTTCTTTTCTTGTCTTTTTTTTTTCTATTTGGCCCTTTGCATTAGTAAATTATGCTTAACTTACCATACACTCGAGAGTTAAATTCAAAAATTTAATAACATTGTGCTATGAAATGTAAAACAATAAAACCATACACAATAAATGCATGCTTTAAAATGTACAATAAAGCTAGATAGATATATATGTGCATATTATGTATATATATGGAAGTACCAAAATTCCTTCTATAAAGGATCAAAAAGAAAAATATGGAGCTAAGTTGTAGAAAAGAGTAGCCATTCAATCAATCTGGGATGCCTCATCCATCAAGGCTAAATACCCTAAGTAGGCAATTTGTCGATGAACTTCAAAGTCATGGGGATGGAGGTCAGTTAGAAAAGGCCAAAGTGGAACTGTTCCAAGAATTGAGGGACATCATCCATAGAATGGATTCTAATGTTTGAATGTGCAAAAAATAGAACAATATCTAGATTCCTCAAATATTCAAGCTGCACTATCATATTTGCAGTCGAGCAACGTCTTCAATAGAGAGCACAATTTCTAGGAGTGATGCTACAAAGTGAGAAGCCAAGTCGAAATAAAACTGGTAGTAAGTTCTAGATTCCAAATATTGTTCCCCAAGGACTAAGCACAAGTTTGGCATAGTGAAACTGGTAGTCCAAATAAAGAAAACATTGTGAAGCCTTTGAGTCGTAATGCGACCCATGAAAACATTCTGGCAGTGAGAGGTCAGGAAAATTGGAGTATTCATGACCTAGAAGCAAGCAAGCACTAGGAGAGTAGAAATGTAAAATGGTAATTGAAAGAAAGTAAAAGTGTGAAGAATTTGAGAGAAGTGCAAAATTTATAAAAAACCGTGCGGAATTTGTGGGACATAGTTTCCTAGATCAAAGTCTTCGAAATAGTAATTGAGGTGGCAACCAGATGAGTTTGTCCAAAGAAAAATGTTAAATCAAATTAATTCTTACACAACTGGTGACAATTTTCTTCAAAGCTTGGCCACTACGAAGATTGTGAATCAAGCAAATTAAAGATTTTGAAATAAATGGTGGTCATTTTATTTATTTTTTATTAAATTGTCTTAATTATGAAGGTTCCTATGTGTGCAAAGTGGAAAGGAAAATGAAGCCGATAAGGCAGCACACATCATCACTTGGAAATTTTGAAAGAAATGATACATGTGCATTGAGGCATGTGAATTTAATGCAAAATAGTGTGATCATGTTTAAGTGTCATCATGACATTTTTGATCCATTAATGTGGTGTAGCATCGTCAAATCAGAATAACTAGCCAAGTATTTAGTAGTTTCCATAAAACTCAATTGGAAGGTTGGTAACTAATGGTTCTAAATTTAGATTTAAATTTGGTGATTAAATTGTTTGTTGCTAAATTTTAATTTATGCATATCTTCTAACTTATGACTGGTGATTTAATCCCAAGTATTGGTTTAAATTTGGTTTTATTGGTTGCAAGTTGTTATGTTCTCTCACCACACGCCCCAAGACTATAAGACTTGGGGACCACAAGTGAAAACTAACACATATTGTAGGTGCTAGCTAGTTGGAAAGATCATTAGAAGTGAAAAGAAATGATAAATATTTTTGAAAAGAGTACTTCATAATTCAAGTGTTTTAGGTACCAGGTACCAGGAACTGGGAAAGCCAAAAGGGTAAAAGGTAAAGCAAAGTATTGAGCAAAATTTTTCGATCTGGAAGCCAAGGTTTGGTAAATGTGGAAGTTTCGGTAAAAAGCCAAGGTACATGAAAATTATGGATAAAAGTTGAATACCGGGTACCGGGTACTAGTTAACAATGCAAAGTAAAGTTTCAAAATTTTAAGGTTATCCAAAAAGTTTGATGGTCGAAAAATCTAGTCTAAAATATGATTATGCAAGAATATATGATTTTATTGAAAGCATGCTATTTATAATGGATTTATAATGATAATGAATTAATGATGGTTTTATTTACATGAAATTTTTATTATTTTTTTTAAAAGGGATTTAATAGGTGGAATTGGTGATTGCAAGAGAAACATATTATGATGCAAAGTTCAGGTATGGGTGGTCAGGAAAATTTGAATCATAGATAGAATAATATCTAGGTTGGGTTAGACATCCTGAGAAATTATGTGGAAGAGTTTAAGTCACCAAAATACTAGGGATCCCAGTATTTCACATATGGCAAAATAAAGCACCAACCTTCAGGGAAGCTCATTCCCAAGAGTAGAAAGCCCAAAGCAAAACCAAAGTGTAGGAACAAAATGATAAAGTGATCATTCTAAATATATGGGAAAGTTCCCACTTGTTGTCCCAATTCCAGTTATTATCTTGGCGATAATAAGAAGATGAAACACATGAAGGACATCAACATGCAGACAGAGGTTTACCTTTCTTGACTTTGTTTGCAATTCTCTTACTAGTCACCATATTTCATGCACCTTGATGTGATTCATCCCTTGGATTTCCTCTCATGTATATTTCTTATCCTACTTGTGTCGTTCTTCTATAAAAGGCTAGGGGATACTTATTTTTATTTTTAAGTTAAGAATTTATGGATGTCAAAATAGCCAAAACTTCTCTAAGTTTTGTTCTTTTTTCTTGTCTTCTGAACCATTCTAGATTAAAAATTTGTATGCACATAGAACTTAATCAATATCAAAGACAATTTTATAGATACCTATCTCATGAATCTTTTGTAGTTGGTTTGTTAGTTCAGCTAAACAAGACTATGTGTTGCGTCGTTTAAGGGTGCATACAGAACCTACTCAGTGTCCAAACTAAACCCCCTTCTTTAAAAGCTCATGCCATTTTATGCCTAGCTATGAAGTAATCTGGTGAAGTATAGAGAAGTTTGCTTTGATTCGACTAAATCTTGGGGCATGCATGGAGAATACCCCAGGGCAATTTTATTTTTCAGGATTTTGATGCTTTATTTTAGATTAGATGTTAAATTTCAGAAAATGTTCTAAAAAAAGAGATGACTAAATGGGAATATTATTGAAAATATTTCATTTCTATGAAACTGTTGAATACTTAAAGCTAACTCTACTTAAGTGATAGCAAAATTATTTGATGTTCATGAAATATTATTGTAAATTTGTTGAATTCATGAGATTATTTTATGATCAAACTGAAAATCTTTTATCTGATGCTTATGATTCTTAAAGAAATTGGAGATAACCATAGACCCTTTGAGATTAGAAAAAAAATAACATCATACCCTAAATCAAACCTAGTATGGTCAAGACATGACTACAGGAGCCTTGGGATAAAGCTAAGTCAAACTTTCCCTATTATTTAGACCTTTAGGTTTCCCTGGTTCATTCTTTCATGTAAATATAGGTTCTTCACAATTTTCCTATGAGAATTTTATCTGCACTGTTGTTGTGAGTAACATCATCATCAACAAGTCTTATCCAGCAAGAACAAATAATCAACCACACAAGATTTCATATCAGGAGATATCTTTCAAATTGGCTCTAATATTGATTAGCTTCTAATCAAACATAAAAAAAATTAATCTAGAATGGAACAAAAATAGGACAAAGAAAAAAAATAAAGAAGTTTTGGTTCACTAACATCCACAAATTCTTAACTTAACTTAAAATGAAACATCTCCCAACATTTTATAACAACACTTGATAGTTGCAAAATTCAATCAAAATATGAGAGGGAATCCAAGGGATGAATCATGATAAGGCACATTGAATATGACAACTAGTAGGAGAATTGCAGACAAAGTCAACAGATGCCAACCTTCTTTAGCACATTAATATCTTTAGGGATCTCCATCGTTATATAATCAAGACATTATCTTGGAACCTAAAAAATCCATCAAACAAAATTTAGGAACTTCCCATACATTCAAAATGATCAAGCGAACCTTTTATTCCTACATTCAGGTTCAGACTCCAACAAAACATTCCCAAAAGTGAATCACCCCGGGGCTAAGCACACTCCTTCATTGTATGTAGAATACCAAGATTCTTGATTTACCAACATCTAGTGCTTCTTCGCAATGAACTTTATTCTTGCATGAGCTTTCAATGTGTACTACCAAACTTGGTAACAGCATCAGATCTACCTACAACCCAAGTTTTCTTGACCATCCATACCCAAATACTGCATCACAATCTATTCCTCCTACAAGTATAAATTCCATAAATTAATGCCTTTAAAAAAAAGTCATAATACTCATGAAAACAAAAAACATCACTAAAATAATCATTTCAAACAAATCATAAATATCACGCTTCGGTGCATTCTCACATAGTTAAATTTTTAGGTAGTTTACTAAACCTTTTGAATCCCCTGGGAAAACTTAAACATTTAACTTTAAACTTAACATTGTTACCTGATACCCGGTACCCAATAACTTCAAATTTTACCAGGATTATTCTACCAAAACCTCCACACTTCTTAGACCTTCATTCCTAGACTGGAACACTATATGAAAACCATGCATTAAAATTTTAGAACTTCTAGCCTTCTAATACTTGGAACTCATTACCTGATACACTTAGATCATGAATTACTTCAAAATTTTCCTTTTAACTTTAACTTTCAATGATCCCTTTTCAGCTAGCCAGCACCTGCCCGTAAGTGCTAGTCTTCACTTGGGTCCCCAAGTCTTACAAGGGGGCATGTAAGACCACACAATAGGTATGAAAGAGGAATTGGAACTTGATATGAATCAGATTTGGGAATTGATCCCAAGACAAACAAGTATGAATGAGATAGGAAATAAGTGGGTCTTCAAGAAAAACTAAATGAGGAGGAAAATTTGAAGGAATCACAAGTAGAAGGAATAGATTTGAGGAAACATTTGCTTCGGTGGCAAGGATGGAAGCCATTAGAGTGTTTTTAGATTTTCAGCATAACAATACTTTGAATTATATTAGATTTTTTTTTTTTTTTAGAAGGAATCCATGACCCCATATAAATTTTTTTTTTATACATGCCCTTTGGGGGTGGGGGAGACTAGACCTCATGACCAACCTCACATTTAGCATAGGGCCCAACCTAATTATGCTAGATTGAAGCCATTAGATTTTTATATTTTGCAGCATAACAATACATACACTACCACAATCAAAGTTTTTGTCCTTCAACCTTAAATTAAATATTTCTATTTTCAATACTTTTCTTGATTCCTTGCTACAACAAATACTTATCTAACCTTGCATACCAAGCTCTAGGAGCTTGTTTGACTCCATAAAATTCCTTCTTCAATCTATAGACCATACTAGCATTATATGATAACTGAAATCCTTTTGTTTGTTCAATGTATACCTCTTATTCCCTTTGAGTGTTTTCAAAGGGGGAGAACAAGGGAGTTAAATTCAGGAAAGAGAGTTGGATGAGTCAATGGCCTTTTTCCATTGATTTCAAAGGGGGAGAGAGTTAGAGTGGTTGAAAAACCATAGTTCAAAAGAGTATTATAGGAGAGAGATCTAGAGTTTCTTGGGAGAGAGTTGGTTGAATATGGTTAGATACCATAGGGGGAGAGAATGTTCAAGAGAAAGAGAACGAGAGTATAAAGAGTTTCCCTAGTCAGGGGGAGTGTTACCTGTCACAGAGTTGTTGTTGGTTTCTTTTCTTGTTGATGATTTTTTAAAGAGATAGCGTTTCCATCAATGAAAAAGGGGAAGATTGTTACAAGTATGTTGTTGTCATTGATGCCAATATTTATTAGTGTTTTTCATTGATGTCAACTATATGAAGATTGTTTACTAGATTTATTAAAAGGATGCTAGATTGTTTTCAAGTTCTTGTGCTATTATGGATGTGTTATGATTTGATAAGAAGATGTTTTGGTGATTTCATTAGTGTTTTCATTGATTTCTTGATGGATAAGAGTTGTAGTTGTAGTAAGTTCACTTGGTTTCCAAGTGATTTTGAGAATTTTGAATAAAAGAGTGTGTAGTGTGTTCAATGTTGTGCTCCACATTTCTTCATGGTTGAATATATTATTATTTGGGTTGTATATGATGATCAAAGGTGTTCAAACGGTCTATATCTAGAGTTTTAGGTTCTAGATCATTTTTTAGTGAAAGTTGTGTTTAACAGTTTATTTGTATATGTAAAAGGTTGTTTGGGACAAATGAGATTGCTCTGCATTTCTATATAGTAAAGTTTCTTGTCCTATGTATTTAGGAGTCAGCTTATATTAGGTATAAATTCCTTTCCTTGAGGTTTCAAGTGTTGAGGTGTTCTACAAGGTTGGTTAGTGAGTTGTGTTCTATGGCAGTGTGTCTGGTTACATAGAATAATGGTGTTCATAGTTTTAGGTGGTTGAGGAAGAGTTGTAGAATATTTTGATGATGGTAGAGTATTATTATATATTCTATGGATGCTATATACTTTTTTTGTGTGGTATTCATGACCTAGAGAAGCATGTATGTGGTCACTTGTAGTGTTAGTTTAGGTTTGGCCAACCTAGCATGCTAGCACTATTTGTGGAGATACCTCGTGGATTGTGATTTTTTTTAGCATGGTCATGTGGATTTAGGTACTAGTTAACCCTTGGTGTGGTCGTACTTCACTTCTTTCCACCACAAAGGTGTTGGGTGTCAACCTATTTTGGTGTTGCATGTTTTAGGTGCACGCATGTCATCAAGACCGACCTAATTGAGATTGTTTAGGTCATGGATGATATATATATATAAGTAAGGTGAATTGTTGGAGATTAGTTTGGATTTGTAGAATGTGTGAAAAAGATGCAAATGGGATCAAGTGTGGTGAATTGAGTGTGAGTTGAATGCCTATAATTTGATGTAGTGAGTAGAATGGTCTATATTTTTAGTGTACTTGATGTTACTTGAAGCAATGAGAAAAAGGTTGGAGATGGCATAAATTTTTAGTGGTTTATTTCTCATGTTTCCTTGAGATATTGAATCTCTTTGTAATATTCTTCTTCTGTCTTCTTTGCTCTTGGCAGTGAGCCACCCGATTTTAAGCCTTTCTTCTTTTTTTGTCTTGTGATCCCTTGGTAATGAGCCTAATTGTATTTGGTGTTGCAATTCATATATATGTGTTCTAATCATCACTTTGGTTTTCCCTTCTTGAGTTTTCCACATAATTTTTTTGTTATTATGTGTTTGGATGTGTTTGCATGAGTGTTTCATATGTTTAAATTATACTATTGCATGATAAGGGTTTAAGGGATAACAAGGGTTTGAATGATATTGAGGGATTGAATGTTTTAATTATACAATTGATTCACACACCCCCTTCTTAGTTGCATCATGCATCTAATAGGAAGTGGATCAGGATGAGGACCTAGAAGATGGAAAAGTATAATTTATTACACATGAAACTTGCAAATAGGTTTTCACCATGCTACTTGTCCACGATGCCACCAATGGTAGTTTGCACTAGAGGATGATTTTTATCTTTGTTATTTTAAAAAGAAATAATTTTTTTAAATATCTTGGATGTCAAACATGATTTCTATTAGCTAGGTTTTAATCATTATTGAATTTTTCATTTTTGGATTTTTTTAGATTATTTTTCAAATGGGATATCGATAAAACTTAGTGTGTAAGCACTGAAAGTGTAGATTTATGATTATCAATCTAAACCTCTTGAGCTTTGATGTTATGAAAATTATGACAAAGGTGATTTTTATATGATTTAAGGTTGCTATTGGAATTGAGGTAGCATTGATTTGAATGTTGTGACACATGCAAACATGTTCTGTAAATTATGATGGCTAATATAATACCCCTTATTTTTGAACCATTGACACCATTGGACACTTCCTTTAGTAGAATACAAGCCTCTCTCAAATTAAGGTATCTCAGTAAAGTTACTTTGAAGATCCTTTGATATTATGGTTTTCCAAGTATGGTGAGATAAAATAAATGATGGAAAAATTATTTATTGTGTATGTGAGATAGGTTGGCTGGTGGAAGTACATAATTTTTTTTGAAATATTTGGTTTTTGGGATGAACAATTTTATGAGTGAATTCTATTCCTTTGACATTAAACATGGGGACCAAAATTTTTTGATATAGAATTTGTAATTATGACCATTAAGTGGCATATTAAAAAATAATAAATTAAAGGAATGCTATATTCACCCTTATGATTCTTGATGGATAGTTGTTCTTCTATTGACATACTAAAATTTGAAATATTTTGATATCACTATTTGTATCCAAATTTATATTTTGAGAATCCTTTTCAAGGACTATTGGTTGATTTTTCCACTTTGAGAATTTCAAGGGAAGGTTGAGTTCCTTGTCTAGTGATGTAGCAAAAAGGTTGTCATTAGTAGACTCAATATTTGTTATTCTTTTCCTTTTTCTTTTCTATCCAATACTACATCAAAGAAATTTTCACTAGGTGATTACTTTTTTATTCTTTTAGTTTTTTGAATTTTCAAGATTAAGGAGCACAACATATTCCTTGAAATAAGCATCTTGATCTAGCTCTAATCAAAAACATAAACATGGTCATTTACTAGAGTAGTTTCATGGAGTCCCATTAACTCAATTATAAGTTGGTCATTTTCAAATATCTTCCATATAGAATCTTGCTTATCCTTGGAAATGAGGTATAAAAGATCAAATAAAGGCTTAATGGAAGGTGCAATGATTGGTTCAATAGAATAGATTGTTATCTCATTAAATAGGGTGGATAAGTCACAAACAAATCTTTAAGGTCCTGCTCCTTAATGTGCTCTTATCAACAAGAGAGGCTCCTACCATAATATCAGAGGGACAATTGGACTCATAGGATCATTCTACTAGAGGCATATACCTTAAACCAAAAATATGATAATTGAACTTAATTTGGATTTTTTCAAGAGAGCTTAGTTCATGTAGCCCTAATAATTTTCCTTTGTATACCATGTTCTTACTGTTTGGTTAAGTGGCATTAACCTTGCAAACATATGTCATTTATATTTCTTCATATTTATTAGAAAGTGTTCTAAGGGAAATGAAAGAAATTGATGCATAAAAGGGGTAGACAATAACCTAACACATCTAAAAAACCACTCTTTCAAACCTTTAGACATCAATTGGTGTGTTTTCCTTCATTTACCCTCATTTCACTAGTAGTCTTTCAAAATGGAATTTTTGGACCTAACTCTTGAACCAGAATTAATCTCTAGGAAAGAAGACTCATTTTAGATACACATTTGGCTATTTTAAAACATATCTCAAAATCATGGTAGGTTTATTTGTATGGAATGCCTCAAAAATTGACTATCCTCCTTTTGAATAGGCCTAATTGGTCACCTAGGCTTGACAACATCTAAGTTTATGCAAGGAAATGACACCAAACACGAGGAAAAAATTGATTTGTGGATTATTGGGAATTTAAAACCTCTTAATGGCATGAAACAATGATTTCCAACCCTTCCCTAAACAAACAATGTGTAGATTTGATCAACCCATATTGAACCAAGGGTTTTTTTTTACTATTCTAAGGATCTATGAAAGAATATTGGTGAAGAGATCTCCTTCACATGTGAAAATAACAAGCCCAAATATTGTAGGGTGGTAGAAGGCACCATGGCAGAATTTCCTACCAATTTTCATCCTTTTCCCATGGGTATAACGTAAGTTATGGCCGTTTAAAGGTGACTACAAACCCTAGGACAACCTTTAGGCAGTTTTTTACAAAAAAACTCATAACTTCTACAAATCAACTTGAAAATTGTTCAAACCAATTGCATCTGAAAGATAAAATAGAGGAAAATATTATAAAATTTGTTTCAAATTTATTTTTTCTATACAATTATGTACCATGCGAGAGAACAGGACTATTACAGGAAAAACATAGAAAATTTGCTCTAAATTGATTCCAATTTTCATTCCAATCTCTTCCCAACCTTTCTCTTCAATTTTACAAGGAATTTTATGAATGTACCAATATATTTCAACTTCCTCTGACCATATTTTGGTTATTTCGTTTAACAAATCCTCATTTACACTTTTGTTTGCAAAAACCTGCAAACTTACTTAACAATGTTGACAACATTTGCATTTTTACTTAACCTTGCACCTAGAGACTCCATAATGACCTAAAATGACTCCAACACACATGAAATAGACCAATAAGACCTTATTATATGAAAAAATTAAAAATAAAATAAAATGCCAACTTTTTACCCCTTAGAGGCATAAAATGACCTGTTAGTGCCCTTACACCATACTCCCTAGAGGAAAAAGAACTCAAGTCCCTCTTGAGTTAAGACCTGCAATAGTAAATCCTTTCCTAAGAATATCATCCAAAAACATCGAATAGAATATTCACTAGGAAAACCATTTCATCTAATTAAATATTGAAAATAGGCTTTGTCCCTTATCCCTTTGAATTCCTTGGTGATGAGGACACAACCCAACTCTAGATGTCTACTTGATAGAAGATATTTGACCCACTCAATATATAAAACTACATGTGAACCTTCATCATGACCTAAAATAGCATCCACTTGTAAAAGATACAAATCAAAAACTAAATCTACAACCTTGAAATCAATTTCTCCTTTGTTCACAACTGCCCTTTGTTTGCATCTACCACCTCCAACTTGTAACTGATCCCTTTCTACTGTGTCTATGGCATACAATGCATTAGAACCTTACCCCACTTCAATAGCTTGCTTAATTTTGAAATTAGGATTCTCACCCCTCAAGTTTATCATCACAACCAAAACAGTTTGTCTCCTCTCTTTATCTATAATCATTAGGAAAACAAACATGGTTCCTTGATCAATAGTACTGCTCTCTTGCAAAAGAAGTATATCATTACTAACCTCTAATATCTCCTTGTGGAACTAATGCAATGAATGTGTATAGTCTTCCCACTCAAGGGAAAATAGAAAAAATTGAGTGCTCCTTTCCTTGTCAATGCTATCATTGCTCAAATTTGAAAGAGACCCTTGCAATACAGCCATGTGATTTTTTCCACACTCACCTAATAATCCTTTCAACATGTCAACTACTGGTTCAATAACCCCAGGATAATATTGAATGGAATATAGTATTCCCTTACTCAACTTGGAATTTCTCCTATCTTTCCTTCATACTCAAGGGGTATCTAAAAAAAGTCTTCTTTCCTGGAGATCAGTTCAGGTTGAAGAGTTAGGTCCCAAAATTCCCTTTCGGAAGGCTACTAGCAAAATGAGGCTAAATGAAGGAAAAAACACCAATTGATGTCTAAAGGTTTGAAAGAGTGGTTTTTTGGTTGTGTTAGGTTATTGTCTACCCCTGATCTACATCAGAAATTCATTAAATATTGGAATAACTATAATTATATTTTAGGAGGAAATTTAATGTTGGTGGATGTTATACATCATTATAGGATAAAATCTCCCTCCTAGGCATCAACATTGGGAATGTAAAACTTTTTGACTATGGCACACAAGTATTTCCCTCATCTAAAGATATTAAATGCACTAGTAAGCTCATTAAACTAAAGCTAGGAACATACCATTTCTCAACTCTTACTCAGCTAAATTCACTTGTTATATGATTTTTTATTGAAAATAATTCCAAACATAAGAGATTTTCTTCAATTCTAAACTAGGTCAGATAATTACCACCTCAAGTATTTATTTGATATTTAGATAGTAAATGGGTCTATGAATTAGTCATTTGAATTCAACAATATTATTAGAATAAAATGTGCAATAAGGTATAAGAATAAATAGTTTCCCAATTTAAAAATTCATAAAAGGATTAAACACAATTTTGTGAAAATAATAACTACATTTCCTATTAGATGTCTAAAGAGAGATAAATAATCGCCACAATATACCAATGTGACTGATGCTAGAATGCACAATTTATTTTTTTATAATGTATCAATTAATTTATAGCAATAATGGAACACACGCCATAAAAGAAAAGAGTAGTAAAAGTCACAAAAAGGTTGGCCCTATATTTTGAATATGGTGAGGGTTTCCTATTATGGTTCTTCTTTTTTGATGGAGATAAATTAAATTCTAAAAAATTATAACACTTATATTTTAATATGATTTTTTTGTATTTTTTGGCATGAATAATCAACACTATCTTGAAACCAAGGAACTCTAGAGTTAGTAGGTACTTGTAGAATATGTGAAATAGATATAAATTTCAAAGAATAGAACCAATATTCTCAATTGGATGCTATATTAGGTATCAATATTATTATTCCACTATCCATCATCAACCCCTATAGATATGATATAACAAATTGCAAACTAATGCAAGGTGGAGTGAGTTTCATAATTCATAGATAATGGATCTCCACTCCTTGCAAATAAATGATATCATGACCTCAAAAATTGGAATTGAAAGTAACTTAATAGAGTTGGTTTAGGCATTGGTGATTGGAACACATACAAGAGACTTATTTCTATTCTAGGGAATGATATTCATAATTAGCAACGAGGGATAACTAAAGCGAGAATTACAAACAAGGTAATCTACTCACTCAACAAACATCACTCATAGTTTTATCTACTTAGTTAAATCCATCATTGAACCTATCCAAAACCATATTAAACCATATAAACTATTTATCATAACTCATTTAATATATTTAGAATTCTATCAAATTCCTCTAATAAAAATTACATTCACAATAGAAACTGTGTTTAAGAAAAAATTATAGAATTGCACATTTTTTGAGTTTACACACACGATAATGAAGAAAAAAATTTGGAAAATAACAATATAATATTTAAATAATAGTATGTCCTAACCTTTTCCTTACTATAACTATTTCTACAACAAACCCTCTACAAATCCTTATCTTCTGAATATTCCTCTGCTATTTTGTACTCTCCAATAATAAAAATTATAGTCATTGATCAATAAAACTATACATGAGAAAACCTTAAGATAAAACTTTATATCCACATCAAAATAAATTATTGTGAGATATTCCCCCCAAAACTAATGCCCTATATCAATTTAAATTGTTTCCAATAAATTTTGGTAGCTGAAAGGAGTGGCACTATAAGTGCTAGTAGGTAGAAACAAGGGAGTGAGATGCATTAATGGTACTAGTTAGAATTGAAATTCACACTTTGAATTCTTACATGATCAAAATACATCTTAAAATTAGATGATAAATTTATTATTGGTGAGAAATGCATAAATGACTCTTTGATTCACTTAGAAAAGTATCTAAGATATAATCACATAGAAAAAAATGAAATTATGGACATTCAAAACATCTTGGAGCTATTTACACCTTGAACTAAAGTTTTATGGATTTTAGGAGGCCATGTAAAAAAATGATAAATATCGGCAATCATCTAAAACTAATAGAATTCAATAACATACTCTTGCAAGGTATCATTTTCTTCTTTCCAGAATTTTTGAAAAGTAGACCCCTTACTAGATGTGGGTCATTGGTCTTGATCTAGATTTGTTAGAGGTTTGAAACCTTGGTGGACACATTTGGATACCATCACTATCCTCACAAGTTCATTTATGTGGGATATCATATTCAAACAAGCATTTGCTAGAATTTGACTCCCATTTGGTTCATACAAAAACTCTAATGACAAGTGAACCATGCCTTTTGGATAATAATCAGGTTCATTTGGACATACTCAAAATCCCTTATCTTAGTCTTATTATTCTTCAACTAGTTCATATTGATCTATAATATCTATTAGATCTATGTATTTTGGAGGCTCCATAGGGACTTTTGCAGAAGAATGGCTATTAATAGGTGCATGCAAGGAAAGGCAGTTGAAAATCCAAACTCATAATGATCCTTAAAAGTTATCTAGTTTGAATGTTTTTTTTTATGAGATCAACAAAGGTGACATTAGCATTCCATCATCAAGCGACTATGGGGGGTTTTGGATGAGAGAAAATGAGATGGAATAGGTTTATGGACAAAGGCATCTAAACTAGATGAAGAAATTTAGAAATTGGAAGTTCAAATGGATAGGAAAAGTTTGCAAAATGAATGATGTACAAGGAAATGGGAATGAGAAAAGAAAGTGCACATGGAAGGATAAGCTCACTTAGATAAGTACGCAAAGGAAGACTTCATCAGGATTGGGGTGCAAGAAGATGAGCTCCATCTGGCAATAGAGAATTTACTTAACCAAGTTTTTAAAGCTTACTGCACTTGTAAGAAAACCATATGAAAGTGGACCTAGATAGTTCACATCAAAAAGCTCACAAACCTGGATGAGAACACTTTTCTTGCAAAGAAAAAAATCCAAGTGAGCTAGATGAAAGAAGAAAAGGGGAACTTCAAATAAAATATGGATTTCTACAAAACTTAAACTTAGTCAATTTTTCATTTGTATACCCTTTGAAGGAAAACCTAATCAAAGTACACAATATGGGAAGACTTTATTGATCAAGAAATTGAGGATAAATTGACTCCATCCAAGTAGAAGGAGAAAACCTACAAAGGTGTAACTTTCCATCCTTAAAATTTCTACAAAACTTCAAAAAGAATTTGGGCCTAATTTTTCATGTTCTAACCAAATATCATATTAAATTCTTATAAAAAACCACCCATGATTGAATTTATTAGATAAGTTATTAAAAAATGGATTAAAAGAGGGAGATAATAAGGGAGTCAAGAAAAATTTAAAACAATGTCCCAACATGATATAAGGCTTAGTGAACTCTATCCCACCGATAGTGCTAGAAATTGTTCACTATGAGACTACTTGTAAAACCCTGTCCCGCAACCTAGAGGATGATGCAACACTGCGGAAGCACAACTATTTTTTTTCTTATAAAGAGTAACAATGATGAGTAAAGTAACCTACTCTAACACATACATCCTCTAGGCTACACAACGCGTCTACATGTGAATTTCAAAACTTATAAAATTATTCTAAAATCATAGCATATGGAATTTACTCATGATAACAACATACAACAATGCATTCACCCATTACAAAATAATTAAACATGGAAATGTAATGAACATATTTCCACAGATACAACACCACTTCAAAACGATATAAAAAATTATAGTCCAATAATGAATAGATCATACATAATATTACATTTACAACTCAAGGAATCCTCCTTGATTTCAAATAAGGAATACAAATATATAATGCCTCACTATTACAATGAATAAAGAGAAGTACAATTCCATAGAACACACGAGCTCCTCAAACTAGAAGATCCCACCATCACAAACATGAAGAGAAAACCCAACAGTGTAAGGCACATGCCACCCAGCCAGGTGGTTTCCATAGGACCAAGCCCCATGCTAGGAGATAGTAACAGGTAACCAAGACTAACCTACTACCTCTAGACACATGAAAAGTACAAAACCACACTGTACCAGTAAAACATAAAACATAGGGTTACATTGCTTCTAGAATAACTGAATCAAGAACAACCACTGTACAAAACAACTAACTGTTGTCATAGGAGGAGTTTCATCATAAAGGTTGCATTGGTTATCCAAAGGAGATCTTCCTAGATCTTGACCCCCCTCTTGGGTTATCCTGGTAACCTCTCACGAACTCTGGCCCTACATGCACACCAGTGCGGAATCAATTATCTTTCAAGAAGACAAGATAATGATCTTGCCATTCTAGGCCTTCCTAACTCATCTCAAGTCTAACACAAGCCCTTCAGCCAAAGAGCGAGGCTAATTATCAAGTTAAATATGTTAACTACCCATTCCCCTAATGTAGGTTATTTAATTTCCACTGATTACACTGACTTCCACATGAGTTATCTTGGGATCACTTTGTGTCATGGCCCTTGTTGAAAGCCACTCCCCTATCAACAACACAATAACTCATTCTACACCCAAGGATAGACAATGCACAAACTAATAATAACATAACACAAGAGATAACACATCCCTACAGATGTCCAATACTAAAACCAACTACATGCACTACCCAAGGAAATCTCAAGGTGAATAACAAAAATGACAACCCTTTCACAATTACAATCCGGAAGACTTATATTTTCTCTACAACAAATATTCCCCACAGTACCCAATTACATAAATACTAGAAATTAAAATAAACAATCTCATGTAATTAAAAGCACTACTATTCAGATTTCCTAAATCCAATAGAATAATATCTCACACTAAAATACATTATTCAAAACACAATTCTCATTAATAATCAATAGCGAAATTATATCAGAATTTTAACTACAGTTTCACAACCACACATAATATCTAACTCAATTTCACAATTAAAATAATTAATCATTTAAATTCAACTACTCATGCTTGCATGCACACTAAACCATAAAATCCATCTAACTAAATATCCTTGTTAAATAAATATTCATATTCCAAAAACATATATATACTTTCTAATTAAATAATCCAATTATTCATTTCCAATTTTTTATTTTTTTTAAAAACATTTTTAAATTATATATCCATAATTCATATATATATATATATATATATTTGTATATAATTATATTTTATAAATACAAATAATTATATATATAATTAATCATATAATATTTATTTTAAATAAAAAATTCCAACTATAAAATATATTAATATATATTATATATTATATATGAAAATACATAACATATACCATACATATTATATATAAATTATATAACAATTAAATTTCTTTTAACCAAATAATAAATCAACATAGGAAATCGTCGATGACATCCCATACAGAGGAAGGGAGTGCTTCCTGTAACAGTTCCCCCTCCACATTACTGTGGAGGGCGCTGCCACAGTAGCCATACCTCCCTCCATGGGGACGGTGGTGGGGTAACCCCCTCACTTGCCCCATAAACTCAAACATTTTTCATTTAAAAGAAACTTCCACTGAGAATTAAATTCGTCATACGATGATTCTTTGGTCTAATCTATCACAGTAAATTTACCAAAAGGTAAATCAGTAAAACAATATATATATATATATATATATATATATTTGTATATGTATATATATATTTTCCAATATACAAATATATATATATATATATGTAAATCCCAACCATAATTCCTATAGGAAGATAATTATTGTCTCAGAAGTTTTTTACAGGAATAATGTAGTAATATTTTACAGAGGTTTCCTTACACATCAAATATTTTCTATAGAAGAAATTTTCTACAAAGGATAACAATTTCTACAGTTTCAATTCCATTTTCACAGAGGTTCGATAATCCACTATAATATCCTTTTTTATCAATCTATTTCAAATAATCAATTTACACAAAGGATCTAAATTATTTTTCTACAGAGGCTATAATAATCACGATAATTTCTTTCAAAAACAAAAGCTTCTAAAATAAATAAATCTTCTTCTACATCTTTCTAATTTGCTATACAATACTAATTTAACTTTTCTCTTTCAAATTAAAATTAACAAAACAATAAAGAACCTATGCCATAAGATCAGACGATTCAAAGATTGATGTCAAGATTCCCTTTAATCTTCAATAGAGCTGCCAAAGCTTCCTCTAGAAGAATTGCCACTTCCCAAAGAACAAAAACAATCCACAACCAAGAATATAACAAACTAGATTCCTAGAATTATCAGAGAGCTTCTAAGATTTACAATTTCTTCAAACCACAAAACAATTCTTCCATTTCCAAAAACCTATGTCCTTCTTTTCCCATGAAATCAACTTCCTCTTTTCTCACCAATTTCAATCAATCTCCCCGTAAATCAATTTTAAGATAATTAGAAAACAAACCCTTCTAACTTCCAGTTCACACAACAAATATCTTTTCTTTAACAATCAAGATATTTTTGAGATATTTTCCCAATATATGCATTTAAAATTAAAACAGTTTATTTAATTCAAATCACATTTCAATCACTTATTTAATTAAATTCACATTTAATCTAATAATTAAAATTACTTTATAATAAATTAAATTAAATTAATTAATTAATTTATACTAAGATCTCCATATTAATTAAATACTTAATCACAACATATAATTTAATCCTTACAATTTAAACTTGCACGATCAATAAAATACCAAGACCAACATGGATAAAGAACATGACCAAAACATGGACTAATGACACACTATGCTAGGGTAAAGGTTTGAAAAGGTTAACTAGTTACTATCTCCCAATCAACATTACTGTTGAGTAGTGGACATGCTCAGACCTATGAAACTAGGTGAAGTCGTTGTCCTGTACTTGCAAACCTACAACCAAAGAAAATTTCATACATGTATATAGATAATAATTCATACACACCATGAAGAGAGAATCCCAGAAATCATAGGGCACTCGCAAGTGGGTGATGCAATACCGTTCTCTTCACCAATGCAATGTCACATCAACTGATGAGATAATATATCAATTAAACTACAATGAGCATATATAGCAATGTCATCACAACTAAGCATCTATGCAAACATAAAGCATATTAAACATAATCACCATGCATATAATGTATCATCACATCCATATAGTCTATCATCGCTCCTCTGTCAACAATAGAATAACAATAACATAAAATAAGGTCTCATAAAGTATCTGGGTTGTCAAAGAAAACATAACAAATCAGAGGTGTGTCACACTACATTGTGTTAGTTTGAAAGTCTATCTTTGTTGCAATAATGGATTTTTCTCTTTGTCACTAGATTTACTTCTCAATAAAAATATATAGAAAGGGTTGGTTCCCAATGTTAATCAAATATACAATGATAAAAAAATTTACATAATATTAATATATTATTGAATAAAATTGAAAGGGAATGAATGTACTAAAAGAAGGAGGTGATAGACAAATACTTTAGAAATATTGCAAACATCACATAAAAATATAAGGAATAGGCAACGAGTTACATAAATCTCATGCAAAATACTATTAAAAGGTCTAAGGAAGGGAAATGCATCTATAAAATGGAAAAAAAATCCTAAAATATACCTTAAACATGTAAAAGATGGTAATATCCATTATAACAAAATTAAAAATAAATAATAGGCATACTTTTTGATGCAGGAGTATCCTAGGTGAAACTACAATCAACATCAACCAAAAAAAGGAGTGATTCAAATTTTGATTTTAATTAATTTGTGTGAGAGATAAATGTGACATTAAGACCAAATTATGGAATTAAATAATTGGGCTTATTTTATTGTTGCAAGAATTGTGGTGTTGGAGATAGTTTAGGAGGGAAATTTTGAGTTTTTGAAGTTCAAAAAGGAAAAAATACATTATGGGCATGGATTTTTTGGGGAAATACAAGAGGGGACAACTCATTAAAGCCCCTTCACTATAGCATGGGATCTTTGTAACTGTTGATTTTTGCTAAGTTTGACTCCTAATTGTGGGGAAGTGGCTACTTTTCTTGGCCTAATCTTTAATGAGAGGGTAAAATTACAAATCTGTGCCACACTTTATAAAGGAATCGACCAACATGAGACAAAGTTCTCAACTTCAACCACATAAACGTGGTATTTATGTTTTGAATTTCAAAATGATGTAAACTAATAAAATGTAGAACTTTTGTTGAAGTATATTAATATAATTTTTCAAAAAAATTAAAAAAAAAATTGATATATTTTTATCAATTTAAAAGAAGATTTCGTTATGCTGAAATTTTCAAGAAAAAGTGACATTTAGTTGACATCAAGAAACATACAGATTTTTTTTTCATTTTATCCTAATTTTTTTTCCCAGATAGCTGACTTCAATATCTAGGGCATGGAAAAAAAATGAAATTTTGATGTATATTTTTCTCGTAATAACATTTTAAAGACAAAATAACCTGAATTTGATAGTTTTCAGTTGACATGAACTATTGTTTTTTTTTGTCATTTTACAAAAAAATAATATACCCTTTTGAAGATGATTCTCAGCTCTAGGGCATCATATATTTTACAATTTGTTTTATGATGATTTACTATTTTTTATTTAATTTCAACTGAGCCTCTTTTTTAATTTGAACAACCTACTTGCACTATTTTCAAATATTTATATACTAAAATTAATCAAATATATATATATATATATATATATATATATATATATATATATATATATATATATGTAGATACAACATTGTGAGCTTTACAAAAGGGTTTTTTTTTTCTTTTTTTAAAAATTGATTGAAGAAATATTCAATAGAAGTTGAAAATTTCTATAAATTTGATAAAATGGTGACTTTTCTGCCATGTCACCTACCATGTGGATGGATTGGGCCAAAGCCAAATCGGTTGAATAGTGTCCGACTAAATACTATCAGGATGAATAGTGTTTGATTGAATGGTATTCAGCTGAAACACTGATTTATTCGAATTTGATTTTTTGATTGTTTCCATTTTCATCGAATTTACTTTTGTTTTCATCGATTGTGTACTAAAACATAAAATGACCGATTTTTAGATTTTTCCCTTTTTTCGTCTAGTTTTTATTGAAATCACTATTTAAGTCATCTTTTACTAGTCTTTTTTTGGCTTTTTCCATTTTTTATCCACTTTTTAATGAACTATTTCTATTATTATTTACTTTTTTCTCTTAAATCACTATTTAATACTGAACAACAAGATACTTTTCTAATCATTTGCATTTTTCATAGGGTTGAATAGGAAAATGAAGCATCTAATACATAAGATTTGGCAATTTTTTTTAATTTATTTTTTGTTCTGATGTTTATATGTTAGTTGCTAGATTATTTTATGTCCATGCTTATATTTTCATTGTGTTTTACTATGAATATTTGTAGCTAATTCTTGGACTAACAAGTGGTGTAGTTGTCGATTGTCGAAGACTAATAATATGAAACTACTAATCTGTGGTTTTGTAGGACGTTTGGCCAAAGACTTTTTATTTTTGAAACTGATTATTTTTAGCTTAGAACACATTTCAATTGGTTCATTAAAATGAAAAATTGTCTTCTGCCATATAAATTTAACTAGGGGATGAATGAACACTGTTTGTTATGCTTGAGATGGTAGGGAGTATGCTCTCACCCTATGCAAACTTGGTGATCAGAAACTAGACCCATTATCTATCTGTTTAATCCTTTAGAGTACCTACCTTAGTTGGAAAAAGTACTCACCCCAAGGGAATGAGCTAACCGGTAATAGGCTAAAGCCAAGCTACTTCCAACTAGTATATAAAATGGGTGCTTGAGGAAAATTCAAGTACCATGAGTGCAAATGTGTTATGCCGACAAGTGAAACCCCATAAACCCTATAGATCATAACCTTTATAGGTTGGGAATCCTCCTTATCGAATCTAATCTTTCTGCATGTATAACCCCTCGAATGGATTCCCTTACTAGACACTTCTTATTTGTAGTTGCCTAAATCCTTTTCTATTTGCTGGTGCAACAATGGTCATTGCCAAGGTATCCACATTCTCATAGTTCTTAGTAGAGGTGAAGAGTCTATCATGGGAGATTCATGAGGGCTCGAAGCTTGGTTGACCCGAGAAGTGAGTGTCATGGAGGGGAGCCAGTGAGGCCAAGCTTCTAAGTCACTCGCTAATAATAAGTGAGGTTGGGGAAACCCACATGGAATCCAATGAATATAGTCCTTGCCAACCGTAGGATTTGTGCTTGTATTGTTAAAATCAAACATTTTTTCTACTATGTCTTTTGTGTGTGTTCAAAAATTGACCTGAAACAAACATCACATCTAGTAATTTGCAACACCTTAAACCTTGCAAAACCCCAAAACGTCAAACAAAAAAAACATCAAAAATGAACCTATCACTTAGATTTCTTGGGACTATCGATCCTTCAGTTCTAATCTTTCAATCCTTGCATTCTGCGTAGTCCTTACATATCCTCCACCCTTGCATATCCACTATTGCTCAAACAAACCTTTAGCTTTCACTTAGACTACTCTTCCTAGGTCTTGAAATCTTACCATTGGCTATCTATCACCAACATCACTTGATGTTCATCATCCTTAAGTTAGGGAATATACCATTATCTTTGAGTAGGGGAATCCTTTTGGAGTCCATCATCTCCTACATACCCTCTCTTGATCATTGGTCCTTTTTTCTATCCATTATAACACAAGTAAAGCCTTTACATCATAACCAACTTTGGACCTAGAGTTTCCTTTGAGCTCTTGCATTCTTAGCTTGTCATATCATACCATACCATTTCCATATCCCATCTTAGAATCATATAATTTTATTGCTTCCTAGTCTTAGGTCTCATACATTATCTTACCTTAGATTGAAGATCAGAACAATCACATATGACCCCTAGAACAAGAGAAAAAATGTTTGAAGAAGAAGGGAACCCTTGGGGAAAAGACTTTGATGGGGAAGATCACATTAGTGTTGCAACTAGTGAAACAAGTGAAATTGAGGATGAAGAAATAACCCAATCCACTATAAACGAAGCTCTTAATGATAATAGATTCAGTAAACTTCTTACAGAGGTGGTCAAATGTAACCCACAACAATACTTCTAGTTAAAGAACATACAAAATCTACCATGGATCAAATTTATATCCTAAATGATCAAGAAGAGCCGAGCACAATGAATGATAAGGCCATAATATCCTATCAACTAGGATCATCCACTTTTATCAAATCAAGCTTTCTCACAAAGGAGAAGATTCCAGACAATAGTTTCCACATACATAATGATGGGTTTACATGTTTTCACTGTAAAAAATAGTCATACCTCCATGATATTAGGGGACACTTTATCTAATACAAACATCAAAAATTTTGAATGCACATTATTTTTGTGTATGTAGGAGAATTCAAACCTAAGCAATTTGTGATGGGGAATAAAAAGACAAGAACAAGGTTGTATGATCGAAAAAGAGATAGTAGAAATGTGGATGAAACTGAATCTTCTGAAGAAGAACCCATGGAAATTGATGACGACCAAGGAGTACAGGTACCAAGACAAACTGAAGGTGGTTCATAGAAATATTTTCCTTGGTATGGAAAATATTATAGAGATGGATGAGGAATCCCTTTTTAATAGTATTTCATCTGAAGATATGTTACCTTGAAAGCATAGTAAAATTACACTGCAAAAGAATATGGGATGAATATTTTGAAGAAAAGTCTATAGTTGGAAGAGCACAGTTATTTGCAAAATTATTTAGGAGGAAAGAAATGACCCCTATTTTGGAGTTGTTAGGGGTTGATAATAAAATAAAGTCATCAGGATCAGTAAAGAAAACAATAGTTGAAAACCTACAAGAAGCATTGAATTCTATTGAAAGCAAGAGTCGAGCTATTGATTTAAGTGTTGCACGTAGAGCATTGATGACGGTAATTTCTAGTAAGAAATTATCACATAGAAGACAAGTTAAAGCAGTTTCTGAATTACTCAATGTTTCTAAGAGAACTATTCAAAGATATATCAAAAAGAGAAATAGATTGGATGGAAATGTTGAGAATAATTGGGTAAATATTTGTAGGGTTCCTCGTAAAAGATAAAATCTCAGAAGATGTAAAGGAACAGGTGATTGAATATTGGACCAGCCACTCTCATGTTTCTTCCAATAGAAGGGACACTATAAAAATAAAAGGTGCAGATGGTAAAAAAATTCACATCCGAAACATTTTATAGATACAACTCAAAGTGAGTTTTTTGAATCATTCAAGCAAGAATTTTCAGATGTGAAGATTTGTCAAAGGATGTTTGAGAGACTACGACCAAGTTTTGTACATATAAATAAGATACGTGAGACTTGTTGTTGTCGAAATCATGTTGAATTTGATCTACACCTTCAGACATACACAAAAGCTATGGCAGTAATCAATCCAAAAATAGTCATCCCTGGAAGTACAACACAATGTGAAGTCTCTTCTATGCAAAAAAATAGAAGATTCAAATGAATTTAAAGTGTAGTGTATAAAAAATATATGTAATGAATGTGGAAATTTGAAGAATCTTTTACAGGTTGACAATATTGATCATTCAATGCAAGTTATGTGGAAGAGATTTGAATATGAGAAATACTCAACAAAGTCAGGAGTTGAGACCAAAAAAGTCTCAAAGAGAGTGAGTTGTCTTACAATGAGTTTATGAACAAATTTTGCAATATCATATATCCACATATTCAACATTGTCATGGTGCTAGATGGAAAGCTAAGCAATTTCATGACTCAAAGAATTGCTTTCCAGTGGGTTGTATTCTCTCTATTGTTGACTTCTCTGAGAACTATACATTTAGTCCTCAAAGTGAGATCCAAAGCCAATATTATCATTCAGAGCAAGTTGCAATATTTGTACAAGTTTGTTATAGGCATGCCGAAGAACATCTGGATGGTCTACAAAGTAGCAAAGATGAATGAATTATCATCAAAGAGGTTCACTTTTATATCAGTGATGATACAGGTCATGATAGAAGCTATGTAGCCCATTGTTTTGCAATGTTTTTTGAAGACCTGAGACGACATCAAATAGATGCTTCACAACACTGGATATGGTTTGATGGATGTGCTGGTAAGTGTTGATTTTTTTTTTTTGAAATTATATGTTTATTTGTTTACTTAACTTGTTCAAACTTAATTAGTTGTACACATATAGTTTATTTTTACTATCTTGGTTTTAAATGAAATTGGTTGTAATGTCATAGGACAATTTAAGTCTGCAAAAGCTTTTAATTGGTTAAGCCAACAACATATTAGACACGACATAAATTTTTTGTGGAATTTCTATGAGAGTGGACATGGAAAAGGAGAGCATGATGGAGCTTGGAGCATGTGTGAAGTGTGCACTTCACCAACAAACTTGTAGGTAACACCATATGGATTTTTAGAAAAAATCTAATTATGTTTTTTGAGATCCGTCTTTTCCTTTCAACTACAAAACCTCTTAACTTGACATTTCACCAACATGAACTTGCAAGTAATGCCATAAGGAATGCACATGAAATTGTTGAATGGTGCAAAATTCATTTTGTTCCCCATGACTCAATATACAACACACGATATTTTTGGGAAGTTAAAGGTACATAAATGAATTTGTTTTATGAATTTCAATGTGTACATGAATTGAATTTTAAATTTTATACACTTTTTAATTGGATACATTTGAAATTTATAGATATTGATTGATCAACTCTTACTAATTGTCAAACAATTAGTGGTATTAGAAGTTTGCATCAAATCATGACAGTAGGACATAGTAGGCCTCCAGTAATTCAAGTGAGAGAAAAATCATGTTTTTGTGTTGATTGCATTGAGAACAATGCAAATACTCTACAATGTGAGAATATTAGAGATGGGTATGTTTCACAATGGGAAATAAAACAATTAGTGGACACATCAAACCCTTTTGAAGATAATGACATTGTAGATATCTATGATCCTTTGTATTCAGCTGATTACGAATGTGTATCAGATTTAGTTGTTACAGGTAAATTTTAAATTTTTAAATTGAATTTTATTTCTTACAATTGATAATTTATATTCTACCTAAGTTGAGCATGGTTTACTACATGGTGTGTACAGAGATATTTTTGTTGTTCTTGCAAATCCTGACAATGCAGAAGGTGTAGATTACTATCTACTAAGATGTACACAACCAAAATGCAAATTGTCAGAATCAATGACAGATGGTTGATGGACAAGAGTATCCTACTGGATTAGTGGTTGTTGAAGGCACATACTATCAACAAACAAAGATAGATACAAATGGCATTACATTTATTGATTATATGCCAGGCCAAAAGGTTTTACATTATAGTCATTTAGTTATAGCAACAAGATTGAATCTTGAAACTTTACCAAAAAGAGGGCATGCCAAACAAAGGTGGAGGTTTCCATATTTTAGAGATAATAAAAGATAGAGAGGATCTAGATTATATGTACCAAGAACTTTAAGATATTTTTGTACATATATATTTTCTATGACAATACATACATGTAACATTTGGGGATGAGGTCCCCCATTTGTGACCTCACCGGTTCATAGCTCCGGGTCAAAAGCGTTTACCCCTTGAATAAAAATAAAACATTTGGACCTAAATTTGAATTTTTTTTATTTTATGTTGAATTCAAATAATTTCAATCAATAGTAGCCCATGAAGCTTTCTTTTTTGTGATCTTATTTTCCTATAAAGCTTTCTTAAAATGTATATTAAAGAGTCCATTTTATTTCTCCCGCATTCTTACATCATATAGCCTTCAAGTTTTAGGAGACATTTCATGATAGTCTATAGATTTTAATTATGGTTGTACTTCTAGAATCTAATATTTTGGTGCTATAAAGATTTAACTAAATCTATGTATGTAGGACATAAAATGGTGGTTATTATTTGGGAGCTTACATCTTTTCTATCATAATCTATTGTATTTTAATCCTGCTATATGTTTTTTAAATTTTAGGTGTTTTGCGGTTAGCTTAGGATGGTAAGATTTAACAAATGTTAAGTACATACATAGTTTAAATTTCATTAATTATATTAAATTTCAACACATTATGCATATTCCAAAACTTCATTGAAAATTTCTATTAAATTACAATCCAATTATGTTTGCACACAAAATTATTCAAATTATTCAAATTAACTCTAAAATCCATTTTGCTATGAGAATTTAACTTTATTTTGCTTATGAAACACACAATCTCACCTATATATTTATTCTTCAATGTTTTTGATCCTTTCTCACCTAGATGTGATCTAATCTTTGATGTCAAAACATCAAGGCATATCAACTAATTCATTTATATGATCAAAAGTCATGGCATAGTTAGATTAAGTAGTACCATGAACGTGCAACACATCAAATAGTGTCTTCATTGTGCCATCACTAAAAATTAGTGTCTTAATTGTGGAAAATAACTATTTTGAATGTGAAAGGAGTAAAAAAATTTAATTAGAGGTTAGGGATTTTTGAGACAAAAGGAAACACAAAGTCATTTTTGAAACACTTGTTCATTTTCCCTATTTCTCTCTTCCCTCTCCTCCATGGTGTGAGCTATTATTTTGCAAAATTATTGTTTACAAATTTCTTGTGGATTAGGATATTTAGGTTGGATCTAAAAGAGGGTTGCAAAAGGATTGTGTGCATTACATTCAAGAAGGATAATATTTGTTGTTGAGGGTTTTGATTTGTGAATGTATTATTCTATTTTGATTTATACAAACATGCTTAGATAGTTTTCATATTAAATTTCATCCTTCACCTAAGGAGAGTGTATGTATTTCCATTTGTAGTATGCTAAGTTTGAATCAAGATCTATATTTTTACTTGTGAATTTTATATTTGTAAGTTTTTAGATTTGGAAAATTACATTTTATGCTAGATCTATGGATTTTTTTTGCTAAATCATTACCATTTGAAACTTGAGTAATCTCCTAATTTGAGTTCTCAAAAGGGTATATTCCATTTTAGTTTTTTATTTATTTTTAACATTGAAAAATTTCCAAAATTCATTAATGATGTTTTTGGGAAGTTTGTATGGTTTTTTTTTTTTAAATATCAAAATTGAGTTGTAGACCATATTAAACCTTTTTGTTTTGTAGGATGAAAATTCTCCTTATGGAAATGCATTTATCTATCTTTTGGATATGAGTGTCTTTGTTTTTTACCTCAATTTATGTGTCACAATATTTTAATCACTTTGGACCTTTTGGTGTTAGGATTTAACTCTAGAGTTAGGAGTAGAGTGAACTTTTATTTCCATTCAAATTTGAATGGTAAACTAGAGGAGCTTGAGAATGGATAAAATATAAAAATATAATTTAAAATGAGATCAAATAAACATAAACATAATTAAGACTCAAGACATTATCATGATATATTCACATGTTTATATCCAATGTGTGTACATAAATATATTCACATGATTATTGGTTGTCCTTTCCATTCTAATTGTATGTTATTGATTTTTATTTTCATTTTCACTATTTGATTATTGGTGTTTATCACCATTTCAAATGTTTTAATTAGTAGTTATCATTATTTACTTTGTATTTTATTAGCAATTATCACCATTTACTTTGTGTATTATTAGTGGCTAACACCAAATGTTACTATTGGATTTCATTATTCGATATTAATTTTTCAATGTGTAATCTATTGGATGCCTCATGTATGGTATGCAATTAGTATGTTTGATTATTCAACCACTTTGTTTTGTGTGAGTGTTGTTGGACTACCTAATCAATATGATCCTAGTACAAAGGGGTGGGCCTTATGGTTACACATCATTGGGTGATGTTGATCATTATTAGGTCCATATGGATTATTTGATATGTTCATTGGAGGGTGTGGAATTATCTTGTTTTATCTTATTAGTTGTATATTTATATTTCTATTTTCTTGGAAAAGTTGTAAAGATGGATCTTGTAATCTTGATTAGCCTCAAGAATTTATATTTCCATAATAAGATGAACCATAATGTGAAACCATAATGTAAAATGTATATACTATAAAACATAATAAGATGGACCATAATGTGAAAATCATCATCTAAGAACCATAATGTGTCAAATCACAATATAAAATGTATAACAACTCATGTATCTGCATGTAAAATAAATCAAAGTGGAGGATGCTTAATATGACTATGGATCAGTCTCTCTCCTGATCCCTATGTGGATCTATGTCCCGATTCTCTAGATCTGTGGCTCGATGCCTCTCTTGATCCTCATCTCGATCCATGTCCCTATGTCTCTCCCTACAAAAGAAAGTACAAAAATTAATTTAATGTACACATTTGTAAATGTATTAAAGTCATCTTAAAGTTATGTATTTTCAATGTTTGCATGTATTAAGTACTTTAAATATTATAAATGTGTACCTCAAATGTACCATGCATAGGATCGTTTGAATGCTCCAAATCTCCAAAGCCTGACAAACCCTCATTTTGCTACAAATTTAAAAATGCAAGATTTCAATGAAGAATGAGAACTACTTTAAAGTCAATTTTATTTTGTATATGTATGTGAATTTTTAGAATGCAAAATATATCTGATTATTTCAAAGTACCTACGTCTCACCCTGGAGCACTCTACCAATGTCAATAATGTCATGAGAATGCATAGTCAAATTAGGGACACATGTATCCGGTAGAGGACTAGTGCCAAAGAGAAGTGAGTTGTATGTGCCATGTACATCGTGTGCAGTAACCTTAGGGGTTGTAGGTTGGTCTGGAATATGTACATCTTGTAAAGCCAGCTCACCCTGACCTAACTGTCTACCAAAATGCCATCTAATATGAGCTTCTACACCATCTAAAGGAATCCCATACTCATCACTAATAAACTAGCATAATAATAGTAAATCAACAATGGAAACCAAAGCAACATTACATACAATGGATTCACTCATCTGGGCCACATCTGATGGTGATGGTAGCTTTGATTGAATGTAGGGATCATAATTTGTAGATGTAGCCTCAGTGGGAGGAAGGCTAATCCACAAATGTAATAAGTATTTTCCTACATGATTAGATTACATCTAATCAACCTGAGTAGCAATCGCAACAATACTTTCAAAAAGGTTAGTTTGGTTAGGTGTTGTTGGTACATCTCCTACTACTGCTAGTTCCAAAATATTTGGAAGAACCAAAAGGTTTGGACCAACTAATGCCCTCTTGTTGACAGGCAGTGGAAAATTTGCACATCTAAATTGAGGTTTGTCAGTAAACCTCCCTTTCCCTTATCCAACATGTGAAGGAATAGATGTGTAGTCCACTGCTAACCCTAAATGAAACTCTACATATAGTTTTTTGCAAAAATAAAGTGACAAATCATCATTATGAGGCCATCTGTGATGCACTACCAACCATTTGGGATATATAAAAGGAGCAACAAGCAAATATGTACATCTGGTAACAACATATCCTCTAACTTTCTTTTGTACCATATAATGAGGGAACATGTTGTGCACATTATGTGTTGAAACTCTACTAGTAATAGAATCAATTTTCTCTGTGCCAACAACACTGTTGGCAAGGGATCGATAAAACTCCTCTATGTTGGCCTCATCATAAGGATTATATGATCAAATCATGTGAATCATATGATGGATCTCCTATTGAATGCTAACTAATCTATCTCTATTAGGGAGATTAGGGGAGTTAATTATTGTTTGGTCCAAACATCTCAAAGCATTTTGTAATCTCCTAATGCTATCATTATATAAATTATACCTAGCCTTAGCTTGCCGCTGAGACTAAGTGGAATGATGTGATCCCTGATCATTAGCCATATCTATATAAATATGTAAAGATCTGCAAATTTAATTAAAACAAAAAAATTACAAATATGTACTAATTTTATTTCTCTAATTTAGTAAAATATGCAATAACCATTTTTCTAGTAAGATGCTCGACATAGGAAATTATAAAAAATAGGAAATATGAGCAATGAGTGGCTCAAGAACATCATAAAATAATTTAATAAGAACAATTTTAAGTTCATTCAATTATCTATGAAAAAGAGGGAGAAAGGGAGAAAGTAGGATTATAAAAAATTTCCTATAAAAGAAGTGGTACTAAAATATCCTAATAAGACATTCACATGTAAAAGTAACAAGTTTAGCATATAAATACATAAATCTTGAATGAACTTCTACACTATAATTATGTGTGGTGAAATTCTAGTTCATGTTAGAGAAGGAGATATTCTATTATGATTGAGGTCTTAAAATTGTTTATCCTTTTGTCATTACACACATCTAGGCCTTTTTGGATGCCTCACTAAGTGAATGTATAATACCATTCTTGGTGACAGTGTCCATGAAAAATACAATAAATGATCAATCAAATGCAAAAGAATATTAAATAACAATAAATGATCAATCAAATACTTTATTGAAATAATCTTTGAAGGCTATTAATTAGATTTATGTGAATGGATAAGTGTATCTAGTTATAATAGAAATTTCAGTGCCTACAATGTATTTTAGGATATGACTTAAACAACTCTATAATTTCATTTAAATGCATGATTTTATAAATATATTTAGGTGGTGCATTTAGATGAAATTATATAGTATGAAAAATTTCTTACATTAAGTTGTAAGTCATATATCCTAAAATACATTGTGCTAGGCACCAAAATTTCTACTATAGCTTATTTCACTTATCCATTCACATAACTTCAATTACTAAGGGTAGTAATTGGATTTATGTGAAAGGATAAGTGAAACTAGTTATATAGTAGAAATTTAGGTGCCTACGATGTATTTTAGGATGACTTATAACTAGATCTATAATTTCATTTAGATCCATTTACATAAACTACAATTACTACCCTTCCAAGATTATTTCAATAAAGTATTTGACTGATCAAATATTGTATTGAATGTACAACATCACCAAGCATGACCTATTAAACATTCACTTAGTGTGAGGCATCCAAAAAGCCCAATTATTACCCTTCCAAATTATTTCAATAAATTGTTATTTAATATTCTTCTATATTTGATTGGAATTTTCCATGTTCAATGAATTGACTACATTCAAAGGCTGATATGTCAAAGAGTTAGTCTACAAATACATTTTGAACTGAAGTTTTCATACCTTCAATACATTAAATGATCAATCAAATACAAAAGAATATTAAATAATAGTTTATTATTTAAAATAATTTGGAAGGATAATAATTGGCCCTTTTCACCATTCTCGATGATGGTATACATTTCAAATAGAAGAAATGACCAGTCAAATACTTTAAATTGAAATAATCTTGGGAGGGTATTAATTGGAGTTATGTGAATAGATAAGTGAAACTAATTATAGTAGAAATTTTGGTTCCTAGCACAATGTATTTTAGGATATGACTTACAACTTAATGTAAGAGTATGACTATAGTTTCATTTAAATGCACCACTTAAATATATTCATAAAATGAATGCATTTAAATGGAATTATATCTAGTTGTAAGTCATATCCTAAAATACACTGTAGGCACCAAAATTTCTACTATATAACTAGTTTCATTTATCCATTCACATAAAATCCAACTACTACCCTTCCAAGATTATTTCAATAAAGTATTTGATTGATCAATTATTATATTGAATGTACACCATCACCAAGAATGAACTATTAAACATTCATTTAGTGTGAGGCATCTAAAAAGGTTAATTATTACCCTTCCAAATTATTTCAATAAACTAATTATTTAATAATCTTCTATATTTTATTGGCATTTTGCATGTTCAAGTGAATTGTGTGATGGTGTGGAGCCCATCAGTCTCAAGTGGGAGATTGTTGGTATGTGGTGTGATCATGCTATATTGTATAGCCCATGGTATCTGTACACCACCTAACACAATGTATTTTAGGATGACTTACAACTCTATAATTTCATAATGCATAAAATTGTAGAATTGTAAGTCATATCTATAATTTCTACTAGGCCCACATCCTAAAATACATTGAATAGACACCAAAATTTCTACTATAACTAGCTTCACTTAGGGTTGGTGTTTTTGAGCTTTCATTTTTTCATCAACGTTTGTAACTAACTCTTTTGCTTAATCTAAGTCTCTCATAAATTTTGAGTAGCATAGGTTATATGGTTTAGGGTTGTGTACAAAAAAAGGTTTCATTTTTTAATCTAATATCTCATAGATTCTTCTATTTTTAAAAACTATGAAATTGGTTCATATTGCCATATATTTCTACTTTTTTTGGTATGGTCAACAAGAGAGCATTAGTTGGTCCAAACATTTTAGAAAAACCACCTCCTCATGCTTCTGCTAGTTCGAAACATTTTGGAAGAACCAAAAGGTTTGGACCAACTAATGCCCTCTTATTAACCATGCCATATTTATTTGTTATTTCATGAGCTACTATATATTCTAATCTTTCTTCGAGGAGAAATCTCATCTCAACCCTACTAATAAGCTATGGATACTAGAGGAAAGGGAAATAAGATAACCTAGCTTGATATCTATCCTAGAATGACTCATGTGGATCACAAAAAAGGAAAAAAAAGAGGCTTAGAAATCTTAGGTCTGGTGTAATTGCTTTGATGTTATATGGTCTTCAAATTATTTTGTAATGTAGACGAGGATGAAATATAAGACTAAAGGATTATCCAACTATGTAGCCAAAAGAAAAACGTAGAGTAGAAAGAAATGATTCAACAATAATATAATATTTTTTTATTCACAATTAGAATTGAATTGTATTGTAAGTTGTTATAGTATGAGGCCTTAGCCTTCAATTACACATGGCAATAACTATGTGTAAATTATAATATTTTAAATGATTTTATAATACATATAGGTGATACTCACAAGGAGTGAAATTACAATTATTGGAAGTGTAGAGTTTTCTCATCCTAGTAATTTATCTAGATGCTAACCATTTGGCACATTTAGAATCATTTAGGGAGTTTGTTTTGCAGTTACAGTTTAGTAGCTAAGAATGTAGTGTCACGATTTTAACTCATCAAGTGGATTTAGAATATGCATATTGTTCTTGGTTTCTACAAAATGCTTCCAAAAATAGATTTTCTAAAAGTAAGACTATCCATTATAATTTAAGTTAATTTTGACCTGTCTAGATTCACTAAGAGTAGCCTAGGATGGCATGGTCTGACCAAACAAGACAAAGAATCCATGAGATTCATTAATAAATCCAAACTCAGTAATAAACCTATTGGCTATCAAAGTGGATCATTTCTGAGAGACAATCTATTAGAGTTGAATGTAGAAAAAGAGAGACTGGTCCCATTAAATACATTACATAATTATATCAATTCACTGTTAAATGTCCCACAATGAGGTTGGGTGGCAGCAATTGTGGAGGAGGAACCTTATTCAAATTTGTTACTATCACAAAAATGTGCATTTAAGACTTTTGGCCAAGAATTTAGCAAAGGGGGTTAGGGATTTGCAAGTTTTGAAAACCCCTTTTTGCCTTCTAACAAAATTTTGTAGTGAAATGAGTAGCGTAGGAACATCCAATTTCTTATGAGCTACTACAAATGTAACTGATATCATGTGAAAAATAATTAACAAACTTCTATGATAGGCATGATGTGAAAAATATAAGGATTCTGGATTGGCTATGTTTTTACAAGTGTATTTTTCCAGCACAACATCTTGCCTACCTTGATTTTGTCATGATTTTGTGATAGCTTTATAGAAGTCAATGGAGGTAATGCCTTAACAAAAAGTTGGTGATGATATTAATATATCCAAATAGGAAGAGATAATCCAATTGAAGGAATAATGTTGACTTCCTTGGTAACAATAAATCCTATTTACCAATGACATCCAATCTAAGACACACCATGCACTTGAGGACAATGTATGTAATGATGCAAATTTCCTTCCTTTAGCTCTATAATTTTTATCTATGTTTGATTGGTCTATCAATTGATAAAATGTCTATGTAAGGGATTTGAATTCCTTTCTCATTCACATTAACACACTCTTAAATTTGGGATTATTTGCTCCAAAAAAATATTCTTAAACATTTTCTTGATATCATTTCTTGCTATTACATAATTTATGCTAAAAATTTATATATATAACCAATGTATTTATAAATCAAATGTAGGTTTTCCATGCACCTCTTATATATAGTAAATGTGTCACAAGGGTCATTAGATGACCATGTTATAAGGGTCATTAGAGGACTGCTAGGAAATGGGTTCTACCTATAAGCTGAAGGGTGTAAGAAGACCATGTGAAAAGTGGTAGATTTAGCATCATTGTTAGTAATGGGCTACATATGGTTGCTCAAAAAATGGAAATATTGTGATAACTTTTTATGTGTACTTATGTATATATTTACATACTAGTACAAGTACTTAAATACCAAGTGAAGGAAGCATAAGACAAAATACTTGTTAGGTATCTATGAAATATAGAGGTGATGTTTAGGCTTTACAAGGGACACATGGATTCTCAATTTGACATTGACCTACTCTATTTTCTTTCTTCTATGTTAGTTATGCACTATTATAAGTCACTAATCATAGATCCTTTGAAGCTAAACTTTCACCCTTGTCCTTAACTAGTACGATCCACATCATTAGTTACCTATACTTAAAAATAATTATTAATGGTTCATGTTTATAAAAAGGTAATTTTTGAGACTTTAATATTTGAATAAATGAGAGACCAATCTAATATTTTAAGTCTAGATTGAATAGTTTGAAGTCCAAGTTGCATTCCTTATTTATTATGGTCCATAATACTTTTAATGAAAATATACATTAGTTTGCATAGGTTAGTTTGAGTTATTAAATAGACACACCATTCAAGTATTATTGAAAATAAAATAAATTCATATTCAAGCTCCTTGCAACAAAGCATTATCTTTCTTTATCAAAAGAGATTTGATTAACTACGGGATTATCTATGCTCTTATTTATTTTAAATCAAAATTAGTCAATTTGATTAACTATCAGGATTATATATAGTTTATTTATTTTATAAATAAAAATCTGTCTATGTTCTTTAGGCCTATAAATCACAAGGTCTTTGGGAGTTCTATGCAAGAGTTGATAAAAATCTTAAGGAAATGATTGACATGAGAAATGGCAAGCTTATTACAAAACAATTTTTCTCAAGTGGTGATGAGAATAGGTATCTACTATGCATAAAGAGCATCAAATGGAAAACATTTTCTATCAAACAAAATATTGAGGGACAAACTAGATTATTAAAGGACTATGATCAACTGAAGGCCGATATCCAAATTGAATTCTTATCCATTAATTCATATATTTAAATGAAAGATAGATCCCAGGTTAATGCTACTCAATTCATTAGGGATATTCAAATTGATGATTAAAAATTTATTTAACAAGTAGGTATTTCATGTGGAGGCTATGAAGAATATAAGTAGTATTGACACTGATCCCATCCATTATATCACACATCTTCCAAAGTTTAAGAACAAGTTGGAAAATATTTGAAATAATAGAGCTATCTTGAAGCTCAAAGCCAATAATGTTATCATCCTAAGGCATAGCAAAATTTCACCAACCACCAAAGAATTCCAATGTTTCCACTCAGAAATTGTAACTTCCCTAATCCCAATTTAATCTCTTGTAATAGAAAAACATGTATTTCTAATTCATAAACACAAATTATAATCTTCACTTTTCTATGTTATATTCTCCTTCACACTATTTTCTGCTTCATGTAAATTTTAATGTGCTACTATAATGAAATAAACCCCTATATATATTTTACTGTCAGCTAAGGTTTTCACAGTCATATATATAGTTTATTTATTTTATATATACAATTTAAATTACAACATACATGAAAAAAAATATTTCCACCGAATACTACGATGATGGAGAAAACCCAAAATTCTAAACCCAATAAATAACTAAAACTTTACAAGCATTTTACAATATAGCCTTTTGAACAAGTGCAGAAAAATATTCCCAAAGAATCCTACAGATAGAATAACAACTAATGAAACCCTGACTTTCACGTGCAACTAATGGAAACATTTCAAGAACAAACACTAACTACCACATGAGATCATGCAAAATAATCTCCTTACTAACCAAATTGACAGAATAGAATGATGAGAAACCTGGGTTTGATCCCTTTTTATAGAGGTAGTATTTTCATGAGAAACCTTCGATCGTGATCCCTTAAGGTGAGCAAGCAGAATGCCCACGCTCAGCGCCTTTTTTGGTTTTGTATAAACTGGTTTCAGTCGAAAGGGATTCAGTTGAGTGGGTTTTGGTCGAAACCCACTCAGATGAAACCATGAAGCCATGTAGGCACCATGTCATCACCATGTGGGTTAGGCTGAAATGTACTCAAAAAAATCCCTTTCAGCCAAAACAGGTACGATAAAATCTGTACGTTTGTCCAAAAGGGTGACACAAGTTTGTACTTTTACCCAAGAGTGTTTTGGAGCTTGTAAATGAATTTTTAATATTTTATTTCTTGATTTTGGAGAGTTTTTCTAGGTTAGAGGCATTACATTTCTTTGGAGTTACAATTTTTTTATTGAAAAAGGTAAAGAGGAAGGCATGACGGGGGAGAGAGGATTCATTATTGTAGGCCAGAATGGGGAGTGGAAATAAAAGGGAATAGATTTTGTTTTAGGTATGAGGGTTTGAAGATAGTAACTTGAAGTTTCAAGATCATTGTGCAAGATAGGAACAATTACATGTTGAAGATTGCCATACAAGTTGGGGGTTGAATTTGTATGTGAAGTGAAAGAGTTGTTTTGATGTAGTTTGTTAATTTCTTCTCATAAATGAGTTTGAGAATATTTTATATTTTTGTACATCAGTCCATGAGGCTGAATTATTTGTTGTAATCAAATTTTCTGAGGGTTTTGTATGCATTTCTAGAGTTTGAAAAAAAATATGCTGAAGAAGTTGAATATAAGAGTTATAATCTTGTTGCAAATTTTTGCACATTGATTTTTGTTTTGTTAAATGTTATTTGAGATGGTTTTTGTGTGATATCCATCCTCCATCAGTGGTATCAGAGCAATATTTCTTGAGTGTGCAAGCATAAGTTCCTATTGGAGGCAGTTTGCACCAGGAATAAGGGTGGAGAATTTGTGGATTTTGTTTACAGATGAATGTGCAAGTAGTAAGAAGAAATTTTAAGAGGATTTAAGGAATTGAGGTTCCCATGATTGTAGACAGATCATCAAAGGAGGCATTTTACTATAATACTGGTGAACATTGGAAGAGGGTTTTGTAAACAGATCTTTGAAGGAGGCAGTTTACATAAGTAAAACTTGAGGGTTTGAATATTTGTGTTGTTAAGGCATTGAGAGTTCTTAAAAATGGAGAATAGAAGAGTTGAAGGTATCTTTTGTTGTCTTTCTAATGATGTTTTGAATGAAGGAAAGAAAGAAGATGCAATATAGTGTCATGCATGTGACATCGAGGAAGGGCAAGAGGATGAGTGCAAAAAGATTAAGGAACTTGAAGCTAAAGGATGTCTATTGAAATACATGGAGAATGAGACTATAGTGATTGCAACAGTGGAAGAGAGTTCTTTAAAGAACACCTATGAAGTTGAGAAGGATGATTTAGCCATTCAGATTGAAAGAGAATGGGATCAAATTATTGCAAGGGAAGAAAAATTTGCAACAATGGAAGATACAGAGGTAAAATTTATTTTTGATAAAAAAAAATTTCAAGATGAATGTGATTATAATGAAGTTGCAGTAGAAGAGTGTCCTTTGAAGGACATAGAAGAAAGTGAAGGGGATGATTTATTGATGTGAATGGTAGTAATTGAAAGAGAGTGGGATGAGTTAATCTCAAGTCAAACAAAGGTTGCAACATAAGGTGAGGTAAAATAAGATTTTGATGTTTGCTTTGATGAAGAATTTATTGCAGCAGTAGATCAATTTAATCAAGTTGAATTTGAAGAGTGCAAAGTGAAGGTAAATGAAGAGTTTTCTGATAAATCTTTGTTAGAGAAAAGTGGAGATAAAGATATTTTTGATTTGTTAATATGATTCATTTTTAGGGAAAATGGAAAATGAGTCTCTTGATAATGGTACTAATACTATTTTTAGTGAAACAAATCAAATTAGAGTGATGTTATGTCTTACAAAAGGTGTTGAAACAAGGAAATTTTATGGAGGATACATGGTGGAAGGAGATGAGAAAGGTAAAACATCAATAGAGGTAATGAAGTACATTTGTTTTTTTGAAGGTGGAGGTATATGTTTGATTGTTAATTTTGTTGGAGTATATTGGTGGGAGGTTAGATTAAAAGTTTTGAAATACATGAAGGGTAGAGGAGTAAAGATGAAAGGATATAATGTTGTAATCTTGTAGAATTTGATGAATAAGAAAATTCCAGTAGATAAATAAATTAGGTGGATCCAAAACAAGCATAGTTTCTACAAATACTTCTAAGTGCAACTCATGAAACATTTCTTTCTACCTAGGGAGTCTGCTGCAGGAGCATCCTAGGTGAAACTGTGATCAACGTCAACCAAAAAAGGAGTGATTTAAATTTTGATTTAAATTTTATTTTAATAATTTTTTGTGAGAAATAAATGTTAAATTAAGGAAAAAATATGGAATTAAATAATTGGCCTTATTTTATTGTTGCAAAAATTGTGGTGTTAGAGATAGTTTAAGAAGAAAATTTTGAGTTTTTGAAGTTAAAAAAGGAAAAAATACATTATGGGAATGGAGTCTTTGGGGAAATAAAAGTGGGGACAACTAACTAAATCCCCTTAACTATAGTATGGAATATTTGGACACCCAAGTTGTGTAACTGTTGATTTTTGCTAAGTTTGACTCCTATTTGTGAGGAGGTGGCTGCTTTTCTTAGCCTAATATTTCGTGTTAGTGATTTGGAGCTTGTAAATATTTTAATATTTTATTTCTTGATTTTATAGAGTTTTTATAGGTTTGAGGTGTTACATTTCTTGGGAGATACATTTTTTTGGTTGAAAAAGGTGAAGAGGAAGGCATGGCAGGGGAGAGGGGATTCATTATTGCAGGCCAGAATAGGGAGTGGAAAGAAAAGGGAATAAATTTTTATCCAAGGGAGTTTGAAATATTTTTTTTTGAAAGTATGATGGTTTGAATATAGAAACTTGAAGTTTCAAGATCATTGTGCAAGGCAAGAACAATTACAGGTTGAAGATTGCCACTACAAGTTGTGGGTTGAATTTGTATATGAAGTGAAAGAGTTGTTTTGATGTAGTTTGTTAATTTATTCTCATAGATAAGTTTGAGAATAATTTATCTTTCTATACATCAGTCCATGAGGTTGATTTATTTGTTGTAATCAAATTTTCTGAGGGTTTTGTATGCATTTCTAGAGTTCGAAAAACTATGTTGAAGAAGTTGAATATAAGAGTTATAATCTTGTTGCAAATTTTTGCACATTGATTTTTGTTTTGTTAAATGTTGTTTGAGATGGTTTGTCTATGAGATCCCCTCCTCCATCAATTTCCAACCAATAATTGAAGTAAAACTTTGTACTTTATTGATTGAAAAGGCTATGAGCATACATTTTCCACTTCAAATCTAAATCTATTATAAAGAATACATATAAATATATGAGAGATAATCTCCAAAAAAATCTTGAGAAAGTAAAACAGTGCCTTCCTTTTTTGAAGGAACCATCAATTTGATGGAATTAAATGTAACGCCAATCGTGGTAAACCCCTGAGAACAAACATTGTAAACAATTTTTCTTTTTTTAAATAATACACAAAGTAAACATGCATTTGTACATTAATTACATTTACATATTAATTACATTTACATTGCACAATAACAACCTAACGTTACATTCTCTAGGGCACGTGAGGTTACTTCACAAACAACTAACAACAAAAGCAAAAGATAACAACATAACTATTAATATTATAAACCATGAATAAGAATACATCTAATAACCAAGAGTGAGAATATTAATACATCACATAATACAATCATAATGAATCTCTTTTAACAAGTTACAATTGATCCTAACTATTACATCGTCATTTTAATATTACATTACAATCTCTTGATTAATAATTACATCAAATTTCCCAAATGTGTGTGGGATAATATAAATACAATGAAATCTGAATTACAAAGGAACACTAGAACAAACTCCAACTAAAGGAATGCTGCGAACAAAGAATGCTAATGGGGAACCCAACAGGTGCGGAGCACGTTCCACCCAACCATGTGAATTATGAATAACTCACCCCCCGTGCTCAGAGGTGACAAGGAAGTTAACCCGACCATGAATGTCAAAACCGACTCCATGAACAACATAGTACAAATACAATTACAACTCAAGGTTACAATGACATAGACCACAACATTCATGAGTCAAACATAACAAGATAAATCTATGAAACTCACCACAATTAAGTAAAGCATTATCAATTAAACAAGTAACTAAATAACAACCATAAATCAAAGAATTTGGTAACACAATGAATAATAAATAGACCAAGTCTTGGGCTTCTCTTAGGACTAAGTATGGTTTACCATTTTTCCAAGGAGGAAATATAGTCTTTAAGAAAATCTTGTGAGAGCATTCAATTTATTTTTCAAATAATTTTTGAACCTAGAGTTTATGACAACTTGAAGTTGATGGGATAGAACTTCCCTCTATAAGGTGAACTCCAAAAAGATCCACAACTCTTTGTCAAAGTCCTAAGAGCTTATCACCTGCATCTTAATGATTGTTGGTAATTGAACTTTAGTGATGGGCAATGATCTAAGATTCTTAAACATTCTTGGTCTAATGTGACTAACCAAAGAAAGCCTATTTTAAATGGTTACTCTTATTAAAAAAGTTACCTATCAATCTAAAGCATGTCCAACCTATTAATAACATGTACTCTATCTATGAAATTCTTGAAATAGTGAACCATATTTTCTTTGACCATTTATTTGCTAAAGAAATTTGGCTTTTATTTTTTGTTGATTTGGATGGGTGGGATATCAAGAGTAACTTTTCATGGAAAGAATTTTTATTTGGTTATGTTGAAGGTGTGAGCAAATATTTAGTATTTTGGTTGTTTTTAACTACTAATATTCTTTGTTTTTTTGAGAAAAAAAAGAAATGAGAGTTATTTTCAAGGAAGGAAGACACACCTTACCAAGTCTTACAAAATACTCATATTTTCTATTTCCCTACAAGTTACTCTAACATTGGAAGTGGCCAATAATAAGTTATGGGAGGTTTTGGACATAGGCCAAGTCAACATCTTGAGATATGAGGTGAAGGCAACCAAATATTGGCCCTGTGCTAGGGATGAAAAATGTTCATTTTGTGAAGAACTACTTGAAACTTTAGGAAAGGCATAAAAGCTATAAATATGATATGCTCCTTGAAGACATGGTTCTCAAAGAAAATCACAAAATTATTAAGGTTGATTGCAAGCTAGAGGTGGTTAGAAACAATGACAACATCTTAAAGATCAATCCCCCATTGGGTTTTATGATATGAATGTATACGTTGAAAGCTGCAATATCTAGGTTGTTATGGCTTTGAGCACTAAAAATTGTTCATATATGTAACATTTTTTCATATCTATGTTGGTTTTTAGGCTCCTAGACTTGTTATGCTCTTTTTGAGTGCAATATGTACTATGTAACCCACTTTTTCTTTGATAATATATAATCATTTCAAAAAAATTGTGCAAAGCTTATTATTTTTATAAAATTCGTTATTTGTAATTATGATTTGATATCATAATTACAAATAACAAATTTTATAAAATATAATAAGCTTTGCACAATTTTGAGAAAGCTAAACATATTTATATGTGACTTAAAGGAATCAAATCTTAAATGTTGTAATATGTGAAATTATAATTATATATAGCAAATTTAATGAAAATAATAAGTTTTGTAGAAATTTGAGAAAGTTAAACATACTAATATGTAAACAAAAACATCCAATAGAGGAAAGACAATCATACTAACAAAAAAGACAAAGTTACATACAAGAAAAACATGAACTAAAAATAACTATGTATTCCAATATAGTACACTTAATATTTTTTGTCATAAAAGTTTAAAATTCTTAAACTTATAATTATAAATAAAATTATGAGACTCCCTACATTAATAAGTCCAATTAATTCAAATGTTTAAGCATTAAATCACCTCTTAACTATTTACACCTAACAATCACCAAGTTTGTGAATTTTTTTATGAATTATTACTTTCAATCATTCATAAACATTCATATATGACATAAAGGAATCATATCCTATGTACCTAAATTTTTAATATTATAATTATAAATAACAATATTTATTAAAAAATGATTTTTTTTGTATAAACTTGAGAAAAGTTAAATATACTAAGAGAGAAGCATTGAATAGAAAAAATTCAATTATAGTACCAAACAAAATAAATTTATATACAATAAAACGAAATTAAAAATAAAATGTATTACAATTTACATTTGTACACAATCTTTTCTAATAAAAAAGTATAAAATTGTTAAAATATAAATATCTCAAATAAAATCTCAACATTCAAATGTTTAAGTACTAAATCACCATTCAACCACTTATGCTTAACAATAACCAAGTCTATGAAATGTTTATAATTTTTTTCTTTCAATCAGTCATAAATACTTTATAATTTTGTTCACAGTACCCAATATTTCACAATTTGAAACTTCTAACACTTAAAATAATCAATATCTATCTCAAATAACATAATAACATATTTGTATCATTAAATTTATGATTAACTTGACATTTAATTTATTTAATTTTAATATTAATCTTCTTAATAAAAACAAATTATTTTATTTAAATAAAATATAATAAAAAAAATCATTAAAATAAACAATTAAATATAATAACATTATTAAATAAGATAAACCTTTTTACTAGTTAAAAATATTATTGTCTATCTTCCACTGAATAAAAGGAAAACCCACTCTTCCTTTTATAAAAGCTACACTCACCCCATTCCATGTAATGAAATGAATGTCGGATTAAACTAAATCATCCACTCCAATGACCAACCAAACCGTGATGCAAACAACTATAGAATAGGAATGGGAATGTTGGATGTGAATTGCTACGGTGGTGTGGAAACAAATATTTGAAAAGGTGCGGTTAAGAAAATTCTACAAAAGCAAGAGAGGCTGAGTTAAGAGGGCCCCGCATGGGGCCGACCATGACTTAGTGTGTGTCGGTTAAGCTAGCCCCTTTTGGCAAGCACACGGGTTGTTGGACCAAATGCCCAATAGCCATTTCATATTAAATGATAGACACACAGATTGGAATAAGTGATTGAATGGGGAGCTTTGGAATATGGTATGAACAAATGCACAGAAGGGATCTATTAAGAGCTTTAGGAACCCTATGAACATTGACCCAAGTAGACATAGATGTGAAAATCATGCATTCAAAATATGAAGGAAAGAAAGGTGTTTAAAATTATTTGCATAATCTACACAAAATGGATTTGATTAGAACTTATAGAAAAAAAATTCAAGCAATTGCCATTGGCTGGTACAAAGCTAAATCTTGTAGTCTTATTCCCCATATCTTCACCAAAATAGATGTGTAGAGAAGACATGGAAAGTGTTTGTCAGAATACTTTAAATAGATGTTATCATCTCAGGAATGCAATTATTGTAGAGATGTGTAACTAGATCTGTTTGTGAAAATTCTATTGCAGTTACTGATTATTAATCTCCTATCTAATATATATTATTTGACTCTGGAAAATTAGTTCATAGAAAATATCAAAAAATAACACAACTACAACTTCACTAATAAATTCACAGGAATAGAGAAGAAAATATGCACAATAATGAACACAATATTTTTGGACAAATTGTCCATGGAAAAACCCCGAAGGGAAAACCACTACTATAGATGAGGAATTTTATTAAACCTCCGCAAATTAAGAGATACATATAAATTGCTTGTCTATTACTAGAAGAGCTCCAGCAATACTCTTCTCCAGAAATTATTCCCTCAATTTCTCCTGCTGAAATTCCACAGTTGCTATCCCCAATGCTATCACTGCACCCTTGCTATCACTGCAAGACTATTTGCTCTCACTGCAAATCTACTTGCTATCACTGCAAGTATTTCAAGTGTGTCTACTTGATATCACTACAAGTCTACTTTTGTGTGTTCTCCAAATGCCCATTGATCCCCTTTTATACTTTTCTCATTGGAAAACCAATGGCCACGATTTAATCTCAATCAATGGCTAAGATTAATTAGACTCTAACAACCCTAACTAATTGGATTCTAGAAGTCTCTAGATGAATCAATTATTTAATTACATAATTATGTTGACAAATCACTCCATTCTAGAAGTCTCTAGAAAATAATTAAATAATTAAATAAATATTTCATGGGAATGGAGACACCTATCCAAGCTACATAAATTACCACTCCCTCTTAGCGAGGAAGGTGTTCTGCATGACACCCAACTTATCCCTGAAGAAGATGAATTTCGCCTTCCCCAATGCCTTGGTCAGAATGTCTACTACATGTTGATCTGTAGGTATATACTGTAGTTGAACAATCCCGCACTGTACACAATCCCTGATGAAATGATATATGGTGTCTATATGCTTAAACCTATCATAAAACATCAGATTCTCAGACAATTTGATGCAACTTTGATTGTCGTAGTGTATCACCATAGTCTCACCCCTCTGACCAAACAAGGCTACTAGCAACTTCCGAAGCCATATTGCCTCACACGTTGCCATGCTAGCTGCTATGTATTCTACCTCTATAGAACTCAAAACCACAAAATTTTGTTTCCTGCTATACTAAGAGACAACTCCTGATCCCAAGTTAAAGCAACACACTGAAGTGCTTTTCCTATATGATGTACTGCCTGCCTAATTTGCGTCAGTGTAGCCTATTAACCTGATACCATCACCTCGAGCATATCTAATCCCATACTCGATTGTACCATGCAAATACCACGACACATGTTTTTGCAATGTCTAATGCACTCTCTTTGGCTCGACCATGAACTAACTAAGAGAGTTTACTGCAAAGGATATATTTGGCTTCGTGTTGACCAAATACATGAGAGACCCAGTCAACTGCCTGTATAAGTTGGGGTCTACATCCTTCTCCTTGGATGTGCCCACCTTCTTCCAATTCATGATCATAGGGGTAGACATGGCTCTGCGATTCTCCATCTCGAACCTCCTCAAGATTTTGATGTAGTATTTCCCTTTTCTAAGGAAAATCTCTCCATCTATCTGCCATACCTACATGCCTAGAAAGTAGTGCATAAGCCCCATATCCTTCATCTCAAACTCTACTGCAAGGTCCCTTTTGTACTCCTATATGAGCCCCAGTGAACCTGTTAAAAACAAGTCATCCACATATAGAACAAGAATGAGAACCTCACCCCCAACCACCAAGTAGTAGAGGTTAGCATTCGCTTCACTCTTCACGAAGCCCATTCCCTACAAGTATTTATCAATGCACTCATACCATGCCCTGGGAGCCGACTTGAGTCCGTACAAAGCTCTCTTCAATCTACACATGTGGGTTGTACTACTATGTGCCACAAAGCCCTCTTGTTGTTCTATGTATACCTCCTCTTTCAATTCACCTTTAAGAAATTCTGTATTGACATCCATCTAATGGATCTACCATCCCATCTATGTTGCAAGTGAGATCACAACTCGTATAGAAGTATATCTGGCCACTTGAGCAAATGTCTCCTCATAGTTAATTCCCTCCTTCTGAGAGAACCCTTTGGCCACGAACCTTTCCTTGTGTTTCTCGATGCTACCATCTACACTGTGCTTGATCTTATAGATCTAGTGTGATCCAACCACTGCCCTATCTATCGGTCTAGGCACAACCTCCTACACATCATTCTACACTATTGAGGTATATTCCTCAACCATTGCATCTTGCCACACCTGCTACTGTGTAGCCTCCTGATAGCTGGAAAGCTCACTATCTACAAACTAATTAACTAATGCCATATAGTCATTATACCTAGCTGGTTGTCTCCGCTATCTACTAAGTTCATCCTAGGAGCTCCCACAGACTCCTGAGTATCCCTTTGTGATTGTTGGTTCCTACTATCAACTATAGAGGATGGAGTATCAACCTCCATGTCTCCTTGATTCATCTCTTGGATCTGCTACATCTGTTGCTCCATACTCTACGAACTGTCTACACCTAAGCATGTGCTTGTACTAGTAACTATACTAAAGCTTCATTGTCCTTGATCTAGTTGAACAATCCTTGGAGCTTCCGCTAGCTGTGCACTCTGATCATCTGTTGGAAAATCTCTGGACCTCCTGAATGCCTTGTACTCCATGAACTTGAAATCACACCTGACTATGATCCTTTTGGTCACTGGAATAAATATTTGATATGCCTTTAAGGTTTCACTGTACCCCACGAAGTACCCTCTATCTGCAGTCTGATCTAACTTGGAACGTGTAGGCCCTGGAATGTGACAATGCACCAAACTCCTAGATATATTGAAGTAGCTGACATTTGGCTTCTTCCCTGAGAATGCCGCCTATGGTGTCATATTTCCCAATACCTTATGTGGAACCTTGTTCTATATGTACACTGTCGTACTGCATGCCTCTGCCCATAAGTAACGTGGCATATCTTGGTCATGTAGCATAGCCCTTGCAACCTCTGATATAGACTGATTCTTCCTCTCAGCAACCCCATTTTGTTGCAGGTTGTAAAGAACAGTCCATTCTCTCTTGATTCCTTCCTTGGTGCAGAACTCTTGGAACTCTTTCCCTTTATACTTGCCTCCATTGTTTGACTGAAGAACCTTTATCTTCCTGCCTGTTAATTCTCCACAAGAGCTTTGAACTCTTGGAAGCGATTGAAAACCTCATCCTTGGTCTTCAGGAAGTATATCAAAGTCTTCCTAAAGAAATCATTAATAAAAGTAACAATGACTCGTAACCTCTAAGAGACTTCATCAACATTGGTCCACATATATCTGAATGTACTAGATCAAGAACACCCTTGGGTCTGGTGTCACTCCTTGGAAAAGTTGCTTTCATAAACTTCCCCAACACACATCCTTTACATACATCATCATGCTTTGTGCTCACCTCCGGAAAACCTGTCACTGTCTCATGAAGCAATTTAAGTGCTCCATGATGTATATGGCCCATCCTCCTATGCCATAGCTCTCCTTGATCTCTAGAATTACCGCTGCTTATGAGTTCCTTATGAGTATCAAACCGCAACTTGTAAAGTCGGTCACTCCTAACTCCAATAGCTATGGCTGATTTCCAATCCTTGTGCTTGATTAACACATTCACCCCTCTAAAGAGTACATTGTAACCTTTATCTTGAAGGAAAGATACATAAATCAAATTCATACCCAACCTTGGCACATATAACACATCATGAATGGGAATCCATTTGCCATTCTCCCTCTAAAATAGAACAGTCCCTTTCCCAACTGGATTGAGTTTGGACATGTTCCCCATAGAGATCTGTATTTTGATGCCCTCCTCCTTATAACTGGAGAAGTACTCTCTAACTCCTGTCATATGAAATGATGCCCCACTATCTATATACCAAACAACCTATGAGGTTGAGCTAGCCATACAAGCTATGACAATGAACTCATCCTCCATTCTACTAGAGAGCTCATCTGTGCTTGCTGAAGCTTCCATTTGCTTCTGGCCTTTCTTTTTCGTTCTTCTTCCTTTCTGGGAAATTGTTGACATAGTGGCCAAACTTGTGACAGTCATAGCACTTGACTTTAGACAAGTCCTTCTTCTCACTCTGTGGATTTTATCCTTTGCTAGACCCCTTCTTCGCTTTCCCTTTTCCTGCAAGGGCAATGTTTTCCTATTTTGCCTCACTTTACTGACTCTTGTTGTTGGTTCTGCTGACAAGACTAAGTCTAAGCTCCTCTTGAGTGAAGTCACTCCATAGTCGATCCCAACTCAGTAAGGTGTCTCGTCCATTAATAACTTGAACAAAGACATCCCACTACTTAGTAAACCCATTTAGGGCTATCCGCACTAGCTCATCATCATTTGGTTTATCTCCAACAGCTACCAACTCATCCTTGACAAGTTTGATTCTGGTGAGGTAACTTGTCACATCTTCTCCCTTGTTCATCTGAGTATTCCTTAGCTTTTCTCTGAGAATCAACTTTTGATTAGTGGTAGCATTCTGGTACAAATTCATAATGGTATCCCACATCTTCTTCGCTATATCTAACATATTGTTCTTCGCTATATCTAACTCTACAATATGTGGAACAATATGGTCCTTGACACCATCAAGGATCAGCCTCCTCACCTTGGCATCTTCCTTCTTATGTGCTAAGATTTGTGCTGGATCTGTAGGTACAGGTACAACACTGGTCACATATTCCTTGATCCCATTCTCTTCCAACAATAAAGGAATTCTAGCTTTCCAGACACCAAAATTCGAGGCTCCATCCAATCTATCCTGATCTCTTAAACCTGCTAGAGGCCATCTCAAAAGAAAATAATAATAATAATAATTTTGAAGAGGTAGCACTAGGTTTTATAAACCCTCAATCCTTCCTTCCTATGTTGAGCCTTGTCTACCCTTAGATTAGCTCTGATACCATATGAAAATTCTATTGCAATTACTAATTATTAATCTCCTATCTATTATAGATTATTTGACTATGGAAAATTAATTCACAACAAATATCAAAAAATAACACAACTGCAACTTCACTAATAAATTCACAGGAATAGAGAAGAAAATATGCACAATAATGAACATAATATTTTTGGACAAATTATCTGTGGAAAAACCTCGAAGGGAAAACCACTACTACAGATGAGGAATTTTATTAAACTTCAACAAATTAAGAGATACATAAACTATTTACCTCTTACTAGCAAAGCCCTAGCAATACTCTTCTTTGGAAATTATTCCCTAAATTTCTCTTGCTAAAATTCCACATCTGCTATCCCCAACACTATCACTGTGCCCTTGCTATCACTACAAGACTATTTGCTCTCACTGCAAATCTACTTGCTATCACTACAAGTCTTTCAAGCATGTCTACTTGCTATCACTACAAGTCTACTTGTTTGTGTTCTCCAAATTCCCATTGATCCCCTTTTATACTTTTTTCATTGGAAAACCAATAGCCACGATTTAATCTCAATCAATGGCTAAGATTAAATAGACTCTAACAATGCTAACTATCTGGATTTGAGAAGTCTCTAGAGGAATCAATTATTTAATTACATAATTATCTAGAAAACTCACTCCATTCTAGAAGTCTTTAGAAAATAATTAAATAATTAAATAAACATTTTTTGGGAATAGAGACACCTGTCCATGCTACATAAATTAACACTGTTGAGAAAGCTTTAAAGAACTTCAAGAGAAGGTGACTACCAAAGTTGGAATATAAGTTTACACCCATTGTAGGATGCTCCAAACACATATGAAATTGGTCCAGAATCTTGTCAAAATTATGTCATTGAAAATAGTTACATAAGTGTTGGCGATGATTGCATAGCAGTTAAAAGTGCTTAGGATCAGTATGGAATAGCATATGGTGAATCATCTACAAATATTGTTATCTGGAATCTCATACTCTGATCCAAAGTAAGTGCAGTAGTATCATTTGGGAGTGAAATGTCAGGAGGTGTCTCTAATTGTCACAGTGGAAAAATATTCTTGTATGGTAGTCAAGCTTCAAGGGGGAAAGGGGTCCATGGTAGATCTCAGTCAAAAGGAAGCAATCAAGATATAAATTTAATGAATTCATGGCTAATGTATTTGTAGAATGGTTCAAAATAGCATTGGATTGCTTATTTTCTATTTGGTTTTTTGTTGGTAATGTGTGGATATTTGGTGGCCATTCATCTTCAAGTGAGGCTCCAAATCTTTACAAGTTGTGTATTATTGCTTATATTAAGCTACATTGGTTATTCTATGCCTTTTATTTTATGTGCAACAATATGATGTTGCTTACCCTGTATCATGTCTCTCCTTGGACTTTAGGAGGATCAAACCCAAACAAGAGGAGCTTCACCTGAAAAAAATAGTTCTTTGCCAAAAATAAAAATTCAAAGCAAAAGTCAATAGAAGGACATAAGAAAAGATTCAAAGAAAAGGTCCAAACATTCGAGAAGGAAGAAAAATGTATTGGAATGAAGCAAAGATGGGAAAACCTGATCACGAGCATACACAAATAATAGATTGGAGAAATTCTCATGGAGACAGAACTAAGAAAAAAAATCACTAACAATGAAAAACCTAGGTGTTTTAATTGTTTTGATTTAGCCTATGATGTAGACAAATGAAGATCCTATCAGACAATGCAAACATAATTGTTTTGACAAATTAATTATTTAATTCAATAAAGTAACAATGAAAGGAATCAATTTTGGTGAAATTAATTATTTCATAAATTTTAAATGCATTGATCTTTATATTGAACAAATTAATTAATTATGTTCTTTTGTTGATTTCCAGGCAACAGGAGTGAGCATCGTCACAATATTAAATCCATGAAGTGTTACTTTAATTTTTTATAATTTAAAATAACATTAATTTCAAAAGATGATCTGATTATTATTTCAACCGTGAAATTTAAAGTTTATTAATTATTTTTAGTTGAAATAAAGCATTAGTTAAATTTTTTATTTTTATTCAAGGGTTAAACACTTTTGACCTAAGCTATGAACCGAATACAACCATTCAACAATATCACCCCAACAGGTTTGAACCTTAGTGGCAAGAACAACAATACCACCTTTAAACCATCACACCATGCCAATATCCAAGCGCATTAGTTAATTAATTAAGTATTAATTGATTAATTTTATTAGTTTTGATGGGGATAAACGGGTTTTACAGGGACCCGAAACCACAAAGTAACAAAATAGGAGAAGACCAAAACAGCGGTCCAAAAAACAAAAAAACTGCCAAAGAAAATAAAACCAGCATCAGCAGGCAGCAACAAAAAGCCTCAAAGAAGCTAGCAAATAGCCAGCAAATAGAAGAAGCAGGGCCCGACCACCACTAGTTCATAGAGTTCAGGAGCTCATCCGCAACCTCCTCCAAGTCCGCCATTTCCTGAGCCCCCTCCATAAAGATCTGAGCCATACTAGGGGTAGTCTGGACTTTCCTTTTCGTGCTAGATCTGGTACGTTTGGATATCCCAGCTTCCTCGTCCTGGTCTTTCTCTTGATCAAGGTCGACAATCAGAGCTCTCTTCTGGGTTTTCTCCAGTCTTTCAGACATAGCCTTGATGATAACAGAGTTATGTCTGGCAATTCTGCAATTTTGCTCGGCGATCTTTTTCAAGGTTCCTTTGATTTTTTCAAGTTCATTTTCGATAGTGCTGTCCTTTTGAGGAATATTCTTCATATTGTTGTGCTTCTCCGCTTCAAGCTGAATAAGCCCAGCGACTTTAACTTCAATTTCCCCCAGTTTGCTATGAAGAGACAATTTTTTTGTTTTCAGCTCACTTATCTCATGAAAAACCCATTTGGCAGAATTGAGCTGGTCCTGGGAGTAGCTTTTGGCATTACCAACAAAGTCAAAAGGGGGGTCACTTTCAGGATTGACCCCAAAGAACACCGACTCCGCACCTCTCGGGGGGCTCAAGTTTTCCTGATGAATATTCTGGGGGGCGTGAAGTTCCTCAAGGCTGGCCCCAGCAGTCTTAGCAGAAACAGCAGGGGAGTCATCAGGGTAGGACACAAGCTTATTAACCGGGGAGCAAGAGCGAGCCATATTGGCATTAGGGTTAGTGTGGCCAGAGGCCGAAACAGAGCAAGCTCCAGAAGGTTGAGGGGAGCGGCCAGAAGCAGAAGGAGGGGGCAAAGGAGGCGAAGGGCTCTGGACACGGTCGGGAGAAGCTTTGGTTTCGGACAAGCTAGGCTCAGTATCATCTTCGTCAAGCTCCAGCGGGGCCAAAGGGTTAGGAAGGGTGGGCATATTCTGAAAGTGCTCAAAAATAAGTCTTAAAAGACCCGTGTGAAGAATCGGGTATCTTTTAGGGCTTCTTCTATGATCAGAAAAGTTGTTTCTCAGAGAACAGAGCAAGAAGAAGGGGATAGAGATACGCACCTTATGCCGAAGTGATTAAGCAGCACGAAGTGATAACCATAGACCCTTGTGAAGCGGCCGTCGAGCGTGATGTACTCCATGATAACCCTTAGCACTTTTCTCCACAAAGCTTTTATAGTGTCCACTTCATAGTAGCTATTCGACATCTTGACCAGATTTTGTTTCTCCATTTCAGATTTGGGAAATTTCAAAATAGCTTCGTTGGAGAATTTCCTGTCTCTGAAGAATTTGTGCTCTTCCATCGGAATGCCCGTGACCTCCGCAATCAGGGCTTCATCAATTTGAACTTTCCTCCCAAACAGGAAGACCTCCCCATCATTCCAATTCTTCTCAAAGAAGTCAGTAATCTCCTCCTTAGGGCCATGGAGTTTCTCAATGAACGGAAGTAATCCACCCCTTCTGATTTTACTCCAAGCTTTTGCATTCTTGGTGTGTGATTCAAAGCTGGTAGGCTCCACCCTCCTCAGTTCCCCACCCATAATAGATAGGTTAGTGCGAATGCTGTTACAGATAGAAGTCCTGTTCCAGAAAGTTCCTTTGTTTCTTAGGACCCACAATACATGCCAAAGAAGATAATTAATCATCCAGATCCACTCGGCCCCATTATATCTTTGGATATTGCTATTCATGAATCGTACCTTTTCCATTATGACATGACACCGCCTTTTTTTCGTTCACCATATCGAACTCCAAAAGAGCTTGAACATTGGAGTGGAGTTCAGTCTTCTTATGCCACGTAAGGAAAGTGTCACTCTTAACTCCCTCATTGGCAAAAAAATCAGCAATCGCGTTCGCCTCACGGTAGGCATGAGTTATTTTTATATTATCAAAGTTACTAAGTAAGGCCTTAGAATCATCAATCCAATTTTTTATCGACCATGCGGACTGTGATCTACCACAAAGGCTATCAATAATATTTTTCGAGTCACCTTCAATCCATAGATTTTTGCATTTAATTCCCATAGCCAAGTTGATTATGTAATAAGCCCCCGCCGCTTCCGCCACGTGATTGGTTTGGATTCCCAAGGGAGAGGCAACAACACCCATAAAGTTACCTGCCGAATCCCTTAAGACCCCACCACACCCAGCCTTTCCTGGGTTTCCCTTGGCTGCCCCGTCAAAGTTGGCTTTAGCCCATCCTTCCATAGGAAAACACCAGCAAATTCCAACCCTGGAATTTTTGGTAGAATTAGGGGCAATGGAAATATCCCAACTAATTCTCCATTCCCTAGCAATCAGGCTATCATAAGGGGAACAAGCCACAGTATCAATCTTATCTTCCCTGAAAAATAGAAAAATTTCCTTGATCATTCTAAGAATTCTCTCAAACACAATTTCCTCTGAAGATTCCTTATCCCTGAAAATCCGGTTGTTTCTCTCTTTCCAAATTCCCCAAGCCAAATGGGGGAACGAGAAGGCCCAAAGTTTTTTAATAAAGGGGTTGAAAGAGGGGGGTTTCCATTGAACAAAAAAATCCTCAACAGACTCCGGAGGGGCCCAAGAGAAATGCCAGCATTTTAGAAGTTTGTCCCAAACCATGGAGGAGAAAGGGCAATGAATAAAGAGGTGATTAGCCGATTCAGCATTACTTTTGCAGAGGTAGCATCTATTAGGGATCAGAAATCCTCTTTTCCTAAGGTTATCCACAGTAAGAACTTTGTTTTGCAACAAGGACCAGAAAAAAATGTTAACCTTAGGAAGGAGGTGCTTAGTCTAGGCTTGCGAACACAGGGGGGGAGGGTTAAGAGCCTGGGAAAACCTGGCAAAGGCAGAAGAGACAGAAAAGCATCCAGACGGCTCAAATCTCCAAATAAGTCTATCCTCCTGATTAAAGCAAAGTCTGACAGCATTCAAGGAGGAGTAAACAGGGATCAACACAGGGTTAATCAAGGGGAGATTGATCCACTTACCATCATGCCAATAGTCTTTGACAAAAAGACCAAAAGTGTCTTTACAAAAATCCACCCATCTACTAAGATTCCCATCCTGAGACAAAGGTTCATCACGCAGCCAACAATCATCCCAAAATCTAACCTTGTTTCCATTATGCACCTGCCATTTCAATCCCAAATTAACCACCTTAATCCCATCAGACATGTAGTTCCAGCAACTTGATCCTTTCGGGAGATTGGGGTTATCCATAAAATCTCTGAGGGAATTATTGTTCTGCAAATACTTGCTTTTGATTATATCACTCCACTCACCAGAGGAAGAAAAAAGTCTCCAAATCTGTTTAGCTAGGAGTGATTTATTCAAAGGTCTAATTCTTCTTAGCCCCAAGCCTCCTTCCTTTTTAGATCTGCAAACCAAATCCCATCCAACAAGAGGCATTCTTTTTCTTTCTTCAACTCTAGACCAAAGAAATCTCTTTTGAATCTTCTCAATGGTTTCAGCATATTTGGAGGGGATTTTAAAAAGACTGAGAGCATAGATGGGGAGATTCTGCAATGAGGCTTTAAGAAGCTAGAGTTTTCCAGCCTGGCTTAGGCGAGCACCTTTCCAGCCTGAGAGTTTTTTCTCAAATCTATCAACCAGAGAGATCCAGAAGGTGTCCGGAGGTTTTAAACAAAGGGGTAACCCCAAATAAGTAGCAGGAAGGGACTCAATCTTGCAACCAAGAATTCCAGCAATCTTTCTCTGTCTGTGCAAAGGAGTGTTGAAGAAGAACAGCGACTTTTTTGCTTATTTATGACCTAACCTGACGCTCACCATAGGTACTTTATTTATTAGTTAATTACTATGTTTTGATGATTTACAGGTACTTTCATGCAAGAAGGATGATTTACAAATTTTGACATAGAAAAGGAGAGATTTTTCTGAAAAGAATCATCAAACTGCAGTGAATTGAATGCTTTGTGGTCTCGTTTGGAGTAATTTCTAGAGAAAGATGTTGATCTACATCATGCAACAAAAGAGAACTCAAAATCAAGATGGAAGGTGCAATTACTAACTTAAGTCAAGCTAGAGGATGGAATTACAAAATGAAATCAATTAGAGTTAAATAAAGGCTGAAATAGAAAGTTGCATTTGTGATAAACTGCATGCACACAAAAGCTACAGCTTTGGATGTCTCTATTTTGGAGGGAATTATGTAAATGATTGAGCTATTAATTGTCAAATGGAGCTCATTTGAAAGGGTTAGATTTTTAGAAAAAAAAGTTAGACATTTTGCAGATTAGTTTATTAGAGTTTTTTAGTAGGATAGATGATAAAGTTTTTTTGTATTTTTAGTTTGGCTAAGTCAAATCAAAGATATTTGTTTCTGTGCACTGGTGAAACTTGCCAAATTTGTAAAAAAAAATTATCTATTTTGCAACATTAGAAGTAGCCATACTTAAACCTACTTTAAGTTGTTATCTGGAATGGTATTCATTATGTTAAACATTTGATTTTAAACTTTCAAGGAATGAGAAAAGTTTTATCTTTTCTTTTGTTTGAATTGTGATTTGTGATCTATTGTTAAAGTTTTCACTATGAATGAATGTTTGGCTTTGTATTGATTACAGGTTGATTTGTTTTGCACTTCTAGTTTAGGAATTCCTTGAAGAGTATCAGGTCTGGTTAATTAGATGAATCAACATTCTTCTCTCCCTTGCATCCCTGATATATCTTTTTCCTTTTTTTATACCCCCCAGTTAGAGTATGTTTAAATAGGAATTAAATCTTGCAGTAACCAAGAAGCTCAATAACCAACATGCCCCTTGAACATTACAACCTCATTAACCACTCAACAAAACAACACAGTTGAGAAACAACTATAGAGACCTTGGAAGATAGGTAGTTTTAGATCAATTATCTTTTTTAGGAGAAATAGAGTAGAAATATATTTTTTTAACATTATTGTGTCAATTTGGCCATCAACATAGTTGGTTGTAGAAGGAGGGCACTTGAGCATTTTTTCTTTGTTGTATGGGAGTGGGTTAGATCTTGGAAATCCTAACTCTAATGGGTAGCCCAAGTTGTGTATACCTAGATTTATTCATGAAATGCCTGGTCACATGTATGATAGGCTTCCTTTATTTTTCCCTAATGGTAGAAAAAATGCTTCTAAACATGTCAATATTTGAAGGGATTTAGTCATTTTCTTCAAATTTAGTATGAGGATATCGTTTGTCAATTGTTTGTCAAAACACTTCAAGGTACAACAATGCAATGGTATGTTAATCTGCCACCAAATTCTATTTATTCATGGATAGAATTAGAAATCTTATTCTTGGATCAATTTGATCCTCATGTGTGTGCACCACACCCATCACAAGAATTTGTAGCTACAAAAAGGATACCACTGGAACCCATTTACCAATTCAATCACAGGTTCTTGTTTATATAACAAAGGGTTCAAGCTTTAAATTTGGTTATTGATGATCATATCCTAATAGAAAATTATTTTTAGGGTTTGAACCCTCCATTTACAATAAAAATTAGATGTTGTGGCATGAGGCTACATCCCTACATGATGCATTGAACAAATCTCTCTTATTGGTACAATTGAGACATGGCACAAGAAATTTGGGTAGCCAAAATCAAGTTTATAATCCTCTGGTTCTTGCAAACTGCCATCCTTTGCATCCCTACATAGGTTTACCCACCATCCCTACCTAGATGCAATAATTCTCACAAAGAAGCTACAACCTTCCTAATCTTCCAAGCACCAAGTTTTCCAATGCTTCATATCAAGTCAATCCCATGCAAGACAATTGGAACAACCTATCTCTACAAAATCCAACCACAGAGGTAAGTATTCCACTTGTCAATGAAGTTGTAACTATATCATCTCTTTTCAGTCATACTACCACACATAATGCATTGGATCATGATGAAGTTGTAAATGAAACATTTGATGAGAAAGTATATCATTTTGATGTTTTATTTGGAAAATAACATGAAATGAATTTAAATTCAGGGAATAATGGAAATATCAGGTTAGAATGTAGTTTCATTGGAAATGATAAAACTAACAATGATATTGAATGAGATAAAATATCAACATAGGACTGTTGTCATGAGAAATCAACAATACTTTCCAATGCTTTAAACAACTCTTCTGACCAAGATGAGAATTAGTGTGATGAATGATGGACAAGATAGCATGGTTCATGTTGGCTAGATATCCCACGTATGCAAAGTCAAGTAAGGGAGAAATTAGAAGAATTAGGAGATCTAAAGCTATCAAAACTTTTTACACCAAATGGATGTAAAATAAATCTAACAACTCAACATTCCCAAATGGATTTCCATGTTTTCCTAGGTATGATGGAATTATATTTCATACAACATATCACTGTTGAAGAAATACTTATGGAAGATCCCTGGTGTACGTATCCCCTTGATGAGGTAGATGGACTAGTTAGCACACATGAAAATGATAATGACTCCATTTGAAATTATGAGAGTAACTATGAGAACATGTTGAGCTCTTCCCCATCATCTGATTACCTTGATCCTTACATTGAAATGGATCCAACAACTGACAAAGTTTCCCTACTTGGTGCAGACTTGATAGATGTGGATAAGAATTTCATTGATGCATTCATAGGTTCTTTTATGATGGTGGACAAGGAAGAAACACCCTATGATGAGTTAACACAAGAAAATGACTCTATTAATTTGAATAATGAACAGATTGAAATAGAGAACAACATACTTCTAGATAATACTACAAATCAATGTTGTGGTCAAGGACAAGGATTTGAATGCCAAAATTATTCTTTGAAAGAAGGTAAAATGGATGTCTAGGTTCACCAAGTGTTGCCTGATGACCAAGTACATTAGATTTATGTATGTTAAGAAAATAGATTGGGTTTTAATGCTAATCAAAATATTGACATGAATGAGTTTAGTGTTTTATTTTAGCAAGGAATGCATGATAAGATTCAGCTAGATGAAGCAAAAGAATATCAAGCGGAATGTCAAGAGGCTACTCCAAAGATTGAACCGCTTCACCATGATGAAGAGAACGAAATGGGGGAGTATCCTCTTAGTTTTTATTATGTTTATTCAAATATGATGTTTGAAGAAACTCCTTGCTTAGAATGCACTAGTGAATTTGATCTTAACAGTGATGAGGTTGATGCTGACTTGCACATTTTAATTTATTTACAGAAACATGAACTAAAGAAGTGTTTTCTTGGATTTGAATCCATGCATTCAAATGAGTTGTTTGAAGACAATCCCTAGTCACCATGTACCAGTATCTCTGGAATTAATGATGATGAGTTGGGTGCTTATTTTCAAACTCTTTTGGGCGACATGCTTGAAGAGAGTGCTGACAACAATGCTTCATTTCTAGAGGAAAAGGGTTTGTAGACCTTGCATGTTGACAACATGGGTGATTTGCTACTCAATCCATTTGAAGAGATCAAAGGAATCTAGGACTCTATATCTGAGTGGAATATAGAGATGTTGGTTTTTAAATGGATATCCCAACTGCAAAAAAAAACTCGCTTCACATGATCAATGTAGGATTCTTCCTTTTGGTTCACATTCAGAGGTAAGTTGTTCTGATCTCTTGTTGTTCATAAAGATTGCTAAGTTAGGTAAGGAAAATTTTGAGCAAACTAATTTAAAGGTTGAGGAAGCTGATCATTTAATTGGTGATGCATGTATTTTGGAAAACATGATTGAAGTTAATGGTCCTTGTGAAATCAAAATGCTAGTTTGTTGTTCGAAACTAGTGTTGATTGTGATAAGGATATGCATGAAATTTTTGAACTAGGTTCGAATGTCTTGAATGCTGATGATGCATTGCTAATGGATGTCCTTTATGTTGACATGCATGTACTGGAGCAAAATGGAATGATCTATCATGAGTTGAGACCTTGTGAGAAGGAAGTCATACAACATGAGCATGCTACAACAACTAAAGGCCTTCTAAATCAAGTGGTGTCTTTTCATTACCCTCTGTGCTTTAATGATTTTCAATTTGATTATGACTTTGAGGATAATAAAATGTGTTTGTGGGTATATAATGACAAGACTAAGAACCCACAACTATTAATATCTCAAAATTTATACCCTCATTATGAATGTACAACACATAAACTTTACATTTTTGAGTATAAAGATGAATTTGCTATATTCAAAACCATACCTAGCAAATTAAGACTTTTGCACATAATGAAAAATTAGTTAGGTGAATTTACATATTTTTTTTTGTTGTTTTGTGTTTTTTGAGTCTAGTTTAGAGTTAGTTTAGGATTGTGATTGGTTAGTGTCAATTTATAGTTAGCTAGTTTTCTTTTTGTTTTGGTTTTTGTTGTCGGTTTTGGTTTGTTTTCTTTTCCTTTTCATTCATATCTTCTTTTCATGTCCTCTTTGCTTTTGTTTTTATTTCGGGTTTGTTTTTTCCATTTGCCTTGGCCTTGGCTCATTTTTGGCACTTTTGTCTTCTACTTTGCTCTCGCTTTGATAGTTCACGTGTTTGTTTGCATGTTCTTTTATTTGCTCTCTTTGTCTTTCTTTTGGGGGTTCCCTCTCATTGATAGTGAAAGTTGAGTTATTGTATGCAAGTTATGTCGAAAGGTGGATCTATTGAGAGTTTTCTATCTATATTTTTGAACACTTGATCAGCCAGTAGCTTTTGAAAACTTTGATTTACCTTCATCCATTTCAAACTAGGGAATGTTAGGATGAATTAACACTTGGTACATTATGAAAAATTTTGAAGATTCTTGAAAGCCTAAAATGATCTCAAGACATCTTAAGAAACCATCATTAGTTTACATCGGGTGGTAGTCGGTCTCCATGAAAATCTAAGGGGTTTTATTTATCACACACAATGCACCAACCCGTTGCTTAAGCTTCACTACTTAAGGATTGAGGGAAACAAGAAAATATACTTTAAAATAATCAACATCTGAAAAAAGAGAAAGGAAAAAAATCTGAAAATGAACTCAATCAGCAAGGGTGACTTGAGTATCTCTATCAGGGCTATATACACTTGACTAGTAGTAGAGCAATGCTTAGAGAGAATCAAAGGTATCTCTATCGGGGCTATAGATGCCTATCTGGTAGCAGAGCTATGCTCAAGATATCATTGCACATCAAAAATATAACTCACAACTACGTAGCTTGGGTAGAATCTATTCCACTTTGATGAAAACAATGCTTATGGAGGGGAATGAATCATTTGCAAACACAAACAGATTTCAGTTTCATCTCAGACCTCTGTTGTTCCCTAGTTTTGATTGTGTTTGCACTTCTTAGATTGTCTTGAATGAGCGTAAACTAGAGATTTCAGGTATTTGGAGGGTTGTGTGTTTTAAAATGCTTAGAGAATTTTCCCAGTCAAGTCGCCATTTGTTATTCCTTGCATACACGTCCCAAATTTAACTTGGAAAAGTTGGGGACCCCCTTTGTTTTCTTTCATTTCGCTAGATTTTTTTGTTGTAGTTGTGCTTTATCATTTTTGTTTTCATCATTTCTTGTACCTTGTTTGTTTTCTTTGTCTTTGTCGAATTTGGGTTTCAAACGAGAACTTGCACTCTATACTTTTGGAAAGTTCAATTTCTCATTTCTATCCCAACTTCGATCTCTTTTTTCTTGTCATCATTGTTTTGTCCAGATCGAGTTGTGGGATGGAATTGACACCTGACACCTTTTAGGGTTTCAAGTTCTAGTTCTGCCCTGACTCCAATCTTTGTTTCCTTTGTGTTCCTTTTGTATGGTTCGGGTTAGGGTATTAGACCGAAATAGGAACAAGGAACCTTTCGAAGGTTCCTTTTCTTGGTTCCATCCTGATCTAGGTTCCCTGATTTTCCTTCAGGTCTTGTTTGGTTTCGCATTCCTTGTCTGGTCCTGATCCTAATCCCTGTCTTTTGTCGCATCATTTTCTTTTCATCTTTTTCTTACGTCTTTGTCTTTCATTGTTTGTTTTGGTCATTTTCATTGTCTCGTTTGTCCATCTTCATCCTTTCCTCGTTGTGTCGTTTATCCATTTTCTGGTTGTCATTTAGTTTCCTCTATTTCTTCATCTTTTGTTTCTCGTCGTCGTTGGTTTTGTTTTTGCGTCACTTGTTCTTTAGAATAAATAAATCTTTTTATTTAAAAAGGTTTAATTGTAAAATGCAAAAATTAAAAAAAAATTAAAACATCTTAAAAATACAAAGAAATAAGAAAATAAAAATACCAAAAATCAGAAACATAAAAAAATATAAAAAATAGAATATTGACAAATTACAAAATAAAAAATTTAAAATACAAAAAAAATGCAAAAAGTACAAAAATACAAAATAAATGAATAATTTTTATTTTAAAAGATTTGGTATTAAATGATTTAAAATTTAAATAAATAAAATCTTTTTTTTTCTTTAAAGATCTTAGACAATAATAATAATAAATTAAAATATGGTTTAATTTTAGAATAAAAGAAAATAAATAAATCTTTTACAATTTTTATTTAAAAAAAGATTTAATAGAATTTTGAATTTCAATAACATAATTTTTTTAAATCTTAAAAGATTTTAAAAGTCAAAAATCTTTAAAAAGAAGTAAAAGTCAAATTTTATATATATATATATATACTTAAAACTTAAAAAAAAATACAAAAGTAATTAGTCGAGATGGTTCCCATCCAAACATTAGAACCAGAAAAAAAAAAAAGATTTAATAGAATTTTAAATTTCAATAACATAAATCTTTTAAATCTTAAAAGTCAAAAATCTTTAAAAATAAGTAAAAGTTAAAAGTTTTAAAAAATAAATAAAAAAACAAAAAATAAAATAAAATAAAAAAATACAAAGATAACTAGTCGGGGATGGTCCCATCCAAACATTGGAACCAAAACAAAAAATGTTTGCATTCTAAATTCTTCCGAACCCGGTAAAGTTTGGTAAAGGCAAAAAGGCAATGTGATTTCAGAATATTTCGAGTTCAGACAAAATATTGGAACCACACATTAAAGTGGTCCTGGGTTTGTGCTCGCCCCGCACCCGCACCCCGCATTCCCCATTGAAAGGAGTTGAAACCCGTCGGAAATCGAGCTCGGACCGAAAGTTGGAACCAGCCAAAATTTAATGTTCACGTCCAGAATTTTCTCCATCCTGCTCCCGCACGCATGAAGGAAAAAAAATTTCTCATCCTTTGGCAGACCCGAACCCGAGCCTGATGGACCATTGCCGGAAGGCTCAAGGTGCAAAAATTTTCCCATCCTACGCTTGGTATGAAAATACATATAGAGAGGCAACAAATTGTTTCAAAACAATCGATTGCATCTGCCCTAGTAGAGATTCGTGCATACGATGTGGAAGCACGCAGGGTCGTATGTCGTTTGATGCAATACCCCAAAGATCTCAAAGCATAAAAACCTATGCTCGGAGGAGTGACCAAAAAATGGATTTGAAACTTTGGAGAAGGATTTGGACGGCCATTAAAGCACGACGGAGATTTATTTTTGGACAGTATAATTGCACGTCTCCAATATATGATTACAGGGACGATGCACGGGAGAAGTTTGATGGGATGGTTTTGTGAAATGTCATCCCACAGAATGCAATTGTGCAGAAGAATCTCGCCTAAGGGCTTTAAGAATTTTGAGAAAATGCATCTGGCTATGGCCAGATTCCCCTCTTCCCCCGCGCGAATATAGAAGCACGAAATGGATTGCTGAAAAAATGGAAATGCTCTGGTAAACACAGCAAAATGGCAAACGGCACAAGAAGGCATGCAAACTATTTGACAGTTTGCCTCAAAGAAAATGTGGTCTCGTGGGATGCCATAATTGCAGGAGATGCAAAATAGATTTGGCGAAAAGGCTCTAGAAACTCCCAAGCAATTTAATTGGCGGGGGGAAACATCAAACAAAAGGCATGCGAACATTTTGACGAGTTCCTCAAAGGAAATGTCATTTGAAGGAGCCATGATCACAGGCATCGCACAAAGGGAAGATGAGTTTAGCATATGCAAGTATGGACCAAATTAAAATGTGGTTGCAAGACATGGGATCAATCCAAAGGTTCCAAAACTTTTAGGCAATGCGGTGCAGATTTAAGGCCGAAGTCCACAACCTTTGCTAGCATCTTCTAACGCCCGCGCTGATAAAGGAGAATCACCTGTAAGCATCTGCCCTGGTAACATCCAAGTAAATGGGGAAACATAGATTATAGCTTGAAACACTTGACCGAATGCCTGAATGCCTGAATGAGATGTCGTTTCATACAGTGAAATAATTGCACAAATGCACAAAATGTGAAAGCATAGACAGCGCATGGAGGAGTACGCTAACTCTTTGACTGAATCTCTCAACAGAAACTCATGGAATGCCATGATTGGATAAGGCATGGCTTTTACAAGGCACACGGGCTGTTGGACCGAATGCCCCATAGCCATTTCATATCAGATGACAGACACACAGACTGGCATAAGTGATTGAAAGGGGAGCTTTGGAATATGGTGTGAACAAATGCACAGAAGGGATCTATTAAGAGCTTCAAGAACCCTACGAGCATTGGCCCAGGTAGACATAGATGTGAAAATCATGCATTCAAAATATGGAGGCAAGAAAGGCGTTTAAAATTGTTTGTAGAATCTGCGCAAAATGGATTTGATTAGAATTTACAGAAAAACTTTCAAGCAATTTCTATTGGCTGGCGCAAAGCTAAATCTTGTAGTCTTATTCCCCATATCTGCGCCAAAATAGATGTGTAGAGAAGACATGGAAAACGTTCGACAGAATGCTTTAAATAGATGTTATCGTCTCAGGAATGCAATGACTGCAGAGGTGTGTAACCGGATCTGTTGAGAAAGCTTTAAAGACCTTCAAGAAAAGGTGAATAGCAGAGGTGGAATAGAAGTTTGCGCCCATTGTAGGATGCTCCAAACACAGATGACATTGGTCGAGACTCTTTTCGGAATTGTGTCATTGAAAATAGTTACATAAGTGTTGGTGATGATTGCATAGCAATGAAAAGGGCTTTGGATCAGTATGGAATACCATTTGGTCGATCATCTATAAATATTGTTATCTGGAATCTCATACTCTGATCCAGAGTAAGTGCAGCACTATCAATTGGGAGTGAAATGTCAGGAGGTGTCTCTAATTGTCACAGTGGAAAAATATTCTTGTGTGGTAGTCAAGCTTCAGTGGGGAAAGGGGTCCATGGTAGATCTCAGTCAAAAGGAGGCAACCGAGATATAACTTCAATGAATTAAGGACTAGTGTTTTTGTAGAACGGTTCAAAATAGCATTGGATTGCTTCTTTTCTATTTGGTTTGTTGTTGGTAATGTGTGGATATTTGGTGGCCATTCATCTTCAAGCGAGGCTCCAAATGTTTACAGGTTGTGTATTTTTGCTTACATTAAGCTGCATTAGTTATTCTATGCTTTTTATTTTATGTGCAACAATATGCTGCTGCTTACCCTGTTTCATGTCTCTCCTTGGACTTCGGGAGGATCAAACCCAAACAAGAGGAGTTTCACCTGAAACAAATGGTTCTCTATCAAAAATACAAGTTCAAAGCAAAAGTCAATAGAAGAAGATAAGCAAAGATTCAAAGACAAGGTCCAAATGTTCGAGAAGGAAGAAGAATGTATTGGAATGAACCAAAGATGGAAAGATGTGATGACGAGCATACACAAATAACAGATTGGAGAAATTCTCATGGAGATAGAACCAGGAAAAAAAATCATTGACAATGAAAAACCTGGGTGCTTTAATTGTTTTGATTTAGCCTACGATGTAGAGAAATGAAGATCCTATTAGACAATGCGAACATAATTGTTTCGGCAAATGAATTAGTTAATTCAATAAAGTAACAATGAAAGGCAACAATTTTCTTGAAATTAATTATGTCATGAATTTTAAATGCATTGAATTTTAAATGCATTGATCTTTATATTGAACAAATTAATTGATTATGTTCTTTTGTTGATTTAGGTAACAAGGGTGAACGTCGTCACACTATTAAATCCATGAAGTGTTATTTTAATTTTTGATAATTTAAAATAACATTAATTTTAAAAGATGATTTGATTATTAGATTATTATTTCAACCGTGAAATTTAAAGTTTATTTGCTTTTAGTTTAAATAAAGTGGATTAGTTAATTAATTAAGTATTAATTGATTAATTTTATTAGTTAACTACTGTGTTCTGATGATTTACAGGTACTTTTATGCAACAAGGATGATTTACAAATTTGACATACAAAAAGGAGAGATTTTTTTTAAAAGAATTATCAAACTGGAGAGAACTAAATGCTTTGTGGTCCCATTTTGAGTAATTTCTAGAGAAAGATGTTGATCTACATCATGCAACAGAAGAGAACTCAAAATCAAGCTGAAAAGTGCAATTACTAACTTAAGTCAAGCTGGAGGATGGAATTGCAAACTAAAATCAATTGCAGTTAAATAAAGGATGAAACAAAAAGTTGCATTTGTGATAAACTGCATGCACACAAAAGTTACAACTTTTGATGTCTCAATTTTGGAGGGAATTATGTAAATGATTGAGCTATTAATTGTCAAGTGGAGCTCATTGGAAAGGGTTAGATTTTTAGAAAAACAAGTTAGAAATTTTGCAGATTAGTTGATTAGAGTTCTGTAGTAGGATAGATGATAAAGTTTTTCTATATTCTTAGTTTAGCTGAGTCAATTCAAATATATTGGTTTTTCTGCACTGGTGAAACTTGCCAGATTTGTAAATGTTGTTTATCTATTTTGCAATAGTAGAAGTAGCTAGACTTTAAAAACCTACTTTAAGTTGTTCTTTAGAATGGTGTCCATTATGTTAATCATTTGATTTGAAAGTTTCAAGGAATGAGTAAAGTTTTATCTTTTCTTTTGTTCGAATTGTGATTTGTGATCTGCTATTAAAGTTTACCTTGTGAATGAATGTTCGACTTTGTATTGATTACAGGTTGATTTTTTTTGCAGTTCTAGTTTAGGAATTCCTTGAAGAGTAACAAGTCTGGTTAATTAGATGAATTAGCATTCTTCTCTCTCTCCAGTCCTTGATCTATCTTTTTCCTTTTTTTATACCCCCTGGTTAGAGTAGGTTTAAATAGGAATGTGATCTTCCAGCAACCGAGAAGCTCAATAACTGGCAAGCCCCTTGAACATTATTGCTATGCCCTTAATATTAGTGTACATCGGGTTATGAATAGTCGGCTTGTGGCTATCTTAACTCTTTATTAAGTCATAGTATCATTAGTATATTGTTATTTAGTTGTTTAGGTTGGCCTAAGACTTATATAGGTGTGTCTAAGTCGGCCTAGGCGATATCCTAGGCATAAATAGGTATATATAGGAGGTTGTGAGTCTTATTTCATCATCATGTTGTGAAGTGTGTTTTCATTAGAGATATTTGGAGGTTTGCCCCCTTGAAGTGGCTTGTTATGAAATAACTTGCAAAATAGAAGAATATGATATGAAATATGTTGCAAATACTTGATAATAAATGAGAATAACCGCATATCCACCTTTGGAAATAAATTCCTAGATCCCATAGGAGTACTAAAGCTTGTGTCAATGGTAGCTGACCTAGAATTTTCACCTTGGTCACTTGAGAACTCCCTTTTTGGTTCAGCCATGTAGGTGCTTAACATGTTTCATATGTCTGATATGTCTCCTCTTAGGTCAAACATATCCATCTTAATTGAGGAAATTTCTTCCTTGACCTTAGTTATTTCCTCATTAGGAGTAATATCCTGTATTGTTACCCCATCCTTATCAGGAGTCTTCCCCGAAGTGACAACATTCGTTTTGCCCCTTGTTGCAGGCCTCGTCATGATGGGAACCACTAATTTGAAATAAATCACAAAAATGAAACCTAAATTCTCTAAAAAAATTACTATAACTTACTAGGGAAAAAGTAACTCTCACCTAGAAAAATCTCCAAGAAATAAGTAGATTTGTAGCATGGAGAGTGATAATTGTGAAAAAAAAAAAAATTCAATAACTTCCTTATTTCTGCTCCAATTCCTCCAATTTTTTTACTATAATCACCTTTAGTATGTATTCAAAAACCCAATAAAAATTAGACTCCAATTCAACAAATCGTACGAGATATGTAGATTCCAAAAAAATTGTGGCTAAATGTTTGGTTTGTCAAAGGAATAAAGGGGAGACAATTAAGACAACTGGTCTCTTGCAACCCTTATCTATTCCTAGCTAGCGTTGGGAAGAGGTATCCATGGACTTCATCACAGGGCTTCCCAAATCTAAAGGTCATAATGTCATCATGGTGGTAGTTGACCTCCTCACTAAATATGCACATTTCATTGCATTATCACATCCTTTTACAACAAGTGCAGTGGCGAAAGCTTTTTTGGAGAATATCCAAAAGCTACATGGTACACCTAAGGTTATTGTTAATGATCATGATCCTATCTTCACTAGTCACTTTTGGAAAGATTTATTCTCATGTTTGGGTACTCAATTGGCTAATAGCTCTTCATACCACCCTCAATCAGATGGGAAAACTGAGGTTGTTAATAAGTGTTTGGAAGGATATCTACATTGTTTCAATTCGGAGAAACAGTCTCAATGGGTAGATTGGCTACCACTTGTAGAATGGTGGTATAACACTTCTTTTCATAGCTCATAAAAAATGTCTCTATTTTTGGCACTTTATGGATATCATCCTCCTTCCATCACATCATCAATAAAGGTGTCACCAAGAGTTCATGCAGTAGAAGACCACTTGCTTCATCAAGAACAAGTACTTTTAGGGTGAAAGTTTAGCCATGGCACAAAATTGAATAAAGCAACAAGCAAACCAACATCGTAGTGAAAGAAGTTTTGATGTTGGGGATTGGGTCTTCTTGAGATTGAAGCCTTATAAGAAAATCTCACTAAAGCAACAAGAAAATAATAATAATTTTCTCCAAGGTATTATGGTCCATACCAAATCATGCAAAAGATCAGTAGTGTTGCCTACAAGCTAGAGTTGCCGCCAACAACAAAGATACATCCAGTTTTCCATGTTTCCTATTTGAAGAAGGTCATTGGGCATAATATTCCCACTCAAACAACACTACCAAAGCTCGATGAAGAACGAAGAATCATTTTGGAACCAAAGTGCATTCGTCAAACATGCACAAAGAAGTTGAGGAATAGAACTCTCATTGAGTATCTTATCCAATGGAAGAATTTACTAGTTGAAGATGCCACATGGGAGGAAGAGGAGTTCATTTAAAAGAATCCAAACTTGATTAGCATTGAGGATAATGCTTCTTTGAAGAAGGGGGCATGCTATGCCCTTAATATTAGTGTGCATCGGGTTATGAATAGTCATCTTGTGGCTATCTTAACTCTCTATTAAGTCATATTATCATTAGTATATTTTTATTTAGTTGTTTAGGTCAGCCTAAGAGTTATATAGGTGTTTCTAAGTCAGCCTAGGTGATATCCTAGGCATAAATAGGTATATATACCTGAGGTTGTGAGTCTTATTTAATCATCATGTTGTGAAGTGTGTTCTCATTAGAGATATTTGGAGGTTTTCCCCCTCGAAGTGGCTTGTTATTCTTAATATAGTTATTATCAAGTATTTTTAGCATACTTCATATCATATTCTTCTATTTTCAAGTTATTTCATAACAATTATAGCCTCATTGAATGCTCAACAAATAACACAGTTGAGAACCAACTATAGAGACCTTTGAAGATAGATGGTTTTAGATCAATTATCTTTTTCAAGAGAAATAGAGTAGAAATATTTTGTTTAACGTTGTTGTGTCAATTTGGCCATCAACAATGCCAACTACTGAATACAATGGTGAAAATAGCTATCAATTCACTTGTATTTATCAAGCAAGCCTAATGATATTTTCTCATCAACTTTTTCCTCACACACTTGAAGGAGCAATTAATTCCTAGCATTGACTAATTCATCATTAATCACCTTGGTACCAAGAGATCAGCGAATCATTCCTCATAATGGCTAGGAATTAATTCCTTGCACACAGAAGGACTTGATTCAATTATTTCTAAAGAGAGCATGCCACTAATGCTTCAATGGTTGTCGAACAAAAACGGCTATCACTTGCGTGATTTGAATTTTGAATATTAGTCGTCGATATCAAAATGAGATGGAAGATTGTGTGTACGAAAATCAATGAAATCAAGTTTGAAAATCCAATACTATGGCTCGTCATCTCTCAACCAATGAGAAAATATGACTGGGTGCCAAGTCACTCATCCCATAGAATCTACCATGCTCCGCACTACAGTCGAGAACACCACATGTCACCTTTTTGTGCAACTCGCAAGTTGTTTAGCGGGCATTAATCGTGTACCAAGAGGTGTATGATGAACGGCCATGATTAAATATTAATCTATCATTATAGACATGTATTTAATCGTCGTCGATTATTGGGCTTTGGTACAAGGGTTGGACTTCATACGGAAAGGACACATGTCATCATCTCACAGACCTTGCTCGCTTTAGGACAACTCTTCATTAATTCATGTGCGGGTGTGTGATGGGTGGCAAGGATTCAATTTGTAGATCCAACAGTTCTTGCTCCTGTACCCACTTAAAAATTAGTCATAAAAGGGGCCATGACTAGGCTGACGATGATAAGACCATTGAGAATGACCATTAAAGTCCCCTAAAATATATTTTTCCTGACTTTATAAAAATTTGGCGCGAGACTATGCATAGAGAGATCGATTTTCCTAACCAACAGAGCTAGTCACCAAATGTGCTTAAAATCCTAGATTATGACTTACATAATTGACAACCAGTAGGAGCAAGTCACCGCAAAATTATAACATCTAAGGGTTTTAGAATGGGATACCTATTAAAATAGGGTTTACAACCATACCCTTAGCCAATTTTGACTATAGAACTCAAAAACCATCACTCAAATTATGGTTCTCTCAAAACTTTTGTAGAATTTTAGGAGCTCTATCATTTTATAAAGTCATTCTTGCCTAAAATGGATGCCTTGAATACATTGATGGTAAATTGATTTTCAAGGAGGGTAGGTTTGAGTCACAATAAACAATGGTAGGAGTTCCAAATTAAGTGGGGTTGTGGGTAAAATGTACAAAATGTCAAGAATCATAGTTCCATAGATTCATGGAATTGAGGATGATAGGGAAGTCATGCTAGAGGAGATATGAGATGGGGAAGGCTAAAAATGGAACTCTAATAAGAACAAGTCATCAAGATGTCGAGACAAGTAGTCAATATGGGGCTTAACTTGGTACCAAGTAAAGGAAATCCAATCAAAATTTTAACTCCAATAGGTTATATAAAAAGTTAAGTGGAGTTTCCAAAAATTAACAGGTTGGTGGAAATGGGTACATGATTAAGGGCGATGGAAAATTCTAACTCCATAAGAATTAGCAACATTTTTGGAGTACAAGATATTAGACCTCAAGGAGAAGAGATGAATGGGAATGTTTACTAAGGGATATGATGAATGAGGAAGTTTGAAATTTTAATAGATACAAAGGACTTATATTTCTAATAGATATTAAAGCTTTCGGGATCAAGAATGCAAAATGTATGGTATAGGGGGTGGGAAACACTAAAAATCTAAAAAAACAATAATTTCACAAAATTTTCATAAGGAATTATGTGGGTTTCAAGATCCATAAGGAAAGTATGCAAGTATGGACAACCCCAAAAGTACAAAAGGCTCGCAAACACATAAAACACCAACAAAACACTATAAACAACTCATTCTTAAATTTGTATTGACTTTTGTATCATTTGAAACATAAGGGACATATTTAGGATGTCTCAAATTGGTAATTAAAAATATTTTAAAATGTGAATATCAAACAAAAGGAAAGGGACTCAACAAAAGTAACAATTTTTTTTTGAGTCCCAACATGAACCAAACAAAGAAAAATAAAAATCATATCTAAAAGGAATTAGGCTATCATAGTGAAATGAAATCATTATAAAAATAAATAATCTAAAATCCCTACTCACTCATGCACAAACTCATATGGGTTAAGATAGACACATAGATGATAAGGGTCAATAAGGAATAAAATGATAATAGTAATAAAATGAGTTAACATGTATAGTTGAATCCCAAACACACATTTTTAAAAATGTATAGCAACTTAGCTACATCCAAGATTATTTTCTACTACTTGTAACTTTTTTACAAACAATAAATATTTTATATTTGTAAATTAAAATCAATCATGGAACTTAAGTTTATTTGTTTGTATAAAGAAAAATTTAGATAAGACACTACAAAATCACCTATATTATTATAGTTTTAACTAAAATAATTATTAGATATTGAGATAGGTTGCAAACATGCACCTTATATTAAATCTGCACAAATGGTATGTCAATTATTTTAGTTAAAACTATAATAATATTGAACGGGGATTAATCTGCACCTTATATTAAATTTTTTGTAGTCTTGTAAATTGTCAACCTTGAAAATTTCACACTACCTTAACAACCTAGTTTCCCTACAATATGAGTTATAATAATAATTATTCATTTTACGGAAAATTTGATAAAATACATTTAAATCCCTAATATCTTGACAAATTTGAGTAAAAATCAACCAGTCAAGGGTGTGGATGCCCTTGACCTTAAAGGGGTCCTATTTTAAATTTTAGTGTTGGTCTTTGGAGAATTAAAAAGATCCCAGGTCAACCTATATTTTAAAATATCAATCAAGATGCATATATAAATGTTTTATTCTCATTTGAACATTAAAAAAAGGATTATTATGAAGAATGAGCTATTATGGTCAAATTGTGAAGATGCATTGAGTTATCCTTCATATGATATAACAATCTAGTGTGTTTTGAGAACTAACCTCTTGCAAGTCTATCATGCATCAAGGTATCCATCAGTCAACATTTGTGGTAAATTTTGGTGTGGCATAACTTCATCAAGGATTTCATACCAAAGGCAATCTTTTCAATTAAAATTTATCATTTTAGTCAATTATTATTTTGGCCTTTGCTTGAACTAGGGTATGTCCTCTTGATCACCATAATTTGCTATACATGAAGTTGGAAACACCAAAACGGAGTTTGATTTACGAAAGAACCTATATAGCAAGGCCTTTTAGAAAATAAAGAGGGAATAACTAAATAATTCATCACTAGAGATAAATTGGTTGTTGACCAATATTACCAAATATACTAGATGTAAATGATAATATGGTTTGACATTGTAGGTTGAGATAGTCACAATCTAAACATGAATCAAATATCAAGTCAGATAATAAGAAGATATATACTATGAAGAAAATATTATTTAGATTCACAAATGGTGTGATCCATTAGGGTTATTGTAAATCATCATGAAAATTTGAGAACACGAAGACCATAAGGAAAGGAATGAACCATAAGATAATTGAAACAAATGATTTGCAATCAACTATCCTAGACCAATAAAATTGAAATCATAGTGTAATTTCTTACAAAATTTAAATTTTTAGGGCTACTCAATCATTAAGGACACATAACCACATGTGTTTTATAAATTTAAGGCATAAATTAATAGATTTAATATGGAAAAATTGATGTATATTAGGGATCCTTGAATATCATCTATGCATATGTTTAATCTTTAATGACACTAATCATCTTTGATATTGAACCTTTATTTAATTTTACCCTTTAGTTCATAGTCACCAACTATCCATATTTCAATATATGTGTTTGAGCTAGTATTTGATCTACTCACTTCAAAATTTGGCTCAATATTCTCTACTTTACTTATCACTTATTCTGAATACAACATATTGTATTTTATGCACACTTTTTAAGAAAAAATGATCCTTAATAGAGTGATGTAAAGGGATAATAACACATTATTGATCACCTTTAAATCTCATTGTGCACCAAAAAATGTATATCAACTCTAGCCTATAAATAGAAGGGTCTTTTTAAAAGTGTTGAATTCCTATCAATATTTTGTATAAATTTCATTTTTCCATTATGTACAATATTTATTGAATTTTTAAATAGGCTATCAATGCCTCGTAGCATATGAAATGTAGGAAATAGGGTTCCACCTTTTGGGTGATGGAATTAGGGGACCTATTTCACTCTCATTTCATTACGAAACCAAGATCCCTCAGCCAAAAGACTCAATTGAGGGAAGGGGAGAACTACTAGGTAGGACTAGAAGGAGGTTTCCTTAGGTGTGATTAAAAGAGGGGTTCACCATTAAAATGAATCTTCAAAGGAGAAATGCAAACTATAATGAACTAAACCCTAGAAACTTAAAACATGAATTCAAATTACTAGATAGAGAGAAACAAAAATTACCTATAGGATAGGAGATGTCTAAACAAGATCTGAAAACCATGAAATTTTCTATTTCTAAAGTGTACTAGGACTCATATGCCAGAATGGGAAATTTAGTCCTACTATAGGAATCTAGCCAAAATATGAAATATTCTATTGAAAAATTAGGATCTACAAAAAACTAGTAAAAAGAGGTATACTAGGACTCATACACCCTTCCTATTTTTTCCAAACTTCGCTTTTGAATCCGAACCTGTTAAAATCTGCAAAATAAAATGTTGTGTTGATTTGTTTATGGGGGGTTTTCCTCAGTCAAACCCCTAGTTTTGCAATTAAACCTCGATAGAAAATATAGATTTGAAATGGAAATGTTTGTGAAGGTCCTCATATTAAGTGTGTCTAAGATTAAGATATAAAAAATTCAATGAAACCCTACTCTAATGTGCTAGAATAGGATGCATAAAAGAAACTGATGATGACTCACTTTGGGAGATCTTCAATCACCCTAATAAGACACAAGAACACATGTACCTACCTTTAGGTAGAAAGTAGAATGATAATGGAAGATGGAATCACTTATGAAACAAGTCATTAGGCTTGGTTCAATGGCTAGTTGCATCTCCCCAACCTAGAATCCATCATGATCCTCCATAGGAAACCGTCATCAATCTTTGATAATATTAGATATTGAAATGAAAGTGATCTTGAAGACCTGAAAAAACACTATAATGCTACTCCAAGACTTCAAATTTGCTTTCTCCTTGCTTTTGAATACAAATCCTTGAATCTCTTGCTTACTTGATAACTTGTCTAGTTCTCTCTATTTTTGTAATATCAAAAATGAGTGTGAGACTTAGATTTTATAGACATCCCATATAATTTACTATTTATTAGATACCAAATGCTGAAATTTGTGAAATTTGAATTAAGAAAACTTTAATTTCTTGCTCAAACCCTAAAAAGGCCTCAAACAGGGCTCATACGCCCAAGGCAGTGTATGGGTCCCACCATAGATTTTTGGGGTGAGATAATGTTAGGAGGTTAGAAAATTAAGTGTATTTATTGAATTTGTTAGGATGTCAGTTGAAATAAGTGTTGGGATCCATAATAAAGGGTCTTTAGGGGCCTATTAATGATGATTTAAAGGGTAGGAATACAAGGGTACTAAATTAGGTCCAAACTAAGTGTGAAATTGCATTATCTCCATGAAGGGAGTACAATTTTTGACACTACATTTAATCCCCACTTTAGCGTCTATATGACATTATGTGGATATGAAAGCTAAAGTAGTTTGAAAAGTAAACTATATCTCATAAAATGATAATCATATGGATTTGTTCACAAACATGGGAGAATGAAGTCCCCATTGTAGTTATCTGCAAAACCACAATGTTAGGAACCAAATCTTGCAAAACCACTTCATTATTCATTCAAAAATCCTCTTATCTAACTTCTTCAAGAAATTAAATTCGAGGATAGATGGATGTCCCCCTTGATTCCACTTGCTTTATGGATGTGGAATCAATGTAGTATTCTAACCAGATCAAATTTCGTAAGTCATATCATAGGGTATTTCCATGTACCATACCACATAGTGATATACATTTAATGGGATGGGGGGTGGAATTACAAGTCCAACACAACAAGCAGTGTTGAAAATGGAGTTCGCTAGCCCCCAATACGCTAATTTAAAATTAAAAAGTAGTTTTTACTTTAACTTGTAAATAACCTAATTTGAGTATATAAGAATGAAAATTTAGGTGTTTTGTGATCATTTTGTCTTTTACCTTTTTGTATTTTGACTTTGGTGGAGAGTGATTGACGATGTTGAGCATACAACCTGATGTGCCTCTGAGACTCGAGACCCTACTTGACGAGGTGGCATGGGGAGAGCTGCAATGTATGGTAAGTTGATTCTTCTCTACCTTTGCTTCATTTTTATGCATTTACATTATGTTTTTATGCATTTCTAGATAGATTTAGAAACCTGGAAGAAAAATTTACAAAATGTCCCACTTTTTCACAAAGTGTCCCTCTTTTTCAAAATGTGTCATTCTTTTTTGCAAAGTGTCCCGCTTTTTCACAAAGTGTCGTGCTTTTTTACAAAGTGTCCCACTTTTTTGCAAAGTGTCCCAAATAAGGAATAAAGTGTTTAGGACTCCCAAAAAAGTACCCTAGAGAAACTTTAAAAAACTTTTTGATTGTTGATGTATAGATTTCCAATTTTTACGATGTTTATAGATATTATTTTTTTTGTATTAGATTCCTCCTCAATTGTGATAGCGTATGGGTAGGAGGATATTATATCACCTATGAGAGCTTGTATCAATGCTTTCAAAGGAAGATACAAATACATTACAACAGGCAGGCATATAGTGGGTGTATCTAATGCCACCCATGAGATACCATGATGCCATGTTTATGGCATTAGCTCAAAGGTGGGATGCAGATACCTGTAACTTTCATCTACCCACCGAGGAGATGACCATTACATTGGAGGATGTGCATTACATTCTTCAGATCCCTATCCGAGGTGAGACTATACATTTTATGGAGGATTGATCTTATCAAGAGATGAGGGAACACATATAGGTTTGTCTTGGAGGTCTGATTCATGAGAGGATCATGGGGCCACATGTTGAGCTGCAGTGGCTACTTTATGCATGATCACTGATCCTTAGGCAGATTATGATTATTACTACAACACTAGTACTAGTCCCAAATGGTGTGGGAGCACACCTAGATGGAGTCCACTAGTACACATGATTAGGGAAAAGGGGCAACATATGATATTTTATGTTTGGGGCCATAGTATGCTAACACATTTTTACTATGACTTGGGATGGTTCACTATTAGGAGGTGGACAATATGATTCATTGTACACTAATACAGGTTTGGTGTTGTTTCATATAAAAATGGGTTTTATCAAGATAAATTTATCAATATGATAAGACACTATTTTTTTCTATGAAACATACAATTATGTGCAACATATGATGCAAATAAATATCAAAAAACAAACCTAACTGGTATAGCAACAATAAGGAAGGTCTTAAGATGCAAAAAAAATGTGTACCTTACTAAAAAGAGCTATTTTCAAGGTCACTAATGACTCATTCACCTATTGGTGAATGTGTCCCTATAAGGGTTTCTAAAAATCACTTTTGGGGTCCTATTCCTTGACATCTACACTCTCAAATCCTAGGTGATCAAATCTCGAATGTCAAAAATAAAATTTGTAGAGATCTTTCCATGATCTTGCAACAAAGATGACAACTTTGACAACTTTCCAATCTTGAAAACTTTTCCCCAATTTTTTCTTCAAATATCTTCAATCTAAAACCTACAATCACATATGAAGAGAGAAGAAAAATTGTTTATTTGAGGGAATAGGGGTTTGCCTTGGTCAAACCCTATGTGGGTAATTAAACCTTATGATGAAACAATGAAACATGAAACATGAAACAATGATACCTTGGATAAAGTCTTTGAATCTAACTCAAGAATCTAGCATGAAGTGACTGTAAGGAATGTAGATCTTGATCTTGAATATGATGTGAAACAATGATTTTAAATAGACCCTCGATACTACATCAACACATAAGCTCAACTACATGCATGATGCACTATGTCTTTGACATGATGATATGACCTTTGATTATTGCAATAAAACCTTGATAATCTGCCCTTGAATGCTTTGTAATTTCTCCTAAAGTGCTCTATAATGGTCCTGTGAATATACTCTTTATCGCTTGAAAGTATTAGGATCAAACTATGTTAATTAACCTTATATTTATACTAAACTTAAGATTTAATGGACCATAATTCAAATAAGGAAAGCCAAAATAAGATATAGAATTCAAAATCACTAAAATCCCACAAAAAATAAGTTTAAAATGAGGTTTCTTAGGTAAAGAGGACCCATTTTCCCAAGGGGGCGAGTGGGTCCTAGCATAGGTTTCTAGGACTAAGTTTTGGGGAGGTGAAATAATATGTAAAAAAGGGGTCCTAGGACATTGTGAGGACCCATTCCCCAAGTGGCGAATGAGTCATAGGTCACTATCCTAGCATTTAAACCTCACCAAATTAAATGGGTAAAAGCAAGAATTTGGGTCCACAAAGAAGGGAAGTTTCGGCCAAAAAAATTCTCACAAGAAACATGTACACATTATTAAAAATTGTGTATGCATTATGCTTCGAGTACCCAAGCCTAGGAAATGACTTGTATGTGTTAAAAAACATGTACGTGTTATATAACGTGAACACATTTTATAATAAGTACAAGTCATTTATTTAAAAACTTAAATAAATTTTAGAATGCGTACGGATTTTAAAATGCCTATGTGTTTCTAAAATGTATTTAATTTTTTAAATAATCAAGCAAATAAAGAATACGTATGTGTTTTGTAATGCATACATATTTTTAAAAGTTTGAATCCTCAACCCACATGCTACCTTGGTTTTAGGCTTGGGAAAGGTTTGGCAACCCAACCCTTAGCCTTTGACCTGCAACTAAAAACCCAAGGCAGATTCAAAAGAAATGTCCAACTTTGACAATATTGTTGGTGGAATTTTTTTTTTGAATCAATCTATAAAATTAAAACCCATTAAAGAACACAATATTTAATTACCAAATATTCGATTTTTTAAAGATTGGATTATATTTTTATTTTTTAATAAATTTATAAGCAAACTAGTCCATAAACTTGAAATATCGAACTTTTTTTGTTTTTTAATAACCTTTTTTTGGTTAATTTTCTTGTAAAAAATATTATATGGAATCAATATTCAGACAATTCTCTACAAAATGAAAAAAAGATTCAAAAACTGTTTAGTTCAGGTCCAATTATGTTGTTTGTACACGTTGATTTTAAATAGTAATTAAGGCCAATAAGAATTCAATAAAAAGAATATATAAAAAAAATTACAAAAAAATATCCTCATCAATCTTCATATTGTTAGTTATCTTTCCACAAAAGGAATTAGCGAAGTAATTTTATTTGGGTTAAAAAGTGGTGTCCATACATGTGCATAATATGGTAAAAACAAAATGACTTTTAAGAAATGGTTTTTTATACATGCCTATGAAAATTCAATTTCTACCATCTAGATATTTGAATAAATTACATATTTGGAACCTAGATTCAAAATGAAAAATTTCATAGTACTAAATTTTTTAAAGATTAATTGTGTAAGTGCCCCAAATTTTCAGTCCAATTGTGACAAATTCTGAAAAATAAAGAAAAACACTTTCACGTTTTGAGATTTTTGTGGACCCAACTTCTTGCATCGGCCCAAATGTTATGCAACATTATCAATGAGTGTCAGGATAGATCCTTCAGAAAATGCAATAAATAAGGCTTGGATTTGAAACAGAGGGGCCAATTAAGCTCTAGTTAACATCAATTAATTAATAAAGCCCTATATTGGTGTGAAAGTGTAAGAAAACACTTTACAACAGCCTAAACTAAGGAACCATTAAGTCCATTTTATCATTAATTAATTATTCCCAAACTAAGGAAAAGGGATACTTGTTCCATTACTAAACTTTTCCCCCACTTTAGTGAGAGTTCTCCCCCATGTCAAACTCACACTAAGGTAGAAATTCAAGACACTTATATGTATGTAGCAATGCTAAATATACCCTATCAAAGACCAATAAAAACAAAGGATCAAGGTTCGATCCTTCAAACAAAATGTGGAACACAATTGTTTCTCTATAACAAGGATCAAGATTTGATAGTCTATCCAATACGATGTGGACTAGGTCTAGGTTGTTTGTTAGAACCATGCATGCTCACTTTGGGGTAGTGGAACCTCAAGTCGTCCACTAGGTGAGTTATCCCAATGAGGTGGAAAATAAGAGTCATATTAGCTTCCCCTACTATACTAAAGTTATCCTCTTGAAAATTTTGATAAGGCACCACAATGCTATGTTTTTTAATGTTATGTCTATATGTTTTTGTTAAAGGGGATTTTTCTTCATTCATGTAAGGTCTTCCTCTTAGGGAACATCATGCATAATGTCTCCAAGAGAGGACAAGTCAAGAATATCATATTGCCACTTATGGGATGCCTCGTTCACATCATGCCACTAAGGGAAATCGTATGCTTAGAAATATTGCACTCTTGGTGGACATCAAATCCAATTAAACCACCAAGAAAAGTACACATCACAAGAAAAGAAAAAATTATGCCATGAAATATATAAAATGTCAAAATATGTCATCAATTTATTCCCCCACATTAAAGTGGTTGCTATCACCATTGTTGTGAGAGCTACTTTAAAGTAACCAATGTTTTCTCCTTAGACATGAGATATTTCCTCTGAAAACCCTATGCCAAGTCATATGTTCCTAAAATAGAGCTACACCATTAAAAATGAGGGAGGGATAGCCCTCAAAAATATATAAGGAATCTATGGATTTGAGGTTAGTATGTCCTTGTTACAATGTTGTTTAAGAGCTCAAAACTATCAACATTCCCCAAATACTCATAGAACTTGAATAATGACACATAAAGATTGAAAACAAAGAAAAAATATTTTACATCAACATGGAAGAGACCTAAATGTATCGATGCCTTGCATCATCCCCAAAAGGAAAACACAAGACAAATGAAAAAGATAAAGAATTTTTTTTTGGGTCAACATGGAAGAGACCTAAATTTATTGAGGCCTTGCGCCATCCCCAAAAGAAAAATAGAAGACAAATAAAAAAGATAAAAGAAAGCTTTTGGGTCAACATGGAAGAGACCTAAATGTCTCGACACCTTGTGTCATCCCCAAAAGGAAAACACAAGACAAAGAAAAGATAAAATGTTTACAACATATAGAAGAATGTAGATACATATAGAGGAATGCACAAAAAGAGAGATACATCAAACAAAACAACATAGGGGATCACATTACACACAAAACAAAGCAAAATACTAGTAAGACACATGCAAGTCAACCTAGAGTAGGTCGTATGTATCCTAATCTTGATCGGTGTACACAAAAGGTGAACAACTTGTTGGTTGTTTTTTTAAGAACCAAATTGATCTTCAGAATTACCTATGGACTTTTCCATTTCAAATATTTAGCAATCTAAAGGGATTGGCCAATGAACGAGTGAAAGTTGTAAAACTTTCCTTCTACACTTTGGGCTCTATGAAACCCAAGAGGGCGATCCCATAATGTATATTCAAGAACTTATGCAACTAATATTTAAATACATTGTAAACAACAAATAATTCTCATATGACTACTCAAAATCATAGTGTATCAAAAGAGTTAGCAATTCTTTTAATAATACACTACACTTGTAGTATGAGAATAATGAAACTCATCATGGAATAACTACAATGGTAACTCATTTGAAAATTTTGTAAATAAAGAGTGATTTTCTTATGAATTGACCTAGAAACTGTACTATGAATATTTTACTTGAACCGGTGCCTTAAATCCTAAACATGGAGTCAATCTTAACATATGCAATATGATAAACAATTCTACACAGGTAGCAACATATAAGCTTTAGAAACACTGCATTAGAACACTTCCACGTTACATTCTCGACCACCACTTCTTATAGATATCCTAGCACATAATTCATTTGAGTTAACAATTTCACTCAAGCATTTACACTAATTCCTTGAATTAACAAGCAATAATGAAACCATACATCCACTGGAAAGGAATGGAGATGAACAAAAAAACTTTAATTATATTATTCATAAGTCATATCTAATAAGTATAGAGGAAAGAAAATGGCCATGAAATTAGCATCATTCTAATTGTATTTTCTATCTTGTTATTAAAATTACATACGTTATAACAAACTCAAAATTTAAGACAAAACTCAAAATAAGCTTAGTATCCTTCTCTACAAATTTTTGTGTCAATTGCAATAAAATGAACCCCTACTTTCTAGCCTTGAATTCCTTCTTATAGAAACAAAGGAGCAAAACAAGCTTCGGGGAAAAAAGCACACATGTCACTATTCTATTAGACTACTATGACACATATTCCCTTTTTAGTTACATTTGAGTTCTTAGATGGTTAGAAACATATATGATACAAAAGTAATCCTCCTTCATTGTTTGAGATTCGATACCACCTTCAAAAGGCATCATTTTTTTTGTTACAACAGCTCCAAAATATCTTCCACGTGATCAAAAAGTGTTTCCCACACGGAAACCCAGTCAACAAAATTTAAAACGCATGAAAATCAATAAAAGATACAAAGTTGATTTATCCACATTAGCATTTATGCCACCGATTTTCATTTTTTGGAGAGAACAATATCTCTTTCCATACTTTAACAAAAGCCTAATCAACACTATTTTCAAGCTATGTATTATTTCTCTCCTGTCCATTATTCACCATATTCATCATTACCTTCACACATATAAACTTACTTAGTAAATTTTTCCAATCAGGTGTTATATTCCTCCTCGGTGGGCCATTTTGCATCCAATAGTTTTTTCACTTTTACACTATGTTGAGTGTATCTAGTAGGGTGCTACCACAATAGTGATTTACACTTTCTGGGAGATCCTAATTTTTGCTGAAATCACATATTTTTAGAAAATATAATGATTTAAGCTTTGAAAAGTTCCATTTAAAGGATTTCAATTGAATAGGGTTTGATCAAACCACCTTAGACCAAGCCCCCTTGGATAGTACCCCGTTAGTTTTAAACCATACCTATAATGGAGTCTCTTTTACACCTATCAAAATGTTGATAAAAAATTACTTTTGATTTACCTTTTGGGGGATCAAATTAATTCATTTAAAATTTATTTTTTTGTAAGTATGTAGTCTCTATTATAAGCTTCTAAAAAAGTATAATTTTAATTAAATTTAATTTGATTATTATATTTATTTTTTATTTCTTGTGAATGTAGGTTTTTCACCGAAAATCAAGCTCTTTATTTTGCACATGTGGAAAAATAGAAGATTATAAATTTTTTTTGGAAAAATATGAGTGCACCAGATATTGGATTCCTTGATCCAAAAGAAGTAAATAAATTGAATTTTGATACATACAAAAAAAGTTACGCGTTATACGATTGCACTATGTCTAAATTGTAATTGGTTTGACTTTAAAACTTGATTAAAGAAAAAATATTGAATAAAAAACTATTTAACCAAGTGGAAGCACTAGATATTGGAGTTACAAATATAAATTCAAAAGAATTAGAATTTTATCTTTCATGCAAAAAAAGTTATGCATTATACGCTAAGCATCACTTTTTTAAAATGTTGTTATATGAAAAAAACTACTTTTCGAGGGAGATGGAAAAAGAAGTGCAATCTAATTCCAAAACTTTGAAAAAAATATATTTAGAATCTACAAACAAAATGTCACGAAACACTAGTTTTCATCATGTTCAAATTCCTCACAGTTTAGCCGCTATAGCTGCCCGAAAGTGAAGATTTAGTTAAAAAAAAATATTTCAGTGTCCAGTTTGGCCAAAAATTGTAAACCACTATTGTAGGATCTCCCAACATCAATTAATGCTTTGTCATTTTTTGATAAAAATATCCATTTTCGTTTCAACCCTACCATAACATCAATGTTGGGATTCAACGAGGTATAATCAAATACCTTCAATATCATCTTAGCTTTTGTAAGAAGATATCCCAGATCATTCCTCCATTTATAAAACTCTTTCACCTCACCTTTGTTACAATTTAATATCATAGGGTGCTGTCACAATAGTGGTTTACAATTCCTAAGAGGAACGAATTTTAGCTGAAATCACATATTTTTAGAAAATATAATGATTTAAGCCTTAAAAAGTTCCATTTTAAGGATTCCAATTGAAGAGGGCTTGATCAAATCACCTTAGATCAAACCCCCTTGGATAGAACCTCGCTAGTTTTAAACCATACCTATAAATGTGTCTCCTTTACACCTATCAAAATGTTGATAAAAAATCACTTTTGATTTAGCTTGGGGGATCAAATGAATTCATTTTAAAATTTATTTCAAATGTTATGGTATCCTCAGAACAAGCTATCCAATGAATATAATTTTAATATGTTTTGGTTTTGTTATGTATTTGTTTTTAAGTTTTATTAAACATAGGTTTTTCATCGAAAATGAATTTATTTGTTCTTCACATGTAGAAAAATAGAAGATTATCAAAAAATTGAAAAATATGAGTGCAAGATATTGAAGTCCTTGATAGAACAAAAAAAATTAAATTAAATTTTGATATACAAAAAGTTCATTATCGGCCGGCGTTGTTAATGCGAATTGTAATTAAGTTTGACTTTGAAACTTGATTAAGGAAAAATATTCAATAAAAAACTATCTAGAAGTGGAAGCACTAGATATTAGAGTTGCAAATCTAAATTTGAAAGAATTAGAATTTTATCCTTCATGGAAAAAAAGTTATGCGTTATACGGTGTGCGTCACTTTTTAAAAATGTTGTTTTTTGAAAAAAATCAATTTTCGTGGGAGATGGAGAAAGAAGTGCAATTTGATTCCAAAAATTTTGAAAAAAATATTTTTAGAATCTACAAAAAAAAATTGATGAGACTCTAGTTTGCACAATCTTCAAATTCCTCACGGTTTAGCCACTATAGGTGCCCGAATGTGAAGATTTAGTTAAAAATAATAATTTCAGTGTCCAGTTTGGCCAAAAATTGTAAACCACTATTATGGGATCACCCCATAGGCATACCCAACTCCTCCATATCTGTGAATGCTTTCAATTTGTTCTAGTGTTGCATTCCCATCTTTTCATGAATTTTTTTTTTATCTCATTTACCAGGTCAATAGCTTGTAATATTTTAGGGACATTTGTAGGTGCTTCAGGATCCTCTCATATCTTAGGCATCATTTCTCTTAAAGTGCTTACTCTATTACTCCATTTACTCCATTCATTCTTGAAGGCTTCTTGAACCTGCAAATACTTTATGTTTGCTTCATGGATGTTCCTATAAGTGGCCCACAAATCATCACCTTTGTTTATTAGTTTTGTGACCCTATGTTTTGACACATGCTCAAAAATGGCGTTCGCCACTGTAAAAGTTTCAAACTTGGCCTTTTTGACATTTTCCTTCTCCGTCTTTAATTGATTTTTTAAATCATCAATCCTTAAGGCCAAGGTCTTGCATTCTTGTGTAGACAAGTCTGAAGACTAGGAGGATGGAAAAGACAATGTCCTTACTGATTGGTTAGCCTAAACAGTGGCTCTCATCTTGTTTATTTTATCCAAGGCCTTGTTATACTCCTTCACCAAGGATTCATACTTCTTCCAAGAAATTTATGTTGTATCTACGCTTAGAATTGTAGCATGAGTGGTTAACTTAGCCGCTTGGACATGAGATATATCTATGACTCTCTTCACCACCAAGGAATCCATGACCTCTTCAATAGGTCTAGTGACCTAATGCTTTCCAATATTGGGTGCCATAGACTAGATTGCAAAAATATGCAACTTCAGACTATATCTAGATCAAAACACCTTGTTTTCTAAATGCTCCTCAGATATAGAAGCCTTAGGGTGTCTTCTTATTGCATCAAGTGTGATAACTGAGGTGATGGTGCATCCTAGTAGCAACATCATTCCACTTTCTATGACAATATCCCTATCCTTGGTAAGAGTAATAGCAGTAATCTCTTCCATAATCTTTTCTTCCTTTTCCTTCTCAACCTCTTCTTGTTCAGAAGGATCAACATTAGCCCTTGCTTGCTCAAGCCTTTCCTTTATCTCTTTGGTTCTTTTATGCACCATAAATTCCTTGAATTCAATAGATTGCACAAATGCATTATCTGCAAGAAACTCATTATACTCCTAGATCCTAGGATCTGTTGGCACTCTCAAATGTCCAAAATTTGAAGTGCCCATTTTAAAAATTTTTCCTCTACACCCTCAAAAGTGCACCTGATGAATCTGCTTGAATGACCTACTTTGGAGGGTCATATTTTGATGCATGTTGATTTTCATGCAAAACCCCTTTGCACACTCACTCATGTGTCCTATGTGAGTAGGCATGCCAATTTTCAACTTCCCATGATGTGTTTTGTCAAGTTTTGAAAAGTGAAGTTGAAGGGTTTTGACACTGTTCTATTGTTTGCAAACTTTCCATTTTGCAAAGTAGCCTCCCGTTTGAGCTTGCATTTTGCAGCCAAATGACTTTCAAGAGAAAATGAATGTTGTTATACATTCTCTATATGAATATGAGCTCACATGTCAGTTTCTAGAGCTTTACAAGATGATTTGTTATTTTTAGCAGATCAAAACCAAATGCAATTTCTTCAGTTTTGCATTTAAACCTTTCTGGGAGGTCAACTTTGACCTTCAGTATCTTTTGATGGATGATAATTCAAGCCAATCCCTTTTGTACACATGTTTTTTGCACCAAAATGAGTTAATTTGTCTAGTGGCAACTCGCCAAGAGTTGTTTTGATATTTTTGGAATGAGATGATCTCTTGAGTTTTAATTGGTTCTAAATAATTGATTGTTGTAGAAAGTTCAAGCAAGCAACTTTGACAGTGAATATCTTTCACCTCATGATTCCTTTTGGTGAGTCATTTGTTGCATTGCATTTTTGGACTGAATGTCTACATGTTTACAAGTTTTTGTGTCTTCAGAAAGTTGTTTGACTAGTTTTCAAAGCCGATTCCAAAACCAACTTAGTCAATCTTGCACATTTTGCAAAAGGATCAGAAAGTGAGTTTTAATGAAAACCCAGTTCATGTTTCCACTCCAAAAGCATTCAAAAGTTGTTACAAATCTAGTTGAGCATAAAAAATTTCTACAAATGAATTTTTTTTAGCTGGGCCACATGGGCCCGACATGCTTCGCATCGTTATAATGTTGTACATGTTACAGTGGTCAAGTGGAATATGGGAATCTGACAATGGCCTACAAGTGACTTCTCATCTGCAATGTACCATGTAGTAGAGACTCCTAAAGAAATAATTTAATCATCTAAATATAATGGGTGGGAAGGGTTCTCTACATTTGAGGTTGCTTGACATTGAAAAGGGATCACAGGGGAAGCAAGCTGCTTTGGGAGCTTTCGCATAAAATCTCTTAGTAGTGTTCTAATTACTCCTTAGGGATCAAACATAGTGCTTCAAGTTTGCTCCTTCTCTAATGAAGCATTTGTTCCACAAAATAACACTATTGGAACTTCTCTAATGCTCAGCCCGCGGGTTGCTTGGATGTACTTCAAATCTTGTTGCCATAGTTTGAGTTAGGGATGAGACCCAACAGTGTATGTTTTGATGGAGGCATTTAAGACGAATGAATCTTATCAGATGGTTTTGTCCTGCTTCGTGCCACCATCCCAGATGTCTAGTTTTCAAACAGAGATATTATTGCTTGAGGGGGAACACACTTGCGAGATGCGCGCATTGATCAAAGCATGAAGGGTATATGCACCCATCAAAGCAGGAGAACAGGGGTCAATATGAATTGCGCAGCCAGTGCATCAATGCAAAGAGGGATGCCATAGGAACCCATACGCATGAATATATGTATTCGATGATTTATTAAAGAGGCCCGTGACTGATGTTTTGTTTTTCAGATATGTTTTCATAAAGAATGACGCGCCCAGCCTGCACAAAGTGAGTTCATTGAAAAGAATTCAGCAACAAAACAGAGGAAAGATCCCATGGCGAAGAGTATGGTACGCAGAAAACGACAACATAAATAGTCCATGTAAAGTTACCAAGATCCGTTAAAGGTAATCTCATGGAACGCCATGAGCAGGAAACAAGACAAATGGATAGTTGCAAATGCCATAGAAACTTGCGATAGATGCAGAGATAGCGCACCCCACAAAAAGATTGTTGAAAAGACGTAAAAGACATTTAAGCAAATGCAACTATCATCCTAAGCCCGCCCCATATTAAGGGGAACGCTATAAGTGTTGGGTGCGCACAAAATAATGTGTTGAAATGATCATAAAAACTGTCAAGCAAATGCATTTTACTGCCACCGAATTGCAGCCAAGGAGGCGCTAGCATACATATAAAATTGCTTGTTGAGAATGCTTTGGAACTTATAAGCAAAGGCAGAGGGGAGGGTGCAGTCCTCTTACAAAATAGATCTGTGGAAAAGACCTTTGAAATTTCAAGTAAACACCACGGAGTGCTTGCTGGCTACGCAATGCACAAAGTGAATTGGTTGAGGAATCCTCATAAATGTAAAAGAAAGAGGGCGCGCGCAACCACCACGCTAGACAGGGGCAATATGGTATTACATGAGATGAGAGAACCTAAAGCAAGAGGTGTCATTGAATGAGAAAGTGAGCTATAAGTGTATTTTGAGCTGAGCGGCCATCATCTTATTGTGTAGTCTGAGAGGATATCTTCACACATATAAGAGAATTGCAAAATGGAACGCTGGAATGAAATGGGCATCCATCGAAGCAGAAGAGAACTTGAATAGAGAAAGGTAGTGAGCACATTTTGAAGAAGAATACCCACACCCATTCAAGCAGATGTGAATGGACAAGGCTCGATGGATATTGTAAAGTGATTTCCACATAATGCAGCCTCCATTGTCGTGAATGCAGAGCTTGAGCAAACGGAAAATATGAAGTTAGGGAAACATAAACATGGGAAATGAAGATCGACGGTGGAGGTTAAGGGTGTGCTGGTGCATGTTGATCCCACAATACTGGTTTACAATTTTTGGCCAAACTGGACACTAAAGTGATTTTTTCTAACTAAATTTTCACTTTAGACACCTATAGTGGCTAAATCGTGAAGTATTTGAAGATGATGCAAACTACTGATTTGTAACATTTTGTCTAAATATTATAAATATAATTTTTTCAAAAATTTTAGAATCATATTGCACTTCTTTTTGCATCTCCTTCGAAAACTAGTTTTTTTTCAATAAACACCATTTTTAAGGAGCGACGCTCACTGTATAACACATAACTTTTTTTTCATAAAGGATTAAATTCCAACTTTTTCAAATTTAGATTTGTAACTATGATATCTAGTGCTTCCAATTAGTTTCATAAAGTTTTATTGAATATTTTTTCTTTAATCAAATTTGAAGTCAAACCAATTAAAATTTGGACATAGGCAGACTGTATAACACAACTTTTTTTGTATGTATCAAAATTCAATTAATTTTTTTCTATTGGATCAAGGACTTCAATATCTGGTGCACTCATATTTTCAAAAAAAAAATTGATAATCTTATAGTTTTCCACATATACAGAACAAAAAGCTTGATTTTCGGTAAAAGACCTACATTTAAAAGAAATAAAAAATAAATATAATAATCAAATTAAATTTAATTAAAATTATACTTTTTTGGAAGCTTATAATAAGGACTACATATTTACAAAAAATAAATTTTAAATGAATTCATTTGATCCCCAAAAAGTAAATCAAAAGTGGTTTTTTATCAGCATTTTGATAGGTGTAAAGGAGACTCCATTATAGGTATGGTTTAAAACTAGTGGTGTTTTATCTAAGGGGGCTTGGTTTAAGGTGGTTTGATCAAACCCTCTTCAATTAGAATCCTTTAAATGAAACTTTTCAAGGCTCAAATCATTATATTTTCTAAAAATATGTGATTTTAGCAAAAATCAAGATCTCTTAGAAAATGTAAACCACTATTGTGGCATCACCCTACAAGTGCAGCCTCATCTAGACCACACCCCACTGTCTTGTGCTTGGAAAGTGCACACTACTTAATTCCCACGAGGCTGACGAGATTGTGCCACGTGGAGGTGGTGGGCCCGGTAAAATTTCCTTGAATGGGTGTTGTGCGATTTGCCTGAGGATTCAAGCTTTAAAGTTCTTCATTTTGCTTTTGAAACTAAAAGGTAAAACATTTAAAATGGTAAAGTGCCTGATTATCTTTAGTAAGGGATTGCTTATTTTTTGTTTAAAAGGAACATTTAAAGCATATTGCTTTAAATTTAAAACAAGAGGTAGGTATAAAGGTCGGCCCGTATGGAGAATAAAATGTAAAAACCTAAAGTGGCTCATTAGATTTTGTTTTAAATAGTGTTTCATTACCAAGAAAAATGAAAGGCTTCCACATTTTAATATTTTTAAAATGTAAAGTGCCTAGGAAAAATATTTTAATTGGATGCAATGTGAATTACACGAGGGGATATTTTATAATGAAAATGGAATGTTCACCATGTAAATAATTTATTCACGGGAGGTGAATAAAATAAAATAAAATATAGCCACAACAAACAAAGGAAAAAAGAGAGTAGAAAATGAATTTTCCTAGGCAAGGAGGGGTATTTTCACATAACAGGTAATTAATGGAGAGTATTTACATGGGAAAGTTTTTTGTTGCTCAACAACAAATTGCAAAGGCATTTTTGGAGGAAAATTTTGTTAGGGAAAGAGAGAGGACAAAGTCTTTTGTAGATTGTTAATCAATGGAAGAGGAGTTTCTAGTTGTCATCAATAGATCAAATTCTGGAGTTTCTATTCTTCATTTTAATTCTCTTCTCTACTCATTGTTCTAATTTTGGGTTCCATATTCTAAAAGCTCTGCAAGGTAGGAAGAAGCTCTGGGTAGATTGTAATGCTAGGATGATTGTAGTTGAGTCATTAATTTGAAAGTGTGTTCTGAATTAATCTTTCATGTCTATTTTAGTTGATAATTGTCTTCATGGCTGAGATGTACTGCTCTTTTGGATTCAAATAATAAAATTATTTGAGTCTTTTCATGCACATTTGTTGCATTAGAGTTATATCTATTGTTTCCTTCTATTCTAAGAATAATGTAATTGCTTTAATAAAGTACAAGTTGTATTTATATTGCCTTTTGTTCAAAGGATAGTGTAATTGCTTCAACACATGTGATAGGAGTATTGTGTTTCAAGTGGATTTATAAGAAGAATTATCAAGTAAAGCTTTAGTGGTCTGGTTGTCATAATGTGATAACATTTGCAAAGATCTTCAGAGCATGTTCAACATTGTAGGATGAATGTTGGTTATATGACTCCATAGCCTCTTTCATGGCACTTGTCCATTATCATGCTTCTGTTTTTTCTAGTTTGATCTCAATTCTTTAAATCATAAATCATTTCAATTTTGTATTATGAGTACTTATATCTATAATGTTCTCCATGCTGGTTGATGAAATTCATTCAATATCTTGCCAATGTTGAGTTATATTTTAGGCTTCTTAGCATAATTTTGTGAGAGCATTATCTGTTAAGCAACAATATATTAATTGTGTGTCTGAATTATTAGATGTTGCTAAAGGGTCACCCCCTAGGTCCTTCAAAGCCTGAAGTGTGGGGGAAATGTGGTTTAATTCCATTTCCTATCAGTTGGCCAAATCCTTCATTGAATCTAATCATTAGAAAGTGGTTAGTCTATAGGATTCACTGGTTTGGTTCAATTTGGAGCACCAACAGGATCATCATCAACCTTTTCATCATAATGCCATTTGACAACTCTATCTTGGGGAACTTTTGAATCAAGAATACCTTCAATATTAGGGTGATGAAATTTCTTTTCCACCTCCTCATCACCAGACACATGCTCTGCAACTTGTTCCTCCTCATTTACTTGGACATATTCTTCTTACACATCTGCAGGCTGCTCTAGAATATCCATAGCCCAAGGTTGTTGATCTAAGAGAGCTTGTGCTCTCTCAGTAGCCTCCTTTACCTTTTCCTTGAAATCACCATTCTAGTATTCCCTTAGCTTTGCAAAAGCTCTTTCAAAAGGATTTTCAATTACATCGTAGGGGCTCACATAGAATGCATTCATCTTCATAATGCTTTCTTCAATGTCCTTTATGGATGTCTATTCCCTTCTTTTAGATATAATAGCCTCATCACTAGTCAAGATTCTCAATACATCATCTATGTACAAGAAATGGTGATAGAACCCTGATAAATTTTTCTCCCTTCTCTTTGTATGTACAAAGCCTTCTAGGTCAAAAATCCTAACCTCATCAATAAGTAACCTAAGGTTATTCACCATGATTCCAAATTTTTCATATCCTTCCAGGGCAGTGAATTTAAAATAAGCTAAAGAACATTGGGGATTTACCATAGTACCCTTCCTAGGCTTTATGAACAATTCTAGATCCATAAAATCAATATGCTACATCAACTCCATAAAAACCAATCAGTCAACTACATATAGGGTCAAGCAGTGTGGTGCTACCTTGGATCTATAAGCCCTGATCAGAGTATACTCTAAGTGTAGAAACCAATCTTCCCAATTATGTTGTTTATGTAACTATACCACCTCCTTTAGGTGCATGATACTTTTGATTGCTAGAGAAAGCCTATGAATAGGTGCCACATCCAAACTCTACAAGATACCAAACCTGATCACATTACAAAACACCAAATAGTTGGAATTGGAAAAATCTTGGTCCCAAATATGTTTCCACATTTGGACTGGAAAAACATTTTTCTCATTGTCCCTCGGTCTTAGTTTTAGCTTTCTTTTCTAGATATAATCACCCTCAAATAGAAGTATATGCACTAACAGAGAATAATGTGGGAAATGTAGAGGGAAAACCTCATTCTTCAAATTGATGAAATCTTGATACATTTTTTTTGCAACATAAGTATCATAATCAAAACCAATGTTTTGATTATGGCCCTGTATATCCCCTACCATCACTAATAGGTAAAAGGGTATCCTAGCATTGAAATTATGAGCTAGAACCTGATTAAGGAAATAATATGTGTTCTTCAAATAATCAACAAATTCTCCACATTCAAAAGGATCAATATCTTTCAAGGAAAACCTTTCCTTGCTCTTTCTATGCCTTACAAGAAATCTATTTATGAAGGAAAATATGTTTTCCTCATAATAACCATATAGGCTCACATGCTTGATGTTAATAGTATAATTGGGATTCAATCCAAATATCTCCACAATCTTATCCCTCGTCACCTCGAGGATTACATTGCAATTTTCACTCTTGATTATCCTGTTTGTGGGATCATAATGTTTGGATAATTCCATCATCACATGAGCCTCTACAAATACATTAGGTACCACCCACTTTCCAAAGGTTAAGCCCCCATAGGTAAAATGTCGGCTTCATAGAATTCCTTCTGTTAAAAGCATACAAGAACAACTTCCATCCACTCTGAGGCTGAGCCAACTCTCCAATTTCACTAGTATTGTTAATTAATCTACTCATCATAGCAACTTGCCTCGTGGGTCTCTTGCAAATTTTTGACCCACTCTCTTTTATGTTCTTAGATGCACCTTCCATGAATCTTTCTTAAGTTTTCTTTTTACTTCTTGACCTTGTGGACACTATAGGGGTACTTGGCATAGGATTAGATGTTGTAGGTGTTTCCGGCTCAACCGCAGATGAGAAATCTTGGGTCTTGAGCTTTTTAACCCTTTTATACCTTGGTTTACTCTTTGGCCTAATGCTAGACTCACTGGGCTTTGGTTTGCTCATATTTTCAATGTGGCAAGACCAGGGTTTACAATTTTCTTAATCGAAAGGAACTACCTAGTTTTAAAACCCAAGATACAATTTGTAGAAAAAAATACCCCCAATCCTTATATAATGTTTATCACCCGAATGAGAGACACTCAATGAGTAAATCATAAGAAAGTTATCTCTCAAATTCCATACTATTTTTTAGAATAGCACAATTTAGTATACTTGATAGGAAGAGATACAACAATTTGCTTACCCAGGTGAACAACTGATACTAATGTTGTAATTGCTTGTTGGAGTTCTCCACACTATTTCTTTAGCTTCCAACTTTCTTCTCCAATCCTAAACAGTTTCAAATGTGTAGGAAAGAAGTCAGACATCTTCTTTATGGCCAAGAAATGGGACATAACACCATTAATGTTTGATAGAAATCTCAAGTGAGCAAACTAACACTTAGTCATTCATGTTTAAAACCTTGCTGCTGATCATCTCACTTTAAAACCCCGTCAATGGTTCTCCTTTCACCTTGCTACTTTCTTTTTTTCTTTAAACGATGTCCTTAGGATGCTTCCACATTGTCTTTCATCTAAGAGCCATTGCTCATTGTTATTACATTTCCCCCTTTGCAAGTCCTATCAACAATGTGAGCATCCACTCGATGAGATCTCTCCATTGAATTTAAGGCCCATCCTCAATCACATTCTTTTTCCATCACATATCATTGATTCATGCTTCAAAGTATGACCATATTAGTGATGGGAGATAAGGAAATGGAACAAGATTAAGACACATGCACATGCATGAAAATCAAAGGCACAAGAGACATCACTCACAAGAGCAATTCAAATCAGCGAAAGAAAGTTTGAACAAATGACCCCATCACTCATCGCTATTTTGAAACTCAAAGCGAAGAATGAATCCACAATAAGCGATAGAAGAAAATACAAAGAGCACCAAGGTCCATCATGCATCGCTAATTCGCATCATAAAACTCATAAGCGATTAGAGATAAAGGAGATGCTAGCGATGACTAAATAAACACATATATCATGCACTGTTGATGTAAAACTCAAGACACAACATATCTGCAATATACGAAACAAAAGAGATATCATTCATTTCACATCACTAATGTAAATTTGCATTCATAAAGCTATTTGTGATGGGCGATGAATAAAAATGGTAGACATGACTTAAGTGGTACAATTTGGCATGTTCTTCTGAGTTGTATTTGACAAAGGGGACAACCTAGGATGATGTATGAAAAGGCCTTAAAGGACTTAAACAATATCATTTCAAAGGATTATAGAGGCCAAATAAAGTGAATCGATCAACTTTGGAAAATAAAAGCATTTCAGACCTTGGCAAGAGGGGTTGGTTACTCCATGAGCTTCAATTACATACGATGTAACTTAAACGAATAGGAACCGGTAGTAGGGATTCAATGATGAATTAAATATTTGGTAAGGATACATGCTAGATAACATAAAACCCTAAAACAATGGCGATAGACAAAACCATAAGCCCAAAGAAATGGATTTAACCAAAATTTTGTAGGATGAGAAATGGAACCAAAATAATATTTAGGGGTTCCATCAGTGGCTCTGACTTGGGATGCATGCCTCTCATAGTCATGGCAAGATCTTAGAATCTTGGGTTGAAGCAAACAAACCAAATCACAGAGCACCAAAAAGTCGAGGAACTACCTGGACTAGGTAGCAAGACCAAACTAGACACAACCAAAGAAAACATACCTAAATACAAAATGTATAAAACCTACAATGTACATGGAGTGAAACATACTTAGGAGAAGTATGGCTTCAAGAACTATCCATGTACTGGAAGTTCAAGAAGTTTACCTCTCAAGTTCTAGAGAAAGAATGAATCCTCCCCATGTGTATTGCTACTAGATAAGGTCCCAACTATAAAGCTTCAAAATTTATGTGCTTACCCTTATCCTGAGCCCTTGCATTCCAAACTAGTACCATACTATTCACATCAAATTTTTGGGGAGAAGCTATTTTTTCATATAAGTGCTTGACTTGCAGCTACATCTTTTCATTTTTGGCATGAGCTTCTCTTCTAGTTTCATCTAATTGCACCACATTATCAATTCTATGTTGCATATCATCATAGATATCCTCATCATATTCCTGCATAAAATTATGCATTTTTAGCAAGTTATTTTGTGGTATCCTAGCATCCAAACCATGCACCAAACTAAATGGTGAATGACTAGTATCCTTCTTGATAGTAATCCTATCTTCCCAAAGTGCAAGTTTCAGCTTTGAGTCCCAAGCTTTCTTGTTCTTCTCCATCACTCTTTTGATGATTTTCATTAAGCTCTTATTATTAGATTTAGCCTAACCATTTCTTTGAGAATGGTAAGATGAAGAATAAGAAATTTGTGTGCCATGTTTTTCATAGAAATCTTTGAACTCCTCTAATAAAAAAACCATAGCCTTATCTGTAATGATCTTTTATGGGACTCTAAACCTAATCAGAATCTTATTCATTAGGAAGTCTATTACCACTTTACTTTTTCCCTTCCTTATGGGTATTGTTGATATGGGGTGGAGTCTGATCAGTCTCCAAGTGGGAGATTGTTGGTATATGGAGCCTAATCAGACTCGAAGGTTAAATTTTCCCCACTTTTATTGGTGTGGTTTCCCCTGCAATTATTTAACGGGGTCAAGGGGAGCACCCCTTGTGGGGGTTTGGGGGTAGTTCCCATGGTGTGCTCCCTATCACGATATAGTAAGGGTCGAGGGGTAGCACCCCTGTGGGGGCTCAGGGGTAGTGGTATTGAGTTGCAAGGATTACTTGTTGTAATCAGTTCGATTTACTAGATAATAATATTGGACTCTCTGTTGGTGGATGTAGCCCAAGTTTTGGTGAACCACATTAAATATTGTCTCTTGTTGTTATTATTTCTATGTTTTCCATTCCTTTGTTTAATCTTCATTTGCATGTAATTGATATTTTCTGCATACAATTCCTAGCAATTGTTTCTACCCATTTTGTGAAATAGTCAGTAGCAACAAGGATCCATGAATTCCCTCCACTATACGTTTATGGTATTTCACCAATAAAATCGATTCCCCATTGTTGGATAGGGGCCTAAATAGAAATAGGCCTAAGTGGAAAACTTCCTAAAAAATTTAGTTTTCCTGCAAATCTCTGGCAAGCATCACAAGTTTTAACAAACTTGTGGGCATCCTTAAAAATAGTAGGCCATCAAAATCCTACTCTTAAGATTTTATGAGCAATGGAATTTTCCATGTAATGACCACCACATACTCCATTATGCATCTCTTGCAAGAGTTCTAATGCTTGCTTGCCATCCACACATTTAAGTAATACACCATCTAGGCTTCTCCACCACAACTCATCATCAATAATTACATACTTAATGGTATGGAGTTTCAATGTTCTTTTGTCATTATCAGCCATATCTATAAGACATTGCAAATTTTGTAAATATTGGACAATCCTTCTATACCACCCACATGTCCGCATATCATAGATAGGTGCAACATAAATAGTCACTATTTGATTTATCTGATTAGCTTCCAAATTAGTCTCTTCCATCAGTTTAGCTAGGAACTATCCCCTATCTAGGTGATCTAGACATCAATATTGAATTCTTGGATCTTTTTGATCCATCTACACCTTTTGCCTATAGTTTCTTGTTGAGTGAAGATATCTTTCATAACAACACTTGGTACAAAATCTATGACAGTAGCTCCCACTAAGTAAGCTCTAAAATTCTTCACAACCTATACTAGAGCATATGCTTTCTTTTCAATCATATAATATTTGATATCTATAGCCTACAAAGATTTGCTAAAGAATGCAATGGGTTGTTCAAAGTCCTCATTATTTTTCTATAGTAAGATAGTAACAATAGTATGGAAAGAAGCAAAAGATAAAATATTCATTGGCTTAGAGAAATCTAGAGATTTCAAAAATGGAGCCTCCTTGATATGTTGTTTAATTTTCTTGAATTCCTAACTAGGCTCCTCGCTCCAAACCACCTTTTCTCCCTTCTTTAGTATCTTGGAGATGGGTCTTGTGATTTTTACAAAGTTGGTTACAAATTTCCTCAAAAATTTGATCTATCCAAAGAATGATTGAATTCATTTTACATTCTTTGGTTGATGGATCTTATCTATGGCTACTATCATTTCAGGGTCAATCCTCACTCCTTCTTTGGAAACAATGTGCCCCAACAATTTTCCTTCAGTAATCCTAAAGGCACATTTTTTTGGATTCAATGAGATCCCATACTCTAGAGCCCTGAAAAATACCTTCTCCAAGTGTATGCAATGATCTTCCTCTTTCTTGGAGTAGGCTATCAAGTCATCTTGGTATATAGACATGAATAAATCAATAAATCATAAAAGGCTACATCCATAGCCCTTTGGAAAGTGGCACTTGCATTTGTCAAACCAGATGGAATCCTTACATATACATAGGTGCCCCATGGAGTAGTGAATGAATTCTTTTACTGCTCAAACTCCTTCACTTTTACATGGTTGTATCTTGAAAAACCATCCATCATTGATTGCAGCTCACAGCCAGTTACCTTTTGTAACATGGATTCCATGTTTGGCAATGGATAGTTTTCCTTTAATGATGATATATTCATATTTCTAAAATCCACACACAACCTTATATCACCATTATTTTTTTGAAATGGCACCAGATTAGATACCCATGAGGAATGCCTAATAGGATTTATGATGCCAACATCCCTTAGCTTTACTAGTTCATCTTGCATCTTAGGAGCTAAAGTAGGATTAATTGGTCTTTGTTTTTTCCTAAAAGGCTTGACATTTTCCTTTAGAGGAATCTCATGCTGAAATAATTCCTCTCTATATGCTTTCAAGTCATCGTATGACCAAGCAAAGACATGTCTATATTTTCTCAGTAAGGAAATCATCATTTCCTTAACCTTAGGTTTCATTAAATTATTTCCTACATATACTTTCTTTGGGGAATTTTCAATCCCTAAATTCACTTCTTCCAGGTCCTCTAGATGGGTGGTAGTTGTTTTAACCTTGGTTTTATCTTGACTATCAAAGACCCTTTCTAATGCTACAAGGCCCTTGGTAATTTTATTTTTCTTTAGTTGGATGAATTCATTCCCAAAGACTGTATCCTTGCCATCTACATTTTCAACAAATTCCACAAATTCAATCTCCTGACCTTCATATTCTTCAACACATTTCAAAAATTTGAGGATATCCTCATCATCATTGAAAATCTACCAGTTATGTACATTGTCAGGGATGGATGGCCTTGATTGTATCTCAACCTTAGAGATACCTGCAAAAGTTATATCATCTAGTCTTAATGCAATATTAGCAAGTAAGTCTGCCACTTTGTTCTATCCTCTCTCCATCTAGTCGATTCCAAAAGCATCAAAATGCTCGATGGAATCCCAGACAACATTTATGTACTGTTTCAGTCTAAGATTCTTGCAAACATACCTGGCTCTTACTTAGGATATCACTAGCTTAGGATCATTGATTACCATCAACTTTTTTATACCATGCTTTTTAGCTAGCCTTAATCCTGGTAATAGTGCTTCATATTCTACCACATTATTTGTGTGGAAAAAAGATAAAGTGAAAGATAATTTATATGTATTTCCACTAGGTGACACCAACAATATTCCTGCACCAAATCCTTCCTATGACTTTATACCATCAAAGTACATTTTCCTAAGTCCATCTTTGTCAGATAATCCTACAACCTCATTATATATAGGTGTAGCGCACCTATCAGTTTCTCTTGGTACTTCTTCCACATTGAAGTCATTGATATCAATTTATATAGAAAGAATTGTATTATTTTTAGGAGCATGTTCCAGCAAATGTGGCACCTTTGGCTCTTGTACCACTTGAACATCCTTACCATCAATAGGAAAAGTGGCATAAAACATGTCACACTTCATACTGCCTCTCATGGATGCACTCCATTTCCTAGATAGTAACATTCATAATTGGGTGGGATATCCACTACCACCACGTTCATCTTAAACTCTTTCTTCAGATAAGCTGCTAACTTATAAGGAAGATCATTGATTACACCCAACATAGGGACCTCTCTTGAGTCCATATCATAGCATTTTCCATGGGTACTATCAAATTTTAGTCCTAATGCCCCCATGATCTTAGATGGCATTATTTTGTTGGACGCTCCATAATTGATAACACAATATTTTAGAAAATTTCCCTCTACAATCAGCGTGAGGAAGAATGGGTCTATCTTTCCAAGACAAGTAGTTACTTAATTTCCTAGAAAGATATGAGGGATTTCAGTGATTACTCCCTCAACTTATTTATCTTTCTTATTCTTTTAACTCACTTTGGTTGGAGTGGGAACCAATAAATCATTATAGGCTATAGTAGCACCATTGATAAGGGATACTGCCTTTTCTTTATGTTCATCTATTCTCATCATCTTGAGGAAAGGAACAAAGACTTTTACTTGACTAAGTAATTGAAACATATCAACATGAGTGTACTTATGCAATTCAATTGGGAGAATACCTTGTTCTATGTTGTTTTCCTTCTATTTATATTTGTCTATCTCAGCTTTGGGCTTAACATATTTTTTCATAGCTTCAGGATTGTGCTTATGCACCTTTGTCTTCATAGCAGGGGACTTGAGCTCCTCATCTACTTTCAATTTATCAACCCTTTTAGCCCAAATCTTATCTCTCTTTCTTTCCTTAGCTTTAACTGCTTCTACTTTGCTATCATACTTTCACTCTTTTCTTTTGGCATTTTGTTCCTTGATGAAAAGACTAGCAGGACTACCTTGTTCACCACCAATTGTTATATTCCTTAGATGATGTGAAATTATGGCTTGAGCAGCCAAAGCCACAATATATCTCACAATCTCTTCATCTAAAGGTCTTCTCAGGGACACACCATCTTCAATTGCTTCCAAATTATATACTTCATTGTCATTGCTAACATCCTCATTAGAGAGAACTTGTTGGTGATATGCACTGGAAATTTTCCTTTGGTCATCAACATCCATTTCATAAGACTCCATATGAAATGAGCACTCATTGTAATCAAAATCAAAATCATCCATAATCATGTTTACATCAACATCCTCCTCATTAGACTAATCACATTCTTGAGGTACATTTTCTTCTACTTCAACATCTATGCAACTGCACATCATTGAGGAGAATGCAACATTTGGAAAATCACACACCAAGGGGTCTCATAAGCAAGATTACTTGAGTTCTTCTAGAGAGGATCCAAAGGAACCTTGTTTTGAGTATTTCTCTCATTGTTAGGGATGAGATTCCAATTATGTGGATGATCCTACAATTGAGGAGGTCTTTCATTCCTATGATAATTATTTGACTGAGCCTTTTCTTGCTTTACAATTATGTCATTCATACTTTTCATGAAATTGTCAATCTTATCCTCAAGAGAAACTCCTTTAGCACTCGAACCTTTATCCTCCCTTTTTGAATTTCTTAGGATCTTTACAACATCTCTTCTCCCAACTTTACTAGTTTCTTTACTAATGTTATCAATATGAACAACCACCTTGTAAGCCTCCCTCAATGTCTTAGGATTCTTATCAAGTAAGTGGTAACTCAGCTTTTCATCAAAGGAATTGTAGTAGTTCATGAAGCACACATTATCATTCAATTGCAAATGAGGAAGAAACCTTTTCATAGCCTTTTGGAACCTCATATTAAAATCAACCATAGACTCATTAGAACCTTTATAAATGTTATTAAATTGATTCAAAAAATACCTTGAATCAGTTTTATCAACATAATACTCTCTAAAAATCCTTTTAAATTCCTCCCAAGAACCAATACTCTCAGTAGGTAAAATTATATACCATTCATGAGCATCTTCAATGGGTGACTACATAAACAAATTCATCATTAAATCCTTTGCTTCTACCTCAAAATAATCCATGACATTAGCAAATTCTTTGAGATGATCTTCACCACTCAAAGCATTATTTCTAGAGAATATGACCAAGGTAGGCTTGAAATATTTATCGAATGGGTTAGGATAAACATGTATTCTAGTAAAGTATAACTATTGATATCTCTCTACTTGGAGTGGTCTCCTAGTATGTCAATCTCTATGAGCATTTCTATGTTCATCATATTTTTTGTCACCAGACTGAGTCTTATCCTAACCTTTTCCATTTCCATCATTACCACCTCCTTTCTTTTTTCCTCACCATCCTCAAAATAATAATTCTTACTTTTGTCATTTCCTCCACCTCCACCACCCTGATCCCCACCACCACTTCCACTGGCAACATGTCACACAGGCTTCTTATTTTATTATTCACTATCATTATGTCTAGAGATTGAAGCCTTTGGAGTTGGTATGGAGATCTTAAGAAAGGAAATCATTCTAGCTACCTCCCCATTAGCAGCTTCTATTTCAGCGTTCTTCAACTCTTCTTGTAATTTATCATTTTCTAACTATAATTTCAAGGTCTCAGGATTTTGGGGTGCATTCGATAGAGTAGGATCAATTTTAACATTTTTGGTGGGGGTTTTAACATATGAAGTATGGGTATTTGTGTTGGTGTTGGAGGTATTAAAGGTACCTTTATTTGGCTGATCAATGGGCTTCTTCTCGTGATCTATATGTTGTGATTTTCTTGGTAGTAGTAGAAGGATCTTAGACTTTGGAAGTTGCAACAGATGCAGTGTAATTTTTGTTGGAAAAACAAGGACAGATAACTAAGAGGGGGGGGGAATCAGTTGTCACAGAATATTAAACTTTTCAAAATTAATTTAACTTTAATCTAAGATCTAATGAATGAAAAATAAACCATATGCAATCAACACATCAGACACAAAGAGAACACAATTTATTTTTTATGTGGAAACCATGTTAAGGGAAAAACCATGGTGGATGTCAATCCACAAGATTATACCCTGTTAAAAGCATAAGGAAATATCAATGGGAATGCACATGCATTCAGGCACACTGTCTAGAGCTCACTGCTCAAGTACAAGATGGCTCACTTCCCAAGAAAGATTCTAATTAAAACCATATGGATTGTGAACTAAGAAAATAGCATCTTCTAATGCTAGGTTACAGTTCTAGTTATGCACATGAACACTTCTTCAACCTTCTTCACTCTTCTTCACACTTTTCTCTCCCTTCAAATAATCTAAACAATATTCACACATAGGACTCACACACTTCACACTTGCACTTCTTACACACACTCACACACTTCAATTTGGACAAAAAATAAATCTTATATATCTGCAACATGAATTACATCAACAACTTCGTCGACCAAAACATAATATAAAACATATATACAATGTCAGCCAAAATATACAAATAAATTTTCTATGTGAATCAAACACCGTCGACCACAATGTAATGAAGACTTAAAAAAACCTCCTCAAGCATGCCAAAAATTTAAATTTTAATCTTCAAGGATCCACAACACACTACAACCACCATGTTGGCTAGGAACACAAAAACCAAACACACAAGAGAAAAATCACAGACCATGAGCACACCAATCAATGCGGATGTGAAACAAAGCTAGGCCACAATCTGGAAACATCCACGAGAATCAAGAAACAATAGAGAAACATTCATAGCAACTAAGATTACTACAATCAAACCAGCTTCAATCTGGAACACAGACTAAAACCATAGAAACACCGACAAAATACAACTATTTGTAACAAGACCAAATCTTCACACGGACCTCTAAAACTTTCGATGGATAAACTAGATACACATAGCAATAATCCCTTTAATCCACAATGACTGATCATCAACGTACTGAGCATGACACCTTCATGACCTTCACTAATCCACTGGGAACCAACAACACTTTCTTTTACAAATTTCTCAATATCCTTGACATATAGAACCTTCAAATGTATCAGTGCTAATAGTGTTGACATCAATGACAACCACATATCAGCAATGTACAACCATAGCATCCAACAATCTCCCCCTTTGGCATTGATGGAAACACATGATGTGAAAAACACCATCAACACAACTCTCCTCGACTCTTTTTTGCTAGAAATATTTTCACATTGCTCTTCTCCTCAAAAAGGTTTTTCACATTGCTCTTCTACCCATTTGACATCAATGGAAAAGGTAAACATTATCTTTCCACATACAAGCTCTGAACCACATATCTACTCATCTAACTACTCCCCCTGAGTAGCAACCATAGAAACATCAATCCATATAAGAATGTAGCAATTAAGCACCCAGATTGATGCAAGTAAATGCATCTCTAGTTCATATCAGGAGGGGTAATCACCCATAACATCCCTATGAGATACTCAAAAGTATTCTTCAGAAATGGCTTGGTGAAAATGTCTATGATCTACTCTTTGGTAGGCACATAATCCAATTTGACTTCTTTCTCACTCACTTTCTCTCTTAGGAAGTGAAACTTGATTGATATATGCTTGGTCTTAGATTGTAGCACCAGATTCTTTGATATGTTTATTGCACTTGAGTTGTCATAGTATATGGCAATACGCTCATCATATACTATTCTGATATCTTTCAGCATCTGTTTCATCAACAACACTTGAGTACAATTATTTGTAGTAGTAATAAACTCTACCTCAACAGTAGATAGGGAAATGAAATGTTTCTTTTTGCTCAACCATGACACTAGCTTCTTCCCTAGGAAGAAAGCACCACCACTAGTAATTTTCCTATCATCTACATCTCCTACCCAATCCACATTAGTATATGCGTTCAATGTAAGATCATCATCCTTAGGATACCAAAGTCCAAAATCAATTATTCCTTTCAAATATCTAAAAATTCTCTTTACAATAGTCACATGAGATTCTTTTCAATCATCTTGATATCTAGCTACCATAAACACAAAATTCATGATGTCTTGTCTGGTCTAAGTCAAATAAAACAATCCACCAATCATTGACTTGTATCTTGTTTGATTTTTGTTAGGGGAATCATCATTCTATGTTAAATTGCATTTTGTTACCATGGGTGTACCCATTGGCTTTGAGTCATCCATGTGAAACTTCTTCAACAACTCTCTCACATATTTGGACTAAGATATGAAAATCCCATTGTCTAACTGAGTGATTTGAAATACCAGAAAAAAATTCATCTCTTTAATTATCATACTCATCTCAAATTCACTTTTCATTTCATTAGCAAACTTCATACATAGATCATCATCTCCTCAAAAAATAATGTCATCAACAAAGACTTCAATAATCAACTCTTTATCATGATCCAACTTGAAATATAAGTTGTTGCTAGTAGTACCTTTATTGAATCCAAGCTTTAGTAAGTATTTATCTAGTCTAGCATAGCAAGCTTTAGGGGCTTACTTGAGTCCATACAAAGCTTTCTTTAATCAACAAACCATGTATTCCTTATTAGTTATTTGAAATCCATCAGACTATTCAACATATACCTCTTCTTCTAATTCACCATTCAGAAAGTTTGATTTCACATCCATTTATAAACCTTGTAGTTATTATATGCAGCATAAGAAAGAAATAATATTATAGCTTCAATTCTAGCAATAGGGGAAAAAATTTCTTCAAAATCAATACCTTCCATTTGTGAATACCCTTTACATACCAGTCTTGCTTTATTCTGGATCACTCCTCCTTATTCATTTAGCTTATTTTGAAAGACCCAGTTAGTACCAATCACATTTTTATCCTTAGGTTTGGGAACAAGAATCCATGCATTATTCTTTTCAATTTGCATAAGCTCTTCCTTCATAGCTTCCATCTAGTGTTCATCATTATAAGCTTCATTGAAATTGTTGGGCTCAGTTTTAGAGATTAGGCAATACTCTTTTGCTATGCTTCTTCTAGTTTGCACACCTTTATTCTTGTCTCCTATAATTTTATATTTAGAGTGATTTAACCTTACATACCTTGGAACTTTAGGATTTTCTCATGCTTCTAGTTCTTCTGGTCTTTCTTTTGCACTTCCACTTGTCTCTCCTTCCTAACTTTCTTGATTTATTGGAACACTTTGAACTCGATTATGTGTCTGAGCATTCTTCCCTTTGTCTGTATTATTCTATTGGTCATTATAATCATATCCACAGTATCTAGATGATCTAGCAGAATCCTCATCAACTCTGACATTTGCACTTTCAACCATTTTCCTCAATCTTTTATTGCAACATCAATAAGCCTTGTTTTTAGTAGAGTAACCTAGAAAGATTCCTTCATCACTTCTTGCATCAAAATTTCCTATATCTTCATCTCTCTTAATGTAACATTTGCTTCTAAAAATCTTGAAATATTTAATAGTAGGATTATAAGAAAACCATATCTCAAAAGGAGTCTTACTAGAGATACCATTGATATTTACCTAGTTTAAAGTGTACACAACAATGTTTACAGCTTCTCTCCAGTAGATGTGAGGTACATTTCCTTCTATCATCATTGTTCTAGCAGCATCTAGAATTGTTTTGTTCTTTCTCTTAGCAACTCCATTCTGTTGAGGGGTCTATGGAGTAGATAACTATCTTTTGATTTCATGCTCTTCACAGAAAGAATTGAATTCTCAGGAAGTGAACTCACCACCTCTGTCTAACTTTAGGCATTTTATTTTCAGACCTGTCTCATTTTCTACCACAACTTTGGAACTTTTGAACTTCTCTAATGCTTCACATTTTTCTCTTAAGAAAGAAACTCATATTATTCTAGAGTAATCATCAATAAGCAACATAAAGTACCTTTCTCCTTGTATACTTTTGACTTTGGAGGGACCTCACAAATCAGTATGCACCAGCTCCAATATTCCATTAGAATGATGTTTTCTACTCCGAAAAGAAACTCTTGTCTATTTTCCCATCTAACATTCCTTGCATATTATGTTAGCAGGATTCACTAGCTTAGGTAGATCTCTTACTGCTTGAGTGGAACTTACTTTGACAATATTATCAAAATTCACATGACACAACCTTTTATGCCACAACCAGAATTCATCTACTTGAGCAAATAAACAACTTCCATCAACAACACTCAGGTGAAAAATATTACCTTTTGTCTATTTACCTGAAGCAATTACATTTCTAGAGCTTCCAAGTATCTTAAATTTTCCATCCTTGAACTAAAGATCATAACCCTTGTCCACCATTTTTCCAACACTCAACAAGTTGTGCTTCAAGACTTCAACATAAAGTACATCATCAGTGCTATGATTTCCACCAAGAAAAATAGATCCTCTACCACAAATCACACAGGAATTGTTATCTCCAAATCTTACAACCCCACCATCATATTTATCTAAACTCATAAATTTTCATTTTTCACTAGTCATATGATGTGAGCATCTGCTATCTATAACCCATTCATCCTTCTCTTCAATTTGGGCTACAAGAGCTTTCTCAACTTTAGCAAATTCAGTAGCCACTGGACTATTTTCCTTAATAGCAATGAAAACCCAATCATCTTCATTTCCATTTTCTTTATCAAATTCTTCATTAGTCACACCTTCTTCATCAAAATAACATTTCTTTTGAAATATAGGTTTGTAAGGCTTAGACCTAGGAACTCTTTCAGAACACCTTGAAGCAAAATGACCTATTTTACTGCAAGAAAAACATTTGATAGGCAACTTTCCTTTACACTTACCTTGTCCTCTACCTTCTTTCTTTACAATCAGCACTTCCAACTCTTCTACCTCTATTTCTTCATCTTCAAGTTGTTTCATCTCTTCCTCATACTTGAATTTATTTCTAGAACTCTCTCCTGGATCATATATTTGCTTGTTTCTTCCAGATACATAAGCCCTAAATGCAGATTCAGTCTTGGGGGCAGAATCACCAAATTCACTCAACTCAAGAGCAACAAGTTTACAAATTAACATCTCTTGTCACATTTGTTACTGATCTGAACTCTTCAATAGCATGATATTTTGACTTGTAAGAGGGAGGAAATGATATGAACACTTTTTCTTTAATTTCCTATTCATCTAGAATACCACCGACACATCTAATACCCATCACAATTTCATTTACTCTTTGCATAAAAGAAGAAATATTTTCAACCTCTCCCATCTTCAAATTTTCATACTTTCCTTTCAAACTTTGTAGCTTAGCGACCTTTACATGTACATCTCCTTCATACAAAGTCTCCAGCTTCATCCACATCACATGAGTTGTCTTCAAACCTATCACATTTGTCATTTTTGAATCTGTTAGAGCACTCAACAAAGATTCCATGGCCCTAGTATTATTCTTAGCTTCTTTAACCTCATTAGCAGTGGAAGGACCATTCTGAGGAATAATATATTTGTTCTCTGTAATCTTCCAGAAGGGTTCACCTAAACACCTCAAATGACATTCCATTTTGGGTTTCCATAGTGAGTAGTTTGTTCCATCAAATCTAGGATTGTCCTTGTATGATGCCATCTTGGATCACCTCAAGCTTTTAAACTTCTTTCGACGAACCAACTCTGATACCAATTGTTGGGAAAACAAGGACAAACAATTGAGAGGGGGGGTGAATTAGTTGTCATAGAATATAAAAAATTTCAAACTTAATTTAAATTTAATCTCAAATCTGATGAATTAAAAATAAACCATAAACAATCAGCACATCAGACACATATAGAACACGAATATTTTTTTATGTGGAAACCCTGTTAAGGGAAAAACCACGGTGGATGTCAGTCCACAAGATTATACCTTGTTAAAAGTATAAGGAAATATCAATGGGAATGTACATGCATTCAAGCACACTGCCTAGAGCTCACTACTCAATTAAAAGAGGGCTCATTACCCAAGAAAGATTCAGATTAAAATAATCTAGATTATGAACTGAGAAAATAGCATTTTCTAATGCCAAGTTACAGTTCCAGTTATGCACATGAACACTTCTTCAGCCTTCTTCACTCTTCTTCACACTCTACTCTCCCTTTGAATGATCTAAAAAATATTCAAACACAGGACTCACACACTTTACACTTGCACTTCTTACACACACTCATACACATCATTTCGAACAAACAATCACTCTTATATAACTGCAATATGAATTACATCAACAACTTCGGTGACCAAAATAGAATATAAAACATATACACAATGTTGGCCCAAATTTAAAAATAAATTTTCAATGTGAATCAAACACCGCTAGCCACAATGTAATGAAAACTTAAAACAACCTCCTCAAGTGTGCCAAACATTCAGATTTTAATCTTCAATGATCCACAACATGCTACAACCACCATGTCAGCTAGGAATACAAAAACTAAACACACAAGAAAAAAATCATGGACCACGAGCACACTGATCAATGCAGATGTGCAACAAAGATAGAGCACAATTTGGAAACAACCACAAGCATCAAGAAAAAAAGGAGAAACATCCAAAACAACTGAGATTACTAGAATCATACCAACTTCAATTAGGAACATAGACTGAAACCACAGAAACACTGACAAAACACAACTATTCATAACAAGACTAAATCTTCACATGGACCTCTAAAACTTCTTGTGGATAAACTGGATACACACATCAATAAACCCTTTAATCCACAATGACTAATCATCAACTTACTCCACACAACACCTTCATGACCTTCACTAATCCACTAGGAACCAACAACACTTTCTTTTACAATTTTCTCAATATTTGTGACATATACATCCTTCAATATATTAGTGTTAATAGTGTTGACATCAATGACAACCACATATCAATAACACAACCACAACATCAAACAAGTGCTTTCAGAAAAGGTTCCCATTTGAATGCTCACTAGAGGTGGGTTACCATAGCAATAAATCTAGCAAGATTCTCCTGAAAGGTCTTCTTCCATGCTTCTTCTCTCATCTTTTCTATCCTTTCCCTCTAAGCATCTCTTTCTTGCATCTTAGCCTTAATTCTATATTCCTTTTATTTTTTCTCCTTCAACTCCCTAAGTCCATTTTCTTCTTCTTCCTTAAGCCTAAGTTCTTCCTCTTCTAAGGCTTGCATATCTTTGTCCATGTATTCCTTATCTTCTAAGATATGTCCAACTTCACTAGGCATAGGAGTTTAGTAGGTTTAATCAATTGGGTCTTTCTTAAGGGAAAGATGCACTTCTACATGAGGATATTCACCTCTTGTCTTGAAATTTCCTCCATTAAAAATAGATTCAACTCCAAGGGTTAAAGGTTTTGAGAACTTTTTATCTTTATCCTAGAATCCCCACATATCCTCTTCTCTTGAGATATCAAGTTCATTATCAAATAATTTCTCAATAGGAAAAATTCCCAAATCTACATTAGATACTTCAACTTCATGCACCTCTTCTTGGATATTTGCACTATCTACTTCATTATTAAAAGTAGGAGGTGTGTTAGCAAGGGATTCAATAGAATTACTTGATTTAGCATATTTCTTAATCCAGGTGGGTTGCTTGTCCTTTGCAAGCTCAAGATGCCTCTTTGTGTAGCTTTTGGTCTTCTTCATGGTGTCAAATATATCAGAATCCTTCTTCTCATGTTCTCTTTGAGACTTTATCTTTATACTAGTCACCACCTAGAGTGCTAGGAAATAGAAATTTATTGTACTTTGGCTTGGTACTTGTAATCTTAGAAAATATTTTGAACATAACCCAACACAAGGAGAAGGACTAAACCAAAAATGGATGCATAATATTGGACGTGACTTATGTACTAAAAACTTGAACCAATTATTCTTCAAACATTGAAGACAAGAAGGTACTCAACTTTGACCATACTAGATCTGAACTAGAGACTTTGGGCTTAGCAACCCCAATGGAGTCACCTATCTATTGGTTGTTTTTTTAAGAACCAAGCTGATCTTCAGAATTACCTATGGACTTTTCCACTTCCAATATTTAGCAATCTAAAAGGATTGGCCAACAAATGAGTGAAAGCTAGAAAGCTTTCCTCCTGTACTTTGGGCTTTGTGAAACCCAAGAGAGTGATCTCACAATGTATATTCAAGAACTTATGCAACTAACATTTAAATACATTATAAACAATATATAATTCTCATATGACTACTCAACAACATAGTGTATCAAAAGAGTTGGCAGTTATTTTAATAATATACTATACTTGGAGTATGAGAATAATGAAATTAATCACAAAATAATGAAAATGCTAACTCATTTGAAAATTTTGTAAATAAAGAGTGATTTGCTGATGAATTGACCCAAAAAATGTACTATGAATATTTTACTTGAATCAGTGCCTTATCCTAAACATGGAGTCAATCTTAACCTATGCAATTTGATAACAATTCTACACCTAGCAACATATAAGCTTCAGAAACACTGCATTAGAATACTTTCACATTAAATTCTAGAACACCACTTATTATAGATATCTTAGCATATAATTCATATGAGTTAACAACTTCACTCATATTACACTAATTCCTTTAATTAACAAGAAAGAATGAAACCATACATCCACTAGAAAGAAATGCAGACAAACAAAACAATCCTTAATTATATTATTCATAAATCATAGAATAAGTACAAAGGATAGAAAATGGCTAGGAAATTAGCACTATTCTTGTTGTATTTGCTATCTTGTTATCAAAATTACATACATACTAATAGACTAAAAACTTAAGGGAAAACTCAAAATATGCTTAGTATTCTTCTCTACAAATATGTGTGTCAATTGCAATACAATGAACCCCTACTTTCTGGCCTTCAATTCCTTCTTATAGAAATGAAGGAGCAAAAAGAGCTTCAAGCCAGAAAGCACACATGTCACTATTCTATTGGACCACTGTAACATATATTCCATTTTCAGTTACATTTAAGTTCTCATATGATGGGAAACGTATATGAGATAAAGTAATCCTCCTTTATTGTTGTAGTTTTGATCCCACCTTCAAAAGGAATCATTTTTTTGTTGCAACAGCTCCAAAATATCTTCCACACAATCAAAAAATGTTTCCCATGTGCAAACCAAGTCAAAAAAATTTAAAAAGCATTAAAAGCAATAAAAGTTACAAAGTTGATTCATCCACATTAGCATCTATGCCACCAATTGTCATGTTTAGGAGAGAACAACATCTCTTGCAATACTTTAACAAAAGTCTAATCTACACTATTTTTAGGCTATGTATTGTTTCTCTCTTGTCTAGTATTCGTCATATTCATCATCACCTTCACACATATAAACTTAGTAATTTTTTCCAACCAGGTATTGTATTCCTCCCTAGTGGGCCATTTTCCATCCAATAGTTTCTAGACTTTTACACAATGTTGAGTGTATCTAGCATCAATTAATTCTCTAGCCTCTTTAATAAAAATTTCCACTTTGGTTTCAATCCCTACCATAGCATCAATATTGGGATTCAATGAGGTATAATCAAATACCTTCAATATCATCTTAGCTTGTGTGAGAAGATCTCCCAGATCATTCCTCCATTTCTCAAACTCTTTCAACTCACCTTGGTAATTTAATATCACATGCATACGCAACTCCTCCATTTCTCAAAATGCTTTTAGTTTGTTCTAGAGTTTCATTCACATATTTTCATGAAAAATTGTTATCTCATTTACCATGTCAATAGCTTGTAATATTTTAGGGACATTTACAAGTGCTTCAGGATCCTCTCACATCTTAGGCATCATTTCTCTTAAAGTGCTCACTCTAGTAGTCCATTTTCTCCATTCATTCTTGAAGGCTTCCTGAACCTACAAATACTTTATGTTTGCTTCATGGATGTTCCTTTAAGCGGCTCACACATCATCAACTTTTCTTATCATCTTTGTGACCCTATGTTTTAACACATGCTCAAAAATTTCATTCACCACTGCTATAGTTCCAAACATGGCCTTCTTGATATTTTACTTCTCTTTATTTAATTTATTTTTCAAATCATCAATCCTTAAGGCCAAGGTCTCCCTGTCTTGTGTAGACAATTCTGAAGAGGAGGAGGATGGAAAATATTTTTTCCTTACTAACTAGCTAGCCTGAATAGTGGTTCTCATCTTGTTTATTTCATCCAAGGCCTTATTATACTCCTTCACCAAGGAATCATACTTCTTCTAAGAAATTTGTGTTGTATCTACAATGAGCATTGCAACATGAGTGGTTAACTTAGTCGCTTGGATATGAGATATATTTATGGATCTCTTCACCACCAATGAACCCATGACCTCTTCAATAGGTCTAGCAACCTCATGCTTTCTAGTATCAGGTGTCATGGACCAAACTGCAAGAGTATGCAACTTCAAACTATATCTAGATCCAAACACCTTATTTTCAAAATGCTCCTTAGATATAGAATTATGAGGGTCTCTTCTTATTGCATCAAATGTGATAGCTAAGGTGATGGTGAATCTTGGTAGCAACATCATTCCACTTTTTGTGACAATATACCTAGCCTCGGTAGGAGTGATAACAACAATCTCTTCCATAATCTTTTCTTCCTCTGCCTTCTTAGCCTCTTCTTGTTGAGAAGGATCAACATTAGCCCTTGCTTGCTCAAGCCTTTCCTTTATCTCTTTGCTTCTTTTCTGCACCATAAATTCATTGAATTCCCTAGATTGTACAAATGCATCATCTACAAGAAACTCATTATACTCCTGGATCCTAGGATCATCATCAACCTTTTCATCATAATTTCATTTGACAACTCTATCTCGATGAACTTCTGAATCAAGAGTATCTTCAATATTAGGGGGATGAAATTTATTTTCCACCTCCTCATCACCTGACACATGCGCTACCACTTGTTCCTCCTCACATATATAGGCTTTTCTAGAATATCCATAGCTTGAGGTTGTTGATCTAAGAGAGCTTGTGCTCTTTAGTAGTATCCTTTACCTTTTCCTTCACCATTCTAATAATCCCTTAGCTTTGCAAAATCTCTTTCAAAAGGATTTTCAATTACATCATAGGGGATAACATAGAAGGAATTCCTTTTCATAATACTTTATTCAATGTCCATTATGGATGTCCATTCCTCTTTTCTAGATATAAGAGCCTCATCACTAGTCGAGTTTCTCAATACATCATTTGTGTACAAGAAATGGTGATAGGGCCTTGATAAAATTTTCTCCCTTTTCTTTGTATACAAAAATCCTTATGGGTCAAAAATCATAACCTCATCAATTGGTAAGTAGAGGCTATTCACCATGATTCCAAATTTTTCATATCCTTCTAGGGCAATGAGTTTAAAATAAGTAAAAGAACATTGGGAATTTACCAAAGTACCCTTCCTAGGATTTCTAAACAATTCTAGATCCATAAAATTAATTTGCCACATCAACTCCATAAATGCCAATTTTTCAGAGACATATAAAGGCAAGCAGTGTGGTGCCACCTTGGATTCATAAGCCCTGATCAAAGTATACTATGTACAGAAACCAATCTACCCAATTATATTGTTTATGTAACTCTGTCACCTCCTTTAGGTGCATGATATTTCTAATTTCTAGAGAAAGCTTATGAATAGGCACCACACCCAAAATCTCTAGGATACCAAACCTAATGACATTAGCAAATGCCAAATGGTTGGAATTGGAACAATCTTGGTCCTAAATATGTGTCCACATTTGGACTGGAAAATCATTATTCTTATTGTCCCTTAGTCTCAATTTTAGCTTTCTTTTCTAGTTTTGATCACCCTCAAATAAAAGCATATGAATTAACAAAGAATATTGTGGGAAATGTAGAGGGAAAACCTCCTTCAGATTGATGAAATCCTGATGCATTTGTTCTACAACATAAGCAGCATAATCAAAACCAGTGTTCCAATTATGGTCCTATATATCTACTACCATCACTAATAGGTTAGAGGCTATTGTAGCCTCAAAATTACGAGCTAGAACCTAATTCAAACAATAATATGTGTTCTTTAAATAATCAACAAATTCTTCACATTCAAAAGGATCAATATCTTTCAGGGAAAACCTTTCCTTGCTCTTTCTATGCCTTACAAGCAATCTATTCCTGAAGGAAAATCTATTTTTCTCATACTCACCATATAGGCTCACACGCTTGATGCTAATAGAATAATTTGGATTCAATCCAAATATCTCCACAATCTTATCCCTCATCACGTCGAGGATTACATTTCCATTTTCAATCTTGATTCTCCTATTTGTGGGATCATAATGTTTGGCTAATTCTATCATCACATCTACCTCCACAAACACATTAGGTACCACAAGCTTCCCAGGGTTAAGCCCCCATAGGTAACATGTTGGATTCTTATAATTCCTTCTATTAAAATCATACAAGAACAATTGACATCCACTCGAAGGCTTAGCCAACTCTTCAATTTCACTAGCATTGTCAATTAATCTACTCGTCACAACAACTTGCCCCATGGGTCTCTTGCCTATTTTTGACCCACCCTCTTTTATGTTCTTGGAAGCACCTTCCATGAATCTCTCTTGATATTTCTTTGTACTTCTTGACCTTGTGGACACCACGAGGGTACTTGGCATAGGGTTAGATATTGCACCTGTACTTTTGGCTCATCCACAGATGAAATATCCTAGGTCTTGAGCCTTTTAAGCCTTTTCTTCTTTTTTTTTCTCTTTAGCCTAATTCTAGACTCACTAGGCTCTAGTTCGCTCATATTTGCAATGTTGCAAGACTAGGGTTTACAATTTTCTTAATCAAAAGGAACTACCTACTTTTCAAAACCCAAGACACAATTTGTAGAACAAAACACCCTAAATCCTTATAAAATGTTTATCACCCCAATTAAAGACACTCAATGAGTAAACTATAATAAATTTATCTCTCAAATTCCCTACTATTTTTTTATAGTAGCACAATTTAGTATACTTGACAAGAAGAGATACAACAATTTTCTTACCTGGGTGAACAACTAATACTAATGTTGTAATTTATTGTTGGAGTTCTCCACACAATTTCTTCAACTCATGGCTTGCTTATCCATTCCTAAGAAGTTCTAAATGTGTAGGAAACAAGCCAACCACCTTCTTTATGGCTGGGAAATAGGATGTAACACCAATAATGTTTGACATAAAGCTCATGTGATTGAACTGATACTTAGCCATTCATATTTAAAACCTATCCATTGATCACCTCGCTTTAAAATCTTATCAATAGTTCTCCTTTCACCTTGCTAATTTCTTGTTTTCTTTAAACGATGTCCGCATGATCCTGCCACATTGTCTTTCATTTAAGAGCCATCACTCATCGCTATTACATTTCACCCTCAGCAAGTCCTATCAGAGATGTGAGCATCCATGCAATGAGATCTTAGCCATTGAATTTAAGGCCTATCCTTTATCACATTCATTTCCCATTGCATATCACGGATTCGTGCTTTAAATTCTAGACCATATTAGTGATGGGAGACAAGGCAATGGAAAAATATTAAGACATGTACACCTACGTGAAAATCAAAGGTACAAGAGACATCAGTCACAAGAGAAATTCAAATCAGTGAAAGAAATTTTGAACAAAAGACCCCATTTCTCATCACTATTTTGAAACTCAAAGATAAGAATAAATCTACAATGAGTGATAGAAGAAAATACAAAAAGCACCAAGGGCTACTGCACATCACTAATTCACATCATAAAATCCATAAGCAATTAGTGATAAAGGATATGCTAGAGATGATGAAAGAAACACATATATCATGCATTGATGATGTAAAACTCAAGGCTCACAACCTATCTGTGATACATGAAACAAAAGAGATATTGTTCATCGCACATCGCTAATGTAAATTTGCATTCATAAAGTTATCTGCAATGAGTGATGAATAAAAACGGTAGATGTGACTTAAGTGGGACAATTTCACACTTGCTCATAAGTTGTATTTGAGAAAGGGGACCACCTAGGATGATGTGTGAAGAGGCACCAAAGGACTTAAAAAATATTATTTCAAAGGATTATAAAGGCCAAATAAAGTCAATTGACCAACTTTGGAAAACAAAAGCATTTCGGACCTAGGCAAGAGGGGCTAGTTACTGCATGAGCTTCAATGGCATAAGATGTAACTTAAATGGCTAGGAACCAGTAGTAGGGATTAAATGATGAATTAGAGCTTTGGCAAGGACACAAGATAGATAACATAAAACCCTAAAACAATGACGATGGAAAAAAACCCTAAGCCTAGAGAGATGGATTTAACCAAAATTTTGTAGGATGAGAAATGGAACCAAAATAATATTCAGGGGTTCTATCACGACTTTCCAAAGGGATAACATCACATGCCAAAACTAGAACAATGCTATATATAATCCCTTTCCCCAACTAAGTGTAGGATAAGGATGAGCCGACATGAAGGATGATATGTTGCTCCTTGCAAAAAGGAAATTATTTGCAATGAATGTCAAGCATACAATAGTAATAATGCTATGATCCTACAACTATTACATGGCAAGGAGCAACAACTAATGTTTTTGATTATAATGAGTAGAAAAAGTATCAACTTGATACATATCTAATGAGATATTTCCACATGTACTATCTATTAGTTGAGGATGCATAAAAGTTAAAGTTGGCTCAGAAGAATATTTTGTAAGAGTGTTGATATTGAGTGAAGGATTTTTTGAGGCTTTTGTTTATTTTGAAGGGAAATAACCAAGACCACTAGTTGTTTCTTGTGTTTTAGGCTCCATAGGGACATGAATACCTCATTCTCTAGCACCACATCCTTTTCCACTATACCCAATTTATTTCATAAGCTTATAGCCTCTTCCATAATTTTTTTTCAAATGTTTCTTTCAGATTTAGTGGTTATTCATAGTCAACTTCATCAAATTTTTTCATGTATGTTGTCTTTTCTTCTAAAGTGGTTGACGTGGATGATTTTGAATTTTGAATTGACATTACCACTTTTTCTTTTCCCCTTTCATATGCTTTTGTTATGATCTTGTATTCTTCCATGAATGTAGGTATGAAATCAAAGGAACTCCAAGCATCTTCCAATAACTTTGTGACTTCTTCAATATGCTTTTCTTTTTCTTTCTCGACATGCAAACAACTTTCAAGTTCAAGTTCAACATTTATTGTATACAATGTGTTATATATGT
>VDFB02047230.1:567356524-567387126 GCA_007258455.2 Sequoia sempervirens
TCTTTCTAATGATGTTTTGAATGAAGGAAAGAAAGAAGATTAAGGAACTTGAAGCTAAAGGATGTCTATTGAAATACATGGAGAATGAGACTATAGTGATTGCAACAGTGGAAGAGAGTTCTTTAAAGAACACCTATGAAGTTGAGAAGGATGATTTAGCCATTCAGATTGAAAGAGAATGGGATCAAATTATTGCAAGGGAAGAAAAATTTGCAACAATGGAAGATACAGAGGTAAAATTTATTTTTGATAAAAAAAAATTTCAAGATGAATGTGATTATAATGAAGTTGCAGTAGAAGAGTGTCCTTTGAAGGACATAGAAGAAAGTGAAGGGGATGATTTATTGATGTGAATGGTAGTAATTGAAAGAGAGTGGGATGAGTTAATCTCAAGTCAAACAAAGGTTGCAACATAAGGTGAGGTAAAATAAGATTTTGATGTTTGCTTTGATGAAGAATTTATTGCAGCAGTAGATCAATTTAATCAAGTTGAATTTGAAGAGTGCAAAGTGAAGGTAAATGAAGAGTTTTCTGATAAATCTTTGTTAGAGAAAAGTGGAGATAAAGATATTTTTGATTTGTTAATATGATTCATTTTTAGGGAAAATGGAAAATGAGTCTCTTGATAATGGTACTAATACTATTTTTAGTGAAACAAATCAAATTAGAGTGATGTTATGTCTTACAAAAGGTGTTGAAACAAGGAAATTTTATGGAGGATACATGGTGGAAGGAGATGAGAAAGGTAAAACATCAATAGAGGTAATGAAGTACATTTGTTTTTTTGAAGGTGGAGGTATATGTTTGATTGTTAATTTTGTTGGAGTATATTGGTGGGAGGTTAGATTAAAAGTTTTGAAATACATGAAGGGTAGAGGAGTAAAGATGAAAGGATATAATGTTGTAATCTTGTAGAATTTGATGAATAAGAAAATTCCAGTAGATAAATAAATTAGGTGGATCCAAAACAAGCATAGTTTCTACAAATACTTCTAAGTGCAACTCATGAAACATTTCTTTCTACCTAGGGAGTCTGCTGCAGGAGCATCCTAGGTGAAACTGTGATCAACGTCAACCAAAAAAGGAGTGATTTAAATTTTGATTTAAATTTTATTTTAATAATTTTTTGTGAGAAATAAATGTTAAATTAAGGAAAAAATATGGAATTAAATAATTGGCCTTATTTTATTGTTGCAAAAATTGTGGTGTTAGAGATAGTTTAAGAAGAAAATTTTGAGTTTTTGAAGTTAAAAAAGGAAAAAATACATTATGGGAATGGAGTCTTTGGGGAAATAAAAGTGGGGACAACTAACTAAATCCCCTTAACTATAGTATGGAATATTTGGACACCCAAGTTGTGTAACTGTTGATTTTTGCTATGCTCGACTCCTATTTGTGAGGAAGTAGCTGCTTTTCTTGGCCTAATATTTAGTGAGATTGTTTTGGAGCTTGTAAATGTGAGGCCCACCTCTATGGTACATCCAGTAAGTGAACTATTTTAAGTTTAATTATTGATTATGCCCGATGATACCATTGATGATAGGATATTTAGACATTTGTGTTCATGTGATGGTTTGATTATGACTATGCTACATCTAGTACTTGGATTATTTTGAGTTTGGTTATTGTCTATCCCTATTGATATCATTGATGACAGTCCTGATATTTGAACATTTAATTTAATATGATTATTTGATTTTGATTATGCGACATGCTAGCTAACTATGATCATTGATCCAATTTTATGTTGGTTATTGAGTTTGTTCAATTTGAATATGAAAACTTAATGATGAAGGAATGAAACAAGTGGTGTGAACCAATCATGTTACAATTAGATGAGTATGAAAACTAATGTTAATGAAAATGAGATAAGATAGGTGGCTAATGATTTTTCAATTATGTTATAGGATCTTTATGCTATACAAATTATGAAACTTGTGTGAATGCAATTGTGATTCAAATGATTTGATTATTATATGAATATGATTTACTTGGATGGATTAACATGTGTATTGAGTGTGCAGGTACATTTTCCATGGCCAATGGAAATTGGAGGCAACTCTTGGGAGCCCTATGTAAATTAACTAGTGAAACCGGGCTAAAGTCCATATGAAGGGACTATAGTTCCGTCATGTAATTATTGATGTTATTTGTGAATGTTTTTAATTTGGTTTTTATTGCCATGTCAGTCCATCCAGGAGGTGAGTTGTCTATCCAAGTGGACAAACCCGGATTTGAACTTTTAGGCACTTTTTGGGGATTGAAAAGTGATATTTTTTAAGTGTTTTTATGGGTTTAAGGTCCCTAGGGCAGGTACCTATGGGATTTTAGCTCAAAATCATGGGTCAGTCTCAAGATAGGGCACTCTTTTTGAGGACTTAAAGAGGTTTGACGAAAATAAGATTTGGGAAGTGGGATGGGGACTAGTCCCTTTCCAATCCCACTTCTCCATGTTGTCTTGGAAGTCTCCCAAGTCCTCACACATGTGTGAGAACACATGGGTGAGTGTGCTTGGGAGGGTGAATGGGAGGTTGACAAATGTCAGCTCCCTATTCAAAGGAATTAAAACTTGAGTTTCTATAAAGTAAACTCAAAACAAGGGTTAGGGGATTCTTTCGAATTCTTGATTTTGGTTGAATTTTGGGGGAGTGAGGAGTTTGAAGAAAAAGCTTGGAAGAAGAGGAGTTGTGTGGATCCTCAACCCATCTTTCCTTGAGCTTGGTTTTAAGGTAGATTCACTACTTTTGTTTCTACTTCTTCATGTTTGTATTTGAAAGATTATATGTGTAGGTGAAAAGATGTGCTTGAAATTTTATCTATTGTGTTTGATTTGTATGTTTATTTCAAATTGCTCTTGGAGCATATCTTCTTGTGTTTTGATGTATTATTTGTTATGGGAAAAAGGGTTGTGTAGGGATAGGCTCACCCAAGTTGGGAAGAGTATCCCTTGTTGGGGATGGTATGGAGTAGGAACCTCCATGGGGAAGTTTAATTCCTCCTTGAGAGGAGAGTCTCAAAAAGGGTATGAGTACCCATAAGTAATTGTGAAATGGTAGAAATGGTTTTGGTGGTATGGGTTTTGGAGAAAGAGAAGATATTAAAGAAGGGTTGCATGTGAAATGATGGGAGTATGATATTGACATGTTCTTGTTGCTATTATTATAAGCCCCCATATGGAGTGTGTAGTCCACCCCCATTCCCCACTTTGGATTCTTGAGGGAATCCGAAAGTTATGTGAAAATGCCTTGGGTGGGTGTGAAAATAATCTTGTGTGTATCATGTGTGTGTAAATAATGTTTTGCTAGGTTTTGTTTGTACCCGATTCCCATAGTTGCCTCCTAGCTCGGGGGTGGTTTGTGAGCAAACCCACTATTGGGAGGTGAGCTCACCTATGGCCATGAGAGAGGACCTTAGTGTGTTTTTTTTTAATTGTGCAGGTTGTTGATACATGCATAAACTTGTAGCCTTATGAGATTATTGTATCCTACATTGGGATGTGGAATGTCAAGCCATTACCATACTAATCTTGATGAACATTTGAAAAGATGTAAATATGATCACATTGTATGGATACCATGTTTTGAAAGTCATGAATATATTACATAAGTATGGGAGAAAAGAGTTGTGAAATTCACTTGTAAAGTCCTATATGTGCCTTTCCTAGAGAATAGTAAATGTTACAATAGAAAGGAATTGTATTTATAAATCTATTATTCTAAATTGGCTCATTTGATTTGGAAGTTCAAGAATGTTCTTTTCTACATTATGAATTGATGTTGCTTTACTCTTGAAATGAAAATGTGTATTTCAATTTTTGTATTCACTTAGTATGATTAAATGAAGTATCAGTTAAAGCATTATTTTATCATTATATAAGAAAAATAAAATATAATATAGGGAAATGATTATGTTCCTTGTTTGTGTAATACAGAGGGGTACAATGCGTCACATTTGCCTCTATATTCTTTTTCCTAAATGTAACAAAAATAAATATGATAGAGTTACTCTGTTGCTACTATAAAATTTCAAAATATTTTGCTAGAATATCCCTGTGCAGTAAATAAAAGAAGAATATACCAATCTTTTATAGATCTAGGTGTTACAATCTATAAATAAATAAATAAAAGTTTCATTTTATAATGCACCATAGTATATAGAGGATTCCATTACTATTCAGATTTTTGTAGCAAGACAATGCATTTGTAAGTTCTTGCAAATGAGAAATTTGTAAATGAATTTAACAAGATATATATATATATATATATATATATATATATAGCAGCACTTTTCCAAGCAACGTTAGGTTGAGTTGTTTCCTGTAGGTTGCCTTGTTGTGAATGTCTTTTCCACAGTGGTTGTCGCCTTCATGGGAAAGATCGCAAACATACTTGAAGCTCCATGTGATGAATGAGGAGAGGATTCCTTACCCAATACCCTCAGCTTTGTCGACTTCCTGTAACCTAATGTCAATAGCAGAGAAGAGAAAGAACAATGACTGTAGACTGCTACTCATCACAAAACTTTTCAAATAATATGTTGCAAAAGAGAGGGTTAACTTGTAGGTATAAATAAAAGAGAGTCTTACCTAACTGAGCATGAAGAGTAGATGAAAATACGAGGAAATGAACCTGTAAGTGTGGTTCGAAGCTATATGAGAATTTATTTTGGTTGAGAGGCATGGCTTACTAACCTATGTAGTCCCCATCTTCACGTCCTTCTCTATAGGAGGCTACTATAAAAGCATAGGATTCTACTATAATAGCATAGCTTCCCGCATACAGTTCATAGTGGTTGATAGCATATACTGTACCGTTTCATGAGGTAAATCATTGAGAAGACTTTCAGGAAATATAGTGTGTATGGGCTACTGAGTAGGTTATCTGGCCATTTTTTTTTACCTTTCTATAGTTTGCATTGGTCATGAGAAGACCATCTGCAAAAGGAGCCGTGTTTTGACCTGAGCCACGCCATTACACATAGGAAAATGCTAACGTATGAAAATGTTGATGTGATAATGCACTGGAGCAGCGAGTCTCTTGTACTTATAAAGATTCATCAGTATTTGGGTCAGGTAAATGAAGTACAGTAAGGAATAGACGTCTATTCAGATTTTATTGGAATAGTTAAATCTATGATATGGAGCCTTTTAATAAATCAAAATGATAAACTAAGATAATAGCTGCATCAAAGGAGAAGCAGAAATTACGTATTAGGTTAATATATTATTATAATAATAGTGAAATGTTCATCGAATGTTATGCTACAATTTTGATTTAGAACAAAGTATAAGGATGACAAAATTATCCATTAAAATAGATAACTGGATTTGGATATTGCTCTGTGGCAAAACAAAATTAAAAAAATAAATAGTAATATTACTTAAGATTAAGAGAGGAAATTAAATATAATGGGTGTAACTACTTTGGCGCCCAGTTGTATGAGCAATTATGGTTCCGATGTTAATCAGGTTGGGCTACATTTACACCTTAAAAGAAAATAAAGTGAGATCAAACTTATGACAACGCATCTGAAACAATAGACACCAATCTTAAACGCAAATCTGGAAGCGTAGACTGAAAACATTAACACCAATGTGCCATTGATGGATTTACTTTTCGGCTGCAGCAGTTGTGTCGCCCTGCACAGTAAAGAGAAAGAGAGAGAAAAATAAGGTTTGATAAAGAATTTAGGATTGGTGAAATTCATTCAAAATGGACGCCAAAAGTATTCTAAACTTGATTAAATGCTGCTCGCTGGCTTAGTCAATGCTAAAACCTTATTATATTTTGATCCTTGCCACTCACCGTAATTTTTTTTAAAAATGGACGTCAATCTAAAATTTTATTTTGATGCATGGTATTAATTGCGGTCCATAACTTAAGTTTACAAATTTTGATACTTCCAAAACTCCACTATATGGCAGATTTGTATTCCCTAGGTTTTGGTATTAAGAATTATTAAAGGCGCGTGCATCAAAAGAAAATAATGATTAGTAAATTTTGAAGTGTATAACGGGACTTGGGAAATTCACCATAATAATATATTTTTATCTGAATTTTTGTCTTGGTTGTTTACGGGATAACGGCAAATTAACTAAACAAAGACGACATCATGAAGAAAGTTGTTGATAATAATAACGTGATAGGCGGGGCGTGGATAATTCTCATTTTGAGCCACGACGACCCCATTGACTTTAGCTCTCACGAGATCATCAACCGTAGCCATTGATTTGAATGATCTCTAAATAAAGGAGACACGAATTTATATCCCCACTTCCTTAGATAAAGATTAAGCTAATTCAAAAATAGGAGTAAGCATAAAGGTTAAGATTTAGTCTATTCGACCATACTCTTCTTAAGAGGAGATTTCTATTTAAATCAAACTCCTCTTTATTCGTGGTCCCCACCCTTCCTTACTTAAAGCTAACTAATAATAAGTTAATGTAAGGAATTAATATATATGATCATTTTTGTATGCTATTTCTCTATCTTATATTTTTTTTTAGAAATAAAATAAAATTTCTTATTATATGTAAAAAAAGGTTAAGTGAATAAATAAATTAATAGTAATTAAGAATAAATTTTAACATTTAAATTTAGAGTAAATTATAAATATTTTAGTTATTTTCGCACTTGAATTTTGATAATAAATGTTAAAATAGGTTTTAGCAATTTTGTCTAAGTGGTTTAAAATGGGTAGAGCGAACAAGACAAATAATGTTCCATCAATTAATCCATAGGACCAATCATAAATCAAATTGATGATTTTTACATGCTTTTCTCGTATGAGAACCCATATTATGGTGGTCTAACATGGACATTACCTATTATGTAAAAGTGAACATCAATTGTCCTAGTAAACCCTATGTTTGGAGTCAACCCTTAACCATTTTCATTTCCTTACCCTACTCTAGAGTGGCATGTCGTAGATGACGTTGCGCAAGAGACGTTACTTAATTGTTAAATTCATTATTCATGCACATGCATGGGAATTAAATGTTGGCGTTTATGTATTATTGTTCAAAAAAAAATTGTTAGTTGTGTTTTGCCCTAACGCAAATTTTGGGCATTACATTTTGGTATCAGAGCCTAGGTTCTAACTTTGGGAACTCTAGGCATTATTTGGGTGTCACAATAGGAAAGATGGTGTCATATGGATGAGGGTTGTATCTTGTAATTGTCATATTGATCATAAGTAGAAATTTGACTCTTGAACATAGAACAACATTATGGGCAACTTTAAGTGAACCAACTATGGAGGTGTGATCCTTAGGAGTTCATAAACCAATATTGCAAGTTGAAGCAATGTGTGCTCATGGTTGGCCAATGTTAAACAGTCAAAACACCCCTTGATGTATACCTAATTGTGGCTTCTCATACAAACTAAGGTAAAGGAAATCTAGTCATCAAATAGGAAAACTACCACCAATTCTTCTTCTCCCCCCATAGGTGACTTGATTGAAGTCACTGAGAGACTATGTTATTGAAACTTATGCAATTGATTAAATTCCTATTATCATTTCATTATTTTGATTTTATTTACTTAGTTATTTACTTATTTTATTATCTATTCAACTGTTTGAAATGGTTAAAGTTATTTGACCTATTGGATTTCAAAATTGTCCTTTTTTCCTCAAGGACTATTTCAATTTGAATTATGGTTTGAATTTTTAAATTGTTTCATGATGGCCATTGTTGAAAGTTTTATTGCCATATTTAAAATTTCATTGATTGATTTTGATTGGAAATTTTATTCATTGCTTTATTGAAACCTCCTTGTTTTGAGGATTTTATCAACATTGTTGTTATTGGTATTTGCATAAGTAATATGAGTAACTATGATTCTTTCACACTCTTGGGGGAAAAGTACATTTTGAATCAAATAAGGAAAAGTAGAGGGTTCATTTAGAAATGGTTTCATAGCTAGTAGTCACACTAAGGCCATAATGGGCAAGGGGATTCTGAAACCCATTGAAGAAAATATAAAACATTCAAAGAAATTTGTGCATCATGTCATAAGGTTTTTCATGATAAAAATATTATAAAACTTAGATGCTACGTGTAACATTACGCAAGACTAGGGTAGCTATTATAATTGAAAGGAAGTACACAATAATAATGGAAGTTCATTGTGAAGGGACTTGGAATGGATCCTCTGTAGTAACCCTAAGATTCAATATCAAATAGGAGTTCCCTATGTTTAATTAACAAATAAGGTCAATACAATATTTTCACCTTGTTGAGATACTTCTAACAACTTAATTGAACCCTAGGCAATAATGTTAAGGTGTTCTATCTCATTTATGTGAACTATGAAAGATGGTGTTCATGACCACCACTCCGTGGACAAGAAGTAAAGGGGTTTCTAATTTTATTATGACCCCCTAGAAATACATATTTCTTAACCAATAAACCTACTCAAAACTAGTATTGGAGGTGGTGTACTCACTATTTCAACATATGAGTAAGAATATTTTCATGAGATTTTTGATGATATCAATTTTATTATATAGGATGTGTTTCAACCATGTTTATTTGTGAGTATGTAAAATATGCATGATGTTTAAAACCTTTATATAGTCAATTTGTAAGCCTAGTGTGAAGTCTTAACCGTTGTAGCCAAGAGTTTACACCTAATTTAGAAATGTCAATTCTTGGTGTTAGAGATGTGGGAAGATATGTTAACAAGACAAATGTGGAAACAGGCCAAGAAGACAAAGATTGCAGATGCACCCATGATTAGAGTTAAGAAGAAACCATTGATTGAAGAATCAGAAATCTCTGATACAGAAACACTAGCTATGGCTATAAAGTGATTGAAGCAAGAGAAGAATAAGAGAAAGCCTTCTCATGGGAAAACTCCCCCTAGGTCAACACCTACCTATACAAAGGAAGAATACATAGTTTCCTTAGATAACGAGGCATAAATGAAATAATGCCACTTTAATACAAGTTGTGGCTAAACTGGGCATTTGGGACTAAACTAGTCCATAATATATGAACTCTTTATGATTTTTCATGAATACATGCTACCTTGCTTCATAATATTTTGCTATGTATGGAATTTTAGTACTTATATAACTATCATCTCATGATGCATATGTGTGAGTGGTATTTAATTACATCTTATTCTTATAATTATTATGAAAAGAACTTTGAATATACAAGGATTATTACATACTAATAATGTATATGTAAATTAGGTTTGTTCTTTCAATGAAATAAATTATAATGGTACACGGTAAATAGATGGAAGACCCATCAAATCTAGACATAGAGATGACCAAGTTGGACTTTCCTTAGATATAGATTTGGATGAATAATCATTAGTATGATAAAAGTTGGAAAGTTCCCATCATTTAGTGGAGTGGCCAATTGTGTTTTCATATGAGTAGGTAGGAAGTTTTGGAACTAAAATGGTTAAACTCTGTTAGATATGTGGATATCATGTGAGTATCTCATTAAGGGGTTAAAGTTAGTGGAATTACTATACGGATAATATTGGACTGGGTTCTTCAAAGTCATACTTTAAGCAATTCCTTTGTAAATTGTTGATGAATGAAGTAAGCGTGGTTGTTAAACTCTGCACCAATTCCCCTTATAACATAATCTTCTTCTAAGCTATAATGTAGGTAGTACATTCATATTGTACATGTATTGCTATGAATGAATGAGATCGTAAAGTAAATATAGTGGTTCAAATTTGGTAAGTAATGAAAGCGAAGTGGTTTATGAGGCTTATTAATTGACTAGAAATTTCTCTTTTTCTATAAGGAATGGCTAGGGGAACATGCCGATTTGGTAGGGCTTAAAGAAGCACACAACCTTCTTCGTTCCATCTTAGCCCTCATACTTTAGTGGATGCTCATTAGGGACCCCCATTAGAATAAAACTCTCAAATTCTTCATGCGATACAAGAGATGACTGAAGTTCTTCGAGAGAGGTTACCTCCAAAAGTCGAAGCTCATCATGACAAACAACCTCAACTTCGTGTAGGAGAAAATGGTGGAGAAAATTAGGGAGGTAGCAAGGACCCTTATTTGGCTACTGGAAATGTACCCATAAGAGCAATATGGATGAACACAATAAATTAGGACAACAGGAACTCATAGGTGCTCAGTTCAAGGAGTGATACATGGAATTATTACAAGAACTGAATCATCTTAGAAATGAAAGGTTTTAGCTAGAGCAATCCATTAGAAATATAAACACAAGGATAAGAGATGTTACTCCTATGGTTTACCTTAGGAGATTCCAAATGAAAAAAATTGTAGCAAATAGGACTCAAAGGCCACTTCATAGGAATCACCAAGAGTTCCATACACTCCATCCAAGGTCACAAGCACTACCAAAAACAACAACAAAGGAAAGGTTGGAAAGGAAAATGTCAACAAGGTGCACCTAGGGGTTGCCTAAAGGGTGGGTCAAGTAACGAGTACCCAAATAGATCATAGGCCCCATGAGCAAGGTGTGGGTCTAGTAGTAACACAACAAGTTTCTAAGGGACCCCTTTATGTGGATAAACCCAAGTCATCTCAACTTAATCGAATGCAGTCAATTCAAGTTAAGTGTAAAAGGTCTTGTTTCATATGTGGTAAGGGGGAGCACAGAGCTATACAATATCTATGTAGGTAATCTTAAGGATGAGGTGTACCAATAAAATAAAAATAAAAATTGGTGGGGTGACACTCCTTTCCCGCCACTTTGAAAACTTCCAGGAGGAAGTTCATTCCTAGAGGGAGAGGATTTGAGGCCCACCTCTATGGTACATCCAGTAAGTGAGCTATTTTAAGTTTAATTATTGATTATGCCCGATGATACCATTGATGATAGGAGATTTAGACATTTGTGTTCATGTGATGGTTTGATTATGACTATGCTACATCTAGTACTTGGATTATTTTGAGTTTGGTTATTGTCTATCCCTATTGATATCATTGATGACAGTCCTGATATTTGAACATTTAATTTAATATGATTATTTTATTTTGATTATGCGACATGCTAGCTAACTATGATGATTGATCCAATTTTATGTTGGTTATTGAGTTTGTTCAATTTGAATATGAAAACTTAATGATGAAGGAATGAAACAAGTGGTGTGAACCAATCATGTTGCAATTAGACGAGCATGAAAATTAATGTTAATGAAAATGAGATAAGATAGGTGGCTAATGATTTTTCAATTATGTTATAGGATCTTTATTCTATAGAAATTATGAAACTTGTGTGAATGCAATTGTGATTCAAATGATTTGATTATTATATGAATATGATTTACTTGGATGGATTAACATGTGTATTGAGTGTGCAGGTACATTTTCCATGGCCAATGGAAATTGGAGGTAACTCTTGGGAGCCCTATGTAAATTAACTAGTGAAACTGGGCTAAAGTCCATATGAAGGGACTATAGTTCCGTCATGTAATTATTGATGTTATTTGTGAATGTTTGTAATTTGGTTTTTATTGCCATGTTAGTCCATCCAGGAGGTGAGTTGTCTATCCAAGTGGACAAACCCGGATTTGAACTTTTAGGCACTTTTTGGGGATTGAAAAGTGATATTTTTTAAGTGTTTTTATGGGTTTAAGGTCCCTAGGGCAGGTACATATGGGATTTTAGCTCAAAATCATGGGTCAGTCTCAAGATAGGGCACTCTTTTTGAGGACTTAAAGAGGTTTGACGAAAATAAGGTTTGGGAATTGGGATGGGGACTAGTCCCTTTCCAATCCCACTTCTCCATGTTGTCTTGGAAGTCTCCCAAGTCCTCACACATGTGTGAGAACACATGGGTGAGTGTGCCTGGGAGGGTGAATGGGAGGTTGACAAATGTCAGCTCCCTATTCAAAGGAATTAAAACTTGAGTTTCTATAAAGTAAACTCAAAACAAGGGTTAGGGGATTCTTTCGAATTCTTGATTTTGGTTGAATTTTGGGGGAGTGAGGAGTTTGAAGAAAAAGCTTGGAAGAAGAGGAGTTGTGTGGATCCTCAACCCATCTTTCCTTGAGCTTGGTTTTAAGGTAGATTCACTACTTTTGTTTCTACTTCTTCATGTTTGTATTTGAAAGATTATATGTGTAGGTGAAAAGATGTGCTTGAAATTTTATCTATTGTGTTTGATTTGTATGTTTATTTCAAATTTCTCTTGGAGCATATCTTCTTGTGTTTTGATGTATTATTTGTTATGGGAAAAAGGGTTGTGTAGGGATAGGCTCACCCAAGTTGGGAAGAGTATCCCTTGTTGGGGATGGTATGGAGTAGGAACCTCCATGGGGAAGTTTAATTCCTCCGTGAGAGGAGAGTCTCGAAAAGGGTATGAGTACCCATAAGTAATTGTGAAATGGTAGAAATGGTTTTGGTGGTGTGGGTTTTGGAGAAAGAGAAGATATTAAAGAAGGGTTGCATGTGAAATGATGGGAGTATGATATTGACTTTTTCTTGTTGCTATTATTATAAGCCCCCATATGGAGTGTGTAGTCCACCCCCATTCCCCACTTTGGATTCTTGAGGGAATCCGAAAGTTATGTGAAAATGCCTTGGGTGGGTGTGAAAATAATCTTGTGTGTATCATGTGTGTGTAAATAATGTTTTGCTAGGTTTTGTTTGTACCCAATTCCCATAGTTGCCTCCTAGCTCGGGGGTGGTTTGTGAGCAAACCCACTGTTGGGAGGTGAGCTCACCTATGGCCATGAGAGAGGACCCTAGTGTGTTTTTTTTTAATTGTGCAGGTTGTTGATACATGCATAAACTTGTAGCCTTATGAGATTATTGTATCCTACATTGGGATGTGGAATGTCAAGCCATTACCATACTAATCTTGATGAACATTTGAAATGATGTAAATATTATCACATTGTATGGATACCATGTTTTGAAAGTCATGAATATATTACATAAGTATGGGAGAAAAGAGTTGTGAAATTCACTTGTAAAGTCCTATATGTGCCTTTCCTAGAGAATAGTAAATGTTATAATAGAAAGGAATTGTATTTTTAAATCTATTATTCTAAATTGGCTCATTTGATTTGGAAGTTCAAGAATGTTCTTTTCTACATTATGAATTGATGTTGCTTTACTCTTGAAATGAAAATGTTTATTTGAATTTTTGTATTCACTTAGTATTCTTTTTCCTAAATGTAACAAAAATAAATATGATAGAGTTACTCTATTGCTGCTATAAAATTTCAAAATATTTTGCTAGAATATCCCTGTGAAGTAAATAAAACAAGAATATATCAGTCTTTTACAGATCTAGGTGTTACGATGTATAAATAAATAAATACAAGTTTCATTTTATAACGCACCATAGTATATAGTGGATTCCAGTGCTATTCATATTTTTGTAGCAAGATAGTGTATTTGTAATTTATTGCAAATGAGAAATTTGTAAACGAATTTAACAAGATATATATATATATATATATATATATATATATATATATATATATATATATATATATATACTTTTCCAAGCAATGTCAGGTTGAGTTATTGCCTCTAGGTTGCCTTGTTGTGAATGTCTTTTCCACAGTGGTTGCCGCCTTCATGGGCAAGATCGCAAACATACTTGAAGCTCCATGTGATGAATGAGGAGAGGATTCCTTATGCAATACTCTCAGCTTTGTCGACTTCGTGTAACCTAATGTCAATAGCAGAGAAGAGAAAGAACAATGACTATAGACTGCTACTCATCACAAAAAATTTCAAATATTATGTTGCAAAAGAGAGGGTTAACTTGTAGGTATAAATAAAAGAGAGTCTTACCTAACTGAGGATGAAGAGTAGATGAAAATACGAGGAAATGAACCTGCAAGTGTGGTTCGAAGCTATACGAGAATTTATTTTGGTTGAGAGGCATGGCTTACTAACTTGTGTAATCCCCATCTTCACGTCCTTCTCTATAGGAGGCTACTATAAAAGCATAGGATTCTACTATAATAGCATAACTTCCTGCATACAATTCGTAGTGGCTGCTAGTATATACTGTACCGTTTCATGAGGTAAATCATTGAGAAGACTTTCAGGAAATATAGTGTGTATGGGCTACTGAGTAGGTTATCTGACCATTTTTTTTTACCTTTCTATAGTTTGCATTGGTCATGAGAAGACCATCTGCAAAAGGAGTCGTGTTTTGACCTCCACGCCATTACACATAGGAAAATGCTAACATATGAAAATGTTGATGTGATAATGCACTGGAGCAGCGAGTCTCTTGTACTTATAAAGATTCATCTGTATTTGGGTCAGGTAAATGAAGTACAGTAAGGAATAGACGTCTATTCATATTTTATTGGAATAGTTAAATCTATGATATGGAGGCTTTTAATAAATCAAAATGATAAACGAAGATAATAGTTGCAGCAAAGGAGAAGCGGAAATTAGGTATTAGGTTAATATATTATTATAATAATAGTCAAATGTTCATCGAATGTTATGCTACAATTTTGATTTAGAACAAAGTATATAGATGACAAAATTATCCATTAAAATAGATAACTGGGTTTGGATATTGCTCTGTGACAAAAGAAAATAAAAAAATAAATAGTAATATTACTTAAGATTAAGAGAGGAAATTAAATATAATGGGTGTAACTACTTTGGCGCCCAGTTGTATGAGCAGTTATGGTTCTGATGTTAATCAGGTTGGGCTACATTTACACCTTAAAAGAAAATAAAGTTAGATCAAACTTATGACAACGCATCTGAAACAATAGACACCAATCTTAAACGCAAATGTGGAAGTGTAGACTGAAAACATTAACACCAATGTGCCATTGATGGATTTCCTTTTCGGCTGCAGCAGTTGTGCCACTCTGCACAGTAAAGAGAAAGATAGAGCAAAATAAGATTTGATAAAGAATTTAGGATTCTTGAAATTCATTCAAAATGGATGCCAAAAATATTCTAAACTTGATTAAATGTTGCTCACTGGCTTAGTCAATGCTAAAACCTTATTATATTTTTATCCTTGCCGCTCACCGTAATTTTTTTTAAAAATGGACATCAATCTAAAATTTTATTTTGATGCATGGTATTAATTGCGGTCCATAACTTAAGTTTACAAATTTTGATACTTCCAAAACTCCACTATATGGCAGATTTGTATTCCCTAGGTTTTGGTATTAAGAATTATTAAAGGTGCGTGCATCAAAAGAAAATAGTGATTAGTAAATTTTGAAGTGTCTAACGGGACTTGGGAAATTCACCATAATAATATATTTTTATCTGAATTTTTGTCTCGGTTGTTTATGACAAATTAACTAAACAAAGACGACATCATGAAGAAAGTTGTCGATAATAATAACATGATAGGCAGTGCGTGGGTAATTCTCATTTTGAGCCACGATGACCCCATTTACTTTAGCTCTCACGAGATCATCAACCTTAGCCATTGATTTGAATGATCTCTAATTAAAGGAGACACGAATTTATATCCCCACTTCCTTAGATAAAGATTAAGCTAATTTAAAAATAGGAGTAAGCATAAAGGTTAAGATTTAGTCTATTCGACCATACTCTTCTTAAGAGGAGATTTCTATTTAAATCAAACTCCTCTTTATTCGTGGTCCCCACCCTTCCTTACTTAAAGCTAACTAATAATAAGTTAATGTAAGGAATTAATATATATGATCATTTTTATATGCTATTTCTCTATCTTATATTTTTTTTGAAAATAAAATAAAGTTTAAGTGAATAAATAAATTAATAATAATTAAGAATAAATTTTAACATTTAAATTTAGAGTAAATTATAAATATCTTAGTTATTTTCGCACTTGAATTTTGATAATAAATGTTAATATAGGTTTTAGCAATTTTGTCTAAGTGGTTTAAAATGGGTAGAGCGAACAAGACAAATAATGTTCCAACAATTAATCCATAGGACCAATCGTAAATCAAATTGATGATTTTTACATGCTTTTCTCATATGAGAACCCCTATTATGGTGGTCTAACATGGACATTACCTATTAGGTAAAACTGAACATGAACTGTCCTAGTAAACCCTATGTTTGGAGTCAACGCTGAATCGTTTTCATTTCCTTACCCTACTCTAGAGCGACATGTCATAGATGACGTTGTGCAAGAGACGTTACTTAATTGTGAAATTCATTATTCATGCACATGCATGGGAATTAAATGTTGGCGTTTATGTATTATTGTTCAAAAAAAAATTGTTAGTTGTGTTTTGCCCTAACGCAAATTTTGGGCATTACAGTAAATATATTTTTAATATTTTATTTCTTGATTTTATAGAGTTTTTATAGGTTTGAGGTGTTACATTTCTTGGGAGATACATTTTTTTGGTTGAAAAAGGTGAAGAGGAAGGCATGGCAGGGGAGAGGGGATTCATTATTGCAGGCCAGAATAGGGAGTGGAAAGAAAAGGGAATAAATTTTTATCCAAGGGAGTTTGAAATATTTTTTTTTGAAAGTATGATGGTTTGAATATAGAAACTTGAAGTTTCAAGATCATTGTGCAAGGCAAGAACAATTACAGGTTGAAGATTGCCACTACAAGTTGTGGGTTGAATTTGTATATGAAGTGAAAGAGTTGTTTTGATGTAGTTTGTTAATTTATTCTCATAGATAAGTTTGAGAATAATTTATCTTTCTATACATCAGTCCATGAGGTTGATTTATTTGTTGTAATCAAATTTTCTGAGGGTTTTGTATGCATTTCTAGAGTTCGAAAAACTATGTTGAAGAAGTTGAATATAAGAGTTATAATCTTGTTGCAAATTTTTGCACATTGATTTTTGTTTTGTTAAATGTTGTTTGAGATGGTTTGTCTATGAGATCCCCTCCTCCATCAATTTCCAACCAATAATTGAAGTAAAACTTTGTACTTTATTGATTGAAAAGGCTATGAGCATACATTTTCCACTTCAAATCTAAATCTATTATAAAGAATACATATAAATATATGAGAGATAATCTCCAAAAAAATCTTGAGAAAGTAAAACAGTGCCTTCCTTTTTTGAAGGAACCATCAATTTGATGGAATTAAATGTCCTTGGACACCTTCCATTCTTCAAATATGAGTAAAAATCTTCAACTAGTCATAGAGGAGGATAGTTAGTTGAGCTTTTCCTTTTCAAAAGTTGAAGGTATCTAACCTATTCCCATGTTGTAGGATTTATTAGATGCACTAGTTGTCTTCTTCTAATTACCATCACTTTCACACACATCTCTAGATTCCTCTAAAACTCCCCAAAATGATTCTAATTTTTTTTCTTTATTCTAATAGTGATAAATCCTAAAATAAAACATTATAAAATCATGAAATAAAGGTTATGTTGGTGTTCCAAATTAATAGATCAAATGAATCATAAATACTATCCAATTTCTTATGTTCAGACTCAAAGATAGATTTGGCCAACTGATAGGAAATGGGATTGGAACACATTTCCCCTGCACTTCAGGCTTTGTAGGACCTAGGGGGGTGACCCTTTAGCAACACCTAAAGATTTAGATACATACTTAATAGGGTATTGCTTAACAGATAATGCTCTCACAAAATTATGCTAAGAAATATAAAATATCACTCAACATTGGCTTAGAAATTGAGTAAATTTCATTAACAAGCATGGTGAACATGGAAAACACATAACTCAGAATACAAAATTGAAATGGTTTTTGATTTAACAATTTGGGACCAAAATGAAAACATCAGAAGCATGAAGATTAACCAGTGCCAAGGAGAGGGCTACGGAGTCATAACCAGCATTTCATCCTACAATGTTAAACATGTTTTAAAGATCTTTGCAAATGTTATCACATTATGACAACAAGACCATTGAAGCTTCATCTGGTAACCATTCTTACAAATCCACCTAGAAACACAACACTTTTGTTACATTTTTTGAAGCAATTAAACTATCCCCTAAACAATAGGCAATAACAAACGCAACTGAAATTCATTAAAGAAATTAAATTATTCATTGAATAGAAAGCAATAAAAATTGCAACTCAAATGCAAAAAATGTGCATGAAAAAACCAAGATAATCTTTGATTATTGAATTCAAAAGAGCATTACATTTTAGTCATGGAGACAACTATCAAATGGAATATAAACATGAAGCTCAATTCAAAACACAAACACCTCAAATTAATGACTAATAGTCATAATTGACCCTAGCTTTACAAATTTACTTAGAGCTTCTGCCTACCTTATAGAGCTTTCAGAAAATGGAACCCCTTACAATGAGAGAAGAAAATAGAATAAGAAGAAATAGAAGAAGCAAGAAAATCAATCTGATGATGACATTTGGCAGCTTTCCTCTTCAATCTGGAAAAGCTTCTCTCATCTCTCTTCCCCTTTGCAATTTTTCCTCTATTATTTCCTTTGTTTAGCAACATGAAATTTAATTGCCTGTGAAAAACTCCACCCTACAGTTGAGAGAAAATTTTCTCATGAAAGCTCCCATTCACTCATTATTTTCTTTGAAAATAAAAAATATCTCCCCATGAAAGCTTTATTTCTATCTCTTGCAATGTTGTAGCTACACTTTATTTCCCAACAAATAATGGCCTTTTGATCATAAAGTGAATATGTTTTCACTTTACTCATACCCCTGTGCACTTTCCCGTGCATTTTACATTTAAAATATTTTCTTTTATGAAAAAGCTTTAAAATCATTGAGTAGCATACATACTTTACTCATAGCCATATATTTCACTCCAGCATTAATAAAGTTTATATCCAACACTATTTCACTGGTGCCCTTTTACATTTCACCTTATGTTTTTACCACCAACACAATGTAACTTTTGATTTTAAAATATGAGTAAAGGTTTCATTTTAATATTTTAATGGGCCTTTTACCTCGGGTTGCACCCATAGATTGTATTTTCGTAAAAAATGGTTACCTCCTTAAATGATGGGCTTTAGGTAATACTTCATCGGGCATAACAATTTCTTTTACCCGTTCCCATTTACTTTACACCATATTTTAAAATTTATGTTTCCTTTTAAAAGAAATGAATGACCCTTTAAAATATCATTACCCGTGCATTTTAAATGTCTGTGGGCCCACCCGCCATACGTCAGGATCTCACACAACATGCAACCCATTTGGATGACATAACCATCTTCCCGCGAGCTCCGCGATCGACGGTCAGGATTTGACCTGCTCCTTCACTTCATCTTGCTCATCAATCTCTTCTTACCCTAACTTGTTCTGCTAATATGTAACTTTGTTCTACAACCTCATGAGTCATGGTGGTGAGAAAATTTCCTAAAACAATTTTGATACATTTTGCTGCAAGTTGTGGGCACAAACCTCCCTCATAATGATCTCCCTTGCATCTACAGTGGTGCCCCATAATGATTTATTTGATGAATTTTTACTACAAGTGCATTGTAATTCCCCCACATTAGGCATCGAACACAGATGCCTCATGCAATCTTCAGTAACAGGCTCACCAAGATTCAATGTTGCATGCCTTGGATCACTCCAAACATGCAAAGCTACATAATAGATGCAATTTCCAAATAGAAAATTGACAGAAACTCTTCCTTTCATGGCACCATCTGTAGAGTAACCCCTTTAGCCACACCATATGAACTCTAACAGTAGGCACAATGGCACCCCGAGTTTACTAAACTTTTTATGATTTCTTCACCACAATTTGAATATAGTTTGAGCCTTTTAAGCTACGCTTTTCTAAAAAATGTTGAGGTATTTTCAACAGATCCATTTTATGCATATGCTGCAATTTTGGCACTTCATGAAATCAAGTTTACGTTCGTAATTTGAAGCAAGTTCAGATGCATTGTCAATGATGCCCCATTTGCAGCACATCCCTCCAATCTTCACAGATACAATGGTGCCCCCTTATCACATTTTGTTGCACTAAAATAATTTCACCAAACAATGTCTTCAAGGCAGCCCACAAGCCTTCACAAGCTGGGGTGATTCATTTTTTGGATCTTTCCTTCCACTTCTCCATAGGGTGGATGCCAAATAGTTCCTATTCAAACAATCTCTACATTGCACAATGTATAAAATAGAGCATCCTCTGTCAACACATGTTAAAAGAATCTTAGAAAGATTAAATAATGTTGAGACTTTATCTATGGTGATTAAAGTGCAACACCACTTCTCCTCAAAAGAAATGGAAGAGCTCCATTCAGCCAAGCATAGGGGAGTGTTCATTCCATGAGATGACATTTCATTCAGGCATTGATACAATTTTTTGCTATATGTCCATGCTTCTTCATAATAAGAAAACTTTAACTGGATACCAGTTTATATAGAAGATTTGCTTGTTTAGTATCATGGAGCTGCTTCAAACCATCTATCAAGGTTGAATAGTGTCGTGACTTTCATCCCAGGGCAACTGAAAGTGAACCATCACCTTTTCATGATTGTTTTCTAATGGACATAGTTGTCATTCACAAGCTTGAATTATACTTAGTCTTAATCCATGTATTTGAATAGAAGATGGACCTTGTTGTGCATTTGAATTCTTGAAGGAAATAGCATTTCTATAGCTTTCCACTTACTGACCATCTCAAATGAATTTACTTGATGTGGTTGCAACACTGCAACAATTACAAGTTCATAACTATGCAAAGCATGCCAGGTCCCATGTGGGCCCGACTAAAAGAAAGAATCATTTTCAATCAATTTTTCTCCTTTAATTGATCTTGACATAGCTTATGAATGTGCCTGAAGTAAATATTTGAAGTGAGTTATCATTAAAATCTACTTTCTGGCATATTTGAATAGTGAACAAAACTGGTCTAGTTGGCTCTGGAATCGCTCTGGAAAAGCAGTCAAACGATCTCCTAGAGACATAAAAACTTACAGGAATGTAAAAATTTGACCCGAGAATGGAGTGCAACAAATGGCTTAGTAAAGCATGTCATGAGGTGAAATTTATTCAATTGCAAAGTCGATTAGTTAGACTTTTCTGCAACTACACTTGTTCAGAACCAATTAAAACTCACTAGATCACCATTTTGAAGAAATATCAAGTCAACTTCTGAGAGGATTCCACTGGAGACATTAGATCATTTAGGCACACTAAGCATGTGTGTAGGAGGACCTTCCCTGAATCATCATTCTTCACAACATGGGTATGTGCAGGATCATGATGGGCCAAAAAGTGGCAATATGATGGGTATTTGTAGGGTATGTGGCTGACAACTTTTTTTTAACCCAAAATTAATGAAATGAAAAGGGTTTTTAAAGGAGATTCTCAAATCTCCACCAATATAAATTATGCTTTACTTTGAATTTAATAAATAATTATTATTCATTTTCTATTTGAATTACGACTAAAGTCCTGATTGATAGGCTAATTGAAAAAAATCTATAGCTTTCAAACAGTATCACATTTTTGAATCCAAAACATGCGTCACATTCTATGCTTTGTATAACATAGGATTAAAAAAGAAAAAAAATGAATTTCATGAAGTTTTGACCAAGTTAAGGTGGTTAGACGCATGATTTTTTAATTTTTTAAAAGTTTTAATAAAAAAAATTAATTAATTATGTACTTAGAAAAACAATACAAAAAAATATGTGTCACATCGGGACATGAGTCCTCTACTTATATCTAAAATCTTATAAAAAAATATTATCATTTTATTGTGGTTAGGGTGGTCAGACTTCCCTGAAATTTAAGTAATACTACACTAAAATTTCAAAATTTCATCAAATAGATTTTTTTTAAAAAAAAATAAACCTAGTAGTTTAGAAACTACATTCAATTTGCTACAAATTCTATTCTTACATATTTTTGAAATAATATAGATAACTTATTCAATTTTTTACGTCGAGGTGCCTAACTCTACTTTTTCTGATTTTTTTGCCACTTAAGGCCCTATTTTTTCCATGATGATCTTGCACATACCTAGATATTAGGGGTCAAAGTTTACCACCTTGAAAAGTTTCAGAAAATCCAAGTGCAAAACTGAACAAATTGCATTTTCTTTTTCCATGGTAAAAATATCAAATCTTATCATGAGGCTCTTAAACTAGACCAGGGAGTACATTTATGTAGGGACAATGGAGAGCAACAATCTATTTGACATGATGATCATCCAGCTGTGAGATATCAGCTCGAACAGGAGGCTACTTCGCAAAACTGAAAGTTTGCAAACAACAAAATAGTGCTAAAACCCTCCATCTTTGCTTTTCAAAGCCCTATCAAAACTTATCATGGGAAGATGAACATTGAAATTCCTTCTCACATATGTCACATGAGTGTTTCCACAAATGAGCTTTGCACAAAAATCAACAAGCACCAAATTATGACCCTCCAAAGTAGGTCATTTAGGAAGATTTTTCAAGTGCATTTTTTAGAGTACAGAGGAAAATTTTTAAATATGGGCACTTCAAATTTGCAAAATTTGACAGTCCCAATAGTGGATTTGACTAGGGATGTATGCACCTTGTGGGAATAGAAAGATTCCAGATCTCTAGGGAGTAGACCAAATACTGAGTCCATTGGGTGCTCTGAAACTGCTCCTTTATTCAACCTTCTTTTTCAACTTCACTTGGTGACCTCGGGCCACCAAATGAAAAGGGAGAATCAATTCTTACCTCTGTCAAACACTAATTTGGTAAAAGAACTAATCTCCCTCAACTCATGCTTTCTTCTGTCACACCACAACAACATGAGTGACTGTGTTGGCAAGAGACACTGCACATATTTTCTATTGTTGTCATTGATAGCAACCCTTGTTAGTAAATTGATTTGTACGTTGTCATTTACTCATACTGGCAGATAGATTGAAGATCAGTGTTTATCTGTTAAGCTAAAATAGAGCATCTGGTAGATTTGTGTTCTTTAATTCATATGTAGATTTTTTGTTATTATTTTGTATTGTGGATCTCAGGGAAGTTTGTTAGATGCATAATCTGTGTTATTTGTAAATGTTGGTATCTCATATTGACTTTTGTGCAAGTTAGAAGATTCAATTGGTTAATTTTATGTTCATTAGTGAATGAAGGCCAACTTGGCGGATGTAGCGTGTTGCGGATATTCGAGGAGTAATTACTTAAGTGTTTTTGTGTTCGAGCATTTTGAATTAGGTCCTCACTATGTTCTGGTCGACTCTTGTGGATGTGCATTGAATATTATGGATGGTTTAAGCCAACGGTTTGTGAATATTTCTTATTTTTGTTGAGGCCAACATGAAGCAATTAAATCATAAGCAATGGATATATATAAGTGATTGATGATATCATTTTGATGTACGTTCAATGTGAGTTGATGCATTTTACAAATATCAAAAGATCAGTAGAGCGATTATGCATAGTTTCACTTGTGCATTAAGGATTTTGTGATGCAAGTTGAAGCAGAATAGAGCAAAAGAGTAGAATTAGTCAGAAGGATAAGAGATCGATTGTTAAGCCTAATTAGAATTGTAACCAAGCATTTGTAGATGCTACTTTATCAGTTCATTCTTTTGGATCTAATCCAAACTTTTGTAAGGCAGTAAGCCTTTCTATCTTTTAGCAATGAGCTCTAGGCAATGTGCCTGAATGCAAGTGCATTCCCATTTTGTAAACATCTTTTTGAGTATACTTAGATTGTATTGTGGATTGGCCATCCACTGTGGTTTTTCCCCTAACAAGGTTTCCACGTAAAAAATCTTGTGTTATGGTGTTGTGGTTGCTTGCTCTATGTTCATGGATATTTCTTTTGGTTGAAAATTATAAGTTCTTTGAAGATCAGATTAATAAAGTTAAAAATTGTAGAACATTGATTCACTCCCCCCTCTCAATGTTCCTTGTTTCCAGCAGATTGTACCTCTACAAACACAAGTATCAAGCTACCTTTGTTCAATTGGAAACTTGCTCCCTATTTGGCTTTATTGTCACATGGAAGCCAAATCAAATAGATCGTATCACTGCCTATCTCTTCATTTTCTGATTTTTTATTGAATGGAAACATATGGGTATAGTGATCAAGGCCACATGAAAACATGGTTTTATCACATTGACTAACTGCCTCATAATGATCATGCTTGAAGAAGATATCATGGATGAAAAACAACATGCAATCCTTTTGTGTGTTGAGTAGAGATTGCTCAGAAATTTGTAACCTTTTCAATTGGATTGCATCATAGGTCAGTTTGTCATCATCCAAACACCATATCCCAAACACATTGTCATGTGTTTCAAGATTCTAAAAATCAGATTTATCAACACCCAAAGTATTTTCATCTTCATTCAAGTAATGACATTCAGCTAAAATGTTAGCCTCCAATGCATAAGCAATGTTTTCTATCTCAAGTTCACTCATGATGTCAATTCCATTCTTCAAACCATTATGTAATTTCATATGGAATGTCTCAAAGAAGATTCAGATAACTCAGAATTTAACTCTGAGCCAAGAGTCCCACATTGATTTTTCATAACATGTTCAATGTCTAAATAATTTTGAATGCTATCATCTTTAGGATTAATAGGGTCAGAAAAAATACATTCATGTGCATAATCAACTAATAGGCATATTGACCTATGTGTCAGAGATTCACTATTATCATAAATTTGTTCATTAGCAATAAAGCTGGAACCTTCATTTTCTTTCACACTAATGCATTCCTCATTCAGAACAAACATGTCCATTTGCATACGGTGAAGGTGAGAGAGATCATCAAAGAGAGACCCATATTCAATCTCATATTGACTAACATCACACCCACTGTCATTTGCATCATTTGGCTACTCTACACATAGATCAAAAGGTTTTACAATGTCAACACAATCTAAAATAAAGAAATTTATATGTGAAAGAGCTTCATACTATTTGAAGTTCAGTCCTCTGTGAAGTGAGGTGGTGACTCTATCAAAATAACCTGATGAAGATGTGAATACAGAACCAGATCTACAATATATCCAATCAGGAAGAAAATTTGCAGCAAAGTGGCCATTCTATTGGTGTTTTTTCTAGTACACCCTTAGAACTCTCTAAAGAGTAGACAACCCTCATACTCAAGAGCTTCTAAAAGGAATGGCCAACTTAACAAATAGAAAATTTTAAGGTCTCTATTCCTACACTTTAGGCTCTGTAGGACCTAGGAGGGTGTTCCTATTGTGTTCATTTTGATTAATTCAATGCAAAACACATCAATTCATAGATCAGTTCCCATGAAGGGTAAATAAACACAATTTGCTAAAATATTAGATAGTCTTTAAGCAAGTAATTATCCCTTTACCAGGAACAAGAAGATATTTCAAATACATGTCTCATAGTTAACAAATCTTAAATGATTTATATTTTAATCCTAAGTCCATAATTGGGTATGTCATACTTCAAAATGTAAATACCATGTTCAAATCGAGTAGTTTCTCATCAAATGGGCATTAGAGTCACTCATATGACAACCAACGATACATAAATGCTTTAGCTCTTACAATTAAAGACTATTTTCATAATTCCTTACATTATGAAAACTCATTGTTCCTAAAATAATAAATCCTTATCGAATCTTGTGTAAATTATCACAAATTTATGACCATATTCAAGCATTTAATTGATTCTTTGTACCAAAGAAAAGACAAGGACATACATTCAAACAAATATTTGACGATGAACAAAGCTATCTTTGATATTCCATTCATAATTTACAAAATATTTACAAAGGAGAGTGGATGCTTCAGGCATAAGATTTTTTTTGATATCATCCCATTTCGTAAAACTATTTTACGATTAACATATGTACAACTTAAAACCCAGACAATTCAAATGTTCAATCTACTGGTATTTTCCTATACCTAGCTTCTACCCAAAACATATTATTAGACTTAAAAATTTTAGAGACCAAAACCCCTGCAAATGAGCCCTGAAATCCCTTTTATAATGTAAGGGAGCAACAAGAATCTGACTCAAAATGTAGTTACAATTCAAATATTTCATTTGAAAACCAATTTGAATTTCATCTCAAAATTCCTCACATGAAAAATTAGCATCACTTGTTGAAAAGGGGAGGAAAAACTAGTACGGCCAAAATTTCACTTTAATCACCAGCTAATCTTTGTGTCCATGTCAATGTAACCCTTGAAACCCATAATCAATATAAAATCCTAAAAACCACCACCACGCATGAGGAATAGGAGCAACCACCACAAAAATTTCATCAATTAACACAAAATTTGTAAAGTCCACACACCAATTCTTTCAACCATAGGCACAACCAGTACTAGCACCTAGCCCACAATGCACGCGCCCGCTCCATGTCTTTGTAGGAGGTGGAGAGGAAATGTTAACACCCTCCTCTTCTTTGTCCTTGTATGGAACAGAACCATCACACCCACTTGGAGTTCTGATGGACAATGGTGGTACCGACAACACCTCCAATCTTGGGATTGTAGCTTGGTTCATCATCATGAGGTATTGATTGTAACCCAAGTCAGTCTTCATCATGCTCTCTAAAGGGTTGTCTATAATAGAAATTGGTGAATTCTACCGCCCATAGGAGCCACGTCCATATCGTATCTTCTTGCAGACTCTAGAGGTGAATGGGGCAGGCTCCTTTCCCATTTTTCCAGTAATGCCATGGTGCTTAAATCTACTATTGCATTTAATAGGAGCATATAGAAGCTTCTTGACAAAGGCCTTCTCTTTTGCATATGGGGCCTATTTAGGTACCTTGGGTTCATGTTCCAAAATGTCATCATGAGGCCTCTATAAATTTAGTCTAGGTGACCTCCTAACTGGTACTATGGAGGGAATTGGCTTACTCATTTTCACAACCTAGTAGCTTCTCAAACTCACAGTTGCACACTCCTCATTCTACATGAATTCTAAGAGATGCCAACTACTAAATACAATGGATAAAATAGCTATCACTTTGCCCATATTTATCAAGCAAGCCTAATGATATTTTCTCATCAACTTTGTCATCACATGCTTGAAGGAGCATTTAATTGCTAGTGTTGATCAATTCATCGTTAATCACCCTGGTACCAGGAGACCAGTGAATCATTCCTCATAATGGCTAGGAATTAATTCCTCGAATGCAAAAGGACTTGATTTGATCATTTCTAAAGAGAGCACGCAACTAACGCTTCAATGGTTTCAGAACAAAAATGACTATCACATACGTGACTTGAATTTTGAATATCGGTCATTGATATCATAATGAGATGGAAGATCGAGCGGTCGAAATGTGGTCAAATCAGGTTTGAAAACCCAATACTAGGCCTTGTCATCTCTCAACCAATGAGAAAATCTGACTGGGCACCAAGTCACTTGTACCACAGAATCTGCCATGCTCCGTACTATGGTCAAGAACAACACGTGTCACCTTTTCATGCACCTCACAAGTTGTTTGGCAGGCATTAATCATCTACCAAAAGGTGTACGATGAATGACCGAGATTAAATATTAATCCATCATTATAGCCATTCATTTCACCATCATAGGTTATTGGGTGCTGGTACAAGGGTTGGTCTTCATATGATAAGGACATGCATCAACATCTCGCAAACACCGCACACTTCAGGATGACTCTTCATTAATACCCACATGGTGTGCGATGGGCGATGAGGATTCAATCTTTAGATTCAATGGTTCCTACTCCTACACCTACTTAAATGTTAGTCATAAAAGGGTTCATGACTAGGCCAATGATGATAAGACCCTTGAGGATGACCATTAAAGTCCCTTAAAAAATATTTAGCCTGACTTTATAAAATTTTTGGCACGAGACTATGCACAGAGAGACCAATTTTCCTAACCAAAGGGATTGGCAACAAAACATGCTTAAAATCCTAGATTATGAATTACATAACTGGCAATCGGTAGGAGTAGGTCATTATGAAATTATAACATCTAAGGGTTTTACAATGGGATACCTATGAAAAGAGGGTTTACAGCCATACCCTTAGCCCATTTTGACTATAGAGCTCCAAACCATGACTCAAATTATGGTTCTCTGAAATTCTTTGTAGAATTTTAGGATCTCTATCAGTGGCTCATGCTCGGGGATGTATAACCCCAGTGGGTATAGCAAGAATCCAAATCTTAGGTTGAAGTAGACTAAGACAGAAAACACCAAGAAACCCAAGAGCTTGCTTAGATAAAGCAAGCAGACACAACTAAAAAGAAACCACACCAAACAAAACCTATCTACATATTTACAAAATTATATGATGTAATTCATTTTTAGAGAAACCCCTTTTAAACAATTGGCTTTGATATTCAAATTGGAGACCTCTGGCCCCCCAAAATTCAGGACTAGCTTTTTCCTCTATCAAAATCTTTGTCTTGTTTTGCTGGAAATGGATCAACATGTACATTGTGTAATTCTAGGCAATTAGCACCATCATAATTGACACCATTCATTACACCTAGTGCAATGCTGCCCCATTCATCAGCCTTCTCCACCATAAGCTCATCAAATTGAATTAGGAAGATAAAACATTCATACTCCATATGGTTATGAATTGCAGCATCACATTTAATTTGTTCATCAAATTGGAAACCTTCATAAACACTCTGGCATATACTAGGCCAGGCTTCTACAAAATCACGAGAGAAACATATAGCATCAAGCATACCCTTTCTCTACTTGACATGAGTGTCGCCCCTATGGGATGTAAAAAATTCCATGATAAGATCCAAAAGATAGGGAGTATCTACAAATAATTCAAGTGTAGCTTCATATTGATTGATATCATACCTCTAGTTATCTGCACCTTTCAATTGCTCCTTACATAGAGAAAACCATTCTGGAATATTAACATACTCTACTAATTCATCAAATGGCTCCTTATAATCAATATACAATGATGTTGCCTCATTACTAGTGCACTCATGCTAATGAGCTATTTGACCATTCAGGAATGAACTTCCTTTCTTGTCAGTGTAAATATCATCATGTTGTATAAGGTTAATTGGCAATTCAACCACTTTTTCAAGCACATAACCAAGTACCATGGGAAAATTAACATATTCATCTACATCTCCCTAAATAGTAGTATTGCATTTAAGACTGCCATTACAGTCTTCAACTCCTTCATCATGTGAACAGTTATCACATTCAAATATTAGTAAATCTTAATTACACTCTTGGTGCTTTTCAGATACTATATCAATATTAAGTTTGTCCTCATTTGTACCAAGTATTAACATACTTAATATTAAGTTTGTACTTTCCACAAACTCACCAGAATGTTCCTCAAAGAGTGGATTGCTCCTACACTAGTAAGAGTCATGATTTATAACCTCATCTTCTAGTGAAGGTTCGTCAAACAAGGGATTGTTCATTACCTTCATGGTTTTCATATATACCCCTACCTCTCCAATATGAGGGTCCCAATCACTAGGGTTATTAGTGCATTCAAAATCAGTGTTACCACTAGAAGAGCAAAGAGAAACATTTTCAACATCCTCTTCATCACTTATGCTCAAAATTATCAATCCACACTCTGAGAACTCTTCACAAGAAGAAAATTGTTCATTTCCAAGCAAATGCACCCTTTCAAAGCTGTCAACTTGTCCTCCACTTGAAGCAAGAGACTCCACTTCCATTTTATAAGAAGAATTATAATCAGTAGAAGATTGACCAAGTTCAATCTCATCATCTTGATCACTAACATGTGCATCATTGTTCCTAATTAAATAAGGATGTGGATCTTCCCCTTGCATCCCTTGTGCTTCCTCACAACTTAGGACATCCCAAGTATGAAAATCATGTACCATTTCTTTATCTTTGTATTATGTATCTCCATCTTGACCATTGCTACATGGATCTGCATCTATGGTACTGGTAAAATGACAACAACCATCAGCAAGTTGTTCACACTCAAATGCATCCTCTTGACATGCTGAAAGTGATCTTTGGTTCTCCTCATCATGGTAATCATTGGAAGTACTATGAGGTGACACGTTTCATGTGTACTCATTCTTAGCTTCCTCTACCACCCTTATCTAATCAACTACTTGGCTCAAATTATTAGGCTTCAGTTCTTTTAGTAAGGGGCTTAATCCTAATTGATACATGTCATAGAACAAGTCAATACACATGGATTATCTTGGTCTAACATCTTTAAGTATATCTAACAAGGCATCAACAAACCTAGAAAAAAAATCATAGGGTGATTCCCCTTGATATCTCTTCATGTCATGTAAACTCCTAGCTGAGGATACTTGATCAATTTTATCATGGTCCTATAAGCCTTTCACTTGGGACTTACCATATTTCTCACATTGTTGTGATGAAGAAACTGGGATAATTGAGTACTTGTCCTCTTGACCCAAACCCCTACTAATTGATCCATTATTTGCATTTGCAATAAATGGACTAGGGTGACCATTGTTAATGGTTGGATATTCCTTCATCATTGAATACTTGAAATTATTTTCAATGTCTATGGAAATTTGGTATGCTTGGTGCAATGTAGTAGGCTCTTTGTCTCTTAGAAGGTAACTCATCTTTTTGTTGAATGCACCCAAGTATACCACCAAACACTAGGAATCATTCAGTCTTATGCTTGAAGGGATCTCTCTAATTACTTTGGAGAATTTGAGATTGAAAGTAGGAACCAACTCATCCTCTGCCTTTTCCATGCTCATGAATTTCTACCTTATTAGGATAGGATCAATCCTTTCCCCAAATTGTTCCATGAACAATAC
>VDFB02047230.1:567397583-567438123 GCA_007258455.2 Sequoia sempervirens
TTGGAATTCTTCTTTGAATCATCATTGGTTTAAATTTTTTGAGATGCTATGGGGTGAATCGAACTCGCATGTGAGATACTTAAGAATCTCATTTGAAATCAATCATTCTCTTAAATCAATATTGGATTATATTAAATTATTATTGAATAAAAAATATTGAAGTAGATTAGATAATATCTTTCTTTGGCCAGTAGAGTGCAAGTTTGTCACAAAAAATGTGTCCTCCTATAGCTTATATTATGCTTAAGTATGATTGTTTTGCAACTATCATGTAAATGAAAATCTAAGGATGATTAGGAAGTTTCTTTGGTCTAATTGGAAAGGAAAGAGACACAAATCTACTATCAAGTGTGATTGGTATTGTTTAGATAAATACAATGGTGGGTATTGTTTAGATAAATACAATGGTGGGTATTGTTTAGATAAAGACAATGGTGGCCTTGGATTGAAATACTTGAGACTACAAGTAATTTCCCTTTCTACTAAAAAATTGTTAAATCTCAGTGGTAAATAGGTTTAAAGAGTTTTAGTGAGGAATGGAATTCAAATGATAGTCTGATGCAAGAACTTGTGGAGGTCATAAATTTTGACCCGAGAGTCTAATTGAGCTTTGAGTTTTTTTCAAGAATTTTTTCAATTTTTTTAAAAAAAATTTTAATTGTCAACTTACTAATTTAATTACATACAAGGGTTTGAAATTCAATTAAAAAAATAAATTGAAAAAATCTTGAAAAAATACTAAAAGCTCAATTAGACTCCCAAGTCAAAATTTATGACCTCTAGAAGTTCCTACATCATAGTCCCTAAATAGGCTAGGATTTGGAAGGGCCTATATCTTCATGACTCCTTTTTTGAAAAGTTCTCTTTATCCCCTTTTGGATCTAATGTATTTAAGACTATCTAGAAGGCAAGGGAAATTGTTAGGAACTAGATCAAAGGAAAAAAGGTCCATAATAAGGAAGAGAAAAATTGTAGCTTTACATTAAAATCTGGTGGAATCTTCAATGGAAGAAGAATCCCATGGCTCTATAACATGATTGTTTTTTCAAGATCTAGGATAGTAAATACATCAAAGAATTTGGTAACACAATGAATAATAAGTAGACCAAGTCTTGGGCTTCTCTTAGGACTAAGTATGGTTTACCATTTTTCCAAGGAGGAAATACAGTCTTTAAGAAAATCTTGTGAGAGCATTCAATTTATTTTTCAAATAATTTTTGAACCTAGAGTTTATGACAACTTGAATTGATGGGATAGAACTTCCCTCTATAAGGTGAACTCCAAAAAGATCCACAAGTCTTTGTCAAAGTCCTAAGAGATTATCACCTGCATCTTAATGATTGTTGGTAATTGAACTTTAGTGATGGGCAATGATCTAAGATTCTTAAACATTCTTGGTCTAATGTGACTAAACCAAAGAAAGCCTATTTTAAATGGTTACTCTTATTAAAAAAGTTACCTATCAATCTAAAGAATGTCCAACCTATTAATAACATGTACTCTATCTATGAAATTCTTGAAACAGTGAACCATATTTTCTTTGACCATTTATTTGCTAAAGAAATTTGGCTTTTATTTTTTGTTGATTTGGATGGGTGGGATATCAAGAGTAACTTTTCATGGAAAGAATTTTTGTTTGGTTATGTTGAAGGTGTGAGAAAATATTTAGTATTTTGGTTGTTTTTAACTACTAATATTCTTTGCTTTTTTGAGAAAAAAAAGAAATGAGAGTTATTTTAAAGGAAGGAAGACACACCTTACAAGTCTTACAAAATACTCATCTTTTCTATTTCCCTACAAGTTACTCTAACATTGGAAGTGGCCAATAATAAGTTATGGGAGGTTTTGGACATAGGCCAAGTCAACATCTTGAGATCAGAGGTAAAGGCAGCCAAATATTGGCCCTATGCTAGGGATGAAAATGATCATTTTGTGAAGAACTACTTGAAACTTTAGGAAAGGCATAAAAGCTATAAATATGATATGCTCCTTGAAGACATGATTCTCAAAGAAAATCACAGAATTATTAAGGTTGATTGCAAGCTAGAGGTGGATAGAAACAATGACAACATCTCAAAGATCAATCCCACATTGGGTTTTATGATATGAATGTATATGGTGAAAGCTGCAATATCTAGGTTGTTATGGCTTTGAGCACTAAAAATTGCTCATATATGAAACATTTTTTCATATCTATGTTGGTTTTTAGGATCCTAGACTTGTTATGCTCTTTTTGAGTGCAATATGTACTATGTAACCCACTTTTTCTTTGATAATATATAATCATTTCAAAAAAATTGTGCAAAGCTTATTATTTTTATAAAATTTGTTATTTGTAATTATGACTTGATATCATAATTACAAATAACAAATTTTATAAAATATAATAAGCTTTGCACAATTTTAAAAAAGCTAAACATATTTATATGTGACTTAAAGGAATCAAATCTTAAATGTTGTAATATGTGAAATTATAATTATATATAGAAAATTTAATGAAAATAATAAGTTTTGTAGAAATTTGACAAAGTTCACCATACTAATATGTAAACAAAAACATCCAATAGACAAAAGACAATCATACTAACAAAAAAGAAAAAGTTACATACAAGAAAAACATGAACTAAAAATCACTATGTATTCCAATATATTACACTTAATCTTTTTTGTCATAAAAGCTTAAAATTCTTAAACTTATAATTATAAATAAAAATACAAAACTCCCTACATTAATATGTCCAATTAATTCAAATGTTTAAGCATTAAATCACCTCTTAACTATTTACACCTAACAATCACCAAGTTTGTGAATTTTTTTATGAATTATTACTTTCAATCATTCATAAACATTCATATATGACATAAAGGAATCATATCCTATGTACCTAAATTTTTAATATTATAATTATAAATAACAATATTTATTAAAAAATGACATTTTTTTTATAAACTTGAGAAAAGTTAAGTATACTAAGAGAGAAGCATTGAATAGAAAAAAGTCAATTATAGTACAAAACAAAAGAAATTTATATACAATAAAATGAAATTAAAAATAAAATGTATTACAATTTACATTTGTACACAATCTTTTCTAATAAAAAAGTATAAAATTGTTAAAATATAAATATCTCAAATAAAATCTCAACATTCAAATGTTTAAGTACTAAATCACCATTCAACCACTTATGCTTAACAATAACCAAGTCTATGAAATGTTTATAATTTTTTTCTTTCAATCAGTCATAAATACTTTATAATTTTGTTCACAGTACCCAATATTTCACAATTTGAAACTTCTAACACTTAAAATAATCAATATCTATCTCAAATAACATAATAACATATTTGTATCATTAAATTTATGATTAACTTGACATTTAATTTATTTAATTTTAATATTAATCTTCTTAATAAAAACAAATTATTTTATTTAAATAAAATATAATAAAAAAAATCATTAAAATAAACAATTAAATATAATAACATTATTAAATAAGATAAACCTTTTTACTAGTTAAAAATATTATTGTCTATCTTCCACTGAATAAAAGGAAAACCCACTCTTCCTTTTATAAAAGCTACACTCACCCCATTCCATGTAATGAAATGAATGTCGGATTAAACTAAATCATCCACTCCAATGACCAACCAAACCGTGATGCAAACAACTATAGAATAGGAATGGGAATGTTGGATGTGAATTGCTACGGTGGTGTGGAAACAAATATTTGAAAAGGTGCGGTTAAGAAAATTCTACAAAAGCAAGAGAGGCTGAGTTAAGAGGGCCCCGCATGGGGCCGACCATGACTTAGTGTGTGTCGGTTAAGCTAGCCCCTTTTGGCAAGCACACGGGTTGTTGGACCAAATGCCCAATAGCCATTTCATATTAAATGATAGACACACAGATTGGAATAAGTGATTGAATGGGGAGCTTTGGAATATGGTATGAACAAATGCACAGAAGGGATCTATTAAGAGCTTTAGGAACCCTATGAACATTGACCCAAGTAGACATAGATGTGAAAATCATGCATTCAAAATATGAAGGAAAGAAAGGTGTTTAAAATTATTTGCATAATCTACACAAAATGGATTTGATTAGAACTTATAGAAAAAAAATTCAAGCAATTGCCATTGGCTGGTACAAAGCTAAATCTTGTAGTCTTATTCCCCATATCTTCACCAAAATAGATGTGTAGAGAAGACATGGAAAGTGTTTGTCAGAATACTTTAAATAGATGTTATCATCTCAGGAATGCAATTATTGTAGAGATGTGTAACTAGATCTGTTTGTGAAAATTCTATTGCAGTTACTGATTATTAATCTCCTATCTAATATATATTATTTGACTCTGGAAAATTAGTTCATAGAAAATATCAAAAAATAACACAACTACAACTTCACTAATAAATTCACAGGAATAGAGAAGAAAATATGCACAATAATGAACACAATATTTTTGGACAAATTGTCCATGGAAAAACCCCGAAGGGAAAACCACTACTATAGATGAGGAATTTTATTAAACCTCCGCAAATTAAGAGATACATATAAATTGCTTGTCTATTACTAGAAGAGCTCCAGCAATACTCTTCTCCAGAAATTATTCCCTCAATTTCTCCTGCTGAAATTCCACAGTTGCTATCCCCAATGCTATCACTGCACCCTTGCTATCACTGCAAGACTATTTGCTCTCACTGCAAATCTACTTGCTATCACTGCAAGTATTTCAAGTGTGTCTACTTGATATCACTACAAGTCTACTTTTGTGTGTTCTCCAAATGCCCATTGATCCCCTTTTATACTTTTCTCATTGGAAAACCAATGGCCACGATTTAATCTCAATCAATGGCTAAGATTAATTAGACTCTAACAACCCTAACTAATTGGATTCTAGAAGTCTCTAGATGAATCAATTATTTAATTACATAATTATGTTGACAAATCACTCCATTCTAGAAGTCTCTAGAAAATAATTAAATAATTAAATAAATATTTCATGGGAATGGAGACACCTATCCAAGCTACATAAATTACCACTCCCTCTTAGCGAGGAAGGTGTTCTGCATGACACCCAACTTATCCCTGAAGAAGATGAATTTCGCCTTCCCCAATGCCTTGGTCAGAATGTCTACTACATGTTGATCTGTAGGTATATACTGTAGTTGAACAATCCCGCACTGTACACAATCCCTGATGAAATGATATATGGTGTCTATATGCTTAAACCTATCATAAAACATCAGATTCTCAGACAATTTGATGCAACTTTGATTGTCGTAGTGTATCACCATAGTCTCACCCCTCTGACCAAACAAGGCTACTAGCAACTTCCGAAGCCATATTGCCTCACACGTTGCCATGCTAGCTGCTATGTATTCTACCTCTATAGAACTCAAAACCACAAAATTTTGTTTCCTGCTATACTAAGAGACAACTCCTGATCCCAAGTTAAAGCAACACACTGAAGTGCTTTTCCTATATGATGTACTGCCTGCCTAATTTGCGTCAGTGTAGCCTATTAACCTGATACCATCACCTCGAGCATATCTAATCCCATACTCGATTGTACCATGCAAATACCACGACACATGTTTTTGCAATGTCTAATGCACTCTCTTTGGCTCGACCATGAACTAACTAAGAGAGTTTACTGCAAAGGATATATTTGGCTTCGTGTTGACCAAATACATGAGAGACCCAGTCAACTGCCTGTATAAGTTGGGGTCTACATCCTTCTCCTTGGATGTGCCCACCTTCTTCCAATTCATGATCATAGGGGTAGACATGGCTCTGCGATTCTCCATCTCGAACCTCCTCAAGATTTTGATGTAGTATTTCCCTTTTCTAAGGAAAATCTCTCCATCTATCTGCCATACCTACATGCCTAGAAAGTAGTGCATAAGCCCCATATCCTTCATCTCAAACTCTACTGCAAGGTCCCTTTTGTACTCCTATATGAGCCCCAGTGAACCTGTTAAAAACAAGTCATCCACATATAGAACAAGAATGAGAACCTCACCCCCAACCACCAAGTAGTAGAGGTTAGCATTCGCTTCACTCTTCACGAAGCCCATTCCCTACAAGTATTTATCAATGCACTCATACCATGCCCTGGGAGCCGACTTGAGTCCGTACAAAGCTCTCTTCAATCTACACATGTGGGTTGTACTACTATGTGCCACAAAGCCCTCTTGTTGTTCTATGTATACCTCCTCTTTCAATTCACCTTTAAGAAATTCTGTATTGACATCCATCTAATGGATCTACCATCCCATCTATGTTGCAAGTGAGATCACAACTCGTATAGAAGTATATCTGGCCACTTGAGCAAATGTCTCCTCATAGTTAATTCCCTCCTTCTGAGAGAACCCTTTGGCCACGAACCTTTCCTTGTGTTTCTCGATGCTACCATCTACACTGTGCTTGATCTTATAGATCTAGTGTGATCCAACCACTGCCCTATCTATCGGTCTAGGCACAACCTCCTACACATCATTCTACACTATTGAGGTATATTCCTCAACCATTGCATCTTGCCACACCTGCTACTGTGTAGCCTCCTGATAGCTGGAAAGCTCACTATCTACAAACTAATTAACTAATGCCATATAGTCATTATACCTAGCTGGTTGTCTCCGCTATCTACTAAGTTCATCCTAGGAGCTCCCACAGACTCCTGAGTATCCCTTTGTGATTGTTGGTTCCTACTATCAACTATAGAGGATGGAGTATCAACCTCCATGTCTCCTTGATTCATCTCTTGGATCTGCTACATCTGTTGCTCCATACTCTACGAACTGTCTACACCTAAGCATGTGCTTGTACTAGTAACTATACTAAAGCTTCATTGTCCTTGATCTAGTTGAACAATCCTTGGAGCTTCCGCTAGCTGTGCACTCTGATCATCTGTTGGAAAATCTCTGGACCTCCTGAATGCCTTGTACTCCATGAACTTGAAATCACACCTGACTATGATCCTTTTGGTCACTGGAATAAATATTTGATATGCCTTTAAGGTTTCACTGTACCCCACGAAGTACCCTCTATCTGCAGTCTGATCTAACTTGGAACGTGTAGGCCCTGGAATGTGACAATGCACCAAACTCCTAGATATATTGAAGTAGCTGACATTTGGCTTCTTCCCTGAGAATGCCGCCTATGGTGTCATATTTCCCAATACCTTATGTGGAACCTTGTTCTATATGTACACTGTCGTACTGCATGCCTCTGCCCATAAGTAACGTGGCATATCTTGGTCATGTAGCATAGCCCTTGCAACCTCTGATATAGACTGATTCTTCCTCTCAGCAACCCCATTTTGTTGCAGGTTGTAAAGAACAGTCCATTCTCTCTTGATTCCTTCCTTGGTGCAGAACTCTTGGAACTCTTTCCCTTTATACTTGCCTCCATTGTTTGACTGAAGAACCTTTATCTTCCTGCCTGTTAATTCTCCACAAGAGCTTTGAACTCTTGGAAGCGATTGAAAACCTCATCCTTGGTCTTCAGGAAGTATATCAAAGTCTTCCTAAAGAAATCATTAATAAAAGTAACAATGACTCGTAACCTCTAAGAGACTTCATCAACATTGGTCCACATATATCTGAATGTACTAGATCAAGAACACCCTTGGGTCTGGTGTCACTCCTTGGAAAAGTTGCTTTCATAAACTTCCCCAACACACATCCTTTACATACATCATCATGCTTTGTGCTCACCTCCGGAAAACCTGTCACTGTCTCATGAAGCAATTTAAGTGCTCCATGATGTATATGGCCCATCCTCCTATGCCATAGCTCTCCTTGATCTCTAGAATTACCGCTGCTTATGAGTTCCTTATGAGTATCAAACCGCAACTTGTAAAGTCGGTCACTCCTAACTCCAATAGCTATGGCTGATTTCCAATCCTTGTGCTTGATTAACACATTCACCCCTCTAAAGAGTACATTGTAACCTTTATCTTGAAGGAAAGATACATAAATCAAATTCATACCCAACCTTGGCACATATAACACATCATGAATGGGAATCCATTTGCCATTCTCCCTCTAAAATAGAACAGTCCCTTTCCCAACTGGATTGAGTTTGGACATGTTCCCCATAGAGATCTGTATTTTGATGCCCTCCTCCTTATAACTGGAGAAGTACTCTCTAACTCCTGTCATATGAAATGATGCCCCACTATCTATATACCAAACAACCTATGAGGTTGAGCTAGCCATACAAGCTATGACAATGAACTCATCCTCCATTCTACTAGAGAGCTCATCTGTGCTTGCTGAAGCTTCCATTTGCTTCTGGCCTTTCTTTTTCGTTCTTCTTCCTTTCTGGGAAATTGTTGACATAGTGGCCAAACTTGTGACAGTCATAGCACTTGACTTTAGACAAGTCCTTCTTCTCACTCTGTGGATTTTATCCTTTGCTAGACCCCTTCTTCGCTTTCCCTTTTCCTGCAAGGGCAATGTTTTCCTATTTTGCCTCACTTTACTGACTCTTGTTGTTGGTTCTGCTGACAAGACTAAGTCTAAGCTCCTCTTGAGTGAAGTCACTCCATAGTCGATCCCAACTCAGTAAGGTGTCTCGTCCATTAATAACTTGAACAAAGACATCCCACTACTTAGTAAACCCATTTAGGGCTATCCGCACTAGCTCATCATCATTTGGTTTATCTCCAACAGCTACCAACTCATCCTTGACAAGTTTGATTCTGGTGAGGTAACTTGTCACATCTTCTCCCTTGTTCATCTGAGTATTCCTTAGCTTTTCTCTGAGAATCAACTTTTGATTAGTGGTAGCATTCTGGTACAAATTCATAATGGTATCCCACATCTTCTTCGCTATATCTAACATATTGTTCTTCGCTATATCTAACTCTACAATATGTGGAACAATATGGTCCTTGACACCATCAAGGATCAGCCTCCTCACCTTGGCATCTTCCTTCTTATGTGCTAAGATTTGTGCTGGATCTGTAGGTACAGGTACAACACTGGTCACATATTCCTTGATCCCATTCTCTTCCAACAATAAAGGAATTCTAGCTTTCCAGACACCAAAATTCGAGGCTCCATCCAATCTATCCTGATCTCTTAAACCTGCTAGAGGCCATCTCAAAAGAAAATAATAATAATAATAATTTTGAAGAGGTAGCACTAGGTTTTATAAACCCTCAATCCTTCCTTCCTATGTTGAGCCTTGTCTACCCTTAGATTAGCTCTGATACCATATGAAAATTCTATTGCAATTACTAATTATTAATCTCCTATCTATTATAGATTATTTGACTATGGAAAATTAATTCACAACAAATATCAAAAAATAACACAACTGCAACTTCACTAATAAATTCACAGGAATAGAGAAGAAAATATGCACAATAATGAACATAATATTTTTGGACAAATTATCTGTGGAAAAACCTCGAAGGGAAAACCACTACTACAGATGAGGAATTTTATTAAACTTCAACAAATTAAGAGATACATAAACTATTTACCTCTTACTAGCAAAGCCCTAGCAATACTCTTCTTTGGAAATTATTCCCTAAATTTCTCTTGCTAAAATTCCACATCTGCTATCCCCAACACTATCACTGTGCCCTTGCTATCACTACAAGACTATTTGCTCTCACTGCAAATCTACTTGCTATCACTACAAGTCTTTCAAGCATGTCTACTTGCTATCACTACAAGTCTACTTGTTTGTGTTCTCCAAATTCCCATTGATCCCCTTTTATACTTTTTTCATTGGAAAACCAATAGCCACGATTTAATCTCAATCAATGGCTAAGATTAAATAGACTCTAACAATGCTAACTATCTGGATTTGAGAAGTCTCTAGAGGAATCAATTATTTAATTACATAATTATCTAGAAAACTCACTCCATTCTAGAAGTCTTTAGAAAATAATTAAATAATTAAATAAACATTTTTTGGGAATAGAGACACCTGTCCATGCTACATAAATTAACACTGTTGAGAAAGCTTTAAAGAACTTCAAGAGAAGGTGACTACCAAAGTTGGAATATAAGTTTACACCCATTGTAGGATGCTCCAAACACATATGAAATTGGTCCAGAATCTTGTCAAAATTATGTCATTGAAAATAGTTACATAAGTGTTGGCGATGATTGCATAGCAGTTAAAAGTGCTTAGGATCAGTATGGAATAGCATATGGTGAATCATCTACAAATATTGTTATCTGGAATCTCATACTCTGATCCAAAGTAAGTGCAGTAGTATCATTTGGGAGTGAAATGTCAGGAGGTGTCTCTAATTGTCACAGTGGAAAAATATTCTTGTATGGTAGTCAAGCTTCAAGGGGGAAAGGGGTCCATGGTAGATCTCAGTCAAAAGGAAGCAATCAAGATATAAATTTAATGAATTCATGGCTAATGTATTTGTAGAATGGTTCAAAATAGCATTGGATTGCTTATTTTCTATTTGGTTTTTTGTTGGTAATGTGTGGATATTTGGTGGCCATTCATCTTCAAGTGAGGCTCCAAATCTTTACAAGTTGTGTATTATTGCTTATATTAAGCTACATTGGTTATTCTATGCCTTTTATTTTATGTGCAACAATATGATGTTGCTTACCCTGTATCATGTCTCTCCTTGGACTTTAGGAGGATCAAACCCAAACAAGAGGAGCTTCACCTGAAAAAAATAGTTCTTTGCCAAAAATAAAAATTCAAAGCAAAAGTCAATAGAAGGACATAAGAAAAGATTCAAAGAAAAGGTCCAAACATTCGAGAAGGAAGAAAAATGTATTGGAATGAAGCAAAGATGGGAAAACCTGATCACGAGCATACACAAATAATAGATTGGAGAAATTCTCATGGAGACAGAACTAAGAAAAAAAATCACTAACAATGAAAAACCTAGGTGTTTTAATTGTTTTGATTTAGCCTATGATGTAGACAAATGAAGATCCTATCAGACAATGCAAACATAATTGTTTTGACAAATTAATTATTTAATTCAATAAAGTAACAATGAAAGGAATCAATTTTGGTGAAATTAATTATTTCATAAATTTTAAATGCATTGATCTTTATATTGAACAAATTAATTAATTATGTTCTTTTGTTGATTTCCAGGCAACAGGAGTGAGCATCGTCACAATATTAAATCCATGAAGTGTTACTTTAATTTTTTATAATTTAAAATAACATTAATTTCAAAAGATGATCTGATTATTATTTCAACCGTGAAATTTAAAGTTTATTAATTATTTTTAGTTGAAATAAAGTAGATTATTTAATTAATTTAGTATTAATTGATTAATTTTATTAGTTAATTACTATGTTTTGATGATTTACAGGTACTTTCATGCAAGAAGGATGATTTACAAATTTTGACATAGAAAAGGAGAGATTTTTCTGAAAAGAATCATCAAACTGCAGTGAATTGAATGCTTTGTGGTCTCGTTTGGAGTAATTTCTAGAGAAAGATGTTGATCTACATCATGCAACAAAAGAGAACTCAAAATCAAGATGGAAGGTGCAATTACTAACTTAAGTCAAGCTAGAGGATGGAATTACAAAATGAAATCAATTAGAGTTAAATAAAGGCTGAAATAGAAAGTTGCATTTGTGATAAACTGCATGCACACAAAAGCTACAGCTTTGGATGTCTCTATTTTGGAGGGAATTATGTAAATGATTGAGCTATTAATTGTCAAATGGAGCTCATTTGAAAGGGTTAGATTTTTAGAAAAAAAAGTTAGACATTTTGCAGATTAGTTTATTAGAGTTTTTTAGTAGGATAGATGATAAAGTTTTTTTGTATTTTTAGTTTGGCTAAGTCAAATCAAAGATATTTGTTTCTGTGCACTGGTGAAACTTGCCAAATTTGTAAAAAAAAATTATCTATTTTGCAACATTAGAAGTAGCCATACTTAAACCTACTTTAAGTTGTTATCTGGAATGGTATTCATTATGTTAAACATTTGATTTTAAACTTTCAAGGAATGAGAAAAGTTTTATCTTTTCTTTTGTTTGAATTGTGATTTGTGATCTATTGTTAAAGTTTTCACTATGAATGAATGTTTGGCTTTGTATTGATTACAGGTTGATTTGTTTTGCACTTCTAGTTTAGGAATTCCTTGAAGAGTATCAGGTCTGGTTAATTAGATGAATCAACATTCTTCTCTCCCTTGCATCCCTGATATATCTTTTTCCTTTTTTTATACCCCCCAGTTAGAGTATGTTTAAATAGGAATTAAATCTTGCAGTAACCAAGAAGCTCAATAACCAACATGCCCCTTGAACATTACAACCTCATTAACCACTCAACAAAACAACACAGTTGAGAAACAACTATAGAGACCTTGGAAGATAGGTAGTTTTAGATCAATTATCTTTTTTAGGAGAAATAGAGTAGAAATATATTTTTTTAACATTATTGTGTCAATTTGGCCATCAACATAGTTGGTTGTAGAAGGAGGGCACTTGAGCATTTTTTCTTTGTTGTATGGGAGTGGGTTAGATCTTGGAAATCCTAACTCTAATGGGTAGCCCAAGTTGTGTATACCTAGATTTATTCATGAAATGCCTGGTCACATGTATGATAGGCTTCCTTTATTTTTCCCTAATGGTAGAAAAAATGCTTCTAAACATGTCAATATTTGAAGGGATTTAGTCATTTTCTTCAAATTTAGTATGAGGATATCGTTTGTCAATTGTTTGTCAAAACACTTCAAGGTACAACAATGCAATGGTATGTTAATCTGCCACCAAATTCTATTTATTCATGGATAGAATTAGAAATCTTATTCTTGGATCAATTTGATCCTCATGTGTGTGCACCACACCCATCACAAGAATTTGTAGCTACAAAAAGGATACCACTGGAACCCATTTACCAATTCAATCACAGGTTCTTGTTTATATAACAAAGGGTTCAAGCTTTAAATTTGGTTATTGATGATCATATCCTAATAGAAAATTATTTTTAGGGTTTGAACCCTCCATTTACAATAAAAATTAGATGTTGTGGCATGAGGCTACATCCCTACATGATGCATTGAACAAATCTCTCTTATTGGTACAATTGAGACATGGCACAAGAAATTTGGGTAGCCAAAATCAAGTTTATAATCCTCTGGTTCTTGCAAACTGCCATCCTTTGCATCCCTACATAGGTTTACCCACCATCCCTACCTAGATGCAATAATTCTCACAAAGAAGCTACAACCTTCCTAATCTTCCAAGCACCAAGTTTTCCAATGCTTCATATCAAGTCAATCCCATGCAAGACAATTGGAACAACCTATCTCTACAAAATCCAACCACAGAGGTAAGTATTCCACTTGTCAATGAAGTTGTAACTATATCATCTCTTTTCAGTCATACTACCACACATAATGCATTGGATCATGATGAAGTTGTAAATGAAACATTTGATGAGAAAGTATATCATTTTGATGTTTTATTTGGAAAATAACATGAAATGAATTTAAATTCAGGGAATAATGGAAATATCAGGTTAGAATGTAGTTTCATTGGAAATGATAAAACTAACAATGATATTGAATGAGATAAAATATCAACATAGGACTGTTGTCATGAGAAATCAACAATACTTTCCAATGCTTTAAACAACTCTTCTGACCAAGATGAGAATTAGTGTGATGAATGATGGACAAGATAGCATGGTTCATGTTGGCTAGATATCCCACGTATGCAAAGTCAAGTAAGGGAGAAATTAGAAGAATTAGGAGATCTAAAGCTATCAAAACTTTTTACACCAAATGGATGTAAAATAAATCTAACAACTCAACATTCCCAAATGGATTTCCATGTTTTCCTAGGTATGATGGAATTATATTTCATACAACATATCACTGTTGAAGAAATACTTATGGAAGATCCCTGGTGTACGTATCCCCTTGATGAGGTAGATGGACTAGTTAGCACACATGAAAATGATAATGACTCCATTTGAAATTATGAGAGTAACTATGAGAACATGTTGAGCTCTTCCCCATCATCTGATTACCTTGATCCTTACATTGAAATGGATCCAACAACTGACAAAGTTTCCCTACTTGGTGCAGACTTGATAGATGTGGATAAGAATTTCATTGATGCATTCATAGGTTCTTTTATGATGGTGGACAAGGAAGAAACACCCTATGATGAGTTAACACAAGAAAATGACTCTATTAATTTGAATAATGAACAGATTGAAATAGAGAACAACATACTTCTAGATAATACTACAAATCAATGTTGTGGTCAAGGACAAGGATTTGAATGCCAAAATTATTCTTTGAAAGAAGGTAAAATGGATGTCTAGGTTCACCAAGTGTTGCCTGATGACCAAGTACATTAGATTTATGTATGTTAAGAAAATAGATTGGGTTTTAATGCTAATCAAAATATTGACATGAATGAGTTTAGTGTTTTATTTTAGCAAGGAATGCATGATAAGATTCAGCTAGATGAAGCAAAAGAATATCAAGCGGAATGTCAAGAGGCTACTCCAAAGATTGAACCGCTTCACCATGATGAAGAGAACGAAATGGGGGAGTATCCTCTTAGTTTTTATTATGTTTATTCAAATATGATGTTTGAAGAAACTCCTTGCTTAGAATGCACTAGTGAATTTGATCTTAACAGTGATGAGGTTGATGCTGACTTGCACATTTTAATTTATTTACAGAAACATGAACTAAAGAAGTGTTTTCTTGGATTTGAATCCATGCATTCAAATGAGTTGTTTGAAGACAATCCCTAGTCACCATGTACCAGTATCTCTGGAATTAATGATGATGAGTTGGGTGCTTATTTTCAAACTCTTTTGGGCGACATGCTTGAAGAGAGTGCTGACAACAATGCTTCATTTCTAGAGGAAAAGGGTTTGTAGACCTTGCATGTTGACAACATGGGTGATTTGCTACTCAATCCATTTGAAGAGATCAAAGGAATCTAGGACTCTATATCTGAGTGGAATATAGAGATGTTGGTTTTTAAATGGATATCCCAACTGCAAAAAAAAACTCGCTTCACATGATCAATGTAGGATTCTTCCTTTTGGTTCACATTCAGAGGTAAGTTGTTCTGATCTCTTGTTGTTCATAAAGATTGCTAAGTTAGGTAAGGAAAATTTTGAGCAAACTAATTTAAAGGTTGAGGAAGCTGATCATTTAATTGGTGATGCATGTATTTTGGAAAACATGATTGAAGTTAATGGTCCTTGTGAAATCAAAATGCTAGTTTGTTGTTCGAAACTAGTGTTGATTGTGATAAGGATATGCATGAAATTTTTGAACTAGGTTCGAATGTCTTGAATGCTGATGATGCATTGCTAATGGATGTCCTTTATGTTGACATGCATGTACTGGAGCAAAATGGAATGATCTATCATGAGTTGAGACCTTGTGAGAAGGAAGTCATACAACATGAGCATGCCACAACAACTAAACGTCTTTTAAATCAAGTGGTATCTTTTCATTACCCTATGTGTTCTAATGATTTTTAGTTTGGTTATAATTTTAGGGATGATAAAATGTGTTTGTGGGTAAATCATGACAAGGTGAGAACACACAACTGTTAATATTTCAAACTTTATACCCTCAGAATTAAAGTGAAAGTGTCCCATGCCTATAGAGAAGCCAATAAGGTGGCTGATTACTTCGGCAACGAAGGGGCTAAGAAGGGCAGGGAAAACACACGGAGGAAGAATGACTACCTCCATCCTGAAGTGAAAGCGGTAATTTATTATGATTCAGTGCATGGAAGAGAAGTTTGTCTTCATCATGATGAAGCGGATAAAGATTAGGTACGTTGATTTCATTAGATTTGATGGGACTGACATCATTTTCTTTTTCAAGAAGTGTCTCCGGCACGCTTTCTGGGTGTTTGATAAAATATGCCTAAACGGGACCTAGAGCAACTGTAGGGTGTTGTTTAACAGAGCTTTGAAAATGGTGGGAGAAAGAAAACGTGTGGAGCCAAACAGTTTTCAGGAGCATAGAAAGAATGACAAAGCCTAGGAAAGAATTGAAAAGGGAGGCTTAGTCCCGTATCTGGAAAAGCTCCATGGTACTGACGAGGGGATGCTGGACTATTTTGTAAAAAATTGGAAAAATGGTGAGATTGTGTTGTTTGGCAGGAATGTTAAGCTAAATGAGGATTTAATTGGTGAGATAACTGGTCTTTCGACAGAGGGTGTGAAATTTTATTGGGACCGTTGGTTCTCTGATGAAGCGGTCATTAAATTTCCAAAAAAAGACAAGGAGAAGGCTAAGTTGGTTAAGGTTGCCAATAGCTACTTTGATGTGGAGTCCATCAAATCTATCTAGAGGAAAGTTTTAAGAGTTATTATGGAGTATATCACGGTTGACGGGTGCTTCACCAGAGTGTATGGTTACCACTTTTCCATTCTGAACTATTTCCGTCACAAGGTTCGTATCTCTCTACCTTTTTACTTATTCTCTTCTTTGAAGAATTGCCTTGATGAAGCTGAAAGAAACTCTAGGAGGACTGCTATTATTCACCCTGGTCTTGATAGGCTCATATTTGAGCATTATCAAAATTTACCTGCTTTGCCTAAAATTGTTGATATTGGAGAATTGGATGATGAGAATACAGAAATTAGTAGGGAGAATGACCCCCGGGGCCCCCTTGCTTGTGCCCCTATTGGTCCTAAAACTAATGCTCCCCTATCCCTGTCTTGTCAGAATGCCCTTAAGGATTCTGCTCCGTTGTCATTTCCTAAGTTGCAGCCTTTGCATGAGTGCCCTAGTTTGGGTTTTTCCTCGCTGCCCTGTCTTAATCCCCAGCTGTCTCCTGGCTGCCCTACTCCGGGTTTGGTCTCTGGTTTTAAAGGTACCTCTGTTACGAAACTTGTCTCGCATTCTGGGAATTCCATGGAAATTCTTTCTGATAAACCTATGGTCAGTAAGGAGTCAGCCCCTAGTGCCCCTGCGTCTGGAAGTTTTGGGAATGCCCCTATTGACTCCCCTAATCAGGATGAAATTAATTCGGCCCTGAATAAGCTCAAGCCTGAGGACATTGTGAGTGTGGCAGAAAAAAGTACGGATGGCCTTTTCACTGTTCTCAAGTGGACCCAGAACGAAGTCTGTGATTTGAAAGGCCGTAATATAGACCTAAGCAACATGGTCATGGATTTGGAGCAGAAGATTAGCTGGAGTTGTAAAGAGAATGAAGGACAGGAAACCCCCTTACCAAGGAAAAGACAACATTCGCAGGAGGAAAGATTGACTAGTATCGAGTGCAATATGTCCAAGATAGGCCAAAATATTAGGGCCACTGTGGTGAACAATCACAAGATTGCCAGGCATAACACCATTATCATCAATGCTATGGTGGAAAAGCTCGAAAAAAATCAAAAGGGTTCGCTGGTCGTGGATTTGGATGCAGACAGAGGATGCGGCAGATCTGCTGGTGAAGGGATTTAGACTCGTACCTGGGCTAACACTAAGAGGTATACCCCGACTTCGTCACATACAACTCAAATCCTCAAGCAGGGGTTACAGGATATGAAGGATGTTGAAAAGGAGGCTGAGGAGTTATTGAACACCTTGGAGTAGTGCGGTGGTGTTTGTTTCTAACTTTTTGGGCTGTCCTTTTTCTGGACCTTGTTGTCTCTTGGTGCTGTCGTTTCCTTTTTGGGACAACCGTCTGCTTGTTTGGACTTATTTTGTTATCTTTTGTTGTTTATACTCTGCGGTTTCAGGTCCCTGTAAAACCTGTTTTTTCCTTTTCAAAAACTTTATACCCTCAGAATGAATTTGCTGCACATAAACTTTACATTTCTAAGTATAAAGATAAGTTTACTAGATTCAAAACCATACCTAGCAAATTAAGACTTTTGCACATAATGAAAAATCAGTCAGGTGATCTATAAATTTTTGTAGTTTTATGTTTGTAGAGCTTGGTTTTAGAGTTAGTTTAGGATTAGGATTGGTTAGTTTCAATTTTTTTTAGTTTAGTTGGTTTTCTTTTTGTTTTGTTTCCTATTGTCGGTTTTGTTTTCTTTCCTTTCATTCTGTTATCTTTCTTTTTCTATGTCCTCTTGCTTTTGTTTTTATTTAGGTTTTTTCCTTTGTTTTGGTCTTTGGTTTATTTTTTGTTACTTTTTGTTCTCTTTTTTTGTTTTGGTTTTGATAGTTCATCATGTTTGTTTGCGTGTTTTTTCTTTTTCTCTTCTCTTTTTGTCTATTTCTTTTCTTTCTTCTGGGGGGTTCCTCTCATTGACAATAGAAGCTAAGTTATACTGAAAGGTGAATCTGTTGAGAGTCTGCTATCTATATTTTCAAACACTTGGTCAGTCAGTTTCTTTGAAAAAATTGATTTACCTTCATCCATTTCAAATTGGGGAATGTTAGCATGCACTAGAACTTGGTGCATTATGAAAATTTTGAGGATTCTTTGAAAGCCTAAAATGATCTGCACATCTTAAGAAATCCATCAGTTAGTTTACATCGGGTGGGGTAGCTCTATTCCAAGTGAAAAATCTATGGGGTTCAATTTATTTCACAATGTCCACTGTGGTTCTCAACCCGTTGCTTAAGCTTCACTACTTAAGGATTGAGGGAAACAAGAAAATATACTTTAAAATAATCAACATCTGAAAAAAGAGAAAGGAAAAAAATCTGAAAATGAACTCAATCAGCAAGGGTGACTTGAGTATCTCTATCAGGGCTATATACACTTGACTAGTAGTAGAGCAATGCTTAGAGAGAATCAAAGGTATCTCTATCGGGGCTATAGATGCCTATCTGGTAGCAGAGCTATGCTCAAGATATCATTGCACATCAAAAATATAACTCACAACTACGTAGCTTGGGTAGAATCTATTCCACTTTGATGAAAACAATGCTTATGGAGGGGAATGAATCATTTGCAAACACAAACAGATTTCAGTTTCATCTCAGACCTCTGTTGTTCCCTAGTTTTGATTGTGTTTGCACTTCTTAGATTGTCTTGAATGAGCGTAAACTAGAGATTTCAGGTATTTGGAGGGTTGTGTGTTTTAAAATGCTTAGAGAATTTTCCCAGTCAAGTCGCCATTTGTTATTCCTTGCATACACGTCCCAAATTTAACTTGGAAAAGTTGGGGACCCCCTTTGTTTTCTTTCATTTCGCTAGATTTTTTTGTTGTAGTTGTGCTTTATCATTTTTGTTTTCATCATTTCTTGTACCTTGTTTGTTTTCTTTGTCTTTGTCGAATTTGGGTTTCAAACGAGAACTTGCACTCTATACTTTTGGAAAGTTCAATTTCTCATTTCTATCCCAACTTCGATCTCTTTTTTCTTGTCATCATTGTTTTGTCCAGATCGAGTTGTGGGATGGAATTGACACCTGACACCTTTTAGGGTTTCAAGTTCTAGTTCTGCCCTGACTCCAATCTTTGTTTCCTTTGTGTTCCTTTTGTATGGTTCGGGTTAGGGTATTAGACCGAAATAGGAACAAGGAACCTTTCGAAGGTTCCTTTTCTTGGTTCCATCCTGATCTAGGTTCCCTGATTTTCCTTCAGGTCTTGTTTGGTTTCGCATTCCTTGTCTGGTCCTGATCCTAATCCCTGTCTTTTGTCGCATCATTTTCTTTTCATCTTTTTCTTACGTCTTTGTCTTTCATTGTTTGTTTTGGTCATTTTCATTGTCTCGTTTGTCCATCTTCATCCTTTCCTCGTTGTGTCGTTTATCCATTTTCTGGTTGTCATTTAGTTTCCTCTATTTCTTCATCTTTTGTTTCTCGTCGTCGTTGGTTTTGTTTTTGCGTCACTTGTTCTTTAGAATAAATAAATCTTTTTATTTAAAAAGGTTTAATTGTAAAATGCAAAAATTAAAAAAAAATTAAAACATCTTAAAAATACAAAGAAATAAGAAAAATAAAAATACCAAAAAAGGAAACATAAAAATAAAAAATAGAATATTGACAAACATACAAAATAAAAAAAATTCTAAAATAAAAATGCAAAAATTACAAAATACAAAATAAATGAATAATTTTTTATTTTAAAAGATTTAAGTATTAAATGATTTAAAATTTAAATAAATAAAATCTTTTTTTTTAAAGATCTTAGACAATAATAATAATAAATTAAAATATGGTTTAATTTTAGAATAAAAGAAAATAAATAAATCTTTTACAATTTTTATTTAAAAAAAGATTTAATAGAATTTTGAATTTCAATAACATAATTTTTTTAAATCTTAAAAGATTTTAAAAGTCAAAAATCTTTAAAAAGAAGTAAAAGTCAAATTTTATATATATATATATATACTTAAAACTTAAAAAAAAATACAAAAGTAATTAGTCGAGATGGTTCCCATCCAAACATTAGAACCAGAAAAAAAAAAAAGATTTAATAGAATTTTAAATTTCAATAACATAAATCTTTTAAATCTTAAAAGTCAAAAATCTTTAAAAATAAGTAAAAGTTAAAAGTTTTAAAAAATAAATAAAAAAAACAAAAAATAAAATAAAATAAAAAAATACAAAGATAACTAGTCGGGGATGGTCCCATCCAAACATTGGAACCAAAACAAAAAATGTTTGCATTCTAAATTCTTCCGAACCCGGTAAAGTTTGGTAAAGGCAAAAAGGCAATGTGATTTCAGAATATTTCGAGTTCAGACAAAATATTGGAACCACACATTAAAGTGGTCCTGGGTTTGTGCTCGCCCCGCACCCGCACCCCGCATTCCCCATTGAAAGGAGTTGAAACCCGTCGGAAATCGAGCTCGGACCGAAAGTTGGAACCAGCCAAAATTTAATGTTCACGTCCAGAATTTTCTCCATCCTGCTCCCGCACGCATGAAGGAAAAAAAATTTCTCATCCTTTGGCAGACCCGAACCCGAGCCTGATGGACCATTGCCGGAAGGCTCAAGGTGCAAAAATTTTCCCATCCTACGCTTGGTATGAAAATACATATAGAGAGGCAACAAATTGTTTCAAAACAATCGATTGCATCTGCCCTAGTAGAGATTCGTGCATACGATGTGGAAGCACGCAGGGTCGTATGTCGTTTGATGCAATACCCCAAAGATCTCAAAGCATAAAAACCTATGCTCGGAGGAGTGACCAAAAAATGGATTTGAAACTTTGGAGAAGGATTTGGACGGCCATTAAAGCACGACGGAGATTTATTTTTGGACAGTATAATTGCACGTCTCCAATATATGATTACAGGGACGATGCACGGGAGAAGTTTGATGGGATGGTTTTGTGAAATGTCATCCCACAGAATGCAATTGTGCAGAAGAATCTCGCCTAAGGGCTTTAAGAATTTTGAGAAAATGCATCTGGCTATGGCCAGATTCCCCTCTTCCCCCGCGCGAATATAGAAGCACGAAATGGATTGCTGAAAAAATGGAAATGCTCTGGTAAACACAGCAAAATGGCAAACGGCACAAGAAGGCATGCAAACTATTTGACAGTTTGCCTCAAAGAAAATGTGGTCTCGTGGGATGCCATAATTGCAGGAGATGCAAAATAGATTTGGCGAAAAGGCTCTAGAAACTCCCAAGCAATTTAATTGGCGGGGGGAAACATCAAACAAAAGGCATGCGAACATTTTGACGAGTTCCTCAAAGGAAATGTCATTTGAAGGAGCCATGATCACAGGCATCGCACAAAGGGAAGATGAGTTTAGCATATGCAAGTATGGACCAAATTAAAATGTGGTTGCAAGACATGGGATCAATCCAAAGGTTCCAAAACTTTTAGGCAATGCGGTGCAGATTTAAGGCCGAAGTCCACAACCTTTGCTAGCATCTTCTAACGCCCGCGCTGATAAAGGAGAATCACCTGTAAGCATCTGCCCTGGTAACATCCAAGTAAATGGGGAAACATAGATTATAGCTTGAAACACTTGACCGAATGCCTGAATGCCTGAATGAGATGTCGTTTCATACAGTGAAATAATTGCACAAATGCACAAAATGTGAAAGCATAGACAGCGCATGGAGGAGTACGCTAACTCTTTGACTGAATCTCTCAACAGAAACTCATGGAATGCCATGATTGGATAAGGCATGGCTTTTACAAGGCACACGGGCTGTTGGACCGAATGCCCCATAGCCATTTCATATCAGATGACAGACACACAGACTGGCATAAGTGATTGAAAGGGGAGCTTTGGAATATGGTGTGAACAAATGCACAGAAGGGATCTATTAAGAGCTTCAAGAACCCTACGAGCATTGGCCCAGGTAGACATAGATGTGAAAATCATGCATTCAAAATATGGAGGCAAGAAAGGCGTTTAAAATTGTTTGTAGAATCTGCGCAAAATGGATTTGATTAGAATTTACAGAAAAACTTTCAAGCAATTTCTATTGGCTGGCGCAAAGCTAAATCTTGTAGTCTTATTCCCCATATCTGCGCCAAAATAGATGTGTAGAGAAGACATGGAAAACGTTCGACAGAATGCTTTAAATAGATGTTATCGTCTCAGGAATGCAATGACTGCAGAGGTGTGTAACCGGATCTGTTGAGAAAGCTTTAAAGACCTTCAAGAAAAGGTGAATAGCAGAGGTGGAATAGAAGTTTGCGCCCATTGTAGGATGCTCCAAACACAGATGACATTGGTCGAGACTCTTTTCGGAATTGTGTCATTGAAAATAGTTACATAAGTGTTGGTGATGATTGCATAGCAATGAAAAGGGCTTTGGATCAGTATGGAATACCATTTGGTCGATCATCTATAAATATTGTTATCTGGAATCTCATACTCTGATCCAGAGTAAGTGCAGCACTATCAATTGGGAGTGAAATGTCAGGAGGTGTCTCTAATTGTCACAGTGGAAAAATATTCTTGTGTGGTAGTCAAGCTTCAGTGGGGAAAGGGGTCCATGGTAGATCTCAGTCAAAAGGAGGCAACCGAGATATAACTTCAATGAATTAAGGACTAGTGTTTTTGTAGAACGGTTCAAAATAGCATTGGATTGCTTCTTTTCTATTTGGTTTGTTGTTGGTAATGTGTGGATATTTGGTGGCCATTCATCTTCAAGCGAGGCTCCAAATGTTTACAGGTTGTGTATTTTTGCTTACATTAAGCTGCATTAGTTATTCTATGCTTTTTATTTTATGTGCAACAATATGCTGCTGCTTACCCTGTTTCATGTCTCTCCTTGGACTTCGGGAGGATCAAACCCAAACAAGAGGAGTTTCACCTGAAACAAATGGTTCTCTATCAAAAATACAAGTTCAAAGCAAAAGTCAATAGAAGAAGATAAGCAAAGATTCAAAGACAAGGTCCAAATGTTCGAGAAGGAAGAAGAATGTATTGGAATGAACCAAAGATGGAAAGATGTGATGACGAGCATACACAAATAACAGATTGGAGAAATTCTCATGGAGATAGAACCAGGAAAAAAAATCATTGACAATGAAAAACCTGGGTGCTTTAATTGTTTTGATTTAGCCTACGATGTAGAGAAATGAAGATCCTATTAGACAATGCGAACATAATTGTTTCGGCAAATGAATTAGTTAATTCAATAAAGTAACAATGAAAGGCAACAATTTTCTTGAAATTAATTATGTCATGAATTTTAAATGCATTGAATTTTAAATGCATTGATCTTTATATTGAACAAATTAATTGATTATGTTCTTTTGTTGATTTAGGTAACAAGGGTGAACGTCGTCACACTATTAAATCCATGAAGTGTTATTTTAATTTTTGATAATTTAAAATAACATTAATTTTAAAAGATGATTTGATTATTAGATTATTATTTCAACCGTGAAATTTAAAGTTTATTTGCTTTTAGTTTAAATAAAGTGGATTAGTTAATTAATTAAGTATTAATTGATTAATTTTATTAGTTAACTACTGTGTTCTGATGATTTACAGGTACTTTTATGCAACAAGGATGATTTACAAATTTGACATACAAAAAGGAGAGATTTTTTTTAAAAGAATTATCAAACTGGAGAGAACTAAATGCTTTGTGGTCCCATTTTGAGTAATTTCTAGAGAAAGATGTTGATCTACATCATGCAACAGAAGAGAACTCAAAATCAAGCTGAAAAGTGCAATTACTAACTTAAGTCAAGCTGGAGGATGGAATTGCAAACTAAAATCAATTGCAGTTAAATAAAGGATGAAACAAAAAGTTGCATTTGTGATAAACTGCATGCACACAAAAGTTACAACTTTTGATGTCTCAATTTTGGAGGGAATTATGTAAATGATTGAGCTATTAATTGTCAAGTGGAGCTCATTGGAAAGGGTTAGATTTTTAGAAAAACAAGTTAGAAATTTTGCAGATTAGTTGATTAGAGTTCTGTAGTAGGATAGATGATAAAGTTTTTCTATATTCTTAGTTTAGCTGAGTCAATTCAAATATATTGGTTTTTCTGCACTGGTGAAACTTGCCAGATTTGTAAATGTTGTTTATCTATTTTGCAATAGTAGAAGTAGCTAGACTTTAAAAACCTACTTTAAGTTGTTCTTTAGAATGGTGTCCATTATGTTAATCATTTGATTTGAAAGTTTCAAGGAATGAGTAAAGTTTTATCTTTTCTTTTGTTCGAATTGTGATTTGTGATCTGCTATTAAAGTTTACCTTGTGAATGAATGTTCGACTTTGTATTGATTACAGGTTGATTTTTTTTGCAGTTCTAGTTTAGGAATTCCTTGAAGAGTAACAAGTCTGGTTAATTAGATGAATTAGCATTCTTCTCTCTCTCCAGTCCTTGATCTATCTTTTTCCTTTTTTTATACCCCCTGGTTAGAGTAGGTTTAAATAGGAATGTGATCTTCCAGCAACCGAGAAGCTCAATAACTGGCAAGCCCCTTGAACATTATTGCTATGCCCTTAATATTAGTGTACATCGGGTTATGAATAGTCGGCTTGTGGCTATCTTAACTCTTTATTAAGTCATAGTATCATTAGTATATTGTTATTTAGTTGTTTAGGTTGGCCTAAGACTTATATAGGTGTGTCTAAGTCGGCCTAGGCGATATCCTAGGCATAAATAGGTATATATAGGAGGTTGTGAGTCTTATTTCATCATCATGTTGTGAAGTGTGTTTTCATTAGAGATATTTGGAGGTTTGCCCCCTTGAAGTGGCTTGTTATGAAATAACTTGCAAAATAGAAGAATATGATATGAAATATGTTGCAAATACTTGATAATAAATGAGAATAACCGCATATCCACCTTTGGAAATAAATTCCTAGATCCCATAGGAGTACTAAAGCTTGTGTCAATGGTAGCTGACCTAGAATTTTCACCTTGGTCACTTGAGAACTCCCTTTTTGGTTCAGCCATGTAGGTGCTTAACATGTTTCATATGTCTGATATGTCTCCTCTTAGGTCAAACATATCCATCTTAATTGAGGAAATTTCTTCCTTGACCTTAGTTATTTCCTCATTAGGAGTAATATCCTGTATTGTTACCCCATCCTTATCAGGAGTCTTCCCCGAAGTGACAACATTCGTTTTGCCCCTTGTTGCAGGCCTCGTCATGATGGGAACCACTAATTTGAAATAAATCACAAAAATGAAACCTAAATTCTCTAAAAAAATTACTATAACTTACTAGGGAAAAAGTAACTCTCACCTAGAAAAATCTCCAAGAAATAAGTAGATTTGTAGCATGGAGAGTGATAATTGTGAAAAAAAAAAAAATTCAATAACTTCCTTATTTCTGCTCCAATTCCTCCAATTTTTTTACTATAATCACCTTTAGTATGTATTCAAAAACCCAATAAAAATTAGACTCCAATTCAACAAATCGTACGAGATATGTAGATTCCAAAAAAATTGTGGCTAAATGTTTGGTTTGTCAAAGGAATAAAGGGGAGACAATTAAGACAACTGGTCTCTTGCAACCCTTATCTATTCCTAGCTAGCGTTGGGAAGAGGTATCCATGGACTTCATCACAGGGCTTCCCAAATCTAAAGGTCATAATGTCATCATGGTGGTAGTTGACCTCCTCACTAAATATGCACATTTCATTGCATTATCACATCCTTTTACAACAAGTGCAGTGGCGAAAGCTTTTTTGGAGAATATCCAAAAGCTACATGGTACACCTAAGGTTATTGTTAATGATCATGATCCTATCTTCACTAGTCACTTTTGGAAAGATTTATTCTCATGTTTGGGTACTCAATTGGCTAATAGCTCTTCATACCACCCTCAATCAGATGGGAAAACTGAGGTTGTTAATAAGTGTTTGGAAGGATATCTACATTGTTTCAATTCGGAGAAACAGTCTCAATGGGTAGATTGGCTACCACTTGTAGAATGGTGGTATAACACTTCTTTTCATAGCTCATAAAAAATGTCTCTATTTTTGGCACTTTATGGATATCATCCTCCTTCCATCACATCATCAATAAAGGTGTCACCAAGAGTTCATGCAGTAGAAGACCACTTGCTTCATCAAGAACAAGTACTTTTAGGGTGAAAGTTTAGCCATGGCACAAAATTGAATAAAGCAACAAGCAAACCAACATCGTAGTGAAAGAAGTTTTGATGTTGGGGATTGGGTCTTCTTGAGATTGAAGCCTTATAAGAAAATCTCACTAAAGCAACAAGAAAATAATAATAATTTTCTCCAAGGTATTATGGTCCATACCAAATCATGCAAAAGATCAGTAGTGTTGCCTACAAGCTAGAGTTGCCGCCAACAACAAAGATACATCCAGTTTTCCATGTTTCCTATTTGAAGAAGGTCATTGGGCATAATATTCCCACTCAAACAACACTACCAAAGCTCGATGAAGAACGAAGAATCATTTTGGAACCAAAGTGCATTCGTCAAACATGCACAAAGAAGTTGAGGAATAGAACTCTCATTGAGTATCTTATCCAATGGAAGAATTTACTAGTTGAAGATGCCACATGGGAGGAAGAGGAGTTCATTTAAAAGAATCCAAACTTGATTAGCATTGAGGATAATGCTTCTTTGAAGAAGGGGGCATGCTATGCCCTTAATATTAGTGTGCATCGGGTTATGAATAGTCATCTTGTGGCTATCTTAACTCTCTATTAAGTCATATTATCATTAGTATATTTTTATTTAGTTGTTTAGGTCAGCCTAAGAGTTATATAGGTGTTTCTAAGTCAGCCTAGGTGATATCCTAGGCATAAATAGGTATATATACCTGAGGTTGTGAGTCTTATTTAATCATCATGTTGTGAAGTGTGTTCTCATTAGAGATATTTGGAGGTTTTCCCCCTCGAAGTGGCTTGTTATTCTTAATATAGTTATTATCAAGTATTTTTAGCATACTTCATATCATATTCTTCTATTTTCAAGTTATTTCATAACAATTATAGCCTCATTGAATGCTCAACAAATAACACAGTTGAGAACCAACTATAGAGACCTTTGAAGATAGATGGTTTTAGATCAATTATCTTTTTCAAGAGAAATAGAGTAGAAATATTTTGTTTAACGTTGTTGTGTCAATTTGGCCATCAACAATGCCAACTACTGAATACAATGGTGAAAATAGCTATCAATTCACTTGTATTTATCAAGCAAGCCTAATGATATTTTCTCATCAACTTTTTCCTCACACACTTGAAGGAGCAATTAATTCCTAGCATTGACTAATTCATCATTAATCACCTTGGTACCAAGAGATCAGCGAATCATTCCTCATAATGGCTAGGAATTAATTCCTTGCACACAGAAGGACTTGATTCAATTATTTCTAAAGAGAGCATGCCACTAATGCTTCAATGGTTGTCGAACAAAAACGGCTATCACTTGCGTGATTTGAATTTTGAATATTAGTCGTCGATATCAAAATGAGATGGAAGATTGTGTGTACGAAAATCAATGAAATCAAGTTTGAAAATCCAATACTATGGCTCGTCATCTCTCAACCAATGAGAAAATATGACTGGGTGCCAAGTCACTCATCCCATAGAATCTACCATGCTCCGCACTACAGTCGAGAACACCACATGTCACCTTTTTGTGCAACTCGCAAGTTGTTTAGCGGGCATTAATCGTGTACCAAGAGGTGTATGATGAACGGCCATGATTAAATATTAATCTATCATTATAGACATGTATTTAATCGTCGTCGATTATTGGGCTTTGGTACAAGGGTTGGACTTCATACGGAAAGGACACATGTCATCATCTCACAGACCTTGCTCGCTTTAGGACAACTCTTCATTAATTCATGTGCGGGTGTGTGATGGGTGGCAAGGATTCAATTTGTAGATCCAACAGTTCTTGCTCCTGTACCCACTTAAAAATTAGTCATAAAAGGGGCCATGACTAGGCTGACGATGATAAGACCATTGAGAATGACCATTAAAGTCCCCTAAAATATATTTTTCCTGACTTTATAAAAATTTGGCGCGAGACTATGCATAGAGAGATCGATTTTCCTAACCAACAGAGCTAGTCACCAAATGTGCTTAAAATCCTAGATTATGACTTACATAATTGACAACCAGTAGGAGCAAGTCACCGCAAAATTATAACATCTAAGGGTTTTAGAATGGGATACCTATTAAAATAGGGTTTACAACCATACCCTTAGCCAATTTTGACTATAGAACTCAAAAACCATCACTCAAATTATGGTTCTCTCAAAACTTTTGTAGAATTTTAGGAGCTCTATCATTTTATAAAGTCATTCTTGCCTAAAATGGATGCCTTGAATACATTGATGGTAAATTGATTTTCAAGGAGGGTAGGTTTGAGTCACAATAAACAATGGTAGGAGTTCCAAATTAAGTGGGGTTGTGGGTAAAATGTACAAAATGTCAAGAATCATAGTTCCATAGATTCATGGAATTGAGGATGATAGGGAAGTCATGCTAGAGGAGATATGAGATGGGGAAGGCTAAAAATGGAACTCTAATAAGAACAAGTCATCAAGATGTCGAGACAAGTAGTCAATATGGGGCTTAACTTGGTACCAAGTAAAGGAAATCCAATCAAAATTTTAACTCCAATAGGTTATATAAAAAGTTAAGTGGAGTTTCCAAAAATTAACAGGTTGGTGGAAATGGGTACATGATTAAGGGCGATGGAAAATTCTAACTCCATAAGAATTAGCAACATTTTTGGAGTACAAGATATTAGACCTCAAGGAGAAGAGATGAATGGGAATGTTTACTAAGGGATATGATGAATGAGGAAGTTTGAAATTTTAATAGATACAAAGGACTTATATTTCTAATAGATATTAAAGCTTTCGGGATCAAGAATGCAAAATGTATGGTATAGGGGGTGGGAAACACTAAAAATCTAAAAAAACAATAATTTCACAAAATTTTCATAAGGAATTATGTGGGTTTCAAGATCCATAAGGAAAGTATGCAAGTATGGACAACCCCAAAAGTACAAAAGGCTCGCAAACACATAAAACACCAACAAAACACTATAAACAACTCATTCTTAAATTTGTATTGACTTTTGTATCATTTGAAACATAAGGGACATATTTAGGATGTCTCAAATTGGTAATTAAAAATATTTTAAAATGTGAATATCAAACAAAAGGAAAGGGACTCAACAAAAGTAACAATTTTTTTTTGAGTCCCAACATGAACCAAACAAAGAAAAATAAAAATCATATCTAAAAGGAATTAGGCTATCATAGTGAAATGAAATCATTATAAAAATAAATAATCTAAAATCCCTACTCACTCATGCACAAACTCATATGGGTTAAGATAGACACATAGATGATAAGGGTCAATAAGGAATAAAATGATAATAGTAATAAAATGAGTTAACATGTATAGTTGAATCCCAAACACACATTTTTAAAAATGTATAGCAACTTAGCTACATCCAAGATTATTTTCTACTACTTGTAACTTTTTTACAAACAATAAATATTTTATATTTGTAAATTAAAATCAATCATGGAACTTAAGTTTATTTGTTTGTATAAAGAAAAATTTAGATAAGACACTACAAAATCACCTATATTATTATAGTTTTAACTAAAATAATTATTAGATATTGAGATAGGTTGCAAACATGCACCTTATATTAAATCTGCACAAATGGTATGTCAATTATTTTAGTTAAAACTATAATAATATTGAACGGGGATTAATCTGCACCTTATATTAAATTTTTTGTAGTCTTGTAAATTGTCAACCTTGAAAATTTCACACTACCTTAACAACCTAGTTTCCCTACAATATGAGTTATAATAATAATTATTCATTTTACGGAAAATTTGATAAAATACATTTAAATCCCTAATATCTTGACAAATTTGAGTAAAAATCAACCAGTCAAGGGTGTGGATGCCCTTGACCTTAAAGGGGTCCTATTTTAAATTTTAGTGTTGGTCTTTGGAGAATTAAAAAGATCCCAGGTCAACCTATATTTTAAAATATCAATCAAGATGCATATATAAATGTTTTATTCTCATTTGAACATTAAAAAAAGGATTATTATGAAGAATGAGCTATTATGGTCAAATTGTGAAGATGCATTGAGTTATCCTTCATATGATATAACAATCTAGTGTGTTTTGAGAACTAACCTCTTGCAAGTCTATCATGCATCAAGGTATCCATCAGTCAACATTTGTGGTAAATTTTGGTGTGGCATAACTTCATCAAGGATTTCATACCAAAGGCAATCTTTTCAATTAAAATTTATCATTTTAGTCAATTATTATTTTGGCCTTTGCTTGAACTAGGGTATGTCCTCTTGATCACCATAATTTGCTATACATGAAGTTGGAAACACCAAAACGGAGTTTGATTTACGAAAGAACCTATATAGCAAGGCCTTTTAGAAAATAAAGAGGGAATAACTAAATAATTCATCACTAGAGATAAATTGGTTGTTGACCAATATTACCAAATATACTAGATGTAAATGATAATATGGTTTGACATTGTAGGTTGAGATAGTCACAATCTAAACATGAATCAAATATCAAGTCAGATAATAAGAAGATATATACTATGAAGAAAATATTATTTAGATTCACAAATGGTGTGATCCATTAGGGTTATTGTAAATCATCATGAAAATTTGAGAACACGAAGACCATAAGGAAAGGAATGAACCATAAGATAATTGAAACAAATGATTTGCAATCAACTATCCTAGACCAATAAAATTGAAATCATAGTGTAATTTCTTACAAAATTTAAATTTTTAGGGCTACTCAATCATTAAGGACACATAACCACATGTGTTTTATAAATTTAAGGCATAAATTAATAGATTTAATATGGAAAAATTGATGTATATTAGGGATCCTTGAATATCATCTATGCATATGTTTAATCTTTAATGACACTAATCATCTTTGATATTGAACCTTTATTTAATTTTACCCTTTAGTTCATAGTCACCAACTATCCATATTTCAATATATGTGTTTGAGCTAGTATTTGATCTACTCACTTCAAAATTTGGCTCAATATTCTCTACTTTACTTATCACTTATTCTGAATACAACATATTGTATTTTATGCACACTTTTTAAGAAAAAATGATCCTTAATAGAGTGATGTAAAGGGATAATAACACATTATTGATCACCTTTAAATCTCATTGTGCACCAAAAAATGTATATCAACTCTAGCCTATAAATAGAAGGGTCTTTTTAAAAGTGTTGAATTCCTATCAATATTTTGTATAAATTTCATTTTTCCATTATGTACAATATTTATTGAATTTTTAAATAGGCTATCAATGCCTCGTAGCATATGAAATGTAGGAAATAGGGTTCCACCTTTTGGGTGATGGAATTAGGGGACCTATTTCACTCTCATTTCATTACGAAACCAAGATCCCTCAGCCAAAAGACTCAATTGAGGGAAGGGGAGAACTACTAGGTAGGACTAGAAGGAGGTTTCCTTAGGTGTGATTAAAAGAGGGGTTCACCATTAAAATGAATCTTCAAAGGAGAAATGCAAACTATAATGAACTAAACCCTAGAAACTTAAAACATGAATTCAAATTACTAGATAGAGAGAAACAAAAATTACCTATAGGATAGGAGATGTCTAAACAAGATCTGAAAACCATGAAATTTTCTATTTCTAAAGTGTACTAGGACTCATATGCCAGAATGGGAAATTTAGTCCTACTATAGGAATCTAGCCAAAATATGAAATATTCTATTGAAAAATTAGGATCTACAAAAAACTAGTAAAAAGAGGTATACTAGGACTCATACACCCTTCCTATTTTTTCCAAACTTCGCTTTTGAATCCGAACCTGTTAAAATCTGCAAAATAAAATGTTGTGTTGATTTGTTTATGGGGGGTTTTCCTCAGTCAAACCCCTAGTTTTGCAATTAAACCTCGATAGAAAATATAGATTTGAAATGGAAATGTTTGTGAAGGTCCTCATATTAAGTGTGTCTAAGATTAAGATATAAAAAATTCAATGAAACCCTACTCTAATGTGCTAGAATAGGATGCATAAAAGAAACTGATGATGACTCACTTTGGGAGATCTTCAATCACCCTAATAAGACACAAGAACACATGTACCTACCTTTAGGTAGAAAGTAGAATGATAATGGAAGATGGAATCACTTATGAAACAAGTCATTAGGCTTGGTTCAATGGCTAGTTGCATCTCCCCAACCTAGAATCCATCATGATCCTCCATAGGAAACCGTCATCAATCTTTGATAATATTAGATATTGAAATGAAAGTGATCTTGAAGACCTGAAAAAACACTATAATGCTACTCCAAGACTTCAAATTTGCTTTCTCCTTGCTTTTGAATACAAATCCTTGAATCTCTTGCTTACTTGATAACTTGTCTAGTTCTCTCTATTTTTGTAATATCAAAAATGAGTGTGAGACTTAGATTTTATAGACATCCCATATAATTTACTATTTATTAGATACCAAATGCTGAAATTTGTGAAATTTGAATTAAGAAAACTTTAATTTCTTGCTCAAACCCTAAAAAGGCCTCAAACAGGGCTCATACGCCCAAGGCAGTGTATGGGTCCCACCATAGATTTTTGGGGTGAGATAATGTTAGGAGGTTAGAAAATTAAGTGTATTTATTGAATTTGTTAGGATGTCAGTTGAAATAAGTGTTGGGATCCATAATAAAGGGTCTTTAGGGGCCTATTAATGATGATTTAAAGGGTAGGAATACAAGGGTACTAAATTAGGTCCAAACTAAGTGTGAAATTGCATTATCTCCATGAAGGGAGTACAATTTTTGACACTACATTTAATCCCCACTTTAGCGTCTATATGACATTATGTGGATATGAAAGCTAAAGTAGTTTGAAAAGTAAACTATATCTCATAAAATGATAATCATATGGATTTGTTCACAAACATGGGAGAATGAAGTCCCCATTGTAGTTATCTGCAAAACCACAATGTTAGGAACCAAATCTTGCAAAACCACTTCATTATTCATTCAAAAATCCTCTTATCTAACTTCTTCAAGAAATTAAATTCGAGGATAGATGGATGTCCCCCTTGATTCCACTTGCTTTATGGATGTGGAATCAATGTAGTATTCTAACCAGATCAAATTTCGTAAGTCATATCATAGGGTATTTCCATGTACCATACCACATAGTGATATACATTTAATGGGATGGGGGGTGGAATTACAAGTCCAACACAACAAGCAGTGTTGAAAATGGAGTTCGCTAGCCCCCAATACGCTAATTTAAAATTAAAAAGTAGTTTTTACTTTAACTTGTAAATAACCTAATTTGAGTATATAAGAATGAAAATTTAGGTGTTTTGTGATCATTTTGTCTTTTACCTTTTTGTATTTTGACTTTGGTGGAGAGTGATTGACGATGTTGAGCATACAACCTGATGTGCCTCTGAGACTCGAGACCCTACTTGACGAGGTGGCATGGGGAGAGCTGCAATGTATGGTAAGTTGATTCTTCTCTACCTTTGCTTCATTTTTATGCATTTACATTATGTTTTTATGCATTTCTAGATAGATTTAGAAACCTGGAAGAAAAATTTACAAAATGTCCCACTTTTTCACAAAGTGTCCCTCTTTTTCAAAATGTGTCATTCTTTTTTGCAAAGTGTCCCGCTTTTTCACAAAGTGTCGTGCTTTTTTACAAAGTGTCCCACTTTTTTGCAAAGTGTCCCAAATAAGGAATAAAGTGTTTAGGACTCCCAAAAAAGTACCCTAGAGAAACTTTAAAAAACTTTTTGATTGTTGATGTATAGATTTCCAATTTTTACGATGTTTATAGATATTATTTTTTTTGTATTAGATTCCTCCTCAATTGTGATAGCGTATGGGTAGGAGGATATTATATCACCTATGAGAGCTTGTATCAATGCTTTCAAAGGAAGATACAAATACATTACAACAGGCAGGCATATAGTGGGTGTATCTAATGCCACCCATGAGATACCATGATGCCATGTTTATGGCATTAGCTCAAAGGTGGGATGCAGATACCTGTAACTTTCATCTACCCACCGAGGAGATGACCATTACATTGGAGGATGTGCATTACATTCTTCAGATCCCTATCCGAGGTGAGACTATACATTTTATGGAGGATTGATCTTATCAAGAGATGAGGGAACACATATAGGTTTGTCTTGGAGGTCTGATTCATGAGAGGATCATGGGGCCACATGTTGAGCTGCAGTGGCTACTTTATGCATGATCACTGATCCTTAGGCAGATTATGATTATTACTACAACACTAGTACTAGTCCCAAATGGTGTGGGAGCACACCTAGATGGAGTCCACTAGTACACATGATTAGGGAAAAGGGGCAACATATGATATTTTATGTTTGGGGCCATAGTATGCTAACACATTTTTACTATGACTTGGGATGGTTCACTATTAGGAGGTGGACAATATGATTCATTGTACACTAATACAGGTTTGGTGTTGTTTCATATAAAAATGGGTTTTATCAAGATAAATTTATCAATATGATAAGACACTATTTTTTTCTATGAAACATACAATTATGTGCAACATATGATGCAAATAAATATCAAAAAACAAACCTAACTGGTATAGCAACAATAAGGAAGGTCTTAAGATGCAAAAAAAATGTGTACCTTACTAAAAAGAGCTATTTTCAAGGTCACTAATGACTCATTCACCTATTGGTGAATGTGTCCCTATAAGGGTTTCTAAAAATCACTTTTGGGGTCCTATTCCTTGACATCTACACTCTCAAATCCTAGGTGATCAAATCTCGAATGTCAAAAATAAAATTTGTAGAGATCTTTCCATGATCTTGCAACAAAGATGACAACTTTGACAACTTTCCAATCTTGAAAACTTTTCCCCAATTTTTTCTTCAAATATCTTCAATCTAAAACCTACAATCACATATGAAGAGAGAAGAAAAATTGTTTATTTGAGGGAATAGGGGTTTGCCTTGGTCAAACCCTATGTGGGTAATTAAACCTTATGATGAAACAATGAAACATGAAACATGAAACAATGATACCTTGGATAAAGTCTTTGAATCTAACTCAAGAATCTAGCATGAAGTGACTGTAAGGAATGTAGATCTTGATCTTGAATATGATGTGAAACAATGATTTTAAATAGACCCTCGATACTACATCAACACATAAGCTCAACTACATGCATGATGCACTATGTCTTTGACATGATGATATGACCTTTGATTATTGCAATAAAACCTTGATAATCTGCCCTTGAATGCTTTGTAATTTCTCCTAAAGTGCTCTATAATGGTCCTGTGAATATACTCTTTATCGCTTGAAAGTATTAGGATCAAACTATGTTAATTAACCTTATATTTATACTAAACTTAAGATTTAATGGACCATAATTCAAATAAGGAAAGCCAAAATAAGATATAGAATTCAAAATCACTAAAATCCCACAAAAAATAAGTTTAAAATGAGGTTTCTTAGGTAAAGAGGACCCATTTTCCCAAGGGGGCGAGTGGGTCCTAGCATAGGTTTCTAGGACTAAGTTTTGGGGAGGTGAAATAATATGTAAAAAAGGGGTCCTAGGACATTGTGAGGACCCATTCCCCAAGTGGCGAATGAGTCATAGGTCACTATCCTAGCATTTAAACCTCACCAAATTAAATGGGTAAAAGCAAGAATTTGGGTCCACAAAGAAGGGAAGTTTCGGCCAAAAAAATTCTCACAAGAAACATGTACACATTATTAAAAATTGTGTATGCATTATGCTTCGAGTACCCAAGCCTAGGAAATGACTTGTATGTGTTAAAAAACATGTACGTGTTATATAACGTGAACACATTTTATAATAAGTACAAGTCATTTATTTAAAAACTTAAATAAATTTTAGAATGCGTACGGATTTTAAAATGCCTATGTGTTTCTAAAATGTATTTAATTTTTTAAATAATCAAGCAAATAAAGAATACGTATGTGTTTTGTAATGCATACATATTTTTAAAAGTTTGAATCCTCAACCCACATGCTACCTTGGTTTTAGGCTTGGGAAAGGTTTGGCAACCCAACCCTTAGCCTTTGACCTGCAACTAAAAACCCAAGGCAGATTCAAAAGAAATGTCCAACTTTGACAATATTGTTGGTGGAATTTTTTTTTTGAATCAATCTATAAAATTAAAACCCATTAAAGAACACAATATTTAATTTCCAAATATACATTTTTTAAAGATTGGATTATATTTGTTATTTTTTAATTAATTTATAAGCAAACTAGTCCATAAACTTGAAATATAAACTTTTTTTGTTTTTTAATAACCTTTTTTTGGTTAATTTTCTTGTAAAAAATATTATATGGAATCAATATTCAGACAATTCTCTACAAAATGAAAAAAAGATTCAAAAACTGTTTAGTTCAGGTCCAATTATGTTGTTTGTACACGTTGATTTTAAATAGTAATTAAGGCCAATAAGAATTCAATAAAAAGAATATATAAAAAAAATTACAAAAAAATATCCTCATCAATCTTCATATTGTTAGTTATCTTTCCACAAAAGGAATTAGCGAAGTAATTTTATTTGGGTTAAAAAGTGGTGTCCATACATGTGCATAATATGGTAAAAACAAAATGACTTTTAAGAAATGGTTTTTTATACATGCCTATGAAAATTCAATTTCTACCATCTAGATATTTGAATAAATTACATATTTGGAACCTAGATTCAAAATGAAAAATTTCATAGTACTAAATTTTTTAAAGATTAATTGTGTAAGTGCCCCAAATTTTCAGTCCAATTGTGACAAATTCTGAAAAATAAAGAAAAACACTTTCACGTTTTGAGATTTTTGTGGACCCAACTTCTTGCATCGGCCCAAATGTTATGCAACATTATCAATGAGTGTCAGGATAGATCCTTCAGAAAATGCAATAAATAAGGCTTGGATTTGAAACAGAGGGGCCAATTAAGCTCTAGTTAACATCAATTAATTAATAAAGCCCTATATTGGTGTGAAAGTGTAAGAAAACACTTTACAACAGCCTAAACTAAGGAACCATTAAGTCCATTTTATCATTAATTAATTATTCCCAAACTAAGGAAAAGGGATACTTGTTCCATTACTAAACTTTTCCCCCACTTTAGTGAGAGTTCTCCCCCATGTCAAACTCACACTAAGGTAGAAATTCAAGACACTTATATGTATGTAGCAATGCTAAATATACCCTATCAAAGACCAATAAAAACAAAGGATCAAGGTTCGATCCTTCAAACAAAATGTGGAACACAATTGTTTCTCTATAACAAGGATCAAGATTTGATAGTCTATCCAATACGATGTGGACTAGGTCTAGGTTGTTTGTTAGAACCATGCATGCTCACTTTGGGGTAGTGGAACCTCAAGTCGTCCACTAGGTGAGTTATCCCAATGAGGTGGAAAATAAGAGTCATATTAGCTTCCCCTACTATACTAAAGTTATCCTCTTGAAAATTTTGATAAGGCACCACAATGCTATGTTTTTTAATGTTATGTCTATATGTTTTTGTTAAAGGGGATTTTTCTTCATTCATGTAAGGTCTTCCTCTTAGGGAACATCATGCATAATGTCTCCAAGAGAGGACAAGTCAAGAATATCATATTGCCACTTATGGGATGCCTCGTTCACATCATGCCACTAAGGGAAATCGTATGCTTAGAAATATTGCACTCTTGGTGGACATCAAATCCAATTAAACCACCAAGAAAAGTACACATCACAAGAAAAGAAAAAATTATGCCATGAAATATATAAAATGTCAAAATATGTCATCAATTTATTCCCCCACATTAAAGTGGTTGCTATCACCATTGTTGTGAGAGCTACTTTAAAGTAACCAATGTTTTCTCCTTAGACATGAGATATTTCCTCTGAAAACCCTATGCCAAGTCATATGTTCCTAAAATAGAGCTACACCATTAAAAATGAGGGAGGGATAGCCCTCAAAAATATATAAGGAATCTATGGATTTGAGGTTAGTATGTCCTTGTTACAATGTTGTTTAAGAGCTCAAAACTATCAACATTCCCCAAATACTCATAGAACTTGAATAATGACACATAAAGATTGAAAACAAAGAAAAAATATTTTACATCAACATGGAAGAGACCTAAATGTATCGATGCCTTGCATCATCCCCAAAAGGAAAACACAAGACAAATGAAAAAGATAAAGAATTTTTTTTTGGGTCAACATGGAAGAGACCTAAATTTATTGAGGCCTTGCGCCATCCCCAAAAGAAAAATAGAAGACAAATAAAAAAGATAAAAGAAAGCTTTTGGGTCAACATGGAAGAGACCTAAATGTCTCGACACCTTGTGTCATCCCCAAAAGGAAAACACAAGACAAAGAAAAGATAAAATGTTTACAACATATAGAAGAATGTAGATACATATAGAGGAATGCACAAAAAGAGAGATACATCAAACAAAACAACATAGGGGATCACATTACACACAAAACAAAGCAAAATACTAGTAAGACACATGCAAGTCAACCTAGAGTAGGTCGTATGTATCCTAATCTTGATCGGTGTACACAAAAGGTGAACAACTTGTTGGTTGTTTTTTTAAGAACCAAATTGATCTTCAGAATTACCTATGGACTTTTCCATTTCAAATATTTAGCAATCTAAAGGGATTGGCCAATGAACGAGTGAAAGTTGTAAAACTTTCCTTCTACACTTTGGGCTCTATGAAACCCAAGAGGGCGATCCCATAATGTATATTCAAGAACTTATGCAACTAATATTTAAATACATTGTAAACAACAAATAATTCTCATATGACTACTCAAAATCATAGTGTATCAAAAGAGTTAGCAATTCTTTTAATAATACACTACACTTGTAGTATGAGAATAATGAAACTCATCATGGAATAACTACAATGGTAACTCATTTGAAAATTTTGTAAATAAAGAGTGATTTTCTTATGAATTGACCTAGAAACTGTACTATGAATATTTTACTTGAACCGGTGCCTTAAATCCTAAACATGGAGTCAATCTTAACATATGCAATATGATAAACAATTCTACACAGGTAGCAACATATAAGCTTTAGAAACACTGCATTAGAACACTTCCACGTTACATTCTCGACCACCACTTCTTATAGATATCCTAGCACATAATTCATTTGAGTTAACAATTTCACTCAAGCATTTACACTAATTCCTTGAATTAACAAGCAATAATGAAACCATACATCCACTGGAAAGGAATGGAGATGAACAAAAAAACTTTAATTATATTATTCATAAGTCATATCTAATAAGTATAGAGGAAAGAAAATGGCCATGAAATTAGCATCATTCTAATTGTATTTTCTATCTTGTTATTAAAATTACATACGTTATAACAAACTCAAAATTTAAGACAAAACTCAAAATAAGCTTAGTATCCTTCTCTACAAATTTTTGTGTCAATTGCAATAAAATGAACCCCTACTTTCTAGCCTTGAATTCCTTCTTATAGAAACAAAGGAGCAAAACAAGCTTCGGGGAAAAAAGCACACATGTCACTATTCTATTAGACTACTATGACACATATTCCCTTTTTAGTTACATTTGAGTTCTTAGATGGTTAGAAACATATATGATACAAAAGTAATCCTCCTTCATTGTTTGAGATTCGATACCACCTTCAAAAGGCATCATTTTTTTTGTTACAACAGCTCCAAAATATCTTCCACGTGATCAAAAAGTGTTTCCCACACGGAAACCCAGTCAACAAAATTTAAAACGCATGAAAATCAATAAAAGATACAAAGTTGATTTATCCACATTAGCATTTATGCCACCGATTTTCATTTTTTGGAGAGAACAATATCTCTTTCCATACTTTAACAAAAGCCTAATCAACACTATTTTCAAGCTATGTATTATTTCTCTCCTGTCCATTATTCACCATATTCATCATTACCTTCACACATATAAACTTACTTAGTAAATTTTTCCAATCAGGTGTTATATTCCTCCTCGGTGGGCCATTTTGCATCCAATAGTTTTTTCACTTTTACACTATGTTGAGTGTATCTAGTAGGGTGCTACCACAATAGTGATTTACACTTTCTGGGAGATCCTAATTTTTGCTGAAATCACATATTTTTAGAAAATATAATGATTTAAGCTTTGAAAAGTTCCATTTAAAGGATTT
>VDFB02047230.1:567438223-567466976 GCA_007258455.2 Sequoia sempervirens
CATGCACGGACAAAAAAGTTTGAAAAACCCCTTTTGGGCAGGGGGTTTGGCCGAACCTGGGTTCGGTCGAACCCCTAGTGGTTCAACCGAACCCCCCTTTGCCCTCATTCTCCCCCTCAAGCACTTTAAAAACCTAATTTTTTACGCTTCGAAGCTCGGGTTGAGGATGAGAATGAAGGAGTCTTCACAAACCCAACTGGAATCAAGTAGTCCTCGGAACGAGCTATCCAATGAATATAATTTTAATATGTTTTGGTTTTATTATGTATTTGTTTTTTTAGTTTTATTAAACATAGGTTTTTCATCAAAAATGAAGGTCTTTGTTCTGCACATGTGGAAAAATAGCAGACTATCAAAAAAAAAATTTGAAAAATATGAGTGCACTAGATATTGAAGTTCTTAGTCCAACAAAAAAAGAAAAATTGAATTTCGATATATACAAAAAAAGTTACGCGTTATACAGTCGCATTGTGTCTGAATTGTAACTGGTTTGACTTCGAAACTTGATTAAAGAAAAAATATTCAATAAAAAACTATCTAACCAAGTGGAAGCACTAGATGTCAGAGTTAAAAATCTAAATTTGAAAGAATTATAATTTTATCCCTCATGGAAAAAAAGTTATGCGTTATACGGTGTGCGTCACTTTTTAAAAATGTTGTTTTTTGAAAAAAACCAATTTTTGTGGGAGATGGAAAAAGAAGTGCAATCTGAGTCCAAAAATTTTGAAAAAAATATTTTTCGAATCTATAGACAAATGCACGAGACTTCCTAGTTTTACATCATCTTCAAATTCCTCATGGTTTAGCTTCTCGCTATAGGTGCCCTCATCGTGAAGATTTAGTTAAAAATAATAATTCCAAAGTGTCCGGGGCCACAAAAATTGTAAAACCATTAATTATTGTGGGATCACCCTCATACACTATTCATGAAATGTCATGTCATTACTTTCAAAACCTCATTATCATTATGTGACGTAGTCCTTGAAAATCATATAACAATTCCATTAGTCTCATGTCTCTTGTCTTTTACCAAGGCCACCCCCTATCCTTTCATGCCTATCACAAATCTTGGCTTTCCCTTGTCAAACGGTCTAAGGATAATCATCATCCCATCTATTCCTAACCAAGTCATTCCAAATGCAACGAGTCTAATCCATACAAGCACATTATCCAAAATTTTACTTGACTGCATTCCTGGCCCGACTATAGACCTCCATACTTTCGTCACATTATTGCCATCCTCACATTGTTTTGGGATGCATCCTTCCCACGTCAAACAACATTGTCATCACCTGTCAATTGGTATTCAGCTTGACTAGGGGCACAATCATGTTTGTCCTTGGATTCTCATGTGTAGGCATTAGTCATATGCATTTGTCATGATCCTCTTAATCGTCAAAAAGACAAAAACATCATAAAATGTCCCCAAGAAAGACAAAACATCATAAAATGTCCCCAAGAAAGACCAAAAAACATCATAAAATGTCCCTCAAGAAAGACAAAAACATCATAAATGTCCCAAGAAAGACCAAAACATCATAAAATGTCTTGAAGAAAGACCTAAAATCATAAACGCCTTGAAGAAAAACACAAAAAATCCAAATCAATGTCAAAATCCTAAAAAATGGAGTCAAAGTCGGGCCATGTCATTCATGTCATTGTCGAACTACTTGTCTCGCGACATTTGCTACGTAGGCAAGGCCATCACGATGAGTCCCCTCGGTGACATTAGGTTAGTCTTTTAGGTTGGTCCAAATAAAATCATGGCATTTGTCACAATCGCCACATCACCAAATAAGTTAGATATAGTCAAACTCAAACACAAGACAGTCATTCGAAATACCAATGTCAAAATTGGTCAAAATCAGACAACATAAGCCAATCAATCATACAACCAACATCAGTCAACTTGCCAAAACATATTACTCAAAACAATGTCAGTCTCGTCACTCTTTGGTCCTCTTCAAGATGTGTCCTTCTTAGAGTTAGACCTCGTCAAAATGTCCTTTGCCTTTTTAGGATGTGTCCTTTCCCCGGCTGGCCAGGGGCCCCGCTAAACTGTCAACACCCTCAAATTGGAAAAGCTCTTAAACTGTCAAAACTATCAAACCGACAAGAATTCAATCTTTGGAAACAAACATTGGCAAACAAAATTAAATGGCTATTAATTTTTCTGGTCTATCTTGTCTTATATTTTGACTATTTTGTCTATTTTTGTCTTATATTTATATTGTCTTGTCTTTTTGGTTATGTTTCTAGCTACCTCGAGGATGTCCCATGAAGGATTTAGAGGTGTGATGACGTCTCTTGGCCTATTTTATTTTCTTTGACTGATGTTTGTGGATTGTCTTGACAAAAAGACCAGGGCAACTTCACCCTTAGTATGAGTTAGGACATTCCTTGTCTGTGACTATCTATTTTTCAAGTGGATGACCTTGCACCTTGGTTCATGTCATATCATGGTGTTTGTTGTCCATTTGTGTCATTTACTGCCCAATGATGATGAAGAGCACAAATACAAAGTCCTATGGCAATGTTTTGAAGGATTTGGTCTAGCAACTAACATGCATCTTCTTTAGTCTTGTCATCTTCTCTCACCCATCTCATATAGGCATTGCATCCATATCATCATCCATATCTTTTGCACTAACATTTCTTTGTCTCTTCATATTCTAGTATTCTCATTAATTTCTAGAGCACACTCATGTTCTTGGAACCTATTTGTCCTCTCAAGGGGGCATACTGTAACCCTCCTCGTCATTTTTCCTCATCTTATTTTGCATTGTGGCATATTTTTGACTTATTTTTTGTCACAATGCGACATGCTACATTATGACAAAGAGGGAAAAAATGTAGACACTCTGGGAAAATGACCTAGGCCCACAAGATCTATTTTACTACTTTCATCCTAGCATAATTATGACATTTAATTATGTCCTTGGTCCACATTCGACTATTAATTAAATAATTCATAATTATTTAATTAATTCATATGTCTTTTATTCTTCATGATTATTAAATAAATAAATTCTTATTTATTTATTAAACACGCCATTAATTGTCTAAGTTTTCCTTAATTAAATAAATTTCTTAATTTATTTAATCACCCTTCTTAGTCATTTCTTCATGATTATTAAATAAATAAGTTTTATTCATTTATTTAATATGTCACTAGCTATCATAATTAAATGAATTGATTAATTTATTTAATTAATTAATCTTATCTGCTAAATTAAATAATTATCTTTAATTATTTAATTGTCAAAATTAATATTCCTCTCATTTTAAATAAATGAAATTATTTAAAATGTCATCACTCTCTTAACTGCCGCCCATTTTGCAAAATAATCTGAAAAAGATTATTTATTTCATAGGTAAAATCATTATTTTGAATTAATTCTAATTCAAAATAGTAACTAATCTTCCAAAAATTAAGTAATCGGGCAGATTATTGATTTTCCAAATCTGATCTTCAGTCCAACTCTTATCTTCTTGATTTTTTGAATCTCACAAATCAGGAAGTCTTTATCTTCTTGATTGTCGAAAATCTTTATTTTCTAAATTAATTTATCTCTACGCCCTCCAATCGCTGATTTGATTCTCTTTAGATGACATCTTGACCGGGCCATTTAAGGATTTTGGCTCCCAACTCTTTGATTAGGATGTCGATTAAACTGGCCTTTGATTCTAGGTCTTTGTCGAAAGTCAATTTCATCCATCCATTCAAAATGGCATTTTCTATAAAATGCTATTTTGCTCTCATTTCTAGATTACGCACATAGATTACAATATTTGAGCATATTAATACTTAGATTAATTTGTCATTTTAGAGTCATTTTTATCATAGTCATTTAGGCATAGGCATTAGACATTTGTGCAAATCCTTCAAAGCTTGGTGTAGGACATAGACATTTATTTGTAGATTGCTCGCTCATCAAATCTGAGGGCAACACGTCAACCAGCAAAGAAGAAGGTGTTACAAAGGTGAATCATGGAGGCTACAACAACTATTTGGTATACTTGTTTCATTTACATTTGCTTCCTTTGTTCATTGTAATTACTTTGGGTTTTTTCTTTCGCATTGATTTGATAACTTGAATCTAAACCTAAAATAAATCCATTGATATAGTATCATGTAGCTTTTGGATATTCTCCAAAAAATATTCTGCCACTACACTTATTGTAAAAGGATGTGATAATACAATGAAATGTGCATATTTAGTGAGGCAATCAACTACTACCATGATGAAATTATGACCTTTATATTTGGGAAGCCCTGTGATGAAGTCCATGGATACCTCTTCCCAACACTGGCTAGGAATAGATAAGGGTTTCAAGAGACCTGGTGTCTTAATCTGTCTCCCCCTTATCCCTTTGACAAACTAAACATTCACCCACAATTTTTTTGGAATCTACATATCTCACACATTTTGTTGAATTGAGTCTAATTTTTTTGGTTTGAAACATACTAAAGGAGATAGTAAAAAATTTGGAGGAATTGAGAAGAAATAGGGATGTTATTGGAAAAAAATAAAATTTTCATTAATTATCACTCACACCTAAATCGCTATTTCTTGGAGATTTTTCTTGGTGAGAGTTATTTTGGCCCTAGTAAGTTATAGTAAATTTTTTAGAGAATTTAAGTTTTATTTGTGTGATTTATTTCAAAATTAGTGGTTCCCATCATGACAGGACCTGCAACAAGAGGCAAAAAGAATGTTGTCACTGGGAAGACTCCTCGATAAGGATGGGGTAACAATACAGGATATTACTCCTAATGAGGAAATAACTAAGGTCAAGGAAGAAATTTCCTCAATTAAGATGGATATGTTTGACCTAAGAGGAGACATATCAGACATATGAAACATGTTAAGCACCTACATGGCTGAACCAAAAAGGGAGTTCTCAAGTGACCAAGGTGAAAATTCTAGGTCAGCTACCATTGACACAAGCTTTAGTACTCCTATGGGATCTAGGAATTTATTTCCAAAGGTGGATATGCGGTTATTCTCATTTATTATCAAGTATTTGCAACATATTTCATATCATATTCTTCTATTTTGCAAGTTATTTCATAACAAGCCACTTCAAGGGGGCAAACCTCCAAATATCTCTAATGAAAACACACTTCACAACTTGATGATGAAATAAGACTCACAACCTCCTATATATACCTATTTATGCCTAGGATATCACCTAGGCCGACTTAGACACACCTATATAAGTCTTAGGCCAACCTAAACAACTAAATAACAATATACTAATGATAATATGACTTAATAAAGAGTTAAGATAGCCACAAGCCGACTATTCATAACCCGATGTACACTAATATTAAGGGCATAGCAATAATGTTCAAGGGGCTTGCCAGTTATTGAGCTTCTCGGTTGCTGGAAGATCACATTCCTATTTAAACCTACTCTAACCAGGGGGTATAAAAAAAGGAAAAAGATAGATCAAGGACTGGAGAGAGAGAAGAATGCTAATTCATCTAATTAACCAGACTTGTTACTCTTCAAGGAATTCCTAAACTAGAACTGCAAAAAAAATCAACCTGTAATCAATACAAAGTCGAACATTCATTCACAAGGTAAACTTTAATAGCAGATCACAAATCACAATTCGAACAAAAGAAAAGATAAAACTTTACTCATTCCTTGAAACTTTCAAATCAAATGATTAACATAATGGACACCATTCTAAAGAACAACTTAAAGTAGGTTTTTAAAGTCTAGCTACTTCTACTATTGCAAAATAGATAAACAACATTTACAAATCTGGCAAGTTTCACCAGTGCAGAAAAACCAATATATTTGAATTGACTCAGCTAAACTAAGAATATAGAAAAACTTTATCATCTATCCTACTACAGAACTCTAATCAACTAATCTGCAAAATTTCTAACTTGTTTTTCTAAAAATCTAACCCTTTCCAATGAGCTCCACTTGACAATTAATAGCTCAATCATTTACATAATTCCCTCCAAAATTGAGACATCAAAAGTTGTAACTTTTGTGTGCATGCAGTTTATCACAAATGCAACTTTTTGTTTCATCCTTTATTTAACTGCAATTGATTTTAGTTTGCAATTCCATCCTCCAGCTTGACTTAAGTTAGTAATTGCACTTTTCAGCTTGATTTTGAGTTCTCTTCTGTTGCATGATGTAGATCAACATCTTTCTCTAGAAATTACTCAAAATGGGACCACAAAGCATTTAGTTCTCTCCAGTTTGATAATTCTTTTAAAAAAAATCTCTCCTTTTTGTATGTCAAATTTGTAAATCATCCTTGTTGCATAAAAGTACCTGTAAATCATCAGAACACAGTAGTTAACTAATAAAATTAATCAATTAATACTTAATTAATTAACTAATCCACTTTATTTAAACTAAAAGCAAATAAACTTTAAATTTCACGGTTGAAATAATAATCTAATAATCAAATCATCTTTTAAAATTAATGTTATTTTAAATTATCAAAAATTAAAATAACACTTCATGGATTTAATAGTGTGACGACGTTCACCCTTGTTACCTAAATCAACAAAAGAACATAATCAATTAATTTGTTCAATATAAAGATCAATGCATTTAAAATTCAATGCATTTAAAATTCATGACATAATTAATTTCAAGAAAATTGTTGCCTTTCATTGTTACTTTATTGAATTAACTAATTCATTTGCCGAAACAATTATGTTCGCATTGTCTAATAGGATCTTCATTTCTCTACATCGTAGGCTAAATCAAAACAATTAAAGCACCCAGGTTTTTCATTGTCAATGATTTTTTTTCCTGGTTCTATCTCCATGAGAATTTCTCCAATCTGTTATTTGTGTATGCTCGTCATCACATCTTTCCATCTTTGGTTCATTCCAATACATTCTTCTTCCTTCTCGAACATTTGGACCTTGTCTTTGAATCTTTGCTTATCTTCTTCTATTGACTTTTGCTTTGAACTTGTATTTTTGATAGAGAACCATTTGTTTCAGGTGAAACTCCTCTTGTTTGGGTTTGATCCTCCCGAAGTCCAAGGAGAGACATGAAACAGGGTAAGCAGCAGCATATTGTTGCACATAAAATAAAAAGCATAGAATAACTAATGCAGCTTAATGTAAGCAAAAATACACAACCTGTAAACATTTGGAGCCTCGCTTGAAGATGAATGGCCACCAAATATCCACACATTACCAACAACAAACCAAATAGAAAAGAAGCAATCCAATGCTATTTTGAACCGTTCTACAAAAACACTAGTCCTTAATTCATTGAAGTTATATCTCGGTTGCCTCCTTTTGACTGAGATCTACCATGGACCCCTTTCCCCACTGAAGCTTGACTACCACACAAGAATATTTTTCCACTGTGACAATTAGAGACACCTCCTGACATTTCACTCCCAATTGATAGTGCTGCACTTACTCTGGATCAGAGTATGAGATTCCAGATAACAATATTTATAGATGATCGACCAAATGGTATTCCATACTGATCCAAAGCCCTTTTCATTGCTATGCAATCATCACCAACACTTATGTAACTATTTTCAATGACACAATTCCGAAAAGAGTCTCGACCAATGTCATCTGTGTTTGGAGCATCCTACAATGGGCGCAAACTTCTATTCCACCTCTGCTATTCACCTTTTCTTGAAGGTCTTTAAAGCTTTCTCAACAGATCCGGTTACACACCTCTGCAGTCATTGCATTCCTGAGACGATAACATCTATTTAAAGCATTCTGTCGAACGTTTTCCATGTCTTCTCTACACATCTATTTTGGCGCAGATATGGGGAATAAGACTACAAGATTTAGCTTTGCGCCAGCCAATAGAAATTGCTTGAAAGTTTTTCTGTAAATTCTAATCAAATCCATTTTGCGCAGATTCTACAAACAATTTTAAACGCCTTTCTTGCCTCCATATTTTGAATGCATGATTTTCACATCTATGTCTACCTGGGCCAATGCTCGTAGGGTTCTTGAAGCTCTTAATAGATCCCTTCTGTGCATTTGTTCACACCATATTCCAAAGCTCCCCTTTCAATCACTTATGCCAGTCTGTGTGTCTGTCATCTGATATGAAATGGCTATGGGGCATTCGGTCCAACAGCCCGTGTGCCTTGTAAAAGCCATGCCTTATCCAATCATGGCATTCCATGAGTTTCTGTTGAGAGATTCAGTCAAAGAGTTAGCGTACTCCTCCATGCGCTGTCTATGCTTTCACATTTTGTGCATTTGTGCAATTATTTCACTGTATGAAACGACATCTCATTCAGGCATTCAGGCATTCGGTCAAGTGTTTCAAGCTATAATCTATGTTTCCCCATTTACTTGGATGTTACCAGGGCAGATGCTTACAGGTGATTCTCCTTTATCAGCGCGGGCGTTAGAAGATGCTAGCAAAGGTTGTGGACTTCGGCCTTAAATCTGCACCGCATTGCCTAAAAGTTTTGGAACCTTTGGATTGATCCCATGTCTTGCAACCACATTTTAATTTGGTCCATACTTGCATATGCTAAACTCATCTTCCCTTTGTGCGATGCCTGTGATCATGGCTCCTTCAAATGACATTTCCTTTGAGGAACTCGTCAAAATGTTCGCATGCCTTTTGTTTGATGTTTCCCCCCGCCAATTAAATTGCTTGGGAGTTTCTAGAGCCTTTTCGCCAAATCTATTTTGCATCTCCTGCAATTATGGCATCCCACGAGACCACATTTTCTTTGAGGCAAACTGTCAAATAGTTTGCATGCCTTCTTGTGCCGTTTGCCATTTTGCTGTGTTTACCAGAGCATTTCCATTTTTTCAGCAATCCATTTCGTGCTTCTATATTCGCGCGGGGGAAGAGGGGAATCTGGCCATAGCCAGATGCATTTTCTCAAAATTCTTAAAGCCCTTAGGCGAGATTCTTCTGCACAATTGCATTCTGTGGGATGACATTTCACAAAACCATCCCATCAAACTTCTCCCGTGCATCGTCCCTGTAATCATATATTGGAGACGTGCAATTATACTGTCCAAAAATAAATCTCCGTCGTGCTTTAATGGCCGTCCAAATCCTTCTCCAAAGTTTCAAATCCATTTTTTGGTCACTCCTCCGAGCATAGGTTTTTATGCTTTGAGATCTTTGGGGTATTGCATCAAACGACATACGACCCTGCGTGCTTCCACATCGTATGCACGAATCTCTACTAGGGCAGATGCAATCGATTGTTTTGAAACAATTTGTTGCCTCTCTATATGTATTTTCATACCAAGCGTAGGATGGGAAAATTTTTGCACCTTGAGCCTTCCGGCAATGGTCCATCAGGCTCGGGTTCGGGTCTGCCAAAGGATGAGAAATTTTTTTTCCTTCATGCGTGCGGGAGCAGGATGGAGAAAATTCTGGACGTGAACATTAAATTTTGGCTGGTTCCAACTTTCGGTCCGAGCTCGATTTCCGACGGGTTTCAACTCCTTTCAATGGGGAATGCGGGGTGCGGGTGCGGGGCGAGCACAAACCCAGGACCACTTTAATGTGTGGTTCCAATATTTTGTCTGAACTCGAAATATTCTGAAATCACATTGCCTTTTTGCCTTTACCAAACTTTACCGGGTTCGGAAGAATTTAGAATGCAAACATTTTTTGTTTTGGTTCCAATGTTTGGATGGGACCATCCCCGACTAGTTATCTTTGTATTTTTTTATTTTATTTTATTTTTTGTTTTTTTTAACTTTTAAACTTTTACTTATTTTTAAAGATTTTTGACTTTTAAGATTTAAAAGATTTATGTTATTGAAATTTAAAATTCTATTAAATCTTTTTTTTTTTTCTGGTTCTAATGTTTGGATGGGAACCATCTCGACTAATTACTTTTGTATTTTTTTTTAAAGTTTTAAGTATATATATATATATATATAAAATTTGACTTTTACTTCTTTTTAAAGATTTTTGACTTTTAAAATCTTTTAAGATTTAAAAAAATTATGTTATTGAAATTCAAAATTCTATTAAATCTTTTTTTAAATAAAAATTGTAAAAGATTTATTTATTTTCTTTTATTCTAAAATTAAACCATATTTTAATTTATTATTATTATTGTCTAAGATCTTTAAGAAAACAGATTTTATTTATTTAAATTTTAAATCATTTAATACTTAAATCTTTTAAAATAAAAAATTTATTCATTTATTTTGTATTTTTTAGATTTTTTTATTTTTGTATGTTTGCCAATATTCTTTTTTTTATATTTTTATGTTTTCTTATTTTTTGGTATTTCTTATTTTTCTTATTTCTTTGTATTTTTAAGATGTTTTAATTTTTTTTTAATTTTTGCATTTTACAATTAAACCTTTTTAAATAAAAAGATTTATTTATTCTAAAGAACAAGTGACGCAAAAACAAAACCAACGACGACGAGAAACAAAAGATGAAGAAATAGAGGAAACTAAATGACAACCAGAAAATGGATAAACGACACAACGAGGAAAGGATGAAGATGGACAAACGAGACAATGAAAATGACCAAAACAAACAATGAAAGACAAAGACGTAAGAAAAAGATGAAAAGAAAATGATGCGACAAAAGACAGGGATTAGGATCAGGACCAGACAAGGAATGCGAAACCAAACAAGACCTGAAGGAAAATCAGGGAACCTAGATCAGGATGGAACCAAGAAAAGGAACCTTCGAAAGGTTCCTTGTTCCTATTTCGGTCTAATACCCTAACCCGAACCATACAAAAGGAACACAAAGGAAACAAAGATTGGAGTCAGGGCAGAACTAGAACTTGAAACCCTAAAAGGTGTCAGGTGTCAATTCCATCCCACAACTCGATCTGGACAAAACAATGATGACAAGAAAAAAGAGATCGAAGTTGGGATAGAAATGAGAAATTGAACTTTCCAAAAGTATAGAGTGCAAGTTCTCGTTTGAAACCCAAATTCGACAAAGACAAAGAAAACAAACAAGGTACAAGAAATGATGAAAACAAAAATGATAAAGCACAACTACAACAAAAAAATCTAGCGAAATGAAAGAAAACAAAGGGGGTCCCCAACTTTTCCAAGTTAAATTTGGGACGTGTATGCAAGGAATAACAAATGGCGACTTGACTGGGAAAATTCTCTAAGCATTTTAAAACACACAACCCTCCAAATACCTGAAATCTCTAGTTTACGCTCATTCAAGACAATCTAAGAAGTGCAAACACAATCAAAACTAGGGAACAACAGAGGTCTGAGATGAAACTGAAATCTGTTTGTGTTTGCAAATGATTCATTCCCCTCCATAAGCATTGTTTTCATCAAAGTGGAATAGATTCTACCCAAGCTACGTAGTTGTGAGTTATATTTTTGATGTGCAATGATATCTTGAGCATAGCTCTGCTACCAGATAGGCATCTATAGCCCCGATAGAGATACCTTTGATTCTCTCTAAGCATTGCTCTACTACTAGTCAAGTGTATATAGCCCTGATAGAGATACTCAAGTCACCCTTGCTGATTGAGTTCATTTTCAGATTTTTTTCCTTTCTCTTTTTTCAGATGTTGATTATTTTAAAGTATATTTTCTTGTTTCCCTCAATCCTTAAGTAGTGAAGCTTAAGCAACGGGTTGAGAACCACAGTGGACATTGTGAAATAAATTGAACCCCATAGATTTTTCACTTGGAATAGAGCTACCCCACCCGATGTAAACTAACTGATGGATTTCTTAAGATGTGCAGATCATTTTAGGCTTTCAAAGAATCCTCAAAATTTTCATAATGCACCAAGTTCTAGTGCATGCTAACATTCCCCAATTTGAAATGGATGAAGGTAAATCAATTTTTTCAAAGAAACTGACTGACCAAGTGTTTGAAAATATAGATAGCAGACTCTCAACAGATTCACCTTTCAGTATAACTTAGCTTCTATTGTCAATGAGAGGAACCCCCCAGAAGAAAGAAAAGAAATAGACAAAAAGAGAAGAGAAAAAGAAAAAACACGCAAACAAACATGATGAACTATCAAAACCAAAACAAAAAAAGAGAACAAAAAGTAACAAAAAATAAACCAAAGACCAAAACAAAGGAAAAAAAAAACCCAGAAATAAAAACAAAAGCAAGAGGACATAGAAAAAGAAAGATAACAGAATGAAAGGAAAGAAAACAAAACCGACAATAGGAAACCAAAACAAAAAAAAAACTAAACTAAAAAAAATTGAAACTAACCAATCCTAATCCTAAACTAACTCTAAAACCAAGCTCTACAAACATAAAACTACAAAAATTTATAGATCACCTGACTGATTTTTCATTATGTGCAGAAGTCTTAATTTGCTAGGTATGGTTTTGAATCTAGCAAATTTATCTTTATACTTAGAAATGTAAAGTTTATGTGCAATAAATTCATTCTGAGGGTATAAAGTTTGAAATATTAACAGTTGTGGGTTCTCAACCTTGTCATGATTTACCCACAAACACATTTTATTGTCCCCAAATTATAATCAAATTGAAAATCATTAAAACATAGGGTAATGAAAAGATACCACCTGATTTAAAGACCTTTAGTTGTTGTGGCATGCTCATGTTGTATGACTTCCTTCTCACAAGGTCTCAACTCATGATAGATCATTCCATTTTGCTCCAGTACATGCATGTCAACATAAAGGACATCCATTAGCAATGCATCATCAGCATTCAAGACATTCGAACCTAGTTCAAAAATTTCATGCATATCCTTATCACAATCAACACTAGTTTCGAACAACAAACTAGCATTTTGATTTCACAAGGACCATTAACTTCAATCATGTTTTCCAAAATACATGCATCACCAATTAAATGATCAGCTTCCTCAACCTTTAAATTAGTTTGCTCAAAATTTTCCTTACCTAACTTAGCAATCTTTATGAACAACAAGAGATCAGAACAACTTACCTCTGAATGTGAACCAAAAGGAAGAATCCTACATTGATCATGTGAAGCGAGTTTTTTTTTGCAGTTGGGATATCCATTTAAAAACCAACATCTCTATATTCCACTCAGATATAGAGTCCTAGATTCCTTTGATCTCTTCAAATGGATTGAGTAGCAAATCACCCATGTTGTCAACATGCAAGGTCTACAAACCCTTTTCCTCTAGAAATGAAGCATTGTTGTCAGCACTCTCTTCAAGCATGTCGCCCAAAAGAGTTTGAAAATAAGCACCCAACTCATCATCATTAATTCCAGAGATACTGGTACATGGTGACTAGGGATTGTCTTCAAACAACTCATTTGAATGCATGGATTCAAATCCAAGAAAACACTTCTTTAGTTCATGTTTCTGTAAATAAATTAAAATGTGCAAGTCAGCATCAACCTCATCACTGTTAAGATCAAATTCACTAGTGCATTCTAAGCAAGGAGTTTCTTCAAACATCATATTTGAATAAACATAATAAAAACTAAGAGGATACTCCCCCATTTCGTTCTCTTCATCATGGTGAAGCGGTTCAATCTTTGGAGTAGCCTCTTGACATTCCGCTTGATATTCTTTTGCTTCATCTAGCTGAATCTTATCATGCATTCCTTGCTAAAATAAAACACTAAACTCATTCATGTCAATATTTTGATTAGCATTAAAACCCAATCTATTTTCTTAACATACATAAATCTAATGTACTTGGTCATCAGGCAACACTTGGTGAACCTAGACATCCATTTTACCTTCTTTCAAAGAATAATTTTGGCATTCAAATCCTTGTCCTTGACCACAACATTGATTTGTAGTATTATCTAGAAGTATGTTGTTCTCTATTTCAATCTGTTCATTATTCAAATTAATAGAGTCATTTTCTTGTGTTAACTCATCATAGGGTGTTTCTTCCTTGTCCACCATCATAAAAGAACCTATGAATGCATCAATGAAATTCTTATCCACATCTATCAAGTCTGCACCAAGTAGGGAAACTTTGTCAGTTGTTGGATCCATTTCAATGTAAGGATCAAGGTAATCAGATGATGGGGAAGAGCTCAACATGTTCTCATAGTTACTCTCATAATTTCAAATGGAGTCATTATCATTTTCATGTGTGCTAACTAGTCCATCTACCTCATCAAGGGGATACGTACACCAGGGATCTTCCATAAGTATTTCTTCAACAGTGATATGTTGTATGAAATATAATTCCATCATACCTAGGAAAACATGGAAATCCATTTGGGAATGTTGAGTTGTTAGATTTATTTTACATCCATTTGGTGTAAAAAGTTTTGATAGCTTTAGATCTCCTAATTCTTCTAATTTCTCCCTTACTTGACTTTGCATACGTGGGATATCTAGCCAACATGAACCATGCTATCTTGTCCATCATTCATCACACTAATTCTCATCTTGGTCAGAAGAGTTGTTTAAAGCATTGGAAAGTATTGTTGATTTCTCATGACAACAGTCCTATGTTGATATTTTATCTCATTCAATATCATTGTTAGTTTTATCATTTCCAATGAAACTACATTCTAACCTGATATTTCCATTATTCCCTGAATTTAAATTCATTTCATGTTATTTTCCAAATAAAACATCAAAATGATATACTTTCTCATCAAATGTTTCATTTACAACTTCATCATGATCCAATGCATTATGTGTGGTAGTATGACTGAAAAGAGATGATATAGTTACAACTTCATTGACAAGTGGAATACTTACCTCTGTGGTTGGATTTTGTAGAGATAGGTTGTTCCAATTGTCTTGCATGGGATTGACTTGATATGAAGCATTGGAAAACTTGGTGCTTGGAAGATTAGGAAGGTTGTAGCTTCTTTGTGAGAATTATTGCATCTAGGTAGGGATGGTGGGTAAACCTATGTAGGGATGCAAAGGATGGCAGTTTGCAAGAACCAGAGGATTATAAACTTGATTTTGGCTACCCAAATTTCTTGTGCCATGTCTCAATTGTACCAATAAGAGAGATTTGTTCAATGCATCATGTAGGGATGTAGCCTCATGCCACAACATCTAATTTTTATTGTAAATGGAGGGTTCAAACCCTAAAAATAATTTTCTATTAGGATATGATCATCAATAACCAAATTTAAAGCTTGAACCCTTTGTTATATAAACAAGAACCTGTGATTGAATTGGTAAATGGGTTCCAGTGGTATCCTTTTTGTAGCTACAAATTCTTGTGATGGGTGTGGTGCACACACATGAGGATCAAATTGATCCAAGAATAAGATTTCTAATTCTATCCATGAATAAATAGAATTTGGTGGCAGATTAACATACCATTGCATTGTTGTACCTTGAAGTGTTTTGACAAACAATTGACAAACGATATCCTCATACTAAATTTGAAGAAAATGACTAAATCCCTTCAAATATTGACATGTTTAGAAGCATTTTTTCTACCATTAGGGAAAAATAAAGGAAGCCTATCATACATGTGACCAGGCATTTCATGAATAAATCTAGGTATACACAACTTGGGCTACCCATTAGAGTTAGGATTTCCAAGATCTAACCCACTCCCATACAACAAAGAAAAAATGCTCAAGTGCCCTCCTTCTACAACCAACTATGTTGATGGCCAAATTGACACAATAATGTTAAAAAAATATATTTCTACTCTATTTCTCCTAAAAAAGATAATTGATCTAAAACTACCTATCTTCCAAGGTCTCTATAGTTGTTTCTCAACTGTGTTGTTTTGTTGAGTGGTTAATGAGGTTGTAATGTTCAAGGGGCATGTTGGTTATTGAGCTTCTTGGTTACTGCAAGATTTAATTCCTATTTAAACATACTCTAACTGGGGGGTATAAAAAAAGGAAAAAGATATATCAGGGATGCAAGGGAGAGAAGAATGTTGATTCATCTAATTAACCAGACCTGATACTCTTCAAGGAATTCCTAAACTAGAAGTGCAAAACAAATCAACCTGTAATCAATACAAAGCCAAACATTCATTCATAGTGAAAACTTTAACAATAGATCACAAATCACAATTCAAACAAAAGAAAAGATAAAACTTTTCTCATTCCTTGAAAGTTTAAAATCAAATGTTTAACATAATGAATACCATTCCAGATAACAACTTAAAGTAGGTTTAAGTATGGCTACTTCTAATGTTGCAAAATAGATAATTTTTTTTTACAAATTTGGCAAGTTTCACCAGTGCACAGAAACAAATATCTTTGATTTGACTTAGCCAAACTAAAAATACAAAAAAACTTTATCATCTATCCTACTAAAAAACTCTAATAAACTAATCTGCAAAATGTCTAACTTTTTTTTCTAAAAATCTAACCCTTTCAAATGAGCTCCATTTGACAATTAATAGCTCAATCATTTACATAATTCCCTCCAAAATAGAGACATCCAAAGCTGTAGCTTTTGTGTGCATGCAGTTTATCACAAATGCAACTTTCTATTTCAGCCTTTATTTAACTCTAATTGATTTCATTTTGTAATTCCATCCTCTAGCTTGACTTAAGTTAGTAATTGCACCTTCCATCTTGATTTTGAGTTCTCTTTTGTTGCATGATGTAGATCAACATCTTTCTCTAGAAATTACTCCAAACGAGACCACAAAGCATTCAATTCACTGCAGTTTGATGATTCTTTTCAGAAAAATCTCTCCTTTTCTATGTCAAAATTTGTAAATCATCCTTCTTGCATGAAAGTACCTGTAAATCATCAAAACATAGTAATTAACTAATAAAATTAATCAATTAATACTAAATTAATTAAATAATCTACTGGCATGGTGTGATGGTTTAAAGGTGGTATTGTTGTTCTTGCCACTAAGGTTCAAACCCGCATTGTTGAATGGTTGTAATAGCTCCCAAGTGTTTAAATAAAAAATAAAAAATTAAATAATCTACTTTATTTCAACTAAAAATAATTAATAAACTTTAAATTTCACGGTTGAAATAATAATCAGATCATCTTTTGAAATTAATGTTATTTTAAATTATAAAAAATTAAAGTAACACTTCATGGATTTAATATTGTGACGATGCTCACTCCTGTTGCCTGGAAATCAACAAAAGAACATAATTAATTAATTTGTTCAATATAAAGATCAATGCATTTAAAATTTATGAAATAATTAATTTCACCAAAATTGATTCCTTTCATTGTTACTTTATTGAATTAAATAATTAATTTGTCAAAACAATTATGTTTGCATTGTCTGATAGGATCTTCATTTGTCTACATCATAGGCTAAATCAAAACAATTAAAACACCTAGGTTTTTCATTGTTAGTGATTTTTTTTCTTAGTTCTGTCTCCATGAGAATTTCTCCAATCTATTATTTGTGTATGCTCGTGATCAGGTTTTCCCATCTTTGCTTCATTCCAATACATTTTTCTTCCTTCTCGAATGTTTGGACCTTTTCTTTGAATCTTTTCTTATGTCCTTCTATTGACTTTTGCTTTGAATTTTTATTTTTGGCAAAGAACTATTTTTTTCAGGTGAAGCTCCTCTTGTTTGGGTTTGATCCTCCTAAAGTCCAAGGAGAGACATGATACAGGGTAAGCAACATCATATTGTTGCACATAAAATAAAAGGCATAGAATAACCAATGTAGCTTAATATAAGCAATAATACACAACTTGTAAAGATTTGGAGCCTCACTTGAAGATGAATGGCCACCAAATATCCACACATTACCAACAAAAAACCAAATAGAAAATAAGCAATCCAATGCTATTTTGAACCATTCTACAAATACATTAGCCATGAATTCATTAAATTTATATCTTGATTGCTTCCTTTTGACTGAGATCTACCATGGACCCCTTTCCCCCTTGAAGCTTGACTACCATACAAGAATATTTTTCCACTGTGACAATTAGAGACACCTCCTGACATTTCACTCCCAAATGATACTACTGCACTTACTTTGGATCAGAGTATGAGATTCCAGATAACAATATTTGTAGATGATTCACCATATGCTATTCCATACTGATCCTAAGCACTTTTAACTGCTATGCAATCATCGCCAACACTTATGTAACTATTTTCAATGACATAATTTTGACAAGATTCTGGACCAATTTCATATGTGTTTGGAGCATCCTACAATGGGTGTAAACTTATATTCCAACTTTGGTAGTCACCTTCTCTTGAAGTTCTTTAAAGCTTTCTCAACAGTGTTAATTTATGTAGCATGGACAGGTGTCTCTATTCCCAAAAAATGTTTATTTAATTATTTAATTATTTTCTAAAGACTTCTAGAATGGAGTGAGTTTTCTAGATAATTATGTAATTAAATAATTGATTCCTCTAGAGACTTCTCAAATCCAGATAGTTAGCATTGTTAGAGTCTATTTAATCTTAGCCATTGATTGAGATTAAATCGTGGCTATTGGTTTTCCAATGAAAAAAGTATAAAAGGGGATCAATGGGAATTTGGAGAACACAAACAAGTAGACTTGTAGTGATAGCAAGTAGACATGCTTGAAAGACTTGTAGTGATAGCAAGTAGATTTGCAGTGAGAGCAAATAGTCTTGTAGTGATAGCAAGGGCACAGTGATAGTGTTGGGGATAGCAGATGTGGAATTTTAGCAAGAGAAATTTAGGGAATAATTTCCAAAGAAGAGTATTGCTAGGGCTTTGCTAGTAAGAGGTAAATAGTTTATGTATCTCTTAATTTGTTGAAGTTTAATAAAATTCCTCATCTGTAGTAGTGGTTTTCCCTTCGAGGTTTTTCCACAGATAATTTGTCCAAAAATATTATGTTCATTATTGTGCATATTTTCTTCTCTATTCCTGTGAATTTATTAGTGAAGTTGCAGTTGTGTTATTTTTTGATATTTGTTGTGAATTAATTTTCCATAGTCAAATAATCTATAATAGATAGGAGATTAATAATTAGTAATTGCAATAGAATTTTCATATGGTATCAGAGCTAATCTAAGGGTAGACAAGGCTCAACATAGGAAGGAAGGATTGAGGGTTTATAAAACCTAGTGCTACCTCTTCAAAATTATTATTATTATTATTTTCTTTTGAGATGGCCTCTAGCAGGTTTAAGAGATCAGGATAGATTGGATGGAGCCTCGAATTTTGGTGTCTGGAAAGCTAGAATTCCTTTATTGTTGGAAGAGAATGGGATCAAGGAATATGTGACCAGTGTTGTACCTGTACCTACAGATCCAGCACAAATCTTAGCACATAAGAAGGAAGATGCCAAGGTGAGGAGGCTGATCCTTGATGGTGTCAAGGACCATATTGTTCCACATATTGTAGAGTTAGATATAGCGAAGAACAATATGTTAGATATAGCGAAGAAGATGTGGGATACCATTATGAATTTGTACCAGAATGCTACCACTAATCAAAAGTTGATTCTCAGAGAAAAGCTAAGGAATACTCAGATGAACAAGGGAGAAGATGTGACAAGTTACCTCACCAGAATCAAACTTGTCAAGGATGAGTTGGTAGCTGTTGGAGATAAACCAAATGATGATGAGCTAGTGCGGATAGCCCTAAATGGGTTTACTAAGTAGTGGGATGTCTTTGTTCAAGTTATTAATGGACGAGACACCTTACTGAGTTGGGATCGACTATGGAGTGACTTCACTCAAGAGGAGCTTAGACTTAGTCTTGTCAGCAGAACCAACAACAAGAGTCAGTAAAGTGAGGCAAAATAGGAAAACATTGCCCTTGCAGGAAAAGGGAAAGCGAAGAAGGGGTCTAGCAAAGGATAAAATCCACAGAGTGAGAAGAAGGACTTGTCTAAAGTCAAGTGCTATGACTGTCACAAGTTTGGCCACTATGTCAACAATTTCCCAGAAAGGAAGAAGAACGAAAAAGAAAGGCCAGAAGCAAATGGAAGCTTCAGCAAGCACAGATGAGCTCTCTAGTAGAATGGAGGATGAGTTCATTGTCATAGCTTGTATGGCTAGCTCAACCTCATAGGTTGTTTGGTATATAGATAGTGGGGCATCATTTCATATGACAGGAGTTAGAGAGTACTTCTCCAGTTATAAGGAGGAGGGCATCAAAATACAGATCTCTATGGGGAACATGTCCAAACTCAATCCAGTTGGGAAAGGGACTGTTCTATTTTAGAGGGAGAATGGCAAATGGATTCCCATTCATGATGTGTTATATGTGCCAAGGTTGGGTATGAATTTGATTTATGTATCTTTCCTTCAAGATAAAGGTTACAATGTACTCTTTAGAGGGGTGAATGTGTTAATCAAGCACAAGGATTGGAAATCAGCCATAGCTATTGGAGTTAGGAGTGACCGACTTTACAAGTTGCGGTTTGATACTCATAAGGAACTCATAAGCAGCGGTAATTCTAGAGATCAAGGAGAGCTATGGCATAGGAGGATGGGCCATATACATCATGGAGCACTTAAATTGCTTCATGAGACAGTGACAGGTTTTCCGGAGGTGAGCACAAAGCATGATGATGTATGTAAAGGATGTGTGTTGGGGAAGTTTATGAAAGCAACTTTTCCAAGGAGTGACACCAGACCCAAGGGTGTTCTTGATCTAGTACATTCAGATATATGTGGACCAATGTTGATGAAGTCTCTTAGAGGTTACGAGTCATTGTTACTTTTATTAATGATTTCTTTAGGAAGACTTTGATATACTTCCTGAAGACCAAGGATGAGGTTTTCAATCGCTTCCAAGAGTTCAAAGCTCTTGTGGAGAATTAACAGGCAGGAAGATAAAGGTTCTTCAGTCAAACAATGGAGGCAAGTATAAAGGGAAAGAGTTCCAAGAGTTCTGCACCAAGGAAGGAATCAAGAGAGAATGGACTCTTCCTTACAACCCAACAAAATGGGGTTGCTGAGGAAGGAAGATTAGTCTATATATGAGGGAGGTAGGGCTATGCTATGACAGGATGCACGTTACTTATGGTGGAGAGGCATCAGATGCAGCAGTGTACATATAGACAGAGGTTCCACATAAGGTATTGGGCAAGATGACACCATAGGAGGAATTCAGGAAGAAGCCAAATGTCAGCCACTTCAAGATATCTGGGCGTTTGGTATGTTGTCACATTCTAGGGCCTACACGTTCCAAGTTAGATCAGACTGCAGATAGAGGGTACTTCGTAGGGTACAGTGAAACCTTAAAGGCATATCAAATATTTATTCCAGTGACCAAAAGGATCATAGTTAGGTGTGATTTCAAGTTCATGGAGCACAAGGCATTCAGGAGGTCCAGATATTTTCCAACAGATGATCAGTAGCAATGAAGCTCAAAGGATTGTTCAACCAGATCAAGGACAATGAAGCTTGAGTATAGTTACTAGTACAAGCACAGGCTCAGGTGCAGAGAGTTCACAGTATGGAGCAACAGATGTAGCAGATCCAAGAGATGAATCAAGGAGACATGGAGGTTGATACTCCATCCTCTATAGTTGATAGTAGGAACCAACAATCACAAAGGGATACTCAGGAGTCTGTGGGAGCTCCTAGGATGAACTTAGTAGATAGCGGAGACAACCAGCTAGGTATAATGACTATATGGCATTAGTTAATTATTTGTAGATAATGTGGCTTCGGAAAATTAAGAGTGTTTTCAAACCATTTAACTCAGCATTAAAGAGAAATTAAGAGTATTCTAAATTTATTCAAACCATTATAAATAGGTTTCCAAAAAGTCAACATTTCTCATAACACTTCCAAATGAAATAAAGAGAATTTAAATTGCATTTCATATAATAATATCATCAATGTAATGTATCAAAACATAAGTATTTCAATGACTTTCTCATATACATATATTCAATCCTCACTTGGAGGAATCAATTCTTCTAATAGAAACATCTTTTCTATGCTAAGTTATAAAACTTTATCCTCTCAAAATCAATGTTACATTAAATACTTTCAAAACATACTTCCATTTCAAGTTTCAACAAGAATGTCAAAATGCATATACATTTACAATGGGCTTCACAAGCCAAATCTGAATGATACATAAGTACATCAATAGCAAATAATCTTGGAACCACCAACCGCCGTGACACCTTGGTCTTCTTGCGAGCTGGGGCCAAGAATGTGATTCAGGCGCCTTTTCCGCCCAACCACGAAGTCCATGACTTCCCCGGGTCCCTTCCTAACTCGAAGGAATCCCCGGCCCTGCATAAAGGAGCCTAGCAACCCGAAACAGCAAAACAGGAGGGAACTCTCGATGCGTGCCTGATGCCTATATGCATTTCTAACATGAGAAATAAACACATTTCTTGCAACAGGAGGTGGCAGAGACTCAAATAAATTTCTAGGCTTTTAAAACAAACAATCCATCTATTTCAATGGTACAGTGCTTGGCCAAGCAAAATAATACAAGTAAATGGTAGATTAGAAAAGGTAATACTATCGTCTCTGTTTGCCCACCTTCGGCACCCTGTCCCGGAAGTTATCATAGTGAAGTATAAATAAATACTAAAGCATAAACTTTATACATTTTCAAACATGTTACAATCATTCAATTATTTCTCAAAAGAATTTCAATTGTGAATTTCAGAACATCCTTTGTAATTCAGTTGTAAGATGTCATTTATTCTTTGGTAAGTATCCCTTTTGATTTGGATAAAGGCTCTGTTTTAAAGAAGAACATATATATATATATCTTGATACTTTTCAGTGCACTAATAGAAAAGAAAAAGAACAGTGTTTTATGTTTTCCGTATGCATTTCTATTCTCAGGCTGACTGACAGTTTAATTCCTCATTTCAATACAGGTAATAATAATATACTGAAACAGTGCAATTTATTCAGAAATTCTGAGGTTTGAAAGATAATCTTTCATTCACATTTCATGTTGTATTCCTTTACTCAGGATTATACTGCTTTAACGTATTCAAGGTGCTTTCCAGTTCACATGGTGTCTCAAAAACATTTTGTTCTTGTTTCAGGTTTAACAATTCTGAGATAATGGTGTATAATTAACAGAGTTCATGCTACTTTTCTGGAAATGAGTTTCCTGCTTTAATTTGTAATTGGCACATAATTAACAAAGTTCATACTATTTTCTGGAAATGAGTTTCCTGCTTCAATTTGTATTTGGCACATAATTAACAGAGTTCATACTATTTTCTGGAAATGATTTTCCTGCTTCAATTTGTATTTGGCACATAATTAACAGAGTTCATACTATTTTCTGGAAATGAGTTTCCTACTTCAATTTGTATTTGGCACATAATTAACAGAGTTCATACTATTTTCTGGAAATGAGTTTCCTGCTTCAATTTGTATTTGGCACATATGTGCTTGGGTATCTATTTATATATGTATATATATCTAAGTATATATATATATATATATGTATGTATGTGCAGTCATTTGTATATGTATACATATATATATATATATATATATATATATGTGTGTGTGTGTGTGTGTGTGTGTGTGTGTGTGTAGAAATTCATGTACAGCTGTGTATAATTCGAAGTAAGAAATTCTGGTTTTCGAATCTGTTCAACGAATTCACTGGCCGTGCACACAGAACAGGGTATTTTACATGGTTTCCTTACTGGCATTGAGCGACTAAAAGGGCTCAGGAAAGCCCTTGCCCCTCCCATGGGGAGGGGGCGGGCTGTGAGGGGCTCGCGCCTCCTCCACAGGCCGCGGCCTGTGGAGGGCGCGAGCCTCCCACAGTCCACGACCTTCCCATGGGGAGGGCAAGGGAATAATTCCCTTAACAATTTCAAAACTCAGAAAAAAATAAAGACATTTGCCCAGTATAAACTGCATTCGAATTTATCTCAAGACATTTTGATTTTATTCAGATAACAGAATTTTTATGCAGACCAGATATGCAGACATATATTTGTAATTACACTTGAGATTATTTCAATAAAATGCAACTTGCAACAGAACGAAAACCCTAACTCTGAAGAAAGAATGTGTGTTCTATAATTGCAACACAGAGAAGTAGATTTCAAAACGAAATTGGAAGGATTTCTCATTTGTTTGTACTCTTAAACAGAGAATAAAACATTTCCTTACTGCAGTTTTTAAAATAAAATTAAAAGAAGGCATAGCAATGAAGAGAACCTGGCAAAATTTGCTTCCAATGCAGACGTTCAACAATACCTTCTTCGCCTCTGTTCCAGAACTCCCCCAGATATTCCATCAAAGTCCTCTTTTCTTTCTTAAAGCCCTCTTCCTCTTTTTCGAGGATCATGCATAAAATTTCCAGATGACAGATGATATTCTCATGCAATTTCTAAGGATTGCCACATGCCCAGTGAATTGTTGGTTTTAAGACAGAATTCCCAAGCCCAATGTTCTCTCGGGCTGTTCATTCTTTATTCCTTTGGAAAATTAACCATATATATATTCCCTTTTTATGCAAGTCTATGATTTCATTTATGCAATATATTTACTCTTTTATTTATTTTTTTTGTTTTATTTATAACTAAAATTTCATTTATGCAAAACAGATTTATATTAATATTTATTCTTTTATTTATTTTGTTTTTATTTTTAATTACATTTCTTTTAAAAATAGATTTATCCTTTTGTTGCACAAATATATAATGAGGAATAATTAAAATAGAATAAGCCATATTATCTTCATCATTTCTAAGGTTAATTAAACCGTAATTTAAATTTGCTATGCTATCATTTTCACGCAATCACATTGAAAAACAAACAAGACCTAATGCAGCTACATGCTTTAAGTGGTGTGTGCGTAATCGAGAGCTTCTCCTCTTTTACCCTGTCGGGAAGCTAACCTCCTTTTCCTCAATCACACTCTTGGCCTTCGATCTCCTTGGCCTTCGATCACCTGCCACTCAAATGCACTCAGGCGTGCAAAAACGAAAGTGTATTAGTAACCATTGTAGAAACATAAATTTAAACAATAATTAATCAACATTCCTATTTTACATAATGCATTCAAAATTCTTGAAAGAAAACAATTATTTGTTTCTACATTCCCATACATCAAAACATTCACGTATCATAATTCGTATATTAAATCTCATAAAGTCATGGTCAAACATTATCAAAATAAGTCATGGTCAAAATAAGTCAATGGTCAAAATAAGTCATGATCAAAATAAGTCAATGGTCAAAATAAGTCATGGTCAAAATAAGTCAATGGTCAAAATAAGTCAATGTATGAGACGTGACATCCTTCCCCTCTTGAGAAGAGACATCGTCTCGATGTCTAAAAGCAAATTACATAACAAAATTGAGATATCAGTACTTCGTAAGTCTCTATAAAAGAAAGTATAAATATGCTAAGGTCTCAAATGAGGAAAGAGTCTGTCTATATCCTCTGCATTTTCCCAGGTGGCATTATCCACCGAATATTGGTCCCACTGGACCCTGTATTGCATAATGTCTCTATTACGCAACTTAACGTTGCGTTCTTCCAGAATCCTGACGGGTTCCACCTGTATCACCCCTGGGTCCTGGACCTGCAATGCACGCCAATCAAGGATATGAGCAATATCTGGATGGTACGGCCTAAGTATTGAAACATGAAATACATTATGTATCCGGGATAGAGCTGGTGGCAGAGCAAGCCTGTAAGCAACTGGATTCACCACCTCCAAAACATCAAAAGGGCCAACAAACCTAGGAGCCAGCTTAGAGTTCTTGCCGAAAGAGATTGAACTCTTATGCGGCCGAACCCTCAAAAAGACCTTATCCCCTGCTGAGAACTGCCTAAAGCTCCGGTTCTTATCTGCTAGACTTTTCTGTCTATCTGCAGCCCGCTTCAACTTTTCCTTAATGATTTTCATTTGGTCTTCCATTTCTTTGAGCATCTCAGGGCCAATCACCACCCTGTCCTCTACTCTGTCCCAACTAATGGGTGTCCGACATTTACGTCCATAAAGGGCTTCAAAAGGTGCCATGCCCAAAGAAGCATGGTAGGAGTTGTTGTAAGCAAACTCCACCAAAGGCAAATACTCCTCCCACTTATATTGCTGCTCCATACAATACATGCGGAGGAGATCTTCTACTACCTGGTTCACCCTCTCTGTCTGACCATCGGTCTGAGGATGATATGCGGAACTGAAATTTAATTTGGTTCCTAGGGAAGAGTTTAATGTAATCCAAAACCTAGAAGTCATTCGAGTGTCTCGATCTAAGATGATCGTCTCTGGCACTCCATGCAACCGAAAAATTTCCTGAACAAATTTTCTTGCTAATATCATTGACCCATCCTTGAGATTTCCCATAATGAAATGAGCAACCTTTGTCAATTTATCCACTACCACCAAGATGGTATCATGTCAGTTTTTAGACATTGGTAGCCCCTGTATAAAATCCATAGTGATAACCTGCCATTTATACTCTGGTACCCTGTGAGGATATAAGAGTCCTGCCGGATGTACATGCTCAGCTTTGACTTGCTGGCATTCCAAGCATCGGGCTACATGGGACATAATATCCCTTTTAAGTCCTGGCCAGAAGTATAGTGGTCTAAGTCCTTCCATCATTTTTGTAATACCGGGATGTCCTGAGTATGGTGCACTGTGAAATTCTTCTAGCACCAACTCTCGCAAGTTTGCAGAACTAGGAATGTACATTCGTCCCTGGTATCTCAAAAGTCCATCTGATTCTAACATGTAACCCTCATATCGACGATCGGAGGGATTTACCCCAAGGGATTGTTTCACCTTTTCATAATGTTCGTCCCCAAAGGAGGATTGCACTACTTGTTGCCTGAAATCTGATTTTATGGTAACCATGGCTGCAAGGTGTCTCCTTCTACTCAGGGCATCAGCCACTCTGTTTTCCTTACCTTTAATATATTCAATCCCAAAATCATACGCACTCAGGAATTCCAGCCATCGCCTTTGTCAGGCATTGAGATTAGGTTGAGTGAAGATGTATCTCAATCCTGCATGGTCTGTCTTAAGTTCGAAAGGCTTTCCCAAGAGATAATGCCTCCACATTTGTAAAGCATGGACTATGGCTGCCAATTCTAAGTCATGTGGTGCATAATTTAATTCATGTTGTTTTAACTTCCTTGATTCATAAGCTACCACTTGCCCTTCTTGCATAAGAACTGCTCCTACCCCTTCCCCTGATGCATCAATAATAACTGTAAAATGGCCATTCGGATCTGGCACAACTAGGATGGGTGCAGTAGTGAGTTTCTTCTTAAGCAGCTGAAAAGCTTTCTCACATTTATCGCTCCATTCAAACTTCTTTTCCTTCTTCTGTAGTGCAGTGATGGGAGCGGCGATTGTTGAGAACCCCTGAACAAACTTCCTATAGTATCCTGCAAGTCCCATGAAACTTCGAACTTTAGAGACATTTTGCGGGGCCGGCCAATCCATAATTTCCTTAATCTTCTCTGGATCCACTCTTACCCCTTCCGCTGAAATCACATGACCTAAATAATGCACTTCGGATTGGAAGAAGGTACATTTAGACATTTTTCCATATAGCTTATGTTCCCTTAGACGCTGCAACACAATCCTCAAATGCTTCTCATGTTCTTCCTCTGACTTAGAATAGATCAAAATATCCTCAAGAAAAATTAGGACAAAATTATCCAAACAATCTCGGAAGACACTATTCATCAGGTTCATGAAAGCTGCAGGAGCATTACTTAGCCCAAATGGTAGCACAGTAAACTCATAGTGCCCATACCTGGTTCTGAAAGCAGTTTTGTGAATGTCTTCTTCCTTCAGTCTCAACTGGTGGTATCCTGATCTTAAATCAATTTTTGAGAATACCTTGGCATCTTTCAACTGATCAAATAAATCATCGATGCGAGGAAGCATATATTTATTCTTGATAGTGACCTTGTTAAGCATTCTATAATCAATGCACAACCTCAAGGTACCATCCTTCTTTTTCACGAAGATGACGGGTGCTCCCCAAGGTGACACGCTTGGCCTAATAAGACCTTGCTTCAGTAATTCCTCTAGTTGGGCCTTGAGCTCAAATAATTCTGTTGTATTCATCCTGTAAGGGGCCTTAGACTGAGGTTCTGCTCCTGGAATCAGATCAATAGAGAAATCAAACACATGCTTAGGCGGGAGCTCAGTCAATTCTATAGGGAAAACATCCTCAAATTCCTTCAGAATGGGATGATCATTAATTGATTCTTTCTCATCAAGGTCCTTGACTTTTATTGCAAAGATAGAGCATCCCTTCCGACTTGCCTTTTTCAACTGCATGGTAGATACTTGCCTAAGCTCTAATGGATTTTTAATGCCACAAAGCTCCACTTGGTTTCCTCGGTCATCGAAACACTTAATTGACTTCTCTTCACAATCTACAAGAGCTTTATGTTCAGAGAGCCAATTTATCCCTAATATCACATCGTAAGACCCTAATGGTGCAACATACAAGTTCACCTACGTCTGAAGGTTAGGGAGTTCAAGTTTGCTGAAATACATGCATTGCTCTACCCTCTTCTCTACCCGGTTTCCATACTGAACTTTCCAAGAATTTGCCATAAAACTTGGTCTAACTGATATTTTAGTCAAAACATGAGGGTCTATAAAACTATCAGTAGCACCTGTATCAATCAGAACAGAAACAGGGCATCCAAATAATTTACCCGATAACTGGATGGGAGTTGCTTGATAATCTGCCTGGCGATTGTCAACCGCTGCATGAATATGATGCTGATTTATGTTATTTTGCTTGTTATTTCTCTGAGGGCACACACTGGCGTAATGCTCGCCACCACAGGTATAACATCCTCCACGAGGTGCTTTGGGTTTGTCAGAAAAATCTCTCCTGTTATTATCATTCCTCTTATTGTAGTTGCCCTTCTTGTTGTTATTGTTCATGTTTCCTTCATTGCGGTCCTGAGGACTACCATCTCTCTTCAAATTTCTGATTTGTC
>VDFB02047230.1:567467076-567497023 GCA_007258455.2 Sequoia sempervirens
GAAACGAATTACATGTGCTATCATTAGTACCAAGAAAAAAAGATGGAGAAGAGGAAAGCAGTGAGATTAACATGAACAAAGAAGAATACAACCCTGAATTTATGAGAAAATATAGATGGATGTTTACAATTAAGAAAAGGTGATTAAGATAGGAAAGTGCCTCAATGATGAAGAACAAGACGACCATGCAACTTTACTTCATGACTTTCTTCAACTTTTTTCTTGGGCTTATTTAGATATGCTGAGAATCGACCCTAATATTTTAACACACAATATAGTCCTCACTAAAAATGCTAAGCCTGTTAGACAAAATATTTTAAAAATGAACCCTAAGATAGCCTTATTGGTTAAGGTTGAGATTGAAAAGCTCCTTGAAGCTGGTTTTATAAGACCTATAGATTATTCTCCCTAGATCTCAAACATTATCATAATTGTAAAACTAGACAATCGCATTAGGATGTGTATAAAATTTTGAGATTTAAATAAAGAATCTTTAAAATATGACTTTCCCATTCCTAATACTAACATGATAGTAGAATTGACTATGGGACATGCTTTTTTGCCATTCATGGATGAATTTTTTGGAAATAATTAAATCTTTATTAACCCTGAAGAACAATATAAAACAACATTTACAATAGCTTGGGGAAAATTTTGCTGGGTAATGATGCCTTTTGGATTGAAGAATGTGGGCACAACATATCAATGAGCTATGACATTGATATTTCACAATTACATACAAATATTTTGGAAGAATATGTTGATATTCTAGCTAAATCATTAAGAAGACAAGACAATGCAAATGTCCTATAGAAAATATTTAAGTGAATGTGAAAATAAAACATGAGAATAAATCCAAAAAAGTGTGTCTTTGGTGTAGATAGTGGAAAATTTATAGGTTTTATTGTATATCATGGAGGCATTGAGGTGGACACAAATAAACTTGATACTATAGCTAACATGCCACCTCCTAGAAAAATCTCCTAATTGCATCCCTTACAAGGTAGAATTCAAGCCATCCATCATTTTGTGGCATCCTTAGCGGATCGAACGTTACCATTTACACATCTCCTTAAGAAAGAAGTTCAATTTAATTGCAATGCAGATTATAAATAGGCTTTTGAGAGTTTGAAACATTATCGTGCTAATCCTATGTTACAACCTATTATGCAAAACAAACCATTTATCCATTATACAACAACATTAGCCCATGCTCTTGTAGCATTGTTTGCTCAACAAGATGAAAATGGTAAAGATCATCCTGTTTATTGCATTAGTCAAACTTTTATTGATTATGAAAAGTGATACACAATGATAGAGAAAGAATTTTTGGCTCTTGTATTCGCTACTAGTAAGTTGCGACATTACTTATTGAATGTTGAAATACATGTGATAACAAAATTCGATCCTTTAAAAAATATTTTTTCTAAAACAGATTTATCAGGACACTTAGCTAAATGGGTTATGTTGTTGACTGAGTTTGACCTTAAGTTCATTTCACAAAATGCAATTAAATGACAAGCCTTGACCCACCAATTCTTGCTAATGCTCCTTCTCCCCTAACATTACCTAATGAAGAAGGATTTCCTGATGAGAGTGTGTTGACTATTTAGGAACATGAAAATGCATGGGAATTGTATTTTGATGGATCTAAACACAAAATAGGATCCGGTGTGGGAGTTATAATAGCTCCACTCGGAGGAAAACCTATTCCCTTATCATATAAACTAAATTTCCTATGCAAAATCAATACCGTAGAGTATGAAGCGTTAATTGTTGGATTATGCGCCACTTTAACTTTGGGAGCCCAAGACATTAAAATATTTGCTAATTCGTAATTAATCATTAAAAAAATAAATGGAACATATCAAGCGAAGCATGACAAACTATCAAAATACAAGGATCTCATAATGAATTTGTTAGAGAAGTTTGATTCATTTACCATTGATAACATCCCATAGAAAGATAATAGGCATATAGATGAAATGGCGAGTGCAACCTCTCTGATATCACCTCAAGATACTTCAAAATATTTCACATTTCTCATCCACACAATTATGAAACCATAGATTGAGTATAAAATAGATGAGGTATTAGCAATCACCATAGAAATCTCTAGTGAATGGTATACACCAATATTTAATTACTTAAAATAAGGTACCTTTCCTTAGCTGACAACTATGAATACTAGAGCCCACCTTCGAAAACTTGCACCTAACTTTATAATTCTTGTAGATGTATTGTATTAGAGGTCCTTTGATGGTATCTTGCTTAGATGCATTAAATAATTAGAAATCTCGATATCACTTGAGGAAGCTCATTCAAGTGTTTGTGGAGGACATTTTGGAGGAAGATCATTAGTCCAAAAGTTAATTTGTATAGGATATTATTGGAGGAACAAGGAAAAAAACTGCTTTGCATATGTTAAGAAATGTCACAAATGTCAAGAACATAGTAGAATAATTCATGCTCCTACTTCTGAGCTTCACGCATAAGTTCCTTGTCCTTTTTCGGTGTGGGCCTGGACATCATTGGAAAAAATTTACCTCCTTCCTCCACCGAAAATACATTTATAATTACTGCAGTATATTATTTCATGAAGTGGGTGGAAATAATTCCCCTTCATTTGAAAATGACCGATGTAATATGTCATTTCATATTGGAACACATTATTGCTCATTTCAAACTTCATTCCGCTTTAGTTTCAGACAATGGGACACCATTTAAGAATATCGATGTGAAGAAATTCTTAGAAACGTTAACATACAACATCAATTTTTGACACCTTACTACCCATAATCTAATGGTCAAGCTGAATCAACTAATAAAACCCTTGAGAAAATCCTAAGCAAAAATAGTAAGCAAACACAATAAAGATTGGCATACATAGCTAATATATGTGTTATGGACATGTCGTATGAATATTAGAGAATCAACTGGGAATACCCCTTATAATCTCGTCTATGGAACTGAGTTAATAATACCCTTAGAGTTATAGATCCCTTCATTAAGAATCGCTCGTCAAGGACTTATCGATCGACGGTTGCATCAGCTTGAAAAGCTCAATGAACAATGCATCAACACTCTCGAGTACCTTTAGGCTTATTCTAAAAGAATGCAACATAGTTGCAATGATAAATCCATACCTCATTTGTTTCATAAAGGCGATTTGGTGTTATGCAAAAATCAATGTAATGTCAATGTTGACATGATGGAAAAAGGAAATTTGAGCCCTAATTGGTTAGGCCCTTACATAATCGATAAAAATTATGGATCTAGAGCATATACATTAACAAAAATAAATGGAACACCTCTCAAAGAACCTCTCCTCTTGAATAGTGTGGATGATAAAGCAATGATGTTAGAGTTAGTAGATAACATTCTATATGCTCTTGCATTACTTCATTCTTGGAAAACAATTATTTGTGTGTCTTGAATAGTAGAGTGATTATTTAAATTAACTTTTAAATGATTACTTTAGGTCTCATAATATTCAAGATAATCTTGTATGTTATGCTAGATTAGATCCTTATATGCATTTAATTTAGAAAAACATACTTAAGCACAATGTTGCATCTAAAAGAAACTAGAATAAGTTTTAATTAGATCATATGAACATACTAAATCATGGAGATATTTATTATATAAGTCTTACATAGATTATTTGATAAATCAAATTTCCATTAAACACATAAACATAAATAACCAAACATCAAATGATCATATATATATATATATATCAAAGTTTGGAGTACATGTCATCAATATATACAATTATAATGAGGTCTATGACTATTGGATCGATCAAGATTAGGTAATTGCATCTGTCTAGAGGCAATCTATAGAGAGATGGGTGTATGTGATCCTGATCGTGAGCCAACAAGAACATCAAGAGAATATTGTAAACCCTATTCTCGTCCAAGGGATTCCCGATGATCCTTCGATAGATGATCTCTCTCTACTTGTAGCTTGGCTACCTCTACTTGGAGTCTCTCAACCTTCGCTAGGGCTCAAGATGACTGAACCTCCTCATGGGAGGCCTCGGTTTAGTGGTCGCACCTCCTAAAACTCTCATATGTTGCCCATGGTCTAACGTATTCAAACTCAAACAACTCTAGATCTTGCTCCATGATGCGTAGGGGCACATAGTTTATATTATCAGTCTCCTTGTATACTGATGGGGGCACTATCTTGGTAGCAACCTGGTGATAGAGATCATGTAGGTCTCTCACAGCATCTACAAGATAGGTATCATAAATATAATTTGTACACATCATGATAAATATATAGACATGATAAAAATAAAAATAAAGCATGAACATAAGCATAAAAGCATGGTAGTAAATAAAATATCATCACCTAGCTCTTTGATTGGCTATGTAAAGACAACCTCATCGTGTGTATGAGGCAAGGAGGATATGCTAGCACTTCCATGACTATAGGTGTTAGTGCGTGTTGTATCTATTAACTATAATCTAGTCATACGAGTAGGACCTAGCTTTCTCACTCGTGGCCCACTGGATCCTCATCTACTCCCTAATCACCCTCACTCATCAGTTGCTCTTCCTCCTCATCCTCCTCCTCACCATCATAGTCAAGATTTTTAGCCTCATCATACTCCTCATCTATCATATATATGAATAGGTCTACAACCCTAACCACTATCTTCTCAGCTCTATCCTCCTCCTCGTCTGCTGATCTAGGAGTGGCCCTGCATCGCCTACTAGCTCATCCATTAGGAATATAGGAGTTGGTTGTATTGCTTCCCACCACTCCTCATAGGAATCTATGGTACCAACGTTATTAGAGTCAGAGACTAGAGGCATATCATTATCCTCATAATTGGAGTCACTGTAGATGGCATCATCACTAGTGAACCATCTAGTGTTGTCGGGCCTCCAAGCGGTACGTACTGATCTCCTAAAGTAGAGTCGTTCCATGGGTAGTACCTGGACATATATAAACTGGCACATGACATGATCATAGTAGAAAGTTTGTACTACATAATCATGTCTACCTATTAGAAATATATCCATCTGTAATCTCCTCAAGTAACGAGTCTCATCAGGCCACTACGGTATAAGTCAGTAAGGTCTCCATATGGTCTCCTCCTCATCTAGTCATTTGAAACTGACTCTCCAAAAATGCAAATCTTCGTATTTCCATAACCATTTCAGAGAATAGCTAAATACACAAGGGTATCCTAGGGCTGATGTACATGGAAACCCTATCATTCTAGTGCATGTGATCTATGTTCCAAGCACCAGACCTACAGTAGCATACAGTGCACCATACTGTTGACCTTGTGGAATGAAAAATGCTCTAGATCATAGTATAAGTGTGCATGGATATTGTACCCCCGGGCATATATGGTCCTCTTCCCTACCATCCACCATTTCATATGTACTAGTCCTCCCTCTAAGTATGCTCCTCAATTGTTAGGGATAAGTCCTAGTGTTACAGTAAACATCATAATTTGTGCCACAAGTGGTGCTCACAAATATAGTAGCCATGATAGCTTGATCCACAACTCCACAATGTCATCATGAATTGGAACTCCAAGATAGTACTACATATCGTATTTCATCCTGTGATATGATTGATCTTCTAGAAAACGTACCCTCTCACCCCAAATAAGAACTTAGAGAATGTGATGGACGTCCTCTACAGTGATCATCATCTCACATGTTGGTAGATGAAACATGCATGTATCTGCATCCCACTGCTCTGCCATGGGGATTAACATAGCATCATGGTACCTAATGGGGGGCATAAGGTATACCCAATATAATCTTTTCATCTATAATATCTTTGTCTCCTCAACTCAAAGTGCCGGGGCTAAGTCTCATAAGCGACAAAACTATCTTCCACTGAGATGTTTCCATGGCCATGGCAAGGTCTAACAAAAAAGGTAAAAAATATGTCCTATAAGAATTCTAAACTCTTAATTATATACACCAACACTCAAAAAGTGTGATAAATTTGTTCTAGTACACTTTCCTAGAAGTCCTAGACACTTTATTTCCCTTTTAGGACACTTCGTGAAGAAACGAGACACTTTGCAAAAAAAGGGAACACTTTGCGAAAAAATGGGACACTTTGTATAAAAAGGGACACTTTGCAAACTTTTCTTCTAGGGTCCTAAATCTACCTAGAAATCTATAAAAACACAAAATAAATGTGTAAGGAAAAAGCTAAGGCAAAAAAATCAACTCACCTGATAATGTCACTCGCCACAGGCTACCTGCTCTCGCAGGTCATCCAATCTCAGAGCCTCATACTCTCGTCAGCTCGACATATTCAGTCACTCTCCACCAAAGTCAAGCTACAAGAAGGTAAATGACAAAATAGTTAGAAATTACTTCACTTTTTACTCTTATATATGCTAAAAAAGTTAGGGTTGTTACTCTATAATAGGGATAAAAAGTGCCTTTCATTCAAATTAACATGAGAGCTAGAGAGCTTTGTTTTCGATGCTATTTGTTGCATTGGAATCATGATTCCACTCTTGTTCTCATCCAATTTCTATCATCATGTGGTATGGTACTTGGAAATACCCTATGATACGACTTAGCTTATTCAATGTGGTCAGACTGCTACCTTGATTCCACCTCCATAAAGCAAGCAGAATAAAAGGGAGCCATACATCTACCCTTGAATTCGATTTCTAGAGGAAGTTAGAAAATAGGACTTTTGGACAACTAATGAATTCATGTTGCAAGATTTGGTTCCTAATGTCATGGTTTTGTAGATAGCTACAGTGGGGGATTCATTCTCCCATGTTGTGAATGAACCTATATGAGTATCCTTTTATGAAACAAAGTTTTTTGTTTGGATTCCTTTGGATTGTATATGCACTTAGAGTCATACGAGTGCTAAAGTGGGGGCTATATGTACTGACAAAAATTGTACTCCCTTCTTGGAGATAGGGAAATTTCTCACTTAATCTGGACCTATTATAGTACCCTTGCATTAATTACCGTTTAAATCATCATTAATAGGCCCCTAGGACCCTTTATTTTGGATATCAAGGCTTACTTTAGCTAAAAATCTGACAAAATCATCAAAAACACTTAAATTTCTAACAACCCACCGCAAAAATCTAGGGTGGGACCCATATGCTAGGGCTAGCATATGAGTCCCATTTGGGGATTTTTTAGGGTTGGAGTGGGAAAATCAGCTTTTTAATTCAAATTTTTGGTTGATGTCAGCTTTTGAGATCTAAACAACTATAAATTAGACCTGTAAATGCCTATAGAAGCAAGCTTCTAAGTCATTATTTTAGCTAAGCAAGCATTTTCAAGATAAATTTCAAGATCCAAGCATTCAAGAGTCTTCAAGAATTCTTTCACAAGAGCATTCAAGTTTCAAAATCAAGTAGAGTTGAAGTCTTTGAGTAGCATTAAAGTTTTTCCGCAGGTCTTCAAGCTCACTTTCATTCAAGATCTAGTATTGTCAAGGGTTGATCATGGTTGTCTTTGTTGAATCATGATGGATTCTAGGTTGGGGAGATGCAACTAGCCATCAAGCCAAGCCTAATGACTCATCTCCTAAGTGATTCCATCCTCCATTATCACTCTACATTCAACCTAAGGAAGGTACAAATATTTTTAGGGCTCATTTGTGTGATTAAAGATCTCTCAAACTAAGTCATTCATATTCATGGTTCATTCATGTGTGAGGCCCACCTATTGATGAGCATTACAACATTGTTTTCATATTTAAACATCAAATGCCTTTTAGTGGAAGCCTATAGTTAACATATTGAGTTGTGCAATATTTGGACTAGAATAGTAAATCATTGAAGTGTTTTGTGTACCTTGGGTACCTATGTCATGATTTGATGTGCTTAATATTTTAGGCAATACTTGGTTTACCATCAATGTGCATTATCTATGATGTTTTATTTTGTAACTATGTATTATGGGTTACATATGAAGTGATGTTATATGCTTGGTGACCATTACACTTGGGCTAAGCTTCTAGAATCCCTTGAAGAGAGGGTTTCTCTATTGAATATTAAGGTTAATGCTTTTAATTCTATAAGCTAACATTTTTAGCTCTCAAAGTAAAGATAAAACTTGAATTAAACTATATCCACACCTAGCCTAATTTTGAGAGTTTAATTGAACCCCTAAGGTTGAACAATTATATTAGATACCTTCTTGATATATGGGAAATTCCTTTTGATCCACTTTTTTTTTTACAAGTTTGAAGCTTAATCCAAAGAATAAAAATTTCAATCTATTTATAGCTTCCCATTATCTAGTTTCATTTTTTTTCTATTGTGGAAACAAGTATATAAGGATAAGTGCTAAGAGGATATTATTTTATCTCATTCATGGACATCATATTGATCACTTACATTTCCTTCAAATGCATGCCTAAGACTCAAGGCTACAAGTAATATGTTCAAATCAAGTGTTCTAGATATAAGAAATCATGATGATCTTTATCTAAAAGCATTCTCATGGGAATAGTGCCACAAAAAATTATAAGGAACATAGATAGTACTTACAATAGAAAATAAATAGATGACACCTTTGGAAAATAAATAAACAAACAAACAAATAAATAATAATGTGGTGTCGTATGAGCTATACTTTGACCATGTGATAATCGATGCAACCTTACACTTCTGATATTATATTTTTCTCCTCTAATTACATGCTTGAAAGAAATGAAACTATGTTTCAAAATAGATTATACAATGACATGAAAATTTTAGTGTTTATGTAACTAAATAAAGGCATTGGCATGTAACACCATCATAAAGATATTAATGACATGTTCTTGAAATCAGAGGAAGATATGCATTAAGGATACATACTTTTACATATGATTACAATAATAATAATTAAATTTGTAATTTTTTTATCCCATGTTATTTTAACACAATCTTTTATTGTGATGATTATAAGATTTTCAAGATATTTCACATAATAAAAATGATTACGATTGAATTTTTCTCATATATTATTGATATGATATTTTTCTATGATAGTTATAGGTCTTCCATGAATACCAAACTTGTAGTCTATAATTCATGATGATTACCATTTTTATAAAAAAAATTATACTTATATCAAACACTCATTTGTGTTTAAAATATGATTATTCATATTATTTTATTTAAAATTTTGATCACATGCATTAATAATTTCCATATTTTTATGGCTACTAGATCAAGTTCTATCACTATTATTTTTATCTTTTATAAGTTTATATGAAACACAATTTTTCATCTTATGCTCACATATTCATGAGATTTATTATTTTCATGACAATGTCTCATATTTTCTCAATCTTACGAAATACCTCTATCCATTCATTCATGGTTATATCGCTTACCCTAATGGAGGCATCATCAAGGAAACATTTTTATCTATCACTTCTAAGAATTTTATGAGTACTGTGAATAGTGAGACAACGATTCTTTTCTCCGCTCTTAAATGATCTCAGAGAGGTAGTTAAGGGAAGGGGAGATATTGAGTGTCAAGACGTTTCCTTTGGGGAAAAACCTCTTCTGAAATTTATTACACATTTATTGGGCATGGGGGTGAGAGAGGAGGAGGACGGAAATCAAATCTCCAGACCATCAGAAAAGCTAACTTTTTGCAGGCAACAATAATGGTGGGGGTATGGACACGATAGAGAATTTCCTGGTGCACCATTAATGAAGCATGGTGCTCCCCACCGCGAGCTTGGCTTCCAGCAATCAAAAATAATCTAGTCTGGTAAATTGCTAGCAACAGGATATGAAAAATATCAGCTGCTCGGGATGGGGGAAAAGAGTGCAACGTACCAAGATAAGCAATAGGATTGAGGCAGGGGATTGAGGCTAGAGGATCGACTTTGAAAAAAAAAAAGCAGTCAGAGTAATCCATGAGGCGAAATTCACTTTTGGCATTATGTAAAATAGCCCACGTGCCTTGTCTGTTCTTCCACTTTTCGCATGCATTTCTTCCTGGCTTCCATTTTTGCGTAGGCATAGTAGAGGACTAGGAAAGGTTGCAGAATCTGAACTCAGGTGAATCCAATTCGTGCAAAACCTTGAGGTCAGTTATTAAATTATGTATGCTGCTCGATGATTTCCTTTTTGTTGTGTTTTACTTCACTATAAAACAATTCTGTTAGTATTGGTTCTGTGATTTTGTCTATGGATGTTATCTTGCTCAATACAAAGCATAATTCGACAAGAAATCTGACAGCAGTAATGTTCAGTAGTATAAGACGTAAGAATACTCTTTTGGGCTGGCTTAATTATATCACGACGGAGCAATAAGAGTCACCAATGCGGGGTAGAGTGTAGTAGCAAAGCAGAATTTACTCAAAAAAAAAAAAAGAAAAAAAAAAAGAGCATGATAGAGCCTAATAGAACTAGAAGAAAATGTTAAGGCAGAGTAAAATATTGCTTATGAGCTTGACCAATATGCAACTAAACAAAACTCCACGGGGCTAAATTCTCTTGACAGCACAATATAATGTGATAATAGAACTCAGAAAAGATTCGAATAAGATATATCCTTGGTTAACATAAATAATGCAAATAAAGCCTCTGCAACAAATCCATTTTGTGCTTATCTTGAGACTATTGCATTCCATGAGACCACATTTCTTTAAGGAATTTTGTCAAACATTTCATGCGCCTTATCTAGGCTCCACATTTCTATTGGAAAATTAAATGCTCCTGAGCCTCTTCCCGTCCACCTACCTATCAGGAGCATTCGATGCCTGTAGCTGGAAGATTGTTTTTGAGGATTGCCTTCAACACTTGCTCCTAACGTGCACCTAAAGACTGCAGAAGAAGTAAATGATGTTAGAAATTTTTGAATTCCAATTCAATGTTGGTAGGTGAATTCGAAATTGAGAGGGAATGAGTTAAAGACAAAAAGATGAAGGCAAATTATTCTGTCAGGAGAGAAGAATTAGTTGAGAAGTTTTGAAATTTGGAGAAGTTGAATTCATGTGTAGCAGCAGTTTGCAGACAGAGAATGTTTTGTGTGAGCTTCTGAAAGCTCCTGAACAATAGCAATTGTTTGTTTCGTGTGTGAGCAGAGATTGCTTCTGAAGAGCTCTGCATAGCTCAGCTCAGTGAGCTCCTAGTAGCTTCTAAAATTATCTGAACTTGGTTCAGAAGCTGATTGCTCCCAGCAAATTGAAATTCGTAGCTTAGAGTTTGTTTTTCAGTAGTTCATGCTTTATCTTTCATGTATTTCCATTTCCAACATAGTTAATTAAAAGGAAAATATTGCATGCACAGATTTGTCTCTTGTGTTTCTGGTTATTCTACATTTTGTGTATTCCCCTGTTTGTGTTTTGGGGGAAATAGAGCAGCAGCTCTGTGTTTTTTCTGTGCAATCAAAAATATTGACATGGTATCAGATCCATAGGGCCCATTTCCTTGTGAGTTAGGACATTCTTTTTTTTGGGTGTTTTTTTTTCTGTGTAAGAGACATGGCTGGAGATGAAGGAAAGAGCTGGCAGTAGCCACCATCCTTTAATGGACAAAACTATGATGTCTCGGCGACGAAGATGAAGACCATTATGGTTGCCAATGATTTGTGAGAGTTTTTAGTTAATGGGTTTAATGATGTAACTGACCCAATAGCATATGTTGTGCTCACAAACAACCAGAAGAACCAATTGAAGGAGTTGAGGAGGAAAGAAGTGAAGGCATTGAGTTTGATTGAAGCGGCTTTGACAGAGAACATTTTTCCCAGAATAGCAGTAGCTAACTATGCAAAGGAAGCTTGAGAAATCCTCCAAACTTGTTACAAAGGAACTGACAAGGTCAGATTAGTGAAGCTCTAGATGCTTTGAAGAGAGTTTGAGACTCTTGAAATGAAGGAGGGTGAGTCCATTTTTGTTTTCCACACAAGACTCTCCGGTTTGATAAACTAGTTGAGAGTGAATGCTGAGATAATTGATGATCAAAGGATTGTGGAGAAAGTCCTCAGGAGCTTACCCACAAAGTTTGATGCAGTGGTGATTGCCATTGAAGAGGCGAAGGATCTCAGAACGTTGTTTGTTGATGAGTTGATGGGTTCTCTGTAAACCCATGAGTAGTGCCTAAATAGGTCTGCAAGTTCCTCCCAAAAGCAAGCTCTTAAAGCTCAATCGAATGCAAGAGGAAGGGGGAGAGGTAGAAATAGCCCCAGATGTGGTAGTGTTCGAGAAGAAAGTTTGACACGAACAAACAACCAAGAGGGAGCAAGTAGTTCTCAGGTCAGCTCACGAAGAGGCAAGAAGAACATCAGTTTAAATATGAAGAATGACAAGAGAAATGTTGAATGCTACTACTGTCATAAGTTTGGGCATTATGCAAGTGAATGCTGGACAAAGGAGAGAGATCAGTCACAACAAAGTGCGAATGTGGCTGAAGGAAACCAGTCCACAACCTTCATCATGTGCAACATTGGTGAAGAAGGCAACCCTGAAGTCTGGTATTTAGACAACGGTTGCAGCAACCACATGAGTGGTAATGAAAGTATTTTTTATTTCATTGGTAAAAATGTTAAGTATGAAATAAGAATGGGGAACAATGGAGTAGTTCATGTTGTTGGAAGAGGATCTATCATGATCTGCAACAAGCAAGGTGAGAAGAAGGAGATACAAAATGTATTTCTTGCTCCTAGGTTAAAGCATAACCTCATGATTGTTGGTCAACTGATCCAAAATGAATACAAAGTGTTGATGGAGAAGGGTCAATGTGTCATTTATGACAAGAATGAGAGGACAAAGGTGTTTGCAGTAGTCCAAATGACAAAGAACCAAATGTTTCCATTGAAGATTGAGACGTGTTTTTCATCTTAGCTCATTGTTGCACCTCTCAAGAATGGAGAATGTATAGCAGTACATCAAGTAGTGCTCAAGAGCACCATTCAAGATCCCTCCAAGCTATGATATCTTAGGTATGGGCATTTATGCTATGCTAGTTTGAGTCTTTTGTCCAATAATAAAATGATTGATGGTTTGCCAAGAATTGTAGAGCCTATTGTTAGATGTGAGGCTTGCATTTTGGGCAAGCAACATAGGCAGCCTTTTCAATCGGGCAACTCTACAAGGGTAAGAGCACCATTGGAGCTGGTGCATATGGATTTGGTAGGCCCTATGAAAATTATTTCTATTGGTAAAACAAGATTTTTTATGACCCTTATTGATGATTACAACCATAAGACATGGGTCTATTTTTTACAACATAAATCTAAAGCTTTTGATAAGTTTTTATTGTTTAAGGCCCAGGCTGAAAAAGAGAGTGGACATTTTACCAAGGTCCTAAGGTTAGATCGTGGAGGAGAGTATACCTCTAATTTGTTTGTGAATTTTTGCAAGCAAAATGGCATCGAGAAGGAGCTAACAACCAGTTATACTCTGTAGCAAAATGGAGTCGCTGAAAGAAAAAATCGAACCATTATGGAGATGGCAAGGAGCATGATGAAAGAAAAAGGACTCCCGACTGAATATTGGGGAGAGGCTGTAGCAACAGCTGTTTATTTGATAAATAGAAGTCTAACAAAGGTGGTTAGTGACAAGATACCACAAGAGACATGGACAAGACGCAAATGGATAATTGAGCATTTGAGAGTGTTCAGGTGTGTAGCATATGCACACATTCCTAAGGAAAAGAGGCATAAATTGGATGACAAGGGTGAAAAATGTATTTTCACAAGCTATAGTGAAGAGTCCAAAGCCTATCGGCTATACAATCTAGTCACCAAGAAGATAGTAATTAGTAGGGACGTGGAGTTCCTTGAAGACAAGTCATGGGATGGAGTGATAGATTCTGATAGCTCATAACCGCTCCTGATAGCTCCTGAAGAAGTAGAAACTGAACATGAAGTTCAACAAGATGAGTTAGTAGAGGCTCTTAAAAGTGTTAGACAAGCTCTTGAAGAGCTCTTGAGAGCTCCTGAAAGCTCTCAATGGCTCCTAACATCTCCTAAAGCTGGAGGATAGTCAACAAGATAGTCAGGTAGACTATCACAATTAGCTAGAGGATTGGCTCCTGAAGGTACCAGTCAAACTCCTGAAAGACCCCTGAGAGCTCCTAAAGTTGGTAGACAGTCAGGGAGACTGTCACAGACAACCAAAAATTTAGTTGCAGTGAGCTCTGGATGAGCTCCTGAAGTTTTCCGAAGAGCTCCTGAACAACCCCTGAAAGCTCCTAACATGAGCAGATAGAAAGGCAAGTAGCCAAAGACAACCAGAAGATTGGCTCCTGAAAGTGCCAGAAGATCAACTCTTGAAGAACTCCTTAGAGCTCTTGAAATTGCTGGTAGAGCTCCCCAAAGCTCCTAACAGCTCCTAAACCTGCCTACATAGCACAACAACAATAGTAGTGAAAGTTCAGAACCACCTCTCACCTCCCTAATGCCAAAAAGGACCAAGAGTCTAAGGGAGATCTACCAAAATGAAAGGTATGATGAAGAATTTGATGAGAATGTGAATTTTGCATTATTTTCTCATGGTGATCCAGTTTATTTTGAAGAAGTTGTGAAAGAGGAGAAATGGTGTGAGGCCATGGATGAGGAGATAGATGCAATAGAAAGGAACAACACATGGGAGCTAACTAATTTTCCTCCAAACAAGCAAGTTATTGGGGTGAAATGGGTCTACAAGACCAAGTGCAATGCCGAAGGAATGATAGATCAACACAAGGCAAGATTAGTTGTCAAGGGGTACAAACAACAGTTTGGGAGAGATTACAATGAGACATTTGCACCCGTTGCAAAGATGGAGATCGTGCAGGCTATCATAGCAATCGCAACCCAACACATGTGCAAGGTATTTCAAATGGATGTGAAGTCTTCCTTCCTTAATGGAGTGTTAAAAGAAGAGTTTTATGTGGAGTAGCCATTCGGATATGAAGTTCCAGGTCAAAAACACAAGGTGTATAGGCTGAAGAAAGCTCTTTATGGGTTGAAGCAAGCTCCATGGGCATGGTACAACGGGATTGACTCATATTTGATGAGCAATAGCTTTAGCAAAAGCGATGGTAAGCCAACTCTCTACATCAAGGCAGCAAATTGTAAGGTTTTGATTGTTGTCTTATATGTTGATGACTTAGTTTTTACTAGGGATGATGATTTCCTCATTGCTAATTTTAAAGAGGCCATGAAAAGAGAGTTTGAAATGAAAGATTTAGGTCTCTTGAGATATTTTCTAGGCATAGAAGTAAAAAAAATCCATGATGGTATATTTATCTCTCAAGGAAAATATGCAAATGAGATCTTGAAGATATTTAGAATGCTTGAAAGTAAGCTTGCCCCAACACCAACAGCCATAGGTTTGAAGTTGAGCAAGGAAGATTGCAGCAACAATGTGGATCTGACCCTGTTTAAGAGTTTGGTTGGAAGCTTAATGTATTTAACAACTAAGCCTAATTTAATGCACAGTGTGAGTCTTATTTTTAGGTTTATGGAGATTCCACAGGACACCCATTGGAAAGCGGGTAAAAGAATCTTGAGGTATGTGAATGGAACCAAAGGATATGGTATTTTGTACACATCAGCAAATGAGTTTGGGTTGGTTAGATACAAGGATAGTGGTTGGGCAAGAAGTTTGGATGATCTAGGAAGAGCACATCAGGCTGTGTGTTTCACTTGGGTTCGGGAGTCATCTCATTGGCTTCCAAAAACAACCCATCATTTCCCTATCTACAACAGAGACTGAATATATAGCAATAAATGCAGCAGAATGTCAAGCTATTTGGCTGAAAAGAATCTTGGCAGATTTGAAGGAAGAACAAGAGGATGGAACAGTAATTTTCTGTGACAATGTTTCATCGATAACTTTGACAAAAAATCTTGTTTTTCATGGAAGAATTAAGCACATTGAAATCAGGTATCATTTTATCAGAGAATTGGTTGAAAATGGTGAAATTAAAATTGTAATTTGTAGGTCTAAGTAGTAGCTAGTAGACACATTCACCAAGCCTTTTGAGCAAAGCTAGTTTTGAGCGCCAGAGAACTAGATTGGGCGTTGTTGATTTGGATCTGATTTGATCCTATTGTCGGCTCAGGATCAAGGGGGAGTGTTGGAAAATTAAATGCCCCTGAGCCTCTTCTCGTCCACCTACCTGTCAGAAGCATTCGATGCCTGCAGCTGGAAGATTATTTTTGGGGATTGCCTTCCCCACTTGCTCCTGACGTGCACCTAAAGACTGTAGAAGAAGTAAATGATGTTAGGAATTTTTGAATTCCAATTCAATGCTGGTAGGTGAATTCAAATTTGAGAGGGAATGAGTTAAAGAAAAAAGGAATGAAGGAAAATTATTCTGTTAGGAGAGAAGAGTCGGTTGAGAAGTTTTGAAATCTGGAGAAGTTGAATTCTTGTGCAACAGTAGTCTACAGATAGAGATTTTTTTGTGTGAGCTTCTGAAAGCTCCTAAATAGCATCAACTGTTTGTTTCGTGTGTGAGCAGAGATTGCTCCTAAAGAGCTCTGCGTAGCTCAGCTCAGTGAGCTCCTAGTAGCTCCTGAAATTATCTGAACTTGGTTGAGTAGTTGATTGCTCCGAGCAGATTGAAATTTGTAGCTTAGAGTTTTTTTTCAGTAGTTCATGCTTTATCTTTCATGTATTTCCATTTCTAGCATAGTTTATCAAAAGGAAAATATTGCATGCCCAGATTTGTCTCCTATGTTTTTGGTTATTTCGCATTTTGTGTATTCCCCTATATGTGTTTTGGGGGAAACAGAGCAGCAACTCTATGTTTTTTCTATGTAATCAGAAATATTGACAATTTCTTTGAGGCATTCCATCAAACATCTCATGTGCCTTGTTTGCGCGTCCATAAATTTGCATACATTTTTTCCGAGGCAGTGGCGACTGCAACATTTGAAAAATTACCTCTTTTCTAGATATGCTTTCTATGGATGTTCATACCCTCATTCAAAAACCCAATTCACACAGCTAGGAAGGAGTAGGGCTTTTCGGTTGTATTTGCTTAAAAAAATTTGAGGATTTTTTTTCAAAAAAAACCCATTTTGATCATATCCTGCAATCATGGTATTTCATGAGATCACATTAGGTTTTTAAAAAAAAAAAATAGTCCACTCGCCTTGTCTATGCTTCCACATATTTTTTTATGTCTAGCAAGGAAAATGTAACTACAACTTATGATAGAAAAATTATGATGTTATGCTTGATGGATGTCCCTTCATTATTACTAGATATCTGACACAGTGCACAATATTATAGTGCAAGTTTTTCTTTTTTTAGATTTCTTCATTTCACATCACCAATACTCTCCACAAGAACATTGTACCTATTTAAAATGATGGAGACAGTCCACATCCCTCAAAATAATTTCTCTGGCAACAATATTCTTGGAGCTAGAATTTAGATACACTATGGCAATCAGAACATACTCGAAGGTTCTTAACAACTCTAATAGATGTACTAAGGGAGGGGCATGTTTAACCAACCAAATGTAGTTGCTAACTTCTTATGTGGTGTAAAATAAATGATTATTTATTGTTATCTTCTCATCCACAACATTAAGTAACAACCTTGAATCTGGTATAGCTTGCCGCCTTCTTTTTCCAAGCCAATTTTCCCAACTTTGCATAGATCTCCCGTGTTGAGAATGTGATATTTCTCCTCCAAAAATAAATCAAAGAATTTACCATTGAACCTATTGATGGATATCATACCTTATCATTTATACAACATTTTGGATGCTATGACTAGATAGTGTAGCTTTAGGTTAATTATAAAATATCATGATATGTTGGTATAGGTTATTATACTATACCTTAAATCATATTATTTTAAATACATTTTTGTATATTAGATTATAATTCTTGTTACATTTCAAATAATGAAATGGTTCTATCTATGTTAAAATTTGGTGTTAAATGACATTTCTATTTTGAAGACCTTATAGTTATGGCCACAGGTCAAATGATTACTGGAACCATACCTTGTGAAATAATATTACTTGGTATCATTTTATTTTCATTTCAAATAATCTTAGTTATCAAATTATTTTAGCCATTATCAACTCATCTAGTTATAAGATTATCTCTATTCTAATTTTATCATCAAATAATGTAATAATTTTAGTTATTGGTTTTATCCATTTGTTATTAGTTGAAGAGCATAAATTTGGTTCTTGTAATTGCAAATATGTATGGTAAATATAACAAGACTAGTACATGTAATACAATAAAATACCTCACAAAAAAGAAAAAAAAAAGAGAGCGTATTCTCACATGACAACAGGATATTGAAATAATTCTCATAGGATGGATGCATGTTAAAGCTAAAATCAAGACATCACAATGCTACGATGGTAGTCTTGAGTGGGTAATGAATCTCATAAGTATAATATGCTAAGATGGATGACCTACCACCTCATACCATAGGGTGGTATAAGTATATATTAACACATTGCAAGTTGGTTTACATACTCTAATTCCTTGTGCTTAAAGTAATGTTTTCTTTAGGTTTGAATAAGTATGTTGCTCATGTTGTCCTTGCATATTTTTGGTCAATAGAGAAGTTATTATCAATTATGAGGGATGACATTACAAGCCAATATCTATTGACCCTGGTTTTATGAACAATATTTGTGTGAATTCTATTGGGGATCATGAATAGAAATATGTCCAAGTGGCATTTTCCTAAAGTCATAATCATTGTATAGTTCATTATTGGTTATTATAAATAAAATATTTATGGTATAGATAAATGTAGTCTTATGTATAACTCTCATCTAGTGAGCTATGAAATAGTCATCATATGTTTGGTTCTTGTTTGTAAGTAACATAGCCTATACCTTAATGAGATGAACTACTATCCATGTTACTTGCACAGTGATTTGAATATGAACTTGTGATGAGTTTCCACGGTATAATAAATTATAATATTTTCGTTTAATTCCATCATTTCTTGCATATTGGTTACAAAGAGTATATAACCTTTTTCACAATTCCATATGGTAGAATCCATTACGACTAGCACTTATATAACCTTACATAAATATTGGTTAGTTAGTACCACTCTACATTGAGATTTTAGTATAAAAAGAGTGGTAGGGAGGTTATGGTGGTGATGAGTCAAAATTAATATGGAACCCTAGTAATGTGTGGTTTAATCTAAGATGTTATAGTTAACTAAGTATGCTTGTGCTTGGAATTTTGTTTATGTGTTTCAACCTCATATCTTAGATATGTTTTAGATGATGCAAAAGAATAGTTGAATGTTAAGAGCTTAGTTATCGGTATGGGTATTTAAGTCTTTGCTCCACACTTTTCTATTATTTCCTTAACTAGGGTTTTGCTCCTCAATTGCACCTAAGTGGGTGGTAGTCGACTAAGGAAAACTATCTAGGGTAATGGACCCTAGAAAGAGTTGTCAACCCACTCCTTTATTGTCTAATTTTTATGGGACATGTGATGTTTGTGAGTTGAGGATCAAGATAGCATCTACCAGTGTTATTATGTTATGATTGTGATGTAGAGTCATATTTTCAAACCTAATGGTTAAACACTGTGAGGATGAGTCAAATGAGTTAGAGCAACTCAAGTTTTCAAACTACGACGCCTCTACAAAATATATAAGTAGGCAAGGCCATCCAACGATGAGCCCTTAGGGCATTAGGTCGAACCCTTAGGACTATTATTCTAAGTCTTGTTTTTGGACTTATCTATCTTCCTCAATGTTGTGAATTACCATTTAATTGTATAGCTTATCTTGGTGATCATGTGCTAAATACCCAATGATCTTACATGAATTGAAAGTGAGGAAATTAGGATGGCATGGAATGCAAGAGGCACTTCAGTATGCAAGAGGTATGTTAAGTTGACCATAATAAGTAGACGTTCATGTTAAAGATATGAACTCATTTTTATCATTGCTCATAACTAGTGATATCATTGATCATAGCTTCAGGTAGTATATTATGTTAATATTGTTAAAAAAAGTATATATATTTACAAATTAGTAACTTTTGTTGAAGATTAGTCAGGTGCTTGGTGTCTATTTGGTGTGTAAAATATAGGTATTACATCATGCATCTCATTTTTGCACATTTGGATAAGGTTGCATTGCATTTCATATTTCCTAATCTTAGACACACTTAAGGTTAGGGTTTACATTCCTATTTGCATTCTTGTTTGATTGTTTCTATTAAGGTTTAATTACCAAACTAGGCGTTTGACCGAGGAAAATCCCCATAAGCAAGTCAATTCTATATTCTCTTTTGTAGGTCTTTTCGTAGATTTGGATCCAGAAATCAATTTGGAAGGAAAGAGTAGAGATTGGAGCACAGATCTGAAACTTTGAATTCCCAGAAAGGTGTAATGAGACTGATATGTTAGAAGTGGGATATGAGTCCCACTATAGGCATTTTCCCATATTTTTGTAGTTTCAGATACCCTTTTTCCAGAAACATATGTTCCTTCACAAAAACCTAGATCTAGGACTGATACACCCAGACTGGCATATGTGTTCCAATAGGCCAAAATTTTAAGTTTTTCAATATTTTAGAGCTCATTCCAATCATCTCTAGATTTCTAGGTGCACACATGTCATTTTACAACTTTATGTTTTATTTGACATGCATTTTTAGGTCATTTAGTGAAAGATTGCATCATATTAGGGTTACACATTTTTATTTACATTGTGTTTTTCTCTCCAAGCCCTAGCTTGGTGGTGAACCCCTCATTAGTTTACAATCAGGCCTTAGGACAACCATATTGCAAGATCTCTTTCTCTTTCCATTGAGATCTCTAGGGTTTATGTTCAATGAGATAATTGGAAAGTGGTTTTTCTCTATGTCCTATACCATACAAAAGCATCACCCATTTTTTGTTATTTCAATTACAAAAGTATTAAATATTGATCCTTATAGTGGATTACTTTAGTAACTTAAATCTTAAAATTTTCTTGATAATATTAGTACACTTTTGTTTAATAATTGAATTAGTAATACCAAACTATTTTATAAGCTCTAATTCAAGTGATAGGAACGACAAACCTATCTTTCAACAAAATATATGGAAATGATTCCCTCTTTGGGATGTTTTGTATAATCATCTAGCTCACAAATTTGTCTTTATGGTTAGGGGTAAATAGAGTTTTTCCCTAGACCCTCTAATGCCTTTTCTTCTTTGCATTATATGTGTTTCATACTTAGGATGACTTCATAAACCAGGATTCCATCAGGTATGCTAAGGGTTTTCAAACAAAATTTCCTTAATTTACATTGTAAATAAAAAAATTTGGAAGTTTTGATTGGTTTTAGTAGTTTAAATTATGGGGATGAAAGATTAAGTTGGCTATAGTCTAGTGAGGCCAATGTAATATATACAAATAAACATGGAAGGATATTGTATAGTTGAGGGCCCTCTACCCCCACCTCTTTGACGATTTGCAAGAGGAAACATAATCTTAGGGGGAGGTTGTCAAAATAATTTTCTCTTACAATATCATTCGCACTTTCTATACATATTTAGGACATTGCTACTATCACACCTACACATTTATCTTTCAACATTTACCATGATGGTATAATGGTACAATTGATACTTGTATAGATTAAATAATTTTCATGACCATATTATTTTGATCTAAATTCTTATATATATTATGACTAATTTCTTTTTTTAGAAAATATTGATGAAAATTATTAAATAAGAAGTCAAAAAGGATTTCATAAAGAATTCCAAATCAAAAAAATCATTAAAATCAAAAGAATGAAAATACAATAAATTACTCCATTAAATCTCAAAAACCAATACCTAAAACTTTCTATTCAAAATATTGAGTGTTGCCAAAGGCAGAAAACAGTGGCTGAGCAATGATCAAGAAAACAATGGCCGAATAAAAGTCAAATTGCAGAAAACAATAGATTCCATAGCCCTCATTAGCCTTGAATTCCTAATAGAAGGCCTTATCACATACATGGGCCCATGGGAAATGTAGAACAGTATCATGCAGGTTCGAAAGAATAGCCGATTAGGCATAGATTTGCAAGGCCTAATTGGAAACCTTTTAGACTGCAAAGGCATTTAGATAAACGTAAGCAGATGATCTTAGATATATGTGAAGAAAGGGTTTTCCCAAACAAAGATAGAAGATATGTTGATCGCTTCTATGCTGACTAGAAAAAGAATTAAAGATCAACTAAATTCCAATAGAAACCCTCATCAAATAGGGTTTTTGGATAGGAAGGAGGTCTCTTCAATCCAAATTTCTCACATGTAGATCGATTAAAACAAAGTATTTTTTTTTGGAAATGTAAAAGAAATTACTGGTGAGGAAAATGGTTTCCAACAAAAGCATCAACAACCTCCATAGAGGTGTCAAAATGAAGAGTGCATGGATGCTCAACATGCATCTTATTACAATCAGAAGGAGACATCTAAACAAAGGAAAAAGAATGGAGATCTCTTCAAATCAATTCTTTCAAATGCAAAGCATTCCAAGGCACATGTCTCATCTGGGCAAGCAAGAGGAATTAATGGAGAAGAAAAGGGTTTTTAGCACCAAAATCTTAAATGTCCAGAGAGTTGGGGTTTCATTCACCATAGTGAAAAGGAAAAGAAAATGATTGAGCAGGAGGTAACATCTACACAGGCATAGGGGTCAAAATTTCAAAGCAAACAAAACAAAAGAAAGGGATCAAAAAATAGGAAAAAACCCACAAAGAAAAGAATGGAGAAGGAAAGAAGAGCAAAAAGAAACCCAAGAAAACCACAATGTCATGACTAAAGAAGGGGGTGATATTTCCAAGAAGGAAGATAAGGATATACCTCTGCAACAGTAGGGAGTTATCAAGGTTACTTTTCTAGAGCATCTGTTGTAGCCGCAAGTTACAAATCTGAGAGAAAAAGTACTCATATGTAAGTTTTGGAACCTTACACTGGATTTAGAAAACTTAAAGAATTTAATATTTGATGAATGGGAAGGAGCTATCAAATTTTTCTATCTAGATTAGGGTAAACGCATATTTTTTTTTCTATTTTCTAACAAATCTTGCCAAGATGAGTTTTTCAAAATCAAATCATGGTCATTTCAAGGTTCTATCTATACATGCAACATTGGACTCCAAACTTAAAATCTGAGGATTGTATTGCTTGTTTTATTCCCTTTTGGTTTCAAATGCATGCATTACCATTGGAATATAGGGAGTTGAATTTGATAGAAATCATGGATAATCAAATAGGAATCTTTCTTAAACATTATTTTCTTTTCTTCAATAACCCATCAAAGTCGGTTAGGATATGTGTATTGCTTGACATAGCCAAGAAGCTTCCAACACATATAGAGATAACATCTAAGTTTGGAAAATGGCTACAAGAGTTAATCCTTGAAACCCCTCATAATGCATGTGATCAATGCCATTTTCTATGGCATTTTGTCTCAGAATGTACAAAACAAAATAACACACAAAATCAAGTCCCTATCTAGAAAAATAGGGGGTAGGGTATAGATTTGAGTTAGCGAGCACCAACATCTAAATGTTGGTTAGAGGTGGTGTTTCAGGGGAGAAAAAATCAAATTACTTTGAAATGTAAACAAGGACTCCATGAACATATAAGGGGAAAAGGAGGTATAAAAAAAAAATGCTTATCAACAGACATATGTGCAAACCAATTTTCAATGGCCATAGATTTTGCTAAATATCTAGATTTATTGGGAAAGATGAACACAAGCTGCATTCTGAATTTACATTCCCCATCTTTATAGATTTTTGAACATCAATTAGATGTTGTAGGTAGGAAATTGATGTTTCAAGACTCAAGGTCACTCATACTAGCTAACTAGTAAAATAGAAAAATAAGAAGTAATTTTGATCCAAGCAAAGGATCTTTCTCTTGAATCAGAATGGAAACAATTGCATGATATCTCAAAGAACAATGAGAAGGTTAGTGATGCAGAATTGGAAGTTTTAGCAAAGAAGATATTTTTGTGAGTTGATTCAAAAATAGTTGATGATATAGCAAAAGAAATTGCAGAAGAAGGGGTTTTCTAGGATTGCAACATTACAAAAGGAAAGGGGGTAATCAGTAGTAATACTTTAGAGACATCAAATCAAAATGCTCATACAAGTAATCCACCATTCACTATAGCAAATCAATTTCTAATTCAAATGGTGTAGAGGATGGTGCAAAGTTTGATTATTTGTAATCCTTATCGGTATCTCAAACTCCATACCAATCAATGGCAAAAGAATCTCAAGGAAAGATAGGTTGCAAATGAAAGCTTACAAAGCTACATGAGGAAATAGATGCAAGACTTCAAAGGATATTATATTATTCCATTGCAAACAAAACAAATAAGCGACTGAGGAGATCCTATTGCTCTCTTCACGTACAATGAAAATTATATCATGGAATGTCAGGGGAATTAATGCTTTTGACAAATGTGTTCCACATCAAACATCAAGTGGATGGATACAGAGCTGATATTGTGATTCTTCAGGAAATAAAAACTTCAATAGTACATATGAAGCTACAATACAAAAATGGTAGTTATGGAAATTAGTGCACTCGCCTTCTCAAGGTGCATTAGTGGGGCTAGTGGCTCTGTGGAATCCAAATTTAGTAAGTGTGGTTTCAAGCAAAAATGAGAATAATTGACAATTGTTGGAAGTAAAAATATTTGACCTAAAATTTTGGTTGCTTAATATTTATGGGCCATCATCTACTTCTGATAAGAAATTATTTTGGGACCAACTCACACAAGTAATAATTGATTTAGGGGATGAAAAAATTATACTGGTAGGAGACTTTAACTCTATTACTTTGCTACAAGAAAAGAAAGGGGGCATTATCCCTCCACCTAAAGTAATAGCAGATTTTAGCACATTCATCAACACTAATGCTTTGAGGGATGTTGTTCTAGCTAAGGGAAATTTTACATGGACTAATAGAAGGAAAGGGTTTCTCCAAATAGTAGTAAGGTTGGACATATATCTTGTCTCTTCTAACTAGTTCAACTTGCAACATAATTTTGTATATGAGATCTTGCCTTTAGCAAATTTCAATCATTACGCAATCTCTCTTAGCATTTCAAATGTATTTTGTCCAAGACTTAAATCTTCTTTTAAGTTTGAGAGTATGTGGTTTAGGCATCCCAAGTTCATGGACTTGATTCATCATTGGTGGACCAAGACACCATATGAACATGGCATAATGATGTTTTAGTTGTGTAAAAATTTAATGCACATTAAGCAACAACTTATAAAATGGAATAAAGAGGTTTTCAAGAATGTATTTCATCAAAAAGAGTTAATTTGTAAAGAAATAGAAGATGTACATGAACAGATTATTCAACATGGTTTGGATGATTCCCTATATGAAAAATAAAAGGACTTGCAAGGAGAATGTAAAGATTTATGTACAAGAGAAGAGATGTGCTGAAGGAAAAAATCAAGGGAGTTGTGGTTGAGGGAGGGTGATTGTAACACCAAGTACTTTCATGCATACACTTAGATCAAAAGGGTTGTCGAAGTAATTCAGTCTGTCCAAGAGATTCCAATGGGAAATTGGCTTACTAAGGAAGAAGATAGAAGTAGAGAGTGTGTTAGATTCTTTTTATATCTCTTATCTACGCCACAAGATAGAGCAGAACAAAATGAAAAAGATGAAGCAAAACTTTTGGAAACAATTTTTCCAATTTTCATTGAAAGGGATAATGAATATTTATGAGACCATTTTCATTCGAGGAGGTTAAAAAAAAAAATTCTCTTTGGCTCTGGATAAAGCACCTAGCCTAGATGGTTTTACTGCTATTTTTTTCAAAAATGTTGGGATATTTTATGTTTTTATCTGTTATGGGAACTTGAAGAATCAAGAATAATGGGTACATTGTTAAAACAATTCAATATAACAAATATATAAATTTTACCTAAATTTAAGGATCCTAAAACATTTTCAGAATATAGACTGATATCCTTATGTAATACAATTTATAAGATCTTCACTAACACAATCTATTTAATCTTGCAGCCTATTATACCAAAGATCATTTCTCAAGAGCAGGGTCGGTTTGTTCTAAGGAGAGAGATATTTGAAGGGCTATTCTATCCCATGAAGCTTTGCACTCAATTTCTACTAATAATGCTCCTTCTATAATTGTCAAATTGGACATGATGAAGGCTTATGACAAAGTTAATCAGAATTTTTTGAAAAAAGTATTGGCAATGTCTAAATTTAGTGGAAGATGGTGGAAATGGATAATAACATATCTTTCAGAGGAAAATTTTTTAGTCATACTCAATGGATCTCCCACTGGTTTCTTTAGTGCATCACAAGGTGTTAGGCAAGGGGATATGCTTTCACCTTTCCTATTTATAATCATGGTTGAGGTATTGATTAGGTTCATTATTAGAAAACACTCTCAGGGGCTTTGGAAGGTGGTCCAAATTGGAAACAAAAGTTTAGTAGTCGTGCATTCTCTTTTTGCAGACAACACCAATTTATTTGGGAAAGCCACTATTGCAGAAGCAAAGAAGATTAAGGAAGTCTTAGATAAATATTTTTCAGCATTAGGTCAAAGGATAAATGCTTCAAAATCAAAATTTTATATTCTTAACACACGGGAGGAGACTGGAAAAAAGATAGTCAAAATTCTTGGTTTGCAACAAGCAGTCTTACCATGTACTTATTTAGGGATTCCTTTTCTCTCGAGACTAAATAAGGTGGCATATTAAGCGAAAGTAATAGAAAGATTAAAGTCAAGGTTCTTATTATGGAAGGCCAGATAGCTATCTTTTTCAGGGAGATTTCTCTTGGTAAAAGCAGTCTTGTCCTTAATCCCTAATTATTTTCTTGCAGTTCTCAAAGCTCCACAATCTATGATTTCCGAAATTGAGAAAGTTATTAGAGGTTTTATATGGAAAGGAAATATTGATGAACAAAAGAAGGTGTGTCTAATATCTTTAGAGGGCATCGCACAAGACAAATTTCAAGGTGGGGTTGGAATTTGTTGGTTCCCAAAATCTACAATCCACTTGAATTCTAAAGGGCTACCAGGCCTTACGGACAGATTCAAGGAGAGATTTGGCCAATGAACGAGAGATTGAATTAAAAAAATTTCTCCCCTGCACTTTGGGCTTTGTGAAACCTGAGACAATGATCCCAATAGTGTTCTTTTAGATACTTGTGCCCCAAAGTATCAAACACAAAGTAAGCAAATAATTCTCCTTTATATTCTTAATAGATGTAGACACCCAAAATTGTACATGTCATAACATTACCTAGTCAATACATGACCTTATAAGACATCTTGTAATATTTCACCCTAGGTCATTACATTATCTCACTTATCCCATTTATCCCACTTAATCACCTTCCCAATTAATTAAATAAATCTTATTTAATTAATTAACTCCCCTTCACATGTCTCTAAATAATTCAAATTAAATATTTGAATTAATTCCTCACCTTTTACCACATTGCAACATGTGTCACTTGACTACGACTCTTCACATGCACAAATAATTTAAATAATTTTATTATTTAAATTATGAGATTCCCACTCACATCCTATTTTTAGCCGCATTCATTGTGTGTCATAGGCATCTTTTCCTCCAAAATAAATAAAAGAATCCCACTTATTCCCTCACATCCCAAATTTAGCCTCATGTCATAACCCACTTAATGTGTGTCATAGGCACTAAAATCATCTTTTAATCCTAGCCATATACATCACCAATCTGAATTTTAATCTTGGCCATCGAATCATATCAGCTCTTGCCTATAAATCTAGCCTCACACAGGCCATTTGGGATCGAATCTTCTTCTAGTATCCACACTCTACCAAAATTTCCTCCAATCTTCTCACCTATCTATCTTTTTTTCCTCTATCATCTCCATCTTCTTGTTATGTTGTGAAATTGAAAAATCAACATCAACATATCAAACCATTCAATCCTTCAAAATCTTGCATTATCATGAAAGTTGATAAGAGCAATGGAGATAAATCAAATCTATCTTGGAGATTGGTTTTCTTTGCTTTCTTATTTTGATTTTCATGCTAGTTTGTGCTCTATTGTTCTTGTAAGGGTTTCATTGTAATTTGTTTATGCATTTTCCCTAAGATAATTTTCCCTAACTACATTTGGTGAACTCGATGGGAAGAACTCTTTCCTTTTGTAGGTCTACTAGCTTTCTTTTTTGTAGGTTTTATTGACTTTTTGTTGCAGATTTGCCATGTTTTGGACAAATCCCTAGGTTTTACAGATTTCGTCATATCTTCCAAATGACTACGATTTTTTCTACAATAATTTCATAGAAGCTTGTGCATCATCTCAAAGGATAGAGTAAAAAAATTGAGGGTTTATCAACATTTTTGTAGGAGTTATCATTATTTTATGGCTTTTTCATAAAATTTACTTTTTGGACACAAATAAGCAAATTTTCCAGAACTTTTTACATTTTTGGAAATCTCTTGAAGTTCTAATGGGAGTCTCTTTTTTACATATTTTATTTTAAGGTAATATAAGGTGCTAAAAGATTTCTTCTTTGTTTTATATAGGTTTTTCATAAATCCCCATTTTTGGGCGCAAAACAAGGAATTTTTCTAACTTCTTTACTTTTCTAGAAAGCTCTCAACAAATTAGTTGGGGTCTCTTGTTTAATTTTTTATTTTTCAAATCAATAATGTCTTGAAATAATCGAATCTAATTTGGCTATGTTAAAAACATGTATCTGAAATTACAAGTTTCCTTGTCTGGTGAGCTTTTTTTTAATGGCTCAATTATAATATCATTTTCTTATTTTGTAGGTGAATCTAAGGAACTGGAACAACATTAAAATTAGCATCTATAGCATATTTAAGGATGAAAACAATAGGTTCACACATTCCATCTTTCATCTCTAATCATTGCTTATCAATACACTTCAATTTGGGGCTTAGAAAAGAACAACTTGTTTGATCAGAAACTTGTATTTTGGGATTAAAAAAAAAATATTGTTTGTTGTCACATCATTTAAATTTGGTTAAAATGAACAAATATCTTCCTACACATTTGGCTTTGGGATCTAAAAAGAACAAGTGCTTGAACTATTTTACACACATTTTGATTTTCTAAAGGGAAATTAATAACTGTGAGTGTGAATCAAGTGCGTGTGTGTATTCTCTCTCCTCACACCACAAGATGATCTTGGAGATCAAAAACACCTCACTTGGTTGTATTTTTTCATACCCTTCTTAGGAGGGCTACTTGGAGACACACCACTCCAAGGGATGACCTTAATTGAGAGGTGAATCAAAAGACACCCTCCTTTGGGATTTAAAATCTTGTCACTCGGCTAAGCCCCCAAAAAAATTATACCTTTGGTAAGTGAAGTTGAAGGGTGGGTTACCCCTTTCTCCCAGTTGTGTGGCAATATTTTGATTTCAAATCATCCCTAGTCAACCTCGTGCATCCTAGCTTAAGACCTAATTGGCCATACCCACTTGACTAACATTAGGCTTGTTGTTGTGTATTCAAGTGTTTGCTTAATCATAACATTTAATCTTGAAAGAAAAATTTATCATTGTGTTTGGTGTGTGTGTTCATACATTTACAAGTGATATCTTGCGTTTGATATTTCCCAAGTCAAACTTTTAATAAATATTTTCCACATCATCCTAGTCATTCAAGCAATCACATAATAATCATTTTAAATCATCATTGTAATCTTAATCAAATATTTTCCAAAAGTGACACAATTCCAACATTAGAAGACCTAACACTAGAGCTCGTTCACATACTTCACGAAGATCAAACAAGCCAATCACCTTTAAACTAGAAAATCATTCAAGGAATCCATGACATGATCCAAAAACTTCAAACAAACCAATCACCTCAAATGCAACAACTCATAGCACAAGCCCAATACCTCATGGCCACTTGTCAAATCTAGCAAGCACAACATCAAATCCAATCACCACATCAAAAAATTTCACAGCAATCCTATGTGTCACCTATATCATCATATCAACC
>VDFB02047230.1:567497062-567516109 GCA_007258455.2 Sequoia sempervirens
TTTAAATAATTATCATAATCTTAATCAAATATTTTCTAAAAGTTACACCATGCCAACATTAGAGGACCTAGTACCCCAATTCCAAAACCTCATCCACTTACTTTATCAAGCACCACAACCCTTAGAACAATGAATTATACAGGGCTCCAAGGCCTCATGATCCAACAATCTCAACTTCAAACAAACCAATCACTTCAAAATGCAACAACTCATAGCACAAGCCCAATACATTATGGCCACTTGTCAAATCCAACAATCACAACATCAAATCACCACATCAACAAATCTCACATCAATCCTATAGGTCACCTATATCATCATATCAACCTCATCCATCCACATATCATGGTTACTCCTTCATCAACCTATCACACCTCTTCCAATGTCAACCCTTATCCATATCAATCCACCTCTCAACAACCATTATCCTATGCAACCCCTCCATCATTATCACAATAACAAATCATACCACAACAAGTCCAAACACCATTCCAACATCAACACATTCAACCACAATCCTATGTGTCACCTTCACCATCATGTCAACCTAACCCATCTACCTATCATGTCAATGCCACATCGACATATCCACCCATATCACAACAAGAACATTGGATCCCAAGTCCACCCTGGCAAAAAAATCAAGATCCTTTCAATTCTCATGCTCCATTTGACAAGGGGAACACCAATCTAGTTCATGCGCCCTATAAGTTTATCATACCACCATCCAATTAAATGCCTATCCCTAAGCCACCACTCCCTAAGTTCAAACATTTCAAAAGTAAACATATGGTATTACCCAAATCCATCCATCCACCTACAAAGGATGTGACCCAAGGACTACTAACAAGGAATCAAACATCGCCATGTCATCCAAATCATATGTTTGAACCTACCAAAGAGTCTTCAAACACCATTCCATTTCTTACAACCCCATCATGAAGTCTCCCCCTTGAGCCTATTCAAGAGTCATCCTCATCCACTTCCATTCAAGCAAGCCAAGAGGTATTTCAAGAGCCTAATCCTAAGCATGTGGAAACATTAAGCCCTATTCCTAATCATGATCAAATCACATTCATCTAACCTATCCATAATCTATATCTTTTCTATGATGAATATTATATCCATAATGACGAAGAGCCTATCCATGAGAAAGATATCCCAAATACACCTCCACCTAGTCCTATCCACTATCCACAAACATTCACTTGTCATGATGAGACACATGCCTCCCAAGCCAACATAGAAGATCAAAATAATAATGTGGATCTAAATGAACATACTCAAGATCCTTTAAATCCTCCATCATCTGCTATCAATTCCATTTCAAATCCATCATATCCACTTGGTCTTTCCACCCTCATTCATGAATGTTCCTCCTTAGAACCACAACCATCATTATCCACTTTTCTTTCTCCATCCAATAAAGAACTCATGTCTAGTGTCCATCACATACTCCAAAACATGAACTACCAAGGTAAAGGTTTAGGCCTTTATGAACAAGGTATTTGGAGCCCATTCATGTCAAAGTCCCTCCACTTTCATTTGGCCTTGGATACTCACCCCAAGGAAAACAATCTAAATATTTTGGTACTTCCTCCATCCATCCTAAGTTCTCTTTCCACCATAAATCCTATCATACACCTAAAACATATGTTGCCATCCCTCATCCATCATCTTACAAATGTCAAAAGCATGTGACTATACACCTTCCACCATCAAATTTTCCACCATTGCTTCCAACTCCTAATATCCCTCCATCTAATCAACCTCCACTACTCCCAACACCTAATATCCCCATTATCCATTCCCCTTATCCATCCATCCATAATCTTCTAAAAATTCTAATCATGACCAATCAATGCACAAATTGTCTAAACATAAATCTTCCACTCATTCCACCAAACCCAAGGGATTCCAAAACAAAAATTTAGATGCCTCTACACATAAAGTCAAATATCCTAATGCTTTATCATACAATTGGAAAAAGTCAAAGCCAAGTACATCCAAAAAGTAATATAAGCCCATACCTTCAAAAGAAAATTCTAAAAAAAAATGGTTTGGGTACCTAAGAAAAAGGAAAGCATGTCAAATGAGGCATCTACATCTCAAAAATCCCAGCCATCCACTTCCACCCAACATTCTCATTCCATTCAAACATCTCAAATTCCTAAATCCCACAAGCAAAATACAATTCATAAAAATACTAAGTCTATGTGGGTACCTGAAGCATTTCATCACCCATCTCCTAAGAAAACATCTCCATTACTTCCTACACCCCCTCCACATCAAAAGCTTGAATGTTTATCACAGTGTGTGTAACCATTGGTCATGGTTCCCTTCCATTTCACAAAAGTTCCACATACCTCCATCTCCTCACCCTTTTCTCATTATCCTACATATCTCCCCCATCACCTTCCTATGGTCCATGCTTTGGGCTAAGCCTCCCCTTCATCTTCCCTACATAATCGACATCATAATCCATCATCTACCTACTCCATCTCCCTTTCATGTCATCCCTTACCAATTCTTATGAGCATAATGACATTTTGGCATGGTCCATGTGACAACATTCATCTAGCAGGACTTTCACCTTTCATGGAACTAGACACCTAAGTCCCTCCTATACATATTTCCCTTCTCCTATCCAAAATCAATCCTCTAATCAAATCGCTCCAACTTAAATCATTCCAAGAAAATCAATTCCTCAATTCAATTCATCAATCATCATCCAAATCTTCAAATTAATCATCTTCAATCATTCCAAGAAATAATCCAAATGCAATTCAATCGTTAATCCATACCAACCAAGCTAATCAATCTTGTCAAATTATCCAATCACATCCTTTGGTCTTGATTGTAATCTTGTTGGAAACCCAATCAATTAATCAATCATCCTTGTGTTGATCTAGGAATGTATTGTTCCCTACAATGACAACACTATCATCATCATTAGTTAATTAATTAATCATTGGTTTATAGCTTGATAGGGGGAATACCTTATTGTTTTTGTATCATTTGTGCATGCTTTTTTTTTTGCTGGTGTGTGTTATCATTTTTGTCTTGCATTTGCACCAAATCCAAATTACTCCCAGCTAATATTCATATCTTGTATCTAGACAAGGTTGTATTATGCTAGGGCATGAGACAGATCATCACATTGGTCTTTATACCTTGGTGCATAACGTCTAGTGCTACACCAAACATATGAGTGCTCACTTTATTGCAGCATAATATTTCATTCTTCTCTTTCATCCACTTATTATCTTGTACCATTCATTGTTTCATTCATTTTGAGAGAATACCCATGTTTTTCCAACCCACCTATCCTCTCAAGGGGATATCATCATCATCATATCTTTCACATCATCATACCATTTCTTCATATCTTTTGCATCATCATATTCTTCTATCATCCCTTTTCTTCATTCATCTTACTCCTCACTTCCTCAAGTGGCTAGGGAATCATCTTTTTTTTTCCTCTATTTGTACCTCAGCTTCTTTTAAATGATGTTACTTGACATAAATCTCATCATCTAAAACATCATCTCAAAGAGAGGGAAAATGTAGGCACCCAAAATTTTCCATGTCATAACATTACCTAGTCAATACATGACCTTGTAAGACATCTTGTAATATTGTACCCCAGGTCATTACATTATCCCACTTATCCCATTTATCCCACTTAATCACCTTCCCAATTAATTAAATAAATCTCATTTATTTAATTAATTCCCTTTCACATGTCTAAAAATAATTCAAATTAAATATTTGAATTAATTCCTCACCTTTTACCACATTGCAACATGTGTCACTTGACTACAACTCTTCACATGCACAAATAATTTAAATAATTTTATTATTTAAATTATGAGATTCCCACTCACATCCTATTTTTAGCCCCATTCGTTGTGCATCATAGGCATTTTTTCCTCCAAAATAAATAAAATAATCTGACTTATTCCATCACATCCTAATTCTAGCCTCATGTCATAACCCACTTAATGTGTGTCATAGGCACTAAAATCAACTTTTAATCCTTGCCATACACATCACCAATTTGAATTTTAATCTTGGCCATTGAATCATATCAACTCTTGCCTATAAATCTAGTCTCACATAGGCCATTTGAGATCGAATCTTCTTCTAGTATCCACACATTGCCGAAATTTCCTCCAATCTTCTCATCTATCTATCTATTTTTCCTCTATAATCCCCATCTTATCGTTATGCTGTGAAAATGAGAAATCAACATCAACATATCAAACCATTCAATCCTTCAAAATCTTGCATTCTCATGTAGTTGGAGAAGAGCAATGGAGATAAATCAAATCTAGCTTGGAGATCAGTTTGCTTTGCTTTCTTATTTTAATTTTCATTCTAATTTGTGCTCTATTGTGGTTGTTAGGGTTTCATTATAATTTGTTTATGAAATTTTCCTAACTACAATAGACACGATACCCTAAAGGTGTGGTTGACCTTCATGCCAGTGTACATATTAAACATGAGAGAGGTAATATACTGAGTTCAACACACACAAATATACAAAGATTGATAAGTAAATTTAATTTAAAATTGTAGCTACTTCACACAAGCCCAAAAAATTGTAACATTAATAAACTAGTGCCTAGTCCTATCGTGGAATCATCTAAACCATGTAATTTAAAATACATCACAAAATTCACTCTGTCATAACTATGCCTATCAGATGATGCATTACATCATTGATACTAGAAACAAAACCAGTCATACTTTATTAATCCAAGGATATAGTTGCACAAATATTCATTCATGTTAATACAATTTAACTTACTCCTTGAATGAGAGTAATAATAGTGAAGAAACATTCAGGGAAAGACAAGAAGATGAACAAAAAAAACCCTTGATTTCTTATATTCAAAACTTATGTAATGTATACAATGGAGAAAATTGACCGAAAATATCTTGTCATTTATTTATCAAATATGACAACACTGTAATTACATTCTCCTTTGCATAACTAAAATTAATCCATAAACCTAAAAACAACACTATACATTTGAGACCTTGTTACAAAATGGTATTCCCATGAGAGACAGAATGAGCAACCCCTTTTAGAAAGAAACAAAAGATTACACTTAAGGAAAACATAGAAACATTAAGTGGAGATCCTCAATAGACATCTGGCACATTCTTCTTCATTAATCAATAACTGCCTCCAACACTTGAAAAATCATCATGTGTAATTTGATTCCTACCTCTTCATTCAATTACTCTAAAATAGAAAAATATTCCTTACCATGAAGAGTCATCATTCATTTCCACTGGCTATTGAATATTTTTCTCCATTGTGAAAAACTTTCACTTCTCCATTAACTCTACCCTGCAACTGAAAATTACTTTCACCATGAAAGCTTTTCCCTCTTCACCTTTGGCTATAAAAAATATCCATTTCACCTGTGCATTTACCCTTTACTATGCAACAAAGAAATTTTTTTCATTCATCATGGCTGAAAAAGAATTATTTGTCTATGAAGACTTTACTCACTTTCCCGAGCAATAAAATATTTTACTTTTGCTTCACCTTTAACTTTCCCAACAACAAAATAATTTTTTTATTTTATTTGTGTGGCTTTGATTTACACATATCGCGCATCACTGATTTGATTTTTTATTTTCCATCCAAAATGGAGATGAGCACTACAATCTCCATGAGAGTTTCCATGAGACTCTTCATTTTATTTCAAACACTTACAATTTTCTTTTTAATTGTCAAGATTTCAATTTTTTTTAATCCAATTGTGGGTATGTGCAGGATCATGATGGGCCAAAAAGTGGCAATATGATGGGTATGTGGCTAATGAATTTTTTTTACCCAAAATTGATGAAACAAAGGCCTTGTGCCAGATTCTCAGCTTTCCATCAATATAAATTATAGCTTTACTTTGAATTTCATTAAGTAATTATTATTCATTTTCTATTCAAATACGCACTAAAGTCTTGATTGATAGACTGATTGAAAACATCTATAGCTTCTAAACCAGATCACATTTTTGAATCCAAAACATGTGCCACATCTCTATCTTTCACATACTATAGGACTAAAAAGAAAAAATGAATTTCATGAAGTTTTGAATCTAAATATGGTGGTTAGACAAACAACTTTTTTATATTTTTAAAAAGTTGTAATAAAATTCATAATTAATTATTTACTTGGAAAAATACAAAAATATACATCGTGATCCAAACATGAGTCCTACTTATATATATAAAATCTTATAAAGGAATATTATAATTTTACGTTAGGTGTATTTAATAAAACACCTACTTCTTATTTTCCCTGAAATTCAAAGTACTACTACATTCAAATTTCAAATTTTCACCAAATAGATTTTTAAATTAAAATAAACCTAGTATTTTAGAAACCAAATTCATTTCTACCTATTCTACCTTTACATGTTTTAAAATAATATAGATAACTTATTCAAATTTTTACGCCAAGTTGCCTAACTCTAATTTTTTTGAATTTTTTGCTACTTAAGGGCCTATTTTTTTCCATGATGATCCTGCACATACCTTTGAAAAATAATTTCACTTGTGAGTTTACTTCATTTGTTTACTTCACCGTAAAAGAACCTTCGCAATAATGCCAAGATTAATTGGGGTATGTGCAGATCATGATGGGCCAAAAAGTGGCAATATGATGGGTATGTGGCTGATGACTTTTTTTTACCCAAAATTAATGAAAAAAAAGTGTTTTTAAAAGAGATTCTCAGATTTCCACCAATATAAATTATGATTTACTTTGAATTTAATATGTAATCATTATTCATTTCTATTCAAATTAAGGACTAAGTCCCATTGATAGAATGATTGAAACCCATTTTATAGCTTTCAATGGTATCACATTTTGAATCCAAAACATGTGTCAGCTATCTCTATGCAAGCTTCACATACTATAGGATTAAAAAAATAAAAATTGAATTTCATGAAGTTTGACCTGCTATGTGGTTAGACATAATGAAGTTTTATATTTTTTAAAATTTGTAATAAAAAATTCATAATTAATTATTTACTTGGAAAAAAATTACAAAAAAATATGCATCACATCAGGACGTGAGTCCTCTACTTATATCTAAAATATTATAAAAAAATATTATAATTTTATTGTGGTTAAGGTGGTCAGAAAGACACCTACTTCTTATTTTTTCCCTGGAATTTAAGTACTACTGCATTGAAATTTTAAATGTTCACCTTGAATAGATTTTTTTTTTAACAAACCTAGTATTTTAGAAACTACATTCAATTTGCTACAAATTCTACATTTTAAAATAATATAGATAACTTATTCAAATCTCTACATCAAGTTTCCTAACTCTCTATTTTTTTGAACTTTTGCCACTTAAGGGCCTATTATTTCCATGATGATCATACACATACCATTCTTACCTACCATTTCCTTACAAAAATTGTACCAACAACCATCATCGCATATTGCTGATGCAATGCGGAAAAGGAGAAACCAAATAGTGATGCATGATATAGAAAACTCAACCATCGCACATCATGAATTCAATGAGGACAAGAGCCTTTAAAACCACGATGGCCAATAATGGAGGTGATGCATCGCTCATCGCGAATACACAAAGGAGAAAGACAATGAAAACAATGACAAACAATGAATTTTCCCATGCAGAGTGTCGTGAGTGTCGTGTCTAAGCTAATCAAAAGCAAGAATTAAACTTGCTTTGATTAAAAACATTTGAAACACATTTCATTTTTCCCTAAATTCATTTTTACCATTGTAAAATATTTAAAATATTCCAAAATATTTTAAACATTAACATTTTGAAACATTAGAAAAATGCAAATTTTAATTACCCAAGTTGTAGGCCAAATAGAGAAATTTCATTGTGCACAAATGGTGACCCCTAGAGACAAGTTTTTTTGTGTGTAGTAATAATAAGTTATTTAAAACATGGGTTTTAAATCAAATTTCACCCATCCATCAAAACTCAGGTACCTCCTTTGTATACTGGCCCTTAGGATATGTTTGTTGCACCTGAAATACATTAAAATAATGTATCAAATGACCTTTGTTTTTGATGAAAATGGAGCTAGAGACTTTTTAGACAAAAATAAGAAATGGGTTTCCCTTTGAATTTGAAAATTTGAATATTATTTAAAAAAATTTGGCCCGGCCGAGTTGTAGTAACACATTAATTAACCTATCAAACTCAACTGTGGAGCCTAAAAGTGAGCATTCATGTCAAAATTTCAACTAAGAATTTAATGCAACAAAACAACTTGGAAACATGATCTTGAGGTGTAATATATCTTCCTAATGCCAAAGGCCTACCATACTTTCTTCAACTACACTCTATCAAAACCAAGTCGAAAGCACACCAAGTCACCTCCTTGAAAAATTATCAAATCACCTCTTGGGAACCTACCACTAGAAACACTAGATCATTTAGGTCCACTGAGCATGTGTGCAAGATTTATTTCCTTCAATCCATATTCTTCACAAGTTATTAAGACTCAAAGTTGACCTCCTTGAAACATTCAAATGTCAAAATATGACAAATTTTCTTTGCTTTTGACCTAGTAATAATAGTAAATTTGATCTTGAGGCTCTGAAACAAGACTAGGTAGCATATGAATATGAGGGGAATGTAGATCACCAATTAATTTCTTCCAAGTATGAATATCATCCAGCTAGGAAATAACAATTTGAACATGAGACCACTTTGCGTAATCCAAGAGTATGCAAATAAAGCAAAATAGTCTTAGGAACCCCTCTAGCTTTCCATCTCAAAACCCTATCAAAACTCCAACAAGTAAGAAGCCAAAATTATCGCTCACATGTTCAAATATGAAAAATGAATGCACCACCAAGCAGTATTTGGGTATGTGTAGGATCATGGTGGGCCAAAAAGTGGCGATATAATGGGTATGTGTAGGGTATGTGGTTGACGACCTTTCTTTTACCCAAAAATGATGAAATGAAAATAGTTTTTAAAGGAGACTTTCAACTTTCCACCAATATAAATTATGCTTTACTTTGAATTTAATAAATAATTATTATTCATTTTCTATTTGAATTATGAATAAAGTCCTAATTGATACGATGATTGAAAAAAATCTATATCTTTCAAACAATATCACATTTTTTGAATCGAAAACATGTGTCACATTTTATGCTTCAAGATACCATAGATTTAAAAAAATAAAAAATTCATGAAGTTTTGACCAAGTTAAGGTGGGTCGACATACAAGTTTTAATATTTTTAAAAAGTTGTAATAAAATATTCATAATTAATTATTCACTTGGAAAAAAATTACAAAAAATATGCAGCATCACATTGGGACATAAGTCCTCTACTTATATCTAAAATATTATAAAAAATATTATCATTTTATTGTGGTTAGGGTGGTTAGACATACACCTACTTATTTTTTTCCTCAAATTTAAGTACTACTACATTGAAATTTTAAATTTTCACCAAATAGATTTTTATTTTTTTATGTAAACCTAGTAGTTTAGAAACTACATTAAATTTGATACAAATTCTATTCTTACATATTTTTGAAATAGTATAGATAACTTATTCATTTTTTTATGTCAAGTTTCCTAACTTTATTTTTTCTGAACTTTTTGCCACTTAAGGGCTAGTTTTTTCCATGATGATCTTGCACATACCCATTTGGCATGAAAACAAATGGGCTCCGAATTATGACCCTCCAAAGTAGGTCACTGGGGCAGATTTTTTAGGTGCATTTATGAGTGTGTGAAGCAAATTTTTCATCATGGTCACTTTAAATTTTGCAAAATTTTATAGTCCCAATAGAATCCACAACTTAGCAAGCAGGAATAAAGCATTTGGAGTAAAACTTGTTTGAAAAATGTATGTAAATACAAAGGCTAAATGGTGTAGAATTTTTCAAGTGAAATATTTGGACAACCTGGACCGTTCAAGAGTCCTCACCATTTCTAATCCCACAAAAGGATCAACTATGTGGAATTTTATGATCTCTTGTAGGAACTTAATCACTACATTCATCTAATGGGAGGTAAATAATGGTGAGTGTCAAATTTTGGAGTGATTCTTGGAATGGGAATTCTCCTTTGCAGAATAATCCTGATTTATTTCATGTAATGGTAACATTAAAGGACATATGGGGGGAAAATTTTCTAGACTATGTGCAATTAGTTGAAACTATAAACAAGAAAAGTGATTTGGAAAAGCATCTCAAATCCTTCTCTTTCTACACAATAGTGTAATAGAATTCAAGAAATATTAAATGAACATATGGTTTTTCTCTCTTCAAAGATGGATAGACTTGTATTGGCAACATCAAGAGATGTTAATTACATAGTGAAGAAAGGTTACAAGGCTCTAAGTCAAAAATCAAGTCAACTAGCCCCTCAAAGGGCCTATTCATTTTGTTGGGACAACAAAATTCTACCCAAGGTGGGGAGTTTTCCTTGGTTGGCATTGAGGAAGAGAATTTTAACTAGCGACCGACTAACAAAGCTAAAAATAACAAATCATTTTAAGTTCCTGTTGTGTAATGAGGAGCTAGAAGAGGTAGATCACTTGTTTGTTAAATGTAGTTTTGTGCAATAGTGTTGGGCCTTTTTTCTTAACAAGCTTAATTTTTATACTCCTTTTCTAAATTCTTTATGGGATTTTTTTCAAAACTAATTGGTTTTATTTAAATATTATTTTTTTTGTGTGTACTGGAAAGTGTGCATTTGGAGGATTCTTCAACCATCTCAAGTGTTGTCAAATTTTTGCTCAAATCTCATGGATTTTTTCCTATCATTAGGAGATTTAGAGAAAATAGCAGGGAAATTAGTAAAGGAACAATTTCTTCAATCAAACACATTTCAACTGGTTGTGCAAAAGTATAATCTGTTTAAAGGAAAAGGGCTCATAGGTGGGCTTTTTCCTAGGAAATTCCTCAAGCAGTGACAAGGTTTTCAAGAAATTTATGATGGCATTAAGATGGATTTTGAGTATAACAATGATAATATTTTTCTAAAAGCATTGAGTAAAATTTCTCAGTTCATTTTCCTAGCTATGGATGTTGATTTCAAAGATAAATATTTTACAATGTCTTTCCTCCATTTGCGTTAATGTGTGCTCTATGTTTCTAATCCAAGAATGGAACATTTAATTATGGAAAATCAGGTTTACATTGCTTCGGGTATGCATCCTTCTCCAAGTAAAGTGGTGGATCATGGAATTCAAATTCAAGGGCACAAAAGGAAAGGAAAGGAATTGGTTGTAGATAGAAAAGAAGGGAAAGGGGATAATTGTGTGGCATGCATGGAAGAAGATTAATTTTTCTCATCTTTCAAGGTGTTATTTGTATATGAATGTCATATTCTTTGTGTCTTCATTTCGGCTATTTAACATGTATTGATAATGCATATAGGTTATGTAAGAGGTTTTTTTAAATAGCCTTGTTTCAATTTGGATGTGTGGATAGTCCATGTCTGAGTAAGCACAGTTACAAAGGGAGGAAAATATGTATTTTGTATGGGTTGATCTTTGGTCTAGTTTTGGGTATGGGCTTTTGGTGATATTACAAGTCACTTTACTGAGTCAGTCTAATTACCAAAAATGTTGGATTTAGACAAAAAATAGATTTTCATATAATCATTATGTAAATGTCTAATTATATTAATATGTATTATAGGAATAACCTGCATTTTATCAAAAAAAAAAATAGTGTTAAGTGGGAAAGACATCTAAGATCAAACAAGTGAATTAAACTAGATCTACTTGTCTTCTTTGGATTATCAATATAATAAAAACCAACTAAGGTTTGATGATTGAATAACTACATCAAAGGAGAGCCAATATTTTAGGGTTTGGTTCCTTTGTTGCAAAGAGGGAATATTTTATGTGTGATATGATTAACCTAATTGACATGAACCCTAGATCTAAAAATATAAATAATCACATAGATGAAAATAGAAAATTGTAGAAATGGACACAAAATTGAGATGTGTAGACATAGATGAGATTGCAGATGAAATTTGAGTCTAAAATAGAGGTTCAAGGGTGCTTAGGTTCCCTAGTCTCGGTGTTTTGAGGTATTTATATTCTAGATAACCTGGAAATGGTCCTCTCTTTTCTTTTATAATTGTCTCTTGATGATAGTTCTAGATCTGACCTACACACATGTAATAGTTGGGAAATGTTGTGTTGTATAGTGGCCTATGTAATTCAAACCCCAATATTTTTTCAATATTCACAACAATAGATGATGATGGCATAAATCATGTGATCTAGGTGGAGAAGAGTTAAAGTGAACAATAAATGAACATGACAATTGATAATATTACCTAAGGCATGAAACCCCTATAGAAGTGATGTCAAACAATAAGTTGCCACAAAGAAATGATGATGGATGATTGAATTTTCTTGAATACCTACAAGAGGTTAGTCTAAATAAGAAAATAGATTATTGTATCTAGCATGTATAGAAGAGATTACATGTATCATAGTATAATTTCTCATAGTTCATAATAGAGTGTTCTAATGTTTAAATAAGAGGGAAAACTTGTTTATAAATGAGTTCCAACATATTTCATATTAATTGTTGTCATAAGATAAATGATTTTAAATTTCTGAAAATACTAATTTTGATAATAAAATATGAGATTTAGAGTCTAACTAGGGTGGATAGGTGCACTAGGGAATCCTAGTTAGGCCCTAGTTTGATTTTTAGATATTCATTAATAAAATATTTTATTTAATTTCCTAGAATTTTTTTTTAAATGAAAATTAAATGGGTAATAAATAAGCATAATTAGGCACACTTACTTAGGAGAGAACTACACATAATGTAAAATAGTCAAGGGTGATAATTTACAATACTAGCCCCCACTTTAGTGAGTGTATATACTTACATTCATACTAGCACAAAAGGAATGGAGAGGATATGTTTCTTTATAAAAATGATGAAGAGATAGGATGACACCAAGTTGAGAGATATGCTATCCCCCAACATAGGATCCCATCAACCCACTATTTTAAGACAATCATGAAGTAGATATATCACACACAATACAATGAATATTTTGATCATTCATAAGGCATACAATGAGCAATCAATGGAGTACATGTAAAAGCATTAAAAGCATACAGGAGGAAAATATGAAACATATAAGGAATACATGCAAAAAGTAAAGAATATATGAAGAAAACATGTAGAATACTTGAAGAAAACATGTGAAATACATAGGGCATAAAAATAAAATACATGAGATATACACATGAAATATATGATACACACATGTAGAAACACAAAATACACATAGAGCAACCATGAAGCATAGACCATATAATAATAATGTTAGTACACACTATATAAAACTAAAGATCCAAGTCAGCAAGGTAACTAGATCTCAGTGTGCAAGGATATCTCAATTAACAAGCATCATCCCTTGAATGTAATAGAGGAATTCTAAAATTAGTCAATACAAAGAAAGGTTATGCACATTAAAAATACCCCATGGACCACATGCTAGAAATCTTTTGTATACTAGGTGACCAGGGTTTGATAAAATCAGGTTCTCATAAAATACACAAGGCTAGCAAGTTGTGTTAAGCTAGGTGGCTCATGAGATACATGGATATACTAGTTAGCAAGTTGTATTTTGTTGGGTGTCCATATAAAATGATAAATGACAAGTCCCATAAATCTAGAAAGTTGTGTTATGCTAGGTGTCTATGCAAAATACACAAATTCATAGGCTAACAAGTTGTGTTATGCTAGATGAATGTGAATTATGCATAAATGTCTAATATCACTATTTGGTAGTCATGCCTCAGGGAGCACATACATGTTTAACACCATAGGTTATGAATTGATAATCACACATCAAGTGGAGTTTTGAATCAACACCACCATAAAAAAGGCACATCAATAAGTCAAAGCTCAAGAGACACAAACGTGTAAATGTATAAAATTGATAGGTTGATATTTTAAGGAAAATAATGGGGAAGATGGGATCCTTAAAAAATATGCATACCTCCAACATTAGTTATCTTTGTCCCCTAAGTGTATAGGTAAGGAAAACCATGCTAGAGACTATCATGTTCTTGCCATAGGAGAAAGATACTGGCACATTGTGAAAACCCCAATCCAAATACCTGCAAAACAATAAGAACAAACATATTAGATTATAAAATGCAAGTAAGAACAAGGATTCCCATGAAATCCAATCACAAAGCTTAAATTAGGAAAAGAGATGAAGAACACAATGAGAAAACAATAAAATAGAGATTGAATCCTAATTAAACTAGCAAACTCATGATCCTATAGGAATTGTTAATTTGATGTGAAAATTGGCCCTTTCCCAATCTCCATGATGCAAGATTGATGTATTTTAATAAATTTAATGAGTGGTCCACTTGTTTATGCTTGATGAGTGCTTCCAATGGAAAACCTGCATGACCTAGCTATGATTCAATGATATTGATCTAAAATACAACATTTGAGTATAGTAACTTGTATTAAATTGTGATGATCAAATGAGGAATGAAGCCTCTCATTTATAGATGAGATTGAAGGATGAATGTTCAAAATAGAGCAATGTGGGACTAACATTCATCCAATGGAAAGATGTAATTTGTCAACCTATGAGTGGATGGAGGATGTGCAAGTTTTGAGGATTTTCCAATAAATGCCTATATTTTTGAATTTTGAATTTGTTGAAATGTATATGCAAGAGGGAATAAAGAATGCATTGAATGCCACTTGGCTCAAGGAAAAGGACATGTAAGAGAGAGTAAATTCCTTGTTGGATGCACATGTCAACTTGGATTTTGAATTCAAACTTGAAGAATATTCCTTAAAAGATGCCTTGTTGAGGAAAATAGAGATTTAATAAATCAATTAAATCTATTTTCATGTGCAAGTGGTAAAAGTTGGAGGATGGGACATGAGAGAAGATTAAATTAATCAAAAGCACTAATTTAATAAAGGAGTAGATGGACCCTACTGACTTAAATTTGTGGATTTATTTAAATCAAATAATGAGAAGAATGATAGTGAGATTAATTAAATAAAGATTTTGATTTATTTAATTAAAGGAGATGATGCTAGATTAAGCTAAATATGTTCTAATTTATTTAATTTAATAGATAGATTCTTTAGGAGATTTAATCAAATAAAATAAATTATTTAATTAAATAAGATAAATTAGATCGTGATTGATTGATTTAATTAACAAAGAGACCTAATTTAGATAAATGATTTATTTAATTAAGGGAAGGAATTGATGAATTTAATCAAATAAGGAAATTTGATTAAACAGTTAGACCAAAGGATGATTTAGGATGAAACGACGTTAGTAGTTGGGATCAGATGCACAATGTCAATCGGTACATTTTGCGTGTCTACACACATAATATTGTACCACCATGAGTAGAAATAAGAAAACAAATGGAGCTAAAAATTCCACATAGCAAGGAGAAACACCATAGAAGAGAAGTTATTGTATTTTACCACCCATATTTGATATTCATTAGTAAAATGATCAATAAATCTATGATAAGCATGCAAAAAGGATGATGTTATTTATTGTGTTGATTAAATTTATTACATGTTGGATGATGAAGAGTAAAATCAAGTGGGATTTGAGAAGCATCATCAAAATATGCTCTTTCTCAAATAGAGGATAAGGAGTAGGAAGCTATCTTTTCTCTTTTGAATAAAATTTTGCTTGGTCATAGAGGAAGTCATAAATAAATTAGATGATGGAGGTATTGCACATATGTTACATATGTTTTTCATTATTTGTCATTGATGTCTATTACCAAATTTCACTCACAGCTCAATTTGCTAGAGCTGAAATAGTTATTTACATTTAAATGTGAAAGGTATTCAAACATTTTTCTATGCTTAAAAATTGTACATCAAAGATCAAAACACATTCAATTTTTATTGTGGAATGTTTGATAACAGAGGAAATTACACATATTGGATGAAATTGCTATTTTTCCATTCATTTTGGTAATAGAAAGATACACAAGACTTTAAAAATGTTGTTTTATACATTGAAAGGAAAAGAATGATCAAATATCCCACACAAGTTGTGGGAGTAGCTCAAATAATGCAACATAAAGATGTAATATGCATCTAAAGATAAAGTAAAGGAAAAGAACATGAAAGGAAGCATATCCATCATTTCGCATGGAAGTATTGTGTTGGTCTACATTGTTGTCTACTCCTTTCTCCTAATCTTCAGATGAACCTGCAGATGATTGAAAGCATTGGTTAGAGCTCTAGATATGAATCTCATCATATGTCATTTCAACACAAATATAGCATATATCTATGATGGATTAAATTAGTTGAACAAGTATCAGATGCATGCAAGAGAGCCTAAAAATCAAACATCACAAGAGCATTGAGCTTCATTATTTTTTTAAATAACTTGTTTGTTCACTATGTAGGTATAGGTGAAATTTTGTTGCTAGATTCATCTCGTTTGACATCATAGCATGTGGGTTGGAATGTGGCCCCTACAAGGGTTGAGCCTAGCATGCTATCTCATGAAGCATAAATTTGTAATAGTGAAGATTACCCCAACCCTACTGGGGCTATTTCCTTTCACATTGGTACCTTTTCCTATGAAGATATCATATTTTTTTGACTTCATGCTCTTATCAAGAGATACATCCACAAAGAAAGGTAGCGAATGTGAAAGGGAGCAACACAAAGGTATTCAAATCTTCTTCATTGCATAATACAACTCTTGGTTGGCAGTAAATAAGAGCAATGCCATTAAGTAGTGATTTATTTTCACAATGTGAGGTAGTTCCATGGAATTCAAGCATAATGATCTACAAAATAGAATAAAAGTGCACTTTTTCTCCTTAAAGAGTTATGTTTTCATACAGATACTTTATGCTATCATTGTTAAGTTTCATTGAATGGTGATATCATCATGATCTTATATATTTTATTGCTATAATACATCAACATTTTTTGTTGTTTATGTTAACTAAAGTACATACCTTGAAGGTACAACCACCAAGAATCAAGAGGTATTGACAAACAATTCTCACATAGAAGGGACAACAAAGAGCATACTGTTCATGGGGTGCCAATCTTAAACATTCACCATATGCATAGTCATCAAAATATCTTACACAAGCTATCATTAGTGATGGGAAAGTAACCATGTTTCTTTTTCAAGACTAGGAGTAAAAGAGGATTGATAGTGCATAGTGATAAGTGATTGGGAAAAGAGTAAGGAAGTCACAATGTCACATGGATAACAAGTAAAGTTTCAATCAAGAAAAAAATTGTAAATCACTAAATACAAAGGTTGTGGCTCATCAAGGTCATGGGAAAATGTTGGAAAATGACTACATTTTATAGAATTCCATAAAATGAACATTAAAATGTCGATGTTTTCAAATGAAAGAAAGTGGTAAAGTCATTAAAGAATAGCGAATGGAGCTTTTCAAGAGTAAAGAATCATGAAAAAATATACACTTTCTATAGTGCACAATTCCTTAGATAGTGATATCATTCATTTATCAAAAAATTTCAAGTGGTATTTAATAACAATGATTCAATTTGCTTCTTATAATGGATTCACTATCGTAAAATAGCTCAAAATAATTGAGGAAGTGACACATCACAGTGAAGCCATAGTCCATATTCAAAGGTGAATTTAAGAAAAATTAAATTATTTTGAGTTTGGCAAGCAATGCTCAAATGTAAATGTTTGTTCCATGTTCAATATGGACAGTCATGAAAATGTAGTATTTTTTGAAGTTACTTTTGCATGGAGAATAAGAGTTATATGAAACCCTTGATATGGCTATAGAAGGTGAAAGTATTGGGACTTTTTTTATTTTACATAGCAATGAATAGTATGAAAATATGCCAATTCTGGAATGGAAGCTTCCATCACCATGGGTCGACATACATAAGGTTTTCAAATACAAAGGTTTCAAGACATTGTCTTCCTATTTTCTTTGTAGAAAAGATGAAAGAGCACCTAGAATATACATCTTCAAGGGGAGGTTTCCAAAATCCTAACCTAGTGTGAAAATTTATAGCCATGGCCTGGGTTATTTTTCTTTTCTTTTCCTTCAACGAGTAGCTGAACCCACAAGGGTTTACATGAAAAAATGTTTGCATAAATACATAAAATGAAGAGAAATTCGGGTTTTGAGAGGTCGCGGCCTTCCATGGAGGAATTGAAAATAAATTTTTAGTTCTTTCATGCCACAACCAAGGTATTTTAGCCCATGTTCCTAAAAATCTAAATGGAGGAATCACAACTAGCAAAAGAAGGAACCCTCAAACTTGTGCAAGCATTAGAAATACCTAGAAAATGGAGATGCCACATGTGTTGGTGTGAAGCCTGATCAATTATTGGAATGTGGTGACTAATGATGCTATATTATACAATCTTCATGTATCCTCACATTTGAATGTTGTAAAATGGATTCTCAGGTATTTGAGAGGTACATCTAATAAATGTTTATGTTTTGGGGTCTCTCATACTAATTTAAAAGGCTATGTTGACTCAAAGTTTGTAGGGGATATAGGATACCGTGTGGAATACGTACAGGCTGTGACATTTACACTGTGGGACAATACAGGTTGGATTGCTTGATTGCAAAATGTGATTGATTTATCCACCATGAAGGTAGACTATGCTACTACAACAGAGGTAGCAAAGGAGATGATATGGCTGCAAATTTGCATGGAGGAGTTGGGAAAATAACAAGTTGAAAATCACTTTTTATAGACAGCCTGTTATATCCTGCAGAATTCTTCCTTGCACTCTAAAACCAAATACATATAGTTGAGATATCATTTCACTCAATCAATGTTGGAAGATGAAAAATTAAATCTAGAAAAGATACATACAGATTATAATCTAGTGGATATGTTTACAAAGGAAGTGTCAAGGGAGAAGTTGAGCTCCTCTTCAACTTCAGTTGGTCTTCATGGTTAAAAGTATAACAAAGTAGTAGGGTCCAAGGTGCTTATTTCTAGTGGTAGTTGTAAGTGTAG